>CM038628.1:14998665-15664290 GCA_021554675.1 Leuciscus idus
GGAGAGACATTTCTGTCAGTTTGCCCTGGGCTTTTTTTGGCTGTATGATGCATGGAGACATTGGAGCATCAGGTACAGCTGAGCTGTTGTGAAATGTGATCAATATCAATAAAACATCCTGATACATATAGTATAAAATACCTTTGATATTAAAATCAAATATTATTTGTGTAAAAGCATATGATTTTTAAGAATTATTATTATTATTTTTGATATATTTAAAAAGTGTTAAAATATAGTATGACATTTATATGTATACATTTAAATAGTTGTTACTGGCATTGTGGAGGTTTGCTCTGAGATCAGAGTTTTGCTCTAAAAATTGTGTTGTTGTTATTATTATTATTAATAAATTAATAATACATTTGTTTATAATAATTTCACTTTTATGATTGAATCCTGGCCAAAGAGGGTGAAACATCAGTCCAGCCAAATTCATCAAATCAGCGATTTAATAATATTTTGTAATATAATCTGAGATGATTATTATAATATTAAAGATTAGCAGACAGGTGTGGGGAATTTCACACTTTGACATACATTGATTTTTCCACTCATATTTCCTAACTAGGGCATGCAGTGTATTTTTGTTTTATGCAAATGCTTCATTTTGCTATTCAAATCCTGTTTCCATTTAAGAGTGAACTGTATGTGTCCTGTATTTCTTTTTACAAGCAAGAGAAATTCAGGAGAGAATTTGACCTATTTTGTACATTAACTGAACAAATCACTTTGAGTATTCAAGTGAGATGATAGAAGTTGTGATGTATAAGATTCTTGACAACACAAAAAAAGTTCTAATGTGGTCACTTCATAGTTGGTGGATGTTATCTAATAACTAACATGACACTATTTTCTGCTTGAACAATGTTGCATTAGGCCTTTAGGAAGAAAAAAGAGAAGGGTTGGATAAATGCAACTGTCCATTTTAAAACAGATTTTTAGCTTTGGAAGTTTTCTGATTGATCATATCAATAAGCCCAGAATATAAATAGCTCTTTGACAGAATGATTTTGACCTCATGCCTAAAGCTGTCTTTATGTATCAGAATGGAATGCTTACTGACTGTTCAGCTATTCTGAACAGGGTTGCTGACGTGAACCTTTGGTGATTTTCGTCATGGCAAATTGGAAGATGTGTATTGAATGGATTGCCGTTAGCCTCCCCACTGGACATTATGTCCACAGACAGCAACAATCAATGGGGAATTGTGTGCAAATGTGCCGCCCAACCACACACACATGCACACACCCTCATTCACCATGAATAGAGCTTTTATTTATAGACCTCCAGATTGGGGTGATGCCGTGGCTACGGAGATGGCATCACAGCGCTCCAGCAGCCCCGTCACACGGGACAATTCTCATAGGGGTGATGTGGCTATGAACCATCTGATCTCATTGCCATGGAGAAGAAGCAGATGATCTTGAATCATGGAAAATCACAGCTGAATTACCCAGAATCTCACTTAAAATAAAAGAGAGGATCGAGATAACAAAGCTTAAACCGAATAACAGAGAGAACCCAGATGGTAAAAAGCACAGCTGGGTTTATGAAGGTGCCCAGGGCTGAATATTATGTTATATAATATAATGTTGCCAGTGCAATTCATATCCATGAATATGAAAATGAGCCCCGCCTCCACTCGCTCACACCACCTCAGAAATCCACTTGGTCAGCTTTACTGTAGTAAACGCTGTACAATGGCAAGTGGAAATACTGGTTTAATTCAGCTATGTTTGAACCAGAAACTGATTCACAAGAAGAAGTGGAAGAGTGAATTATACAGGCTTGTATACAAGTAATGTGTTTTGTGTATCGCTCGCTACAACGTCGGACAAAAAACGGTAATTAATATGATTAGCCCTTTGCTTGTTATCAAACAGCTAATAATGTGTTGCTAATTTTACACAAACCATGTTCCCATTCGTCATCTCAGAGTCAGATAACCGCCTTCTGAAAATCAACATCCAAACGCTTTGAACAACTCAGAACGTCAGTGGAGAAAGGCATATATGTTCATCGTAATATACAGTACATCATATAGGCCTACATAATTCACCCATTATATTGCTAAATGTGCCCAATTTTTCATATCAACAGAAAAAAACACCAGGATAACCTGGCTTCTCTTGAAACCCCCTGCTTCAGAGCAGTTACTGAATGCTAAAGCCCGTCCGCACATTGATGTAACAAGGTAGTTTGTGACGTAGAGAACACCTGCAATTTCAAACCGCATTTTAGAGACTGTCTTTGGTTCACTGGATTACGGGTTTGTGTAGATCCGTATGCACAAGTAAATGTTTTGGTGATGTTTGGCCTAACAAGCACCAGTAATGATTTTGTAGTAATAGCATTGATATTAGAAAAAGAGATCTCACAAGTTTTCACAGCAACGCACCAACTTCACACACCAACCCTGAAAAGAGGCCACAGTAAATCTCTTCAATCAGGAGCTTAAATGAGTGGTTTCTCCTCTGGGCTCAATCTTTGAGCTTACATGTTATATCACCAACGGCTCTTATTCAGCAAATTGAAGGATTTTTTTTTTTTTTTTCACTGTGCCATTTATCTTAGAAAAATTTCCTCTGAAAGGAAAGAGACAGATTAGTGTAATACATTTTTCTACCTCTGAATTCATGTTCTTGCCCTCACAATAGAAGTGGTTTTTGGAATTAAATCTGCAACTAAGATGATCTCATCATTTAGCTGTCAATGTTCAGATAATATTTTTAATAGAATGATGACAGCAGTCTTTTCATCATTTTATAAGATTATTAAACATAGTTATTTTTAATTAATATTCTCTTATTTCTTTAGATCATACTTTGTGTTAGTGATCTAAAAACTTAACTATTAAACTTCTATGCAGTTACATTGTCAGAATATAGCCAGACTGAGAGGCAGAGATGAGAGAATCCAAACAGGCATTTATTAAACGTTTAGCAGGAAGACAAAGAAGGTAAATAACGGCACAGTCAGAATGTTCAATGGTGATGATGATCATTTTCTGGTTACCAGGTATAATGGCTGAGTCCGGGTGCAGACGGAGAGGAGTGTGGGGAAGAGCACACACCACTGAAGGAGCACAGTTGGTAACAGGTGAGTATTTAATCCAAACAGAGATTGTTGGAGTATTACTAGAGATATGGCTTAAGGAAACTTGGAGATAGCTTGAGTCAGGGACGGACTGGGGCTAAAAAAACAGCCCTGGACTTTCTCCCAAATAGGCCCATCATCCGGCCATTCGCCTCTAGCCGTGCGCGACAGACAATAGCCAGAATGTCCTGATACTATACGCCACAATACTGTAGCCTATCAGACAAGGTATTCACAGCAAGTAACATCTCAAAACCAATGATGATAATTGGGGTTGAGTTTATTAATGAAGCCTCAGCCTTCAAATAAAAACATGCCATAAAATACAAATAATGAAATGTCACTGGCTACAGAAACCCCAAATTACACAAACTTGTAATTATAAAACATATAGTTACTATATACCAGGGGTCTCCAACCTTTTTGTGTGCGAGGGCTACCTCCAGGAATAAAATAATCTGGAAGGGATTTTTATTTGTTATACTCCAATATTTATTATACATATAACATGGTGGTGCTTTTTTACTTTTCACCATCATATGCAAAATAATAAAATATCTTGATATTCTGGTTCAGACTTACAAGCGTAAAAAATAAATTAAAAAATCCTGAAAATATGTATTGATTTTTTTTTCTATAAACCTATTGTATGTGTTATCAAAAACAGTAGCCCAAACATTTAGTATAAATATAAATGCAAAATAAATAAATAAATAAACTGCCATAACTTCTAAACAAAAACATTAGGCCTACTGCATTACATTTAATACATTTATACATGACTATATTAATATATGAATATATACAGGCACATTTCTGCCAAAAAAGTTTGTTTTACTAAAGTTAATTCATAAGTTGTGGAGTGAAATGTCTTCTAACTGGTTTGTTCTTGAAACAATGTTTCGCCTGTTTTTTGCGTCAATATGTTGAGAATATCAGCGCTGTTTCATCTAGCTTTTAACAAGCTTAAATCACATAGTCAATCTGTGGGTTTATAATAGAGATAGAGAATTCTGCGCTGAATTGAAATGCTTCTCAGTCACAGTGGATCATGCAGCTCTGTGTAATAATGTTCGCGTGATCGAGATCAGCCCGCACAGCTGCTTTGGCCGCGATCGCTGTTTTTTGGGCCGAGCTGATAATGCTCTGCGCTGCTCAGATCAAATAAGTTGTGTTCCGCTTTTTGAGCGTTTGCCATTAATGTTTCTCATACGCAACGCAAATGACAGCGTATAATCAAAGAGAGTTTGGTAATTTTGTAGAGGCAAAAGTTCAAATTGAAACGTTTAGTTGAAAAGGTCGCAAACCCCGATTTACAGTGGATCGCTATTGGCAAGTTGGGGCTATTTATAGAATGTGTTTAGCGGGCAACTCACAGGTGGAGACCACTGCTATACTTAACTATTCAAATATAATGTAAGCAAATTTAAAAGTGCAGCCTTATAAAACTAACTTTCTGTCAGTGGCTAGTAGGCCGACTCTTCTTCCTCAGTTGTTGTTTTTGTACACGTAGCATATAAGAGATCTTATTAGTGCCCCTGCTGTTGGCTGTTCAGATTGCTTTATTAGACTTTTTTTTTTTTGTGCCGACGGCCTTCGGTTGGACGGCCGTTCTGGACTTTTCCAGAACGCACAGATTGTCAGTCCGTCCCTGGCTTGAGTTCAACGAGGGAGATCACTGGAGAATTACAGGCCAAACCACCAAGGTAAGTAAAACAGGTAAGGAGTCTGTATCCATTATCGAAGCCAAACAAGGAGTGACTGAAAGGTGTGCGCTCTTATACAGGTAGGATCGAGGTACTGTTGAGAGACAGGTGCAGGTAAATAATATTCGAGTGAGGGGGAGCACTGCGTGTTGGTGACTGAGGAGCCTTGTGTATATGTGACAGACATAGGATTTGGGTAACTGGTCAGGTATTTTGACTTGGGCAAGAAAGTAATCATTAAGCAACCGTCAGAACTCCCTAGCAGCCATACATCAATCTTACACACCTTTTCCGCTAGTAAGCAATGCCCTGGCAACCACTCAGAACACCCTAGGTATACAGCAAGTTTATTTATAGTACACATTCGCTTATTAAAGAGAACAAAAAGCATGTAAGATACCATGCAAATTTCTAAAATAATTTAAGAACATAAAAATGAATAAGCAAAAAAGGTATAACAATAATTGTGTGTGTGTGTCTGTTGTAGACAATCAAGCACCATTCACATTGTTAATAAAAAAAAAAAAATTCTTGCAAGTATTTTCCATGTATTTCACGATTTTATGGAAGCTATCTCACTGTACTCACTTTTGTTTATGTGTGTGAGAGAGAGAGTTTGTGTCTGTTTTATGTATGTTAAACAGTCATAAGTCCTTCATTAGAGCTTAGCTGTGTGCATGGCGAGGCAGACACTACAGCTAGAACAGTCTGTCCCAACTCTGTCCAGTTCACTTTCATGCCAGATTATCCCTATTAGCATTTAAAGTTTCACGTTACAGTGATGTACAAATCTATAGCCCATGCTGTCAAGTATCCTGACATCACTCTCACGCTACAAATTATTGAGTGAGTGCAGATGCACATTATCCATAGCTACGTATATGGTTTGCTAATTACAAACACTTCATAACACTAGAACTACCATGGCAGTCATTGTGACTGTTTGAAAATTTTGCAATGTAATAACTTTGTTGAAATAAAACCCATGTAACTATAGGACCCTGACTTTTCCTAAATGTGTCTATATTTTATTCTATCATTGTTATTTTATTAAAATTACAAGAAACAAAAGGGTTTTGAGTATTTCTAACTTAAATGGCCATAACAGTCATACTGACTGCATTTGCATACAACCGTATGACCGTATGCATACAGTTTTCATTGTAATTTTACAGCATACTATTTTTGCTCGCTAAAACAAATATTGGTTACTAAATCAGTTTGTTTTCTCGCAGTTTATTATATTTTCATGTTCTTTTCACGTGACGGTCAGAATGACTGTTTTGGCCAGTTTGGCGCATATGCGTTTCATATGTGCCCATAAAGGTTTTACCTACGCATTGAAATGCATATTGGGGATGTTTTTGTAAGTTATTGTATTCTAATATTCAAGGATGAATACATTTGTTTTCATTTTACAAAGAAAATAATAGAAAATGTATCACTTTCGACTTTGTTTTTTACAATTACAATAGCTGTTCTGTGGTTGTCGATTAACTAATACATTTTCACATACATTAGAATTAAAATGTAGTGTTCTGATGTTTATTATTACCTATCCTAATATTACAGATCCATTTATTCTTAGATTTGATATAGCTTATTGAAATGATATGAAAATAATGTATGAGCGGTCAGAATGACTGCTATGGCCATTATAGTTATAGAATTCCGGTAGTTCTAGTGTTGAAGGGATAGTTTCTTCCAAAATGTAAGTTATTAGTCTTCTTTTATCACTTAACCTCTTATTGTTCTAAACCCATCTAATATTTTCCTTTTTCTGTGAGACACAAAAAGAGAATTTATTAATTCTATAATTTTTTTTCTTTTTCTTTTCATACCGCGATACAGTAATCAAGGGCTGTCAAGCTTCAAAATGGACAAAAAGCACCAGAAAAGTATCCCTACAAATTGCACACCATATTCTTGTCAAACAATGATATTTTTCATTTTTACAGTGTATTTACATCATTCACTTTCATTGTATAGAAAACAGCAGCCTCAACATTTTGCAAACTTTTCCTTTTGTTTTCACTAGAAGAAGTTAATAATGAGTGCATTTTCTTTTGTAATGTATCATTTGTAGATCATTTTTTTAGTGAAGTGCTTAGAGGAAATATGATCAGGGCAGCTACACAGTTCCTGGGTGAGTCTTACTTGAGACTAAACCTGCAACTAACCCATTTGTTTACGTATCAGACCCTGAGTCAAGACCAGAATGAGGTGGATTTGAAGTTTACGCAATCCCCATCACTACAGAAAGACCGGCATTATAACTCCCCATACCCACACACCCCTCTTTTTAGAAGCACAAACAAGTTTTCAGACGAGCGGTGAACTCTGTCTCCAGCCAGTGGGAACATTACAGGCATGTGTGAAATGTCTCCTCTGTGTAAGCAAGCAGGGTGGATTTGCAGACTTCTTTTCTGACCCCTTTGCTTGGACATGATCTTTTCCCCGTCAGGCTCGCCCAGCATGTGCAGGTGTGTTTATGCTCCCCTTGAGACTGTGAGATTAATGTGTTGTGCTAAAGTGCTGTTGGCATTATGTGCTATGTGTTGTTGCTGTTCTAAACGCTATATGATTGCTGTGCATTACATCACCCTCAGTTTTGAGAGTATCTGTTGAAACTGTCCTGAATGGTTACTAGATCAAAATAAATGTTTGTATAAGTTGGTGAATAACGCATAATGATACAAATAAAAATCTGTCCTTTCCAAAGCTAATATCACAAATTAGCGGGGGGTAAAAAAGTATTTAGGTTTTGAAGTTTAGAAGATAAACGAGAGAGGACTAGACAGGAGGCAGGGGGAATGGTACAGCTCAGTTTTCGAGTAGGCTGGTTGTGGTGTTCTGAAGAGGCAGACACCACCGTTCCACCTCCACAACACAGACCCCATCCTGCTCTCTTTCTCTCCCTCCACTCATCCACCTCATCATCTGTTCATCACACCTCTCCCTGAATCATGTCACATCACTCCTCCACACCCTATGGCCTCAACTCTCTCTCAGAGCTGCTAGAACATTCACTGGTGTGTGATGGACAATTCTCTTTAACATTGATCAACACTGTACAAAATGTTTGTCAGGGAACTTAAAAAATGTGATTTATTTCATATCATGTATTTTTTTAAGGGTCAAAATAGCTAGAAAGTCTTAAAGGATAGAGAGAAAAAAAACATTCTCACTCTTACTTTTAAGAGTAAGTCTTTTAAATCACTTTTAACTCACTCTTTCAGTACGTTGTTCCAATCTCATGTGACTATCTGTCTTCTGAGGAACACAAAATGAGATTTTCAGAATGTTCTGGCTGTTCTTGTCCATACAATGAAAGTGAATGTGGACTGGGGTTGTCAAACTCCCCGGGAGAGGTGTGTCCTCACTCCCGTACAAGTTCCAACTGAGGAGGGAGGACGGGGGCTCAGGAGGGGTGGTCATTATTGTTAATGTCTTAAAATGCAAGAATAATTTATAAACAAATGATAAATAATACAGTTTAAAATTGTTAGCATAGTGTTGTATAACTATATGGACAAAAGTATTGGGACACCTGACCATTAAACCAACAGGGAATATTGACATTGCATTCTAAATACAGACATTAATTTGTAGTCTGTTCCCCCTTTGCAGCTATAACAGCTTCCACTCTTCTGGGAAGGCTTTCCACAAGATTTATGAGTGTTTCTGTGGGAATTTCTCTCTTTTCATCCAGTAGAGCATTTGTGAGGTTAGGCACTGGTGTTGGATGAGAAGGCCTGGCTCACGATCTCCCTTCCAGTTCATCCCAGAGATCTTCAATGAAGTTGAGGTCAGGGCTCTGTGTAGGCCATGAAGTGCTTCTACACTTAACTCATCCAACCATGTCTTTATGGACCTTGTTTTGTGCACTTGGGCACAGTCATGCTGTAATAGAAAGAGGCCATCCCCAAACTGTTCCCACAAAGTTGGAAGCATAGCATTGTCCAAAATGTATTAGAACGCTGAAGCATAAAGATTTTGCTTCACTGGAAGTAAGGGGCATAGCCCAACCACTGAAAAACAGCCCAATACCATTATCCCTCCTCCACCAAACTTTACAGTTGGCACAATGCAGTCAAGCAGGTAACTCTCCCCTGGCATCTGCCAAACCCAGACTCGTCCATCAGACTGCGAAACTGAGAAGTGTGATTCATTACTCCACCAAACCTTTCCACTGTTCCAGAGTCCAGTGCTTTACACTACTCCATCCGATGCTTAGCATTGTACTTGGTGATGTGAGGCTTGCATGCAGCTGCTCGAACATAGAAACCATTCCATGAAGATCCCACCACACAATTTTTGTGTTGATATTAATCCCAGTGGAAGTTTGAAACTCTACAGCTTTGGAATCAACAAAGCTTTGGTAACTTTTATGTGCCATACGCCTCAACTCTGTGTGACTTTACGTGGTCTTCCACATCATGGCTGAGTTGCTGCTGTTCCACTTTCCAATAAAACCACTTCCAGTTGACCGTGGAATATCTAGGAGGGATGACATTTTTACGAACTGACTTTATGCAAAATTAGCATCCTTTCACAGTACCACTCTTGAATTAACTGAGCTCTTCAGAACGACCCTTTTTTTTAAATATGTAAATGCAGAATGCATGGTTAGGTGTTTGATTTTATACATCTGTGGCAATGGGTCTGATTGAATCTCCTGAATTAAGTAATAAAGAGATGTGTCCCGATACTTTTGACCATATACGCTGCATCCGAAATTGTGTACTGTCAGGTACTACATTTGAATTAGAATTTACTGTTCTGTATAGTATGGATATGGGTAGTATGAATACACATTCAGCGAAATACACATTCGCCATGTTGTTACTGCCAGGTGACCTACCAGTATTAGTTGAGTCGCTTCACTTCCATTCATAAATCCCCTTGCTCGGCCACACGGGGTAGTAAAGTGACACCGAATGTGCACTTCAGAATCTTGGCGAAAGTAGTACTTCATCCCGGGATTTTTAGCCTACTGTTTTTCGATTACAATATATTCGGACATACTAGTCTTTTGGCGTACTGTTTTTTGCATACTATATAGTACTTCATATATTCAAATATGGCAGATTTGGTTGTTTTCAAGGATTTTGTTGCTAAAATGTCCAGTAGAGGTTGTTATTTACAGTTTACAAGGAGTTACAGCAGTCTGTAAACATTTCACTCTGCCCAGTGATTCTAATAACGGCATAGAGATAAGTTCACTTCAGGTTCACCAGAATATCCATTGGTTTATGTTATATAACACTGGAGGTCCATGCCAGTAATCACATTATCCTATGAAGACTAATAACAGATGTATCTTCCTGTTTACTTGTCATAGAGCAGCCCATGGGCAGATCAAAATATGTTATCATGACTTTGTGCTGCAAAAATAGTAATGACACACCTGAGGCTTGAGGTTGAGAATTGTGTGATTTTTTACCCTATTTTATCATGTAATGTTTAAAACAAGTTAAGCTTGTGATAATTACCATAGAACAGTATTACTTAACTTGAACCTAGACCATTCACTTGATTTACCTGATATGGTCATACTTCATACCTTCAAACCCCAAAGCATATTTGTTTAGTGTGGATGACTACTTAAGAACAAATATAGTTTTCCTTGTTAAAAAGAAGTGTGCTTAATTGTATTAAATGTGCACTTGTAATGCACTTGAAATCTTAAAAGTATATTTTTAGAAAGCTGTACTTGCAGATAATATTAATAAAAGGCCACTTAAGTGTACAGATTTAAAAAGAGCATTTTTTTAATTTATTTTTTTACAAGATTATTAATTTGTTTAATTTTGGTAAAAGTGATAACAGCAGGTTAAATAACACTAATGATTTTGATGCAGGTGTTGTTGACATATCTTTTTTTTTCTTTTTTCTTTTTTCTTGTATTTGCTCTGTGATTTCTTGCACGGTCATCCGTTTTTCTTTTGTTTTGTCTGTTTTCCATCTAACCTCATTTCTCTTCCCTGCCCTCACATTCTGGAATGTCCATTTTCATTTGCAGAGCTGATTTTTTTTTTTCCCAGACACCTACTCTTTTGCCACCGCCCAAGAATTCCTCAGATAAAGGGACAATACAGAGTTTGTACAGCATGTTCTGACCCTTGCTGTTCATGTGAGGATAGGAGGAGCGGAGGTAGTTTTTCTTATCTGTTTTCATTGATTAAAGGGTTAGTTCACCCAAAAATGAAAATTCTGTCAGTAATTACTCACCCTCATGTTGTTCCAACCGCGTAAGACCTTCGTTCATCTTCGGAACACAAATTAAGATATTTTTGATGAAATCTGAGTGCTGGATTCACTTCTCCATAGGCTGCTAGGTGGCCCAAACTTGCTGGCCCAGAAAAGTTATTAAAGAGATCGTTAATATAGTCCAAGTGACTACAGTGGCTCAATCTTAAGTATATCAAGCGACGAGAAAACTTTTTGTGCGCAAAAACAAACAAAAATAACGACTTTATTCCACTATTCATTTCCTTCTCTCTGGGCCTCGTAGTGTTTTTGCGCAGCGCGTCTGTGTTACACGTCATCACGCATCACACACATGACAAGCGTCGGCCAATAGTGAGCCTACGTGGTGACGTGTAACACAGACGCGCTGCGCAAAAACACTACGAGGCCCAGAGAGAAGGAAATGAATAGTGGAATAAAGTCGTTATTTTTGTTTGTTTTTGCGCACAAAAAGTTTTCTCGTCGCTTGATATACTTAAGATTGAGCCACTGTAGTCACTTGGACTATATTAACGATCTCTTTAATAACTTTTCTGGGCCAGCAAGTTTGGGCCACCTAGCAGCCTATGGAGAAGTGAATCCAGCACTCAGATTTCATCAAAAATATCTTAATTTGTGTTCCGAAGATGAACGAAGGTCTTACGCGGTTGGAACAACATGAGGGTGAGTAATTACTGACAGAATTTTCATTTTTGGGTGAACTAACCCTTTAAGAGCTGCTGAATTTGGCCACGCTCATTACACTTACACTTACTGTGACTTTTTCAATTTAAACATTGATAGAGATGTAGGTCATGTAAAGAAAAGATCAAATCAGTTTGACCCTATTTACTGTCTTCCTGGTCTTATTATGCACAGTTCATTGGAGCATGTTATTTCATCTTCATATTTTTTCATCAAAATGTAATGACTTCCCTTGTGAAAAAGAAGTACACTGTAGCATACTTTTAAAAAGAAAACCTATTACAGAAATAATAAGAGAACATGCTTAAAGGTTCGTTCACCCAAAAATTAATGGGTCGTTACAAACCAATAAGACTTTCGTTCATCTTTGAAACATAAATGAAGATCTTTTTAATGAAATCTGAGAGATTTCTGTACTCTCCGTTGTCAGCTACTCAACTGACACTTCAAAGAGTTAATAAAGAGATCGTAAAACTAATCTATATGAATTGAGCAGTTTAGTCCAAATTTTCTGAAGAGACATGATAACTTTATGATGACTTTTCATTTCAATCTTTGATGATTGAATTTAGTATTTTATTTACATACTGTAGTCATCAAAAATATGGTAACACTTTAGTATGGGGAACACATATTTACTATGTTCAATTTACATATTTAATTTACTTTTGCCTCCAACTCCTAATTTACTGCTTGCTTATTAAAAGTTAGTATAGTTTTTGTAGCGTTTTAGTTTACGTATTGGATTAAGGGATGTAGAATATGGTTATGCAGAATAAGGCGTTAATGTGTGCTTTATAAGTTATAATAAATCGCCAATAAACTAGTAATATGCAAGCTAATAAGCAACTAGTTAATACTGAGAATTGGACCTTAAAATAAAGTGTTATCAAAAATATCTTCATTATGTGTAAGTAATAAATGACAGAATTCTCATTTTTGGGTGAATTAACATTTTAAGTGCAGACTGCATGTAGGCCTAATGTTTTTCACTGACCAATTGCCTGTTACTTGCAATTAATTGAAAGACAATCACATGTTAAGTGCAATTAAATGAAAATGTGTTATAATTCAATTTATATAAAATGCAACTGACTGAACTTTAGAGTGCTGTTTAAGTGCATTTAAGTACATCTTTAATGTAATTACTTCTCATAATTACTTCTATTGTCTTTGAAATATAGTAATGTGCACTGCTGAATGTACTGACCAACATTTATGGTAAACTAAAATATAGTTTATTGTCATTTATATTAAAACTTTTGTGTTTTCCATTTAAATAGACATTTGTAATGTTAACTTTAAATGTAATATCAAATAACACAGCACGGTTAAAATTATATGATCAACTATTTACTATTAAGTACTTTGCATGTGCTTTTGATTGTGAATCAACACATGCAATAATTGTACTTCTTTTAAGCATGAGAAACGATTATTAAAATTTAATGACTTCAAATGTATAAAGGTACATTTTAAAGTAACCAGCTAGACGATAACCAATCAAGATTTAAAAGTGGCCACTCAACAGAGACTTGCCTTGCTGAAGCTCTGCGGACTGTGAAAGCTGATTCCAAATCATCAGTTCTCATCAGGGGGGAGGTATCCAAAGCACATCAACTGGTCCCTGGGATTCCTCAGGGATCAGTTCTTGGACCGCTCCTCTTCTCAATATACGTCACTGGGACTTATTATACAGGCACATAGTCTGTCCTTCCATTTTCATTCTGATGCCACACAATTCTACTTTTCATTTCAACCAGATGATCTCAGACTGCCCGGCAGATATCTCAGCATGGATGAAAGAACATCACGTACACCTCAACCTAGCAATGACAGAGCTTCTTGTCTTCCCTGCCACTCTGTATGTACAGCACAAGACTATCCAGCCAGGTTCATCAACAATAATCCCATCAGGTTTGGTCAGAAATCTTGGGGTAATCTTTGATGACCAGCTGACCTTCCAACACCACTTTTTTAAGGACACCACGATCATGCAGGTTTGCACAACATCAGGAAGATCAGGCCCTTCCTAACTGAGCATGCTGCACAACTTCTCGTCCATGCCCTTGTCATTTCTAGGCTAGACTATTGCAATGTTCTTTTGGCTGGACTTCATGCAATCAAACCTGCATAAATGATCCAGAACGCAGCAGCACGACTAGTCTTCAATGAGCCCACGTCACACCTCTGTTTATCTCTCTGCACTGGCTACCAGTTCCGGCTTGCATCAAGTTTAAGACATTGATGGTCACATATAGAACATCCACGAGCTCTGCACCCTCACCCGTTCTTACGAGTTTACATCTCCTCCAGAAGCCTGATGTCGTCAAGTGAGCGATCCCTCGACTACAGGTGGACGTTCAATAACAATACAATAAAAAACACTTGTTCTGCTTCTGATTGCCTGATGGTACAAAAAGAAAGCTAACATTCTTAAATCCTTCACTAGCTACTATTCTGAGCTGTAACATCAAAGACAGCAGACTGAAAGGTCCATCTCACTCTTCACATGAGACCTCCAAACATTGTTTTAAATATTTTTAAAATGAAAATAAAGAAAAAAAATACCCCTTTGGTGACAACTTTGCATGATCTAGCCTATTAGAGGTAGAGCTAATGAAATTCAGCTCTACATTTTTTTTCCCCCTTGCAAAATATTCTGTTTTACATATAAATTATGTCACATTCCAAAAGTAAAATGGTTGGTGATTGACGCTTCATGACAATTTAAAGTGTGCTGTCAATGCGTCACAGTTCTCTCCTCACAGGTATTGTGCATGTCTGTGCAGAAAAATGCCCCCGGCAGATTGCTTTAATGCTTTTTAAAGGCGGGGAAAATGAGTTTCACACACAATAGCATTTTCATGCACTGAAGATAAAAATTCTGCAAGGATGTTTTTGTGAGGACCACTTATTTTTACTGCTCACATTCCAGTCAGCAAATTACAGTGACGATCATTCAAACTCTCTTTAAAAATAGCCCGTTGACGTCCAACTGACGTAACAGACAACTTTCACTCTCTCTGCCCAGCTGTCATTAATACCAGGGCTTAAGATGATAAAAGAGGACATTTGTAAAGGGAGTGTGTTTGTTTTCATGCTTCAGGCTAATCTAAGGCTCTGTGTTACCTAAATTAGGTAACCTGTTGTTAGCACAGATACTTTCTCTTAAATGCAAATAAGCATTTAAGCCATTGTTTTGGAGCAGTCTTGCTAAATGCAATGCCCCTTTTTCCCAGGCCTTCAACAATAAGGCTGCCTGTGGTGCAAAGCACGATAAAACCCTCCTCGATGTTGCTGAAACTTAATCTACTCTCCAAGCCAAGTCGAATCAGAAACAAGCTCAGACATTGCAACCACAGAGTGACCCCTCCTGTTTCTAACAGTCTCACATGGCAAAAGGAAAAAGAGGTTTGACCAAGTTCACAAGCATGTTGAACAAAGTATTTGTGTAGCAGCATGCTGTTCAGACACAGCTGATATGGCCACCCAGGCCTCTGTCGGAAAATCTCAGGCCTTTTGAAGAATGCGTGCAACAGTCAGCATGAATCTCTCTCTCTCTCTCTCTCTCTCTCTCTCTCTCTCTCTCTCTCTCTCTCTCTCGCTCTCTCTGGCTTTGATGAGCCAATATATATTTAGACATTTATGAATCATTCACAATTAGACTAGTAACATGACAAAGGTCAATTGGTCAAATCATTCTCGATTTCAACGGTTCTCACACACACACACACACACACACACACACACACACACACACACACACACACACACACACACACACACACACACACACACACACACACACACACACACACACACACACAAGACATTTTGAAGAACACTGGAACAACCAAACAGTTTCAGTTCCAGTTGACTTTAATTGAATTTTTTGTTTATACAATGGAAGTCAATGGGACCCAAAACTGTTACCAACATTCTTCAAAATATCTCTCTACTGAAGAAAGAAAGTCACAGATTTGTAGTCTGGGTGAACTATCCCTTTTATTATCAGTTTACCCCATTCTGATATAACACTCATGCAGCTGTTTTAAACATCCAGACTGTCACACAATATGCAGCATCCCTATAATTCTCCAATACGTACATGTATATACTTTCTCTCAAATATATCTCTGTTTCACCACTGGAACAGTCACCAGAAAGTTGTCCAGTTGATGGATGGATGAAATCCTGCCCTATATCCACGGGCCCCTCTTCCTGAATCATGCGAACACTATCACCTTTCACATGCACAATTTTAGAATCTGCACTGAAACACTCAACTCAATTATTTGACAATTCAATTTACTGTCAAAAATGGAAAGGAAAATTACAAGAATCTACAAACCTCTATATTCATCTGTAATAAAAAAAAAAATTGATTCTTTGTTTACACATTTAGGATAGGCCTATATTCAAACACCAACAACTTTATTCCATGTGCAGATGCAACTTTTAGAAAATCCTATTATGCGTTTTACGAACACTACCTTACATGCACTCACGGTCATGTGAGATTCTTCTTAGCGCATTCCTTGTGCTATTAACTTTACAGGCATGTGAAGTGTCACATGAGCTCTCTTATCCTAATATTCACAGGAAGGGCCTTACATAATCATGCAGAATAGTACAAAACTCGTGAGTGTACTTCAGATTGGAGTTTTTTGAGACCCTAGACACAGTCATGTGCCACAGGCATGTTTGAATCTGTATACAGTAAACCATAAGGGAACAAAGCTCATTAGTTAATTATGGCAATCTCTTCTGAAGCCCCGTAAGTTAATGCACATATAGAATCATACTTCAGGGAAACTCTTACATTGTTTTTTACTATAGCAGTAGTGATCTTAGCCAAACACATTCAGTAATGGGGGTCCCATACTGCACATTGCACATGAGGATATATTGCATGCTTCTTAAATGTATTTATTTAAATGGTTCATTTAGTGTAAAAAATAAAGCAGAGACCCGTGACTGCTTTTATTTAGTCTTTATATTTTCCATAAAAAAAATGTTATCCATTGGAGTTCAAAAGTCTAAGACATCTGAAAATACTTAATGTTTTTTTAGTTTTTGTTTTTTTTGTGTGCAAAATTTTCATACAAAATAGTGTACGTTTGTATAGCTGAAAGGAAAAATCTTCATTAGTATTTAATTTAACACCTCTATTCAAATTTACAATTGTCAATTGCATTTATCCTAATTGGATTAAAAAATTGTACAAAAAATTCAGACAGTGAAAAAAAACAAAAAACAAAAAAACTGGTAAAAAAAAGTAAAACTTTAACATTAATACTTCTCATACATGACAACAAATTAAACACAACAAAGTTAAAAACAGTAAAGCATAAATGGTCAGTTTTTGCATCAAGACCAACCAATGAACTGCATTCGATGGATTACCGTTGTCAATCTCTAAATGGTTTGTTTTTTGGCTTGTTTTGGGAGTGTTAGTTGAACATGCAACAACATTTACCAACATGTAGTGTACAGGTTTATATTACATAGGGCTGCGCTTTGGCATTTGCTGTGTCAGTCAGTGGTGTCTGTGTGATATCTAAACCAGGCTACAGTGTGTGTGTATGAGATGGAGGGCTGGCAGTTGGCCGTGACTGCATTCCTCTACAGCAGCAGGAGATTTTCCACCGGACTTCGGAGCGCTCTCACACTCACACGCACACATTTTGGTCAGATGCTTCTGAATACATAGACAGCATAGAAATACAGTCTGGTTTAAAGAATAATTAACACCAACAATGGCTCCAAAATGTATTATGGACCCTAAGCCACACTTGAAACTCTCATCACTTCCTGATAGCAATCAATAATAGAAGTTAAAAAAGTTAATATATCAGTCAGAATGCAATGATACGATACATACCTGCTTGTCAACATATGTATTCCAATACCTCCGCACACCCTGCTCGCGCCAACATCACACGACATCAGCGTGTTATGAGGCTATGCACTGTTGTACACAGATAGTCACCGAGCGCCACAAACAAACAGCTTGTCGAAGCGGTTGTCCAATCACAACACACTGATCAAGCAGCCCAATCAATGCACATTGCACTTTTCAGAAGGAGGGGCTTCATAGAGACAGGAACTAAACAGAGCATTACTGACAGACTGGCTGCGTCCGAAATCGCATACTCTCTTGAGTACTTGTTTTGAATTACATTCAAACATTACATTACATTCGTCATTCACAAATCCTCTCCCGTGGCCTCATGGGATAGTAAAGTGTCCATCGTATACACACTTCAGAATCTCACCGGAAGTTATAGGTTATCCGGGTACTTTTTGCCAACTCTTTTATGAGTACCGTGAATTCAGACATACTTCTTTCTCGCATACTGTTTTTTCGCCTACTTAGTATGCGATTTCAGATGCAGCCACTGAGAAGAGAGGTGCTGCAACAATGTGAAATATGTGAAAAATAATCTAGTAAACCCCAAAAACTAAATCAAGACTTTGTAAAAGGGCAGTAATTGCATCATATGATATCACACATAAAGAAGCCTGTTAGGATTTAAACATAGATAAAAAATGTAATTAAGAAGATCATTTTAAAAAGTGTAGCTTAAGTATCCAAATGTATTTTGGCTTGTTGTAGATTCACATTTATTCACACAAATTTCCACTACACTCATATATAGGCTCCATATATCCTTTTAGACCTTCATCTGGACAGTAAAACAGATGGGTGCGGAATTACAGATTCTCCGTAAATGGGATTACACAAGCTTATTCCCTCTTCATTGAGAGCCCGTCAGATTAATCGTTACCTAAAACCTTCATTCAGAAAAACAGAAAGTACAATACAAAAAACCCAAAGCAAAACAAATCATTTACATCAGTACCTTTAGTGTTATGTGGGCATTATCACATTGTGAATGCACTTTCACGCATGTCTTGAAGCTCCTTCCAAAGAATGAATCAAGTGATATGAATGAACGACAGACAGGAGATAGATGTTTTTCCTGAATGAACAGACTGCTTCAGGTAGGTAGATTCAAGGGATATAGATAAGAGTGTGTCCCATAAGACAGATTGACCACCTAACACAACCGACATCTGGATGCCACGTAAAGAAGATTAAATCTCTGACACAATTCAGGAAACGTAATCAGTATTATACATAAATCAGTTTTTATCCTGGTGAAAACTTTGCATGAATGAAGGATATGTTACTAATTGCACTTTACGTAATGTTAGGATGTATGGAAAATATGGTTGCCTAGCAACTAGAGGTTAATTTTGCAATATTCAAAACTTAAAGCCCTGCAACCCCATTTGAGCTAGACACTTACATTTCTCATGAGAGTGCCTCTCTTCATAGAGATCGATTTTTAAGGCATTGAGCACTTGATAAAATGGACAACTTTGGTCAAACCATGAATATGCCTTATACTGTTTGCAGGACTGAAATACATTTAAGTATTTTTCCATTCCATTTCATCCTTTTTTATGATAGTTTCCTAAATTTACTACAAAAGGCAAAAAGGCAAAAAACTAAAATATCAATTAGCAAAAAATAATACTTCATTACTATTATGACTCTCTGTGTTTGTATTTACTCTGCTAAAATAGATGTCTCACTGGGGGAGCAATTTGCGGACGTGCATAGGAGAACCAGCATTTTGATCCATTTTTATTCTCTTCCATATTTCATACTAATAATAGCTTTGTCACCCGTGGAGGGGTCTTTGGACAGCTGGTGTTGTGAATGCTCCTCTCTGCCTGTTTTTACTGGCATGTGTTGTTTCCCAAGTTCATTCTTGACACAACAGGTCAGTCTTTTCCCTTGGTAGTTCAAAGCTGTTTCTGTGTGAACCTGTCAGTTGGAGATCCCTTGTTCAATCCTGTTGAAACCTGAAATCAGTGCTGTCATGAGGTGGAAGAATGAGGTTCACAGATGTTCACAGTCTGCTACATTCTCTATGAGTACTGCCATCTTAGGTTCATCCATTGATCATCTTAGGTTTATTCGGTGAGATCAGATAGTTTTACAGAGCCAGACTCTATGAAGACTAAAGTTTAATCCATTTTGTTGCTTAATCTAGCTAAGAACTGCCCATAGAGGAAGAAAGTGGAAGACTCTCAGCTTTAAACGTCAATCCAATGGGCCTCCCAAAGTCTGTTCACCGTTCGTCTTATGCAAATTGCGCATGAAACAGGAAATCACTTTTGCAAACTGAAAATTGATGGCTAAAATCACACTGCATGACAGCAGTGATGGGTCGGTCATTCGTTAATTTTGAACGAATCTTTAATATGACTCTTGATGAATCTTGAGTTGTCTCAGAGAGTGATTTGTTAATTTTGTGTTGACCGCGCATGTGCAACATCCTATAAATTATGTACAGGAAACAGAAATGAGTTCACCTTTCGAGTCTTCGGGTTTGGGTCCGAGTCATTTGCATATCCCGTGACAGCCCCATAGAGGCTATGCTGTCTGTACCGGAAAGAGAGTCTTTCGTTCTTTTGTCACGTGACGTGACAGCGTATTGGACACAGAAATTAGTTAATCATTTCCAAACTCAAAGTCAGTTTTTTAACTCTTACAGTTACATGCTGCGTTTCTGGTCTCAGATTGTAGCTTTTTTATTTCTTACAATTTATACTTTTTAATTTCTGTCATGATGGTTCTTTTCCATAACATTGAATGTTGTAATAATGAGTTGGTAATGCTTTAAACTTTAACTGTATGATGGGGGAAACCACTTTGATAAAGCAAAGATACCTACATATAATAACGACACACAGTTACGTAACAAAAGACCGAACGACTCGAACCCATAGACTCGAGAGATGAACTAATCGATTCTGTATCCGGTACCAACTGGATAGCTTCAGCGTATGGGGCTGTCATGTGTGGTAGATTTTTCCCTAAACGCAGGGCTGGACTGGCCATCGGGCATACCGGGCATTTGCCCGGTGGGCCGACGTGCTTTTTGGGCCGATACATCTCATTCTCATATATCATTTTTATTATTATTATTTTTATTTTTTATTTTAACGGCCCATAAAATGTGTACATCGGCGGCCCATTCGTTTTGTTTTGCTTAATTGGCGGCGCTGGGTTTGTGCCGGTGTAATGCAGTGGTCAAAAAAAGTCAGTGTTAGTTTTTTTTTTCTGACAGACCAGCCCATGAAGCACGTAGATCAGCGGCCCATTGGTTCTTTTCTTGATTGACACTGGGCTGGCCCAATCACAACTTTAAACGAGTGAGCGAGCGTGCAGCAGTGTCAGTGTGTATCTGTCAAAATAGTCTGCGAGATGGAGAAGAAACGCAAGGATTGTGCAGAGAAATAGCGTGAAAAAATAGAACCAGGCCCTTAAAGCAGACACTGTAAAATGTGTCAAAATATATGTTTTCTGCCCTTCATCAGCTCCAGTGATGATGATGATAGTGAGGAGGATCAGGAGAGAGATGAGAAAGTGTAGAGCCTGCGGTAAGCAGAACTACTTTCAAAACACTTAAGCTATGTCATGATCGAGTGTAGGAACCCATAACCCAGTTACAGATTATTTCCACATTGCATAGTTGACGATTACATAGACAGTATATAAAGACGACCGCAATTCACTAGAAATTTAATGAGAGGCGTTTGTAAACCATGTTTTCCGCCAAAATAAAAGCTTGATGCAGTTTGCGTCAAAATAAAAGATCATGTGCTTATCTCTTTCAAGTATAGAAATTGGTACAAAACTAATTATGGAAGTTTCCTTTATTTTTTAGTGCATTTGTTTTACAAAATATGGCTATTACTGTCATTGGATTAATATTATAACTATTTTTATGTAGTGTAATGTAAATAGACACTGTAACTAAAAGAGGTTTGAATTTTTCGTTTAATTTGCACACTGAATATGGGTTGGAGCTTTTAATTTTGAACTCTCAAAGTGCACCAGATGAATTTAACATTAAAATGCACAACATTTTCTCACGGGGGAACATGCCCCCAAACCCCCCTAGAAGAACCAAGGTCCACCCACCACAGTTTTACCAAAAATCCTGTGAGAAACACTGGCATTGCTATGCCATTGCAGCTTATAGCTTGTTTTAGGATTCATCACTGTGGAGTAATAGTTCAACTGTATTAATTAATAAATGTCAAATTTTCACTCGTTCCTATACTCACTCATTACATGGCATTAGTGGTTTTAAGGAATAGGAGTTGGTATGCATATAATTAAGGGCGTGCAAAGATGGGTGGTGTTTATGATCATATAGTGGGCCAGTCTGGGCCAAAATGCCCGGGCCGATTTTTTGTCCCAGTCCAGCCCTGCCTAAACCTAACTACATACCTGGAACCTAATTACCTGGGGTGTCTCCAATCGACACCCAATCGTCTACAGTCGACACTTAATAAATATATCTGGGGCGTCTACAATCGACAATCGAGTACTTTATAAAGGACTGTAGAGTACTTTATACTCTAGCTCTTGCGTCTACAGCCGACAACTGGCTTCGAGTTCCTTACCCTAACTTGTTCCCATAACTAACTTGCTGTGCAGCAATAATAAACAGACAGACTTCAGCAAATGTCCTTTAAATGCTTTAATCACGGCCGGGAGAGATCCCGAACAGTTCTCAGAGAATCTCCCCCAAGAAGAAGCATGGCCGGAGGATCTCAGACAAATTTCAGAGAGAATCCCACCAGAAAACACGAATACAACAGTTTTTATAGAATAGGAGCATGGCGAAAATGACATGATACATTACATAATTTCACCACAATTTGATTGGTTCTTGGTAAAGCAAACCCCCACCGTCTTACCCTCTGTCACTGGCACAAGCAAAAACATCTCGAAACATAAGAAAAAACACAAGTAAAGGGTTAAGAGCTCAGTTGATTACTCAATGTATCATGACATAATACAGACAGTATATTTTTGATTTTGTCATGGTCAGCACTTGAAAATTTTCTTGAGTGGTGCTAAAAGTGTGTTCAGTTTTATTCGAAAACAAATGAATGCGAAACAGATAAATGCGAATTTGGCAGTGTTTATTACATTGGTTTTTGTATGTATCGCCGCAGCCCGTCGTGAAATGGAATGTCCGATGGGTGTTGCTCAGTAGTGCTCAATCGCATTTGAAAATAACGACACATACACTAAACTTAACCAATAGTGTTAGCAAAAGCAAATGTGAGATAAAAACACATTTGCCAAAGAAACCATGCCATTTTAGCTGGCTTCTTCATGGGACTCGTACTTGAGCACTCCACATCACATTTGCAATATTGTAGGTGAGCTACAGAGCAAGTTTACTATAAGAAAAGCGATACATATGGAGCTGGTTATGTGATTCAAATATCCAAATGTATTATTTTCCAAATATACGCTAGTAAAAGTGTTTTGAGGTCTTATAATATCATAATTTTTGTGTTAAAATGAATAGGAGTTGCTGGTGTTTAACTGTAATTTCAGCTGGAAACTGCAGTGAATTGTGCATATAGTTTTTGGGAGATTTGCAAAATAGAGGCACATTTTCCCAGTAAGCCTATGTTGTGTTTGAAAGGTTCTAGGTTGATATTATGAAAACTTGGAGGAATAATTATTCACTTAATGTGACATGCTGTTTACCAATTATTTGCCTTTGTGATGAATCTCTGCCTCCGAAATTCTGACAGTATCATAAATCGGGGTTGCAGTCCTGCAGTGTGACTAATCGACAGGCTAACTAATTAAGAAACAACAAGAGCACAGAAATTGTTGGTGTGTGTGTGTGTGTGTGTGTGTGTGTGTGTGTGTGTGTGTGTGTGTGTGTGTGTGTGTGTGTGTGTGTGTGTGTATTGTTTGTGTAAGAGAGAGAGAGAAAGAGAGAGAGAGAGAGACTTTCAGTTGATACTATATATTAAATGCAATATAAATTCTTATAAAGTGTTCCTTTTTTCAAGTCACAGCTCACTACAGACACTCTGATGCTCTATTTATCCAGGCAAAGATTGCCAAAAATGCATTTTCATCCCTGGCTGATTAAGTGATCTTCCAAACCATGAGTTCCTAAAGACAAATATCTAATTGCTTCCTTAGATTGAAAAACATATGCCACAAACACTCAAGTTGCTCCTACTTAATGATGTGAGTAAATGTTAAAATCAATGATTCCTGACCAGATTCCTGGCACCTTATATGCCCATTTTCAAGCAGGTCCTGATTATGTGTCCCCCCTCCTCTACTGACAAGCTTTGCTTTGTTCAAAAATGTCCATCTGTACAGCAGGTTGGTTAGTAACTATAATCCATCAGTTCCAGACAACGTCCCCTGCTGTACCTGCTGTAGATGTGTCTGTGTATGAAGGGCTTGGGCGACTGGAACTAGCAGGCAAATGGAAAGTCCCCTATTTTGGTTACCATGGTTACCGGTGGCTCACCTTCTGTCTGATGTGGAAGGTTCCAGCAAATGGAATTAGCGGCTGTGACTCGATCCCCACTTAACCTGAATCTCCTTTGTGCTCTTCCACAGAAGGTTGAAAGTTAATTGTGTCTCTGGACTCATTCCTGACAACTTAGAAGCCATTCACACAGCGTGTATTCTTTCATTCAAAAACAGTGAGTCTTGAGATGCATTTTTAAAACTTAAGCTATTTTTAACATAATCTGGCATCTTAAAAATTGTCCCTCATGCCGTGAGATGTAAAAAAAAAAAAAAAAAAATGTGTTGAAAGGGTCAAAGATATCCTCATGTTTCGTTTGTTCACCCAAAAATTAAAGTTTTGTCATCATTTACTCACCCTTATGTCGGTCCAAACCTTATGACTTTCTCTCTTCTGTGGAACATAAAATATATTTTAAATAAAGTTGGTAACCAAACAGTTTTTATTACTATTTACTTCCACTGTATAGAAAAAAGACATTTCTCAAAATATTGTTTATGCTCCATCGAAGAAAGTATGTTACCCAACAGCATTATTTTTGAAACCAAATAATCTTAAGAGGATAATTGATTAAAATAGCTTGAAATAATTTGGAAGGGCTGTGACTATTATGCAATATCAAACCAAAGAGTTGGAAGGATTGAGTCAGTGGAAACTGAATGCTTACAATCCTTTGTTAGCACTGTGATCTTTGATTTATAAAGGATATAAAGATTACCAAATTTATTATAATGAAATTACACTTTTCTTGATAATTGCTATTTACATGATGCTGGTGTAAGGAA
Source organism: Leuciscus idus (assembly GCA_021554675.1). NCBI lineage: Eukaryota > Metazoa > Chordata > Actinopteri > Cypriniformes > Leuciscidae > Leuciscus > Leuciscus idus. The sequence continues at coordinate 15,023,587 of CM038628.1, forward strand.
TACACTGAAATTCCACCACCAGGGTGCAGAGAAAAGAATGCTAGAATATTCTTAAATAATGCAAACGCAGGTGTGATAAGAGCAAATTTAGAGACCAAGTATAGTATGATCCTAACGCAGATGATAAATAAAGAGACAACAAATAACTCGAAAGCTAGAAACATAAGGAACAAAACAAAGCACACCAACAATACGTCCAAAAATGGACAAGACCTGACCAAGAATACAAAACATTCCCCCACACAGGGCTATAGACTCAAACAAAACAGGTGAAAACAGTGAGGAGATAACACTTGGAGAACATGATCCAGGAAACATGAACAGAGTACAAACTAAAAGTCCAAAACACAACACAAGCACAAAGACATCACAGCAGGGGGAGGAGCCCCAAGATAATGAACTCAAATTACAACCCCATTTCCAGAAAAGTTGGGAAATTTTGTAAAATGCAATAAAATCAAGAATCTGTGATTTGTTAATTATCTTTAACTTTTATATAATTAACAAAGAAAAGATTTCCAATGTTTTCACTCACCAACTTAATTTTATATTGTAAATATATCCAACTTTTGATGGCTGCAACACACTCGTTGAGACAGAGCTCCAAAAAAGTTGAGACAGAGGCATGTTTAATTTCACTTTTTAATCATTTGGGAATTTATACTAGTTGTTGCAGTTTTAGAAGTGGAATTTTTGCCCAATCTCGCCTGATACAAGACAGCTGCTCAACAGTCTGTGGTCATTGTTGCCTGATTCTCCTTTTCATGATGGGCCATATATTTTCAGTAGGAGACAGATCTGGACTGCAGGCAGGTCGGTCAAGCATGTGTCTAACCACTCTGTTTTAGCATGTTCAGAATGAGGCCTGGCAATGTCTTGCCTCCCAAAAAAGATATGATTTTGATGCCACTATATGTCTCTGTACAATCCCAATATAAACCTCCAGATCAATGGTACCTTCACACACATGCTGTTTGCACTGATGCACCCCCATACCATGACAGATGTTTGCTTTTGCACCTGTCTCTGATGAAAGTCTGGATGGTCATTTCATATTTGGGACTGAGAATTTAATATTCATTTTTCCCAAAAACAAACTCAAAATGTGGACTCATCTGACCACAGCACACATTTCCACTGACTTTTGGACCATCTGAGATGATCTCGGGCCCAGAGAAGTCGGCAGTATCTGCATTGAACAGATGTATAGCTTGCTCCTTGTATAACAGAGATTTAATCAATCTTTTCAAAACATTATGTATGGTAGATGGTGAAAGAGCTAATTTTTTTGCAATCTTGCATTGGGAAATGTTTTTGAATTTTTTGACAATCTCTCATGAAATTTGGTACTAGGTGGTGAGCCATGACCAATCTTTGGATGCTCCTTAAACACAATACCCTTATCGGTTCTCCTGCTTACTGTGGACTGTTTCAAAACGGTTTAACTTGGATATTCTATAATCTTTCCACTTTTATTTTGCCTATGTCCCATCTTTCTTGAAGTGTGTTGTAGCCATCAAAATCAAAATTTTTTATTTTTAGTTGGCCAAGGTTAAAGAGAATTACCAAATCACATAGATTTTATTGCATTCTACAAAATGTCCTAACTTTTCTGGAAATGGGGTTGTAGATTAGTCTGTAGGGTAACTCTGATCTCTAAGATGCCCCTCAATGAAATTCAATGTTATGTTGGAATGAATGTTATAAAGTTTCATTAGTCTTTTCTTTCCTATTATGACAAATATTCGGGTGAAACGGCTTCTTGAAAATACATTTAGGAATTCATGGTGACTTTAAAATACTAGTTATGCATCTGAATCAGAAAACAAGCAACAGGTCATGTGTAGCTACCATAGATATCATATAATAAAGGCTAGATGTCTCGTCCGCCCTGCTGGCCAATGGAGGTCGACGTCCGCACACGGCGGCCATCTTGCCACAGGGAGCTCGCTCACTCGTAACATTGTGTTTTAATGGTGCATGTACTTTTAAATAACCATAACTTGCTAAATTTTCTACCGATTTTCAAACGGTTTGGTTGGTTATAAACGTCAGAGATGTAGTTATGACACTGCATACATATGAATAATTAAGAAAATCTGCAATTTCAACATGTTCCAGCGTTCAGAATTATAGCTACGTTAATAACGTTTGTAAATCCGTCAAGATTTCAGCGAGATAAGAGGATTTGTGTTTGTGCTGATCACTCACCTTACTTCAGATACCACAGAGCTCGCCAGAAAGCTTCCCTGTGACAAGATGGCCGCCGGTGATGACGTTCGAGACTCCGCCTTAAGACATCTAGCCTTATATGGATATCTATGGTAGCTACAGTTAAAAAGTCAAACAATGAAATTTCTCCACTCAGCTCTTTGAAATAAGGAGGTTTGTGGGAAACTCATAGCATGGTGCCTGAAAAACTTGTAGGAAAAAGTCCCCCTGCTGCAATCACAATTACGAAAAGCTCACAGGCTGCCTGACAGAAAGAATGTAACTTCTCCCACTGTGCATTAATTGTGATGCAGATGTGAGGAGACAGACTGGCAGGGGACTTCACAGAGGCCTGATACAGGTTGTACTGAACAGATATCGCCAGACAGCCATCAGAAGAGAACTCTGTATGCTTAAAATGACCGTTCGACTGGAAATAAAAGCTGCATTATGGCAGGGCTCCAAATAGACAGAAAAGGCTGAAATAGAATAAACTCTATGTGGAAAATGTATGTATAGTAGTATGTATGAAAATTATTTACAAAAGTACCACCATAATGGTAAAGTTCTGTGGGTGGTTGTGGGTCTTACAACACCTTAACTGTCACAGGATCTGCCACATCACCAGCCCCTCAACACACACTGAATCACTCAGCTCCACTCTGTTATTCACAATCACTTGATTACTGATTCTCTGCACCTGCATCTAATCACCAGCACTCCCTTTATAAGCAGTCACTATCCACACTTCAGTTGTCTGGTCTCGTTGTTGCATCCAACGCTCACAGACTCCCTACCTGAGATTGTCTCCTGTCTCCTGTCTCCTGTCTCCTGTCTCCTGTCTCCTGTCTCCTGTCTCCTGTCTCCTGTCTCCTGTCTCCTGTCTCCTGTCTCCTGTCTCCTGTCTCCTGTCTCCTGTCTCCTGTCTCCTGTCTCCTGTCTCCTGTCTCCTGTCTCCACCTGCAAATAAAAGATACCTGTTTGCTACTTACCTGTCTTGTCTCCATCTGTTTCGTGACACTTACAACCACATAGCAAACACCTGTTTATACTGAAGAATCATGGCAGCAGTTTTCACAACCAAACACCACTCACATTTTCTTCATAAAATTAAAGATGATTGAAATAGTATTAATTTGCAAAATTCACACTGAATTTATATAACTGAATGGAGATGACACAAAACACATCTTATTTAAGTGTGTAGGCTGGTTTCTATCTAATCTCTCTTTTACATGTTGATAAAGGGCTAGAAAGTTCTAGAAAGAGATTTAGGATTATACAATGAATCATAAGAAGCCAGAGGAGAATATGAAGAGCGAGAGTAATTAACTGCTGAGGATTCCTGTTCTGAGCTAATGTTCATCAATGATAACAACATGATGACAGCAAGTCATACTTCATTACCACTCGCAACATTCTGTCCTAAGGAGAAATACTGCAATTGCAGAATGTCCAGCAGTCAGTGGGGATTGCAACAACCCCTTCCTTCAAAACACTAATGGACAGAACATTCTGATCTGATCTGTAGTCTGAAGAAACCCAGACACTTCCATGTGAAAAAGTGTGCTTAATTGTTGAATGTGCACTATAGTGTACTTCAACTCTTAAAAGTAGACAATAATGAATGAAATAAAAAGCCACTTAATTATACTTAAAGTACACTCATGACTATTGTGTTTCTTAACACACTTAAGTACACTTCAAAAAGTGCACTTAGTAATAATGTCAAATTAAAAGTTTTACATTAAACTGTGTTTTTAAATCTTAAATTTTATAATCTTTTTTCAAAGTTATTTTGATATGTTGACTAACATACTAAATCACTTGATTATAATTGTAACTGCAGTGTGTTATTTGATATTACATTTAAAGTTGATATACAATATGTTAAATGTACTAAAACATTACTTTCAGTTTGTACTTATACATATCTTTTAAAGTATATATACTTTAAAAGATATGTATACTTACAAACTGAAAGTAATGTATGATCAATAAGTTATGACAGCATGTTTTTATATTGTTTTAGCTCATGTAAATAAGTTTAGCAATTTTCTACTTTTTTATGTTGTACAAGATTCAATTAATTTTTAATGTCAGCTTAATGTAATTTAAGTTGAAATGACTCAAACATCCAAGTTTATTGTACTTAAAATGTTTACAGTGTCTGCTATTATTTCCATAAATACACTTTTTAAATGTATACTTCTTTTTCACAAGGTCTTTTATGATGACACAGACATGCGTAAAATTAAATTTCCTCACCCGTAGGAACCATGAGTGTAATCTCTACAATGTGTTATTTTGCAGTTAAAACCTTTAAGAGTTCAAGTTAAATGTACGCAAGAGACAAATATAGGTCTAATTAAGGCAAGCTAAGGTTGATTCCTTTCAAAAAGTGTTAATCTGATCAACCTGATACAGAGACATTGCCTCAACCAATGAGTTTGGGGTGGCCCAATCTGTTTTTACAGACCAATGAAAGAAGGCGAAATGTTTAGAAAATTACATACTTTAAAATGTATTAAAATAAGCTCTGTTGATAAACATCCGCCTCATAACATGCATAAATAATACGGTACTAAGGCTATAATGTTCAAATAATACGGTACTAAGGCTATAATGTTCTTGAATGTTCAAAGAATGACCTAGCACTCACTTAACCTCTATGTCATGTCTGAGAACCCCAGACGGTCAGTTCACATGCAGCGCACACATGCTGTGTCACCACTGTGTCATGTGATAATTCCATTATACGGGGATCGGGCCACCACAAATAACCTGGAATTATCCAGTCAGCTGACCAACAGAAAGGGAGGTGGCTTTAGGGAGAGACAATGAGCCTGAGAATTGAGCGATGACGCTAAGGAGTGGAATATGCTGGCTTGAAAAAGACTGAAGGAAGGAAGGATTAGGCCACTGATACTGATACACTTCAGCAGAACATCCAGCAGCCGTGGCGGTACATAAGACCTGAGTCATCAGGACACTAGCAGGAGGACTGGAGTGGACATTACTCCGTGATTAACAAGCCAGGGAGATGACACTGCAAATACAACTCCTCCATGACGCCATTTAGTCCATCCAGTGATCACCTTTATTATAAAATATTAACAAACCAAACTCTGTTCATGCATTAAGTGCAGGGCAAATCAACACAGCCTAAAGGAAATATTGCTCAGAAGTTGAGCTTTCACAGTTCAGGAGACTAAATTAAGTTCTCAGTTATATTTCATTGAAGTACAACTTACCGAAGTACAAATTCCTTAGATGAAATAAAAGGACACAGTCATTGACCTATTGAGTAAGAGCTTTAAAAAGAGCTCAGATACCATGGACTTAGAGGAATTCAATGAGAAATGTAGAGTGATTTGCAGACTTTTCTATCTTGGTAAATCTGAGTAGTCTGAGACATTATTGAGATCTGTAGAGGATATGTGGAGTTACTTGTTTTTTTTTTTGTTTGTTTTTTTCAGGAGTAAAATCTGTGAAGTTTAAGAGCTTAATTGAAGTGCAAATAATTGTATTCAATGTGCATTTGTACTTAAAATCTTAAAAAGTAGATACAAACTGTACTTGCAGATAATATAATATATTAATGAAATAAAATAAAAAGAGTGCACACTTTCATGACTTAAAAAGTTTTACATTAAAGTTAAAGTTACTCAAAGTTTTACTTGAATCATTATTTCAGTTATTTTGTTTATTGATCTTTTGTCCTGCTTTTTATTGCACTTAAAGTTCCTGTTTTCAGTATTTGGTTGTCGTTTGTGTGTGTGTGTGTGTATGTGTGTGTGTGTCACGCTGTTATGTTGCCTTCCTCTTCATGGATTAGCCTACCTGTTTGTTTTCATTAAAGAACCCTTTTGTTTCTGGAAACCTTTTTGAACTCTCCGTCATCTTCATCTTGTGACAGAACAATCGACCAAAGTATGGATTATGCAGTGCGATTTTCTGTTGTTGCTCGTGAAAGCCTACATTTTGTAACCTTCATGGAGAAATTCTGCCTTCTTGCTGTCACCACCATGTAATTATGGAATTACATATAAGCCTGGTTTCACAGACAGGGCTTAGGTTAAGGCAGGATTAGGCCTTCCCTTACGAAAAAGGAGTATACTTCAAGTTAATTTTATGAAGTATACTTAAGTAATGTTCAAGTATATTTTTAAGTATACTTTATGTAGTAAGTTTACTAATATCAATGTGTACTTGTAGTAAACTTGTAAGTGTACTATTTCAATACTGCTTGGGACTAAATTGGCCCACTCTTAGTATATAAAAGTATACGTTTAAGTGTAATATAAGTGTAAGAGTAGTAAACTAAGTACACAACTAGGTTTCTCATTTGCAATGCATCTGTACTACAAGTGAACTTATAAGTATACTAGTAGTTTACTGTTTTAATACAAGTAGTAGGCCTAAATTTTTTAGTTTATGAAAGTACACACTGAAGTGCACTCTCAGTAAACTACTAGTTTAGTAGTTTATTCTGCAAGTATACTTGTAAGTTTTCTCTTCATGGGTTACACTTCATTTAATTTGGTAATATTAAGCAGTTTTGATTTACTTTAGATTTACTTGTTTAATGTGTGATGATCACGTTATTTTACATTTGAGTGAGTAATCTTCTATCACTTGTTTCAGCTTCTTCTTCTTCTGTATTTTGATCCAGAGATTCTGTGTTAGAAGATGTGTCATATAGCGCCCCCCTACCGTATAACATGGATAGCTGGAAAATTCAGTCAATGGTGGGGAAAAGTAGAATTAGAGTAAATTCCTATAAGTGGACTAGCCTACACAAAAAAATCAGATACACAGAATTAGAAACATATCTGTTTTATATCAATATTCTAATCAATATTTGTAAACAGTGTAAGTTTCATAAGACTGTGAAAAACTATGTAAAAAAAAAAGTATATTTAATAGGCTACTTGATCAAAAGGGTTAACACACTTTCATACTTTGAATACTTAATTATACTTTTAAGTATCTTGATCAAAAGATTGAGTACAAGTACAGGCCAAATATACTTGGACTTTTCTCTCAGTATAAGTCAAGTACACTTAAGTGTAATTTTAAGTATATTTCTGAGAAGTACATAAAGTATATTTTTCAGAAGTGTATAAAATGTAGACTGAAAGTATACTTTCTTATTTTTAGTTTAAAAGAAGTATACTAATAGAACACTTGAATAAACTTATTTTTCATAAGGGTTAGTTAAATTGGGACATTTGAGATCTTTTATAAATGTGCCTTAGAAAAAACAAACATTACTGGTGTGCATATTGAGAAAAAACAATGGCACTGACATATTTTAATATCAGTGCAAGTTGCTTTCAGTTAAAATGGCTCAAACATGCATTTTAGTCTGAGACAAGGCTTAAAGGTGGTATCAGTGATTTCAGGCCCAAAAATATTTTTATCACATTCATCTAATCTTTCCTAACGATCCGCTAGCTGCCCGCCCCATAAGCATGCCGTCAAAAAACCGCGTCTCTGTAGGCAGCCTAGGCTCTGAGATCTGCACACAAAAACAAATGGTTTAGCCAAACACTCAAAACCAAAACAAATAGTGTTCCAACCAATCACCGACAGGGGGAGGGTGTTGTGAGGTTTTGAGCCAGCTTTTTCTTCAGCTCTGACTTCGCGTGCAGCCGTGCACGAGCACAAAACCTCACAGCACCCTCCCCCTGTCAGTAATTGGTTGGAACACTATTTGTTTTGGTTTTGAGTGTTTGGCTAAACCATTTGTTTTTGTGTGCAGATCTCAGAGCCTAGGCTGCCTAGAGAGACGCATTTTTTTGACGGCATGCTTATGGGGCGGGCAGCTAGTGGATCGTTAGGAAAGATTAGATGAATGTGACAAAAATATTTTTGGGCCTGAAATCACTGACAGAAAAGCCTTAAGCCTTTTCTGTGAAACTGGCGGAATAATTGTACTTAAAGTTAAGTCCTACTTAATAGGGTCAAAAAAGCTCTCTAATTAAGTTCAGCAAATTGCATTTAATATAAATTTAAACTATAATATTTCTGTTTAATTGCGGTTAACATGCAATCAAGTGTCCGTTACATAACATTCAGCTCACACTAAAGAATAATCTTTTTAAGTATATTATTTCTGCAATAAGTACTTTTTAAAAGCATGCTAAAGTCAACCTTTTTTTTTTTTTTTTTTTTTTAAAGTGTAGTTCACCCAAAAAGTGAAATTTTGTCATTTCATGTCATTCCACACATGTATGACTTTCTTCACACATGTATGTGGAATATAAAAGAATATATATTTTTTTTTAAATCTGTTTTTAGTCTATACAAGGAAAGTCTGTGATGTTTTTGTCCATTGTATTGACAAAACCGGTGTATATATATATATATATATATATATATATATATATTTTATATATATATATATATATATATATATATATATCTTCTGTTGTGTTCTAAGGTTGAGTAAAAAATTCTTTGAAAGACTGTATAAAACGAATCACACCATGCTATGAGGCTATGTTTTTGCCTTATTTAATCTAATATACTGATAAGGTCAGCTGACTGGAATTTTGTGAACCCTGATTATACATTAATAAGACCTTAAACCATTTCAAAATCTTCCCAATGTTCTCCAGTTACACAGGCAGCTGTGTACACGACTATCACTTGATCATCCCTCCCTGTGCTGCAGTCTGCAGTCTCTCAGGGAATTCAGTGGAAAATGTACATTGAGGTCAAAGTGTCCCAGGTGTTATATTGAAGCACTGCAAGAACTAGCTTATTCAAACAAAGTTGTGTACTAGTCTGGCCACAGATGAACTACGAGCTACGAACTACCCTAGATGTATCAATATGTATTTAATACTATTCCCCTGAATGTTCTGTACTGTTTCTGTCTTGTTTCATTTCACTGTGTGATACAGTGCATTGTGTACAAATCATTTGTACACAATGCACTGTAATTCAGTGAAAGTCCTTTTATGAATCACCTTCCCCTAAATCAGTGTGTATATGTTCCCTCTTGCCCTTCATGCTGCTTAACACTGTGTTCCTCCCCCATCTTCAGCTGATGAGAGGTTGCAAAACTCACACAAAGGCATCATTCACTGCCCTGCTTACGTAACGCACGCGAAAGCAACTGCATTAATTCTCAGAGGTAAACACAACATTCTCTGAGGTTATGAATATTAGTGTAAACAGTCTCATTCTGAGCCAGAGTTCCAGTTGTGCATCATATAACCCTGCAGAAGTAAACCATTTGGTTCTAGGAAACTGACGTCTGACCTCAGGGCAAGTGCTGCTGTCAGCGTCCTACCTTTGTGCGTCATAGTGCTGCATCACGGCATTGTTAAACAGTGCATTTAATTCTTTAGAGATTACTCTTAATGGCTGGCAGAGGGAGACATCTGTCATCTGGCCAGACAGGTCTTATCCAAGAACTATTTGAGTGCTTCATCTTTTTTTTTGGTCTACAATTGGCTAATTACAGAAATATGCGCATCAGGGTCTAAGCAGAGGTATGCACTTTTCCTTGTGACAGAGAGTCAGAGTGCTGCAGGTATTTAGAAAACTAAGCAATTCTTGCTGCTCACCATTCTTAATTAAAGGATTTGGATGTTTACTGGTACTCTTTCATGTTAATGAAATTAAGCCGGAGATCTGAAACCATTCAGCTGCACACAATCTCAAGATCATTTGTGATTTATAAATTTCACATCTGGAAGTGAGGTGTGCGCACATTTTTTTTGTGCATACGTTCGTTCCGTACGCACATTTGAGAAATGATCATAATATCAAATGTAGGATGGTTTCTATATGCAACATTTTATAAATGAGGACCTAGGTCTGTTTTAAATGGATAGTTTACCCAAAAATGAAAATTATCCCATGATTTCCTCACCCTGAAGCCATCCTAGGTGTATATGACATTCTTCTTTGAGACGAATACAATCGGAGTTATATTAAAAAATGTCCTGGCTCTTCCAAGCTTTATGTCAATGGGTATATATTTTTTGGAAGTCCATCAAAGCGCATCCATCCGTGATAAAAGCACAAGAAACGGCTCTGCGGGGTGTAAGTCAACTTGCGTACGACCGTCTGCCGAAAGCTGGTTATTTTAGTCGATAAAGTTTTAAATATGGATATTTTTCTTACACGAACGCATTGCTTCAGTTCATGAGACCTTTATTAACCCGCCAGAGCAGTTTCGAGCACTTTTATCATGGATGGATGCGCTAGATGGACTTCCAAATAAATATACCCATTGACTCCCATTATAAAGCTTGGAGGAGCCAGGACATTTTTTAATATAACTCCATTGTATTCGTCTGAAAGAACAATGTCATATACACCTATGGCTTCAGGGTGAGTAAACCATGGGCTAATTTTCATTTTTGGGTAAACTGTCCCTTTAAGAATGTCAAGTGAGGTCAAGGATAGCAGGGGGACAAACAAGGTTAAATCCAACTAAAAAAGTGAAATGACCATGTAACTTTTTATTTTTTTTATAGTATTTTAAATATATGAACTATAAATATAATTTGAGAAAAATAAAAATAAAAAAATACATGCATGCATGTTTAAAGCCTATTTATTTATTTATTTAAATCAAAAGTCGATGTCCAATCAACGCTAGCTAAACTAAGCAGATGCCAACATATTAAATACTGGCCAATAGGATGGTCAATTACACCTTTGATGTTATGCATTTTATGGTCTGTTTTCATATTCAACTTATTGTATGTTATGTTTTTATGTACAGTTTTCATATCGTTGGGGCTATACACAAATAAATCAGTTTTGATATTAAAGACATGTTTGTTTATTTTGTTTGGGATGCCAATTAATGTCCAAATGTAAAATCTGGATCCTGAGGCAAAACCAATTGAAAACTAATGTATTAAACACATTTTTATAGAGAAGGTCAAAGACTTGATGTCATATATCATATAGACCATCACATTAACTTTGGACCACAATGTTGTAACAAAAACAACTAACACAGACCAAATTTGCCCAAACATTAATTTAGAATGTTATTTTGCTTTTATTCTCCTAAATGCCAAGCCTGGCATTTGCTAAAAAGAAAGAAAGAAAGAAAGAAAGAAAGAAAGAAAGAAAGAAAGAAAGAAAGAAAGAAAGAAAGAAAGAAAGAAAGAAAGAAAGAAAGAAAGAAAGTGATTAAATAAGGACTGAAAAGTGAAAGTCTGTAAGCAACACAGAGGGGTTAGTTGGTCCATCTGCACAAGAGCCCCAATTCATGGCACAACACTGATGTCTGTTTCTTGGCTCAGTGAGTCATCCCATTTTAGCTGTGTTGGCACAGTGCTGCGTGCTCTCGCTGTGTGCATGGCTCTCTGTGTTAGGGCCACATGTGTCAAACTGAAACTCTTCCTCGTGTTTCAGATTCAAAATCACTGGATCATTGTGCAGCTGTCATTAACACAAGCAAATGAAGGGTACATTTGCATGCATTTGTAGAATGACTGGACAAACAGCGATAGTCGGTGTGTGCACAGACAGAAGGCACAGATTTCTCCTGGCCACCTGCTCTAGTATTGGCAAAGCTGGGGTTGGCCAGAATATTGACCCAACAGCTTTGGTTTCATGTCTTTATTACTTACATTATTACTTAAGGTTCAGTTAAAAGTGCTCCAGTCAAATCAGCATCATTTAGAACTAAACACATTTGTGATTACTCAACTGTACAGCATATGAAAATGAAAGTATAATGAACTAAGTCAAACTTAAAGTGCAAAGTCATTTTAACAATGGTCCAGGACAATGAAAAGTGTGTGCCACATTAATAAATTACCTCAGAGTAACAGGTTTACATATCAGAATTGAAATACATTACTAATATTTAATCCTTCGGTGCTCTCCAGTGCTCCAGTTGATGGCAGTAAGCACCAAAAAGCTGGGCCGCCATTGAATTGTCTCCAAAAATAATGCCACTGCATAAAATCTTAAAATCAGTCTTTTATTCCCTATTATGAAGTGAAACAGCTTCTCGAACAAGAAAAAATGAAGAGCTGGACTTGATCAGGAACTGATTGGATCATTATGGTCTGGTATTGCTGTGATCTCACATGAGTGACAGGTTGTTCCGCCCTCACGCCAGTAAACACATCATCAGATAAGAGATTTCATTGCAAGAGGGAGAGGGGAAGTTATTTTGATTAAACATAAGAGGGAACTTGAATTGAAAAAATAAGTAATAGTAATAATAATGATAATAATGTGCATGGATAAATCATTAATGATAAATACGGCAACATTCCGTTAAAACCTTAAGCCTTATTTTCTTTATGCAAAATATATATTGATATATATATATATATATATATATATATATATATATATATATATATATATTTTTTTTTTTATAGATTTGGGGTGAAGTGTGACTTGGACATTTTGGTCAACTTCGTGAGACTGTAGAGGTACTGAGATCATCTCTTGCCTTTAGGCTCTTGAGCATGACACTAAACCCCTATCTCCCACAGGGTCTACAGCATTTTTATTCCAGTAAGTGTATAATAATAAGCTTTTGTATAAAAAAATTCTTGTAAGTGCTAAATTACAAATAACTACCACGCAGTGACTGAAATTCTTGTCTTACTTAACAAGTAAAGGTATTGTTTTACTGTGCTTTGAGACGCCAGCATGATTAACAGTATTATGCTGACCTCTAGTGTAAGGATTTTCCATCATTCTATTTTCCTTTTTTTATGTTTGAAATGTTGTCTCCAGGTACAGTTCTTGCTAAGGATAAAAACATAATCGTTTTAAATCGACATCACTGGACACTGCATCAGGTGACAGATTTTTTTTGAACATATAGAAATCTTAGCAGAAGCTACTTCAAAAGAAATTATGTAGGCTATAATGCCGTAAGATATTAATGCTACTCAACTGTAACCACGTGGAATAAACTAAAGCTGAAAATATGATTAACTGAATTATCTGAATTGTCATTGCAGACTACAAAAGAGGGCCGTTGATATTATTTAATATGATCTGATATTATATGGACGGACTGCGTGTGGCCAGATCATCCTTTTATAAAAAAATACCTATGTGTAAGCAAAAAACGATAATTTACTATAATTTGGTAGATTTGTTAATTATTAGTAACTAAAAGTCAAATTAATATGAGTCAGTTTAATAAATAATGTATGAAACCTTTTCAAATCTTCTTTAAATCTCTGATAAAATTAATAAAAATAACATTTATTTATGATAAGAGATTTAAAAAGAATCGCTAGTTCTCCAGTCAAATCAGCATAATGCAAAACTAAACACACTTGCGACAAGATCAACTACTGCTCAACTGTACAGCATATGGAAATGAAAGCATAATGAACTTCAAAAAGAAAAAGAAAAATAGGAAGTCAAACTTACAATGCAAAAGGTTTTAAATATTTAAATTTAAATATGACTATTTTATCCTTTCTTCGGTGCTCTTCTGTGCTCCAGTTGGTGGCAGTAACGCACCAAAAACCTGCCAGTGAGCCGCCATTAAACCTCAGAAGAAGAAGAGGCGACCAACCATAGACTGACGTGATTTCCGAAACTTCTTTCTTTTAGCTCGAAGACCATCGTGTGAGCAGTAGCTACTTTGTCGTCTCTTTTAAGGTGAGGTTTGGATATTAGAACAACATATATAACAACAGATTATTTACTGTTCATCTCAATATATATATAATATGTAAAATATAATGCAGTAGTCGTACTTTATTGTAATGACTTTTACTATTGTAAAGGTTTTATGCATGTTATGTATGTAATAAGTAAACTATTCTTGTCTGCTAGTAACTTTAACATGTAACATTATAGCCTAGATTGTAGTAACAGGTTTTTTTTTCTTAACTTTAACTGTGATTTAAAATAGTAAAAACACGTGGTCACAGGGGTCCACTTGTGGATACGAGCTCAGATGTTTTTATTATTAGTTAAGTCTTATTTAAACATTTGTGTAAAATTTTCTGCATTTAGGTATACATTTTTTTAAACATAGTTTTTAGCAATTTAGGTTGGTAATTAATGTGAAGCATAAAGCGCTAACTAAGATGTAAATGGTGGTGCGTTGTAGTGCAGGCTGATCAGCGAGGTTGAGTCTGAAGTGGCTCTTTCCTTTCCTGTATGTCTGCTAGATGGACATGGGGTGGTTTGAGGCCGTGTTGTTTACCCCCTACAGCATGGTTATAGAAACCCCAGACAAGCTATGTTTCAACAGCTATGTTCCAACGAGGGTCTCAATATCTGCCTATCAAGTTTTTTTTTTGGTGAAATGTACTGAAATAGTCTTTCTCTTGCAGCATAATGCCATTTTCTTGAAGTCTTCATAGTACATTAATTTGCCATCTAAGAGATGTTTCTATCACAGCTGCTGCAAGAAGGAAGTAAGTCTGGTCAACACACAATTCACACATTAAAATGCAACTGTTTTAGTTAAAATCAGTATGTTCTCTGTAAAAGAGAAGAGTCATTGCAGGCTCTCCAGCGAGGTTGAGTCATTGTGACTCTTGCCTTTCCTGTGATGTCTGCTAGAGAAATTTGAGGTGGTTTGAGGCCTGCTGTGTTGCCCTTCCCAGCATGGTTATATAATCTTCAAACATTTAAACTAGTTGTCTAATCTTATGGTGAGAAATAATCTTGCTTCATGTAAAATATTCTTATTTCTTTTTACAGGGAGAAGCCGCTACTTTGCAGAGGTGTTGATCACGAAATGTTCATTTTGAGTAAGGCAAGATCTAATGACCGTAGTGAATATTGCATACTGGATTGCCATTTAGCATTTTTAATTTGTTGTTTCAAATATTGAGGAATGTTATATTCCAAAGGATTTGATATATGAAAACTGTTTTGGATGAAAATATTCAGCTAAATAAAGAGGATTTTCTTTGAAAGCAACCATTGTTTCTGTGTTTTTTGTGTTTGGTAGAATGAAAAGAATAGTCAGATCTTGTTTGGCATGTATAAACTGTTCGACTGTATAATATTCCAGCTTATTACGTGGCTATTTGCCACAAGTAATTAATTGGATATTAAATATTAATTGGTGTTGTGATTAACTTGCTTGTAATCAACTCAAAACTTCTGCAAATTAAAGCAGTTCTTAGTAAATAACTTGGTTGGTGTAACTTAACTGATTATCAACCCACTTTGTAGTGTTCAAAAATATTGATTTTTCGATTCTGAAATGGTGCAATACTCATTTCCCGCAGTATCTATCCACCGGGTCCTGCTGTGCTTTCTCTCTGTCTCTGACAGCGTTGACACACACCAACTCGCACGTCTTATTCGCTCTGGTGTTATAGGGCCTGAAATTTGGCATAATTTTCTCATTCCCTAAGGTTTCGTGCTCTCACCCAAAGCACACGCTTAAAGCGGCCTCTCAAACAGCTTGCGTGTTGCGAGTACCATATTGAGCTTTTGTTTAAATGGTCAAATACTCACAAATTTGTTAAAATGCCTGCGTTGGCGAGTATTCACATAAACATAAACTTGTCTTCATGCCGATGGATCTAATAATGTTTATGGATGAGTGAATACATTATTTTTTTAACATGACTTTGGAAGCAGGGTGTGATTGCTAATGAGAGAACTAAGGACATTTATTCTACTGAACTAACTTACCCGCAAGTGCTGAATTACTACTTGCACAGGTCAGTTTATTTGACGAATTAAACTTGTGAGGTAATGCAGTGCTGTTTCACTTGGTCTACTCTACACTATCACACTAAACTGCATTTGAGTGTTGAAAGTTATGTTATTCTATGTGTTAGTTTGTTGGCTGTATGAGACCAGCAGTAAGCTAGATCAACATTAGAATAACATACTGATCATATTCTAGTACTTCATCATGTTGAGTTATGTACTTGCTCACCTGTCTAATAAAGTACATGCAAGAGTAAAACTCTCAAGAGTAAGACTGTCAAGTCGACGTGGCGCTTTCGGCATCTCGAAAACGCCACGGCCATATTGATCCTCGTTTTATTTCTCCTTTTGTCCCAAAGTCTGCTTACCATGATCCATAATGTTTGAACAAAACAGTGTGAGCGTGCCGCTAGACATAATGCAGTTGTCCATGTCTGTTGCCATGGTTACTATGGCAGTACAAGAGGAAACCAGGGACATCGCGGATATTACGTCATTGACAGGCGACAATGACCAGGGACAAGCCATTATTTAAAATTGGAATTTCTCTGAAATTAAAAATCTTTGGGAACTTTGGGGATATTGTAAGTACACAACTGCAGGAAATATATCACTGTGCAAGTGATTTTTGGATATTTTATCACAAAAATCTTACATATTGTACCTTTAAATATAATGTGTTAGATTTCTGGTAAGTCACTTCCGCTAATCGTAGTTGTATTGTGAACCCGTAGATCTGCGTCAATTGTGTAATTTTGACTTGCTAGCTAACTTTTAATATGGATTAGAGACAGACTGGCATCATTTGCACAGTTATGGTGTGTCATAATAGCTGAAAAGATATAAAAAATACCTTCAAGATATTTGTTTTGACCATAATCCACGCACCAGAACTGAATGTGTGGAGCACCCTATGATCTTGACGCTGCAAGAAGCTCGTCGGCTTTGGTTAAAAGCATTATTGTAATGTGTGAACACATTGGCAATGCGAGTTGCTTGTTATTTTTGTGTTTTAGTCAAATAGTTTACAGTGTATCTGTTGCATTAACCGTTCAATCACCATTTTGAGATATTTTCACGCACGTGCTTAATGTGACACGATGCAGTACATGTGAAATGGTGCATGTTAAATGACGTTATTAAACGCAGCTGTAATTTATGTATTTCTCTTGTGTGTATTTGAGCGCCACATTTGTGAGAAACCGCCAAAATTCCCATACGTTTGCTCTTTCCACATTGTTACAGTCACTGTAATTTCTTGAACAATAACATGTTGACATCAAAACACACAAACTCATGATGAGGGTTTAAACTTTTATTTTGAATTTGCGATGAATGAACAGTTTGCATATTTAGAAACATATTGATGTATTCTCCTGTGTTGGCGTAGGTTTATAGATGATTTACCTTACAAATCTGGTGAAATGGCGCACATTGCAGCAACCCATAGCAGCAACCCAAACTCACAGCATATGCAGAGAATATTTGTTCTCTCATTTGTTAAACGAGCTGCATCGAAGACCAGTCTACTCCGAGTCACAACATAAAATAATTGAAAATATTCTCTCAAGATATCAGGCCACTTCTTCATTTCATCCCCCCACTGTGTTATTCACCGCAGGTGTGATAATATTTTCCATCACTGTGTTTAATCGTGTTTTGTGCGTGTTACCACAACATGGATTCTTACCTACCGGCTAGCGAAACGGAAGTCTAACACATTATAATGAAGTACGTCATACTTACTTCCGCGTTGCAAAATAAGGTGGATATTACTACTAATTAAGTACTTTAACTCTTCAAACTTTTATTTTTATGTGTCCAACATCTATTTTCTACTGGCACAAGGGTAAGGGCATGCGCTGAATGCTTCGCATCCTTTCTAAAATCCATGTTTATGGTAAGGCATACGTGCTGCGGATTTCATACCCTTTCTATGTGGCTCAGACCCTGGTTCCTCACCTTGGGTCCCACTCTAGCATGTGTTGTCGTCACAAGATGCTAACGACAGACACTTCCCATATGGGCTAGGGTGCGGCCATATATGGCCATCTAGCCCAAGGGATCTGGAGATGTCATCATCTCGATTGGCACATACATTGCCCCGAATTGATGGCTGTATTTCTGACCCTGATGTACTTCCTCCTGCAGTTAAAGGTCAACCGTATCCTGGTGCTTAGAGCAGGAGAAACTTGACTGACTATGTCCAGTCTATGCTCTTCAAACTTACGCCCACCGCACTAGCCAGTGGAATAAGTCAAGCAACTCTTCATTTGCTATGGGGCCCGCAACTGGGGGGCGGCCACCACCAAGCAAACAAAGTCACACTGGGTGATTGCTCTAGCCTATGAGGCGCACAGTCAAGCTTAACCTCTAGGAGATAAGACTCATTCTACCAGGGAGTTTGCTTCCTCCAAGACTTTGTCAAGGGGAGCCCCCTTGCAACATGTGGCAGGCTGGTCCTCTCGGCACACATTCATCAGATCTTATAGTTTGGATGTACGTGCTACTCGGACTCACAAGTCCTTGAGTCGACATCCCAAGCTCATGTCTGGAAGCTTTCTCTTGTTCGTGAACACACAATACACACAATTGAGGAGTCCAGACATTTCTAAGTGTGGTGGCGTTGGTATTCTCGTTCCCATAGTGCTATGAGCGCAGCATTGAGAGTAGCTTTTAAAAGGGAACATCTCCGTTACTTGACTAACTCTTTCCCCTTAAAAAGCGGGAAAAAGATGCTGCGCTACATTGCTGCACTGGGGGCGTGTCCAGACGTCTCTTCAGACAAAGTGATACCTGAAGGCACACCTGTTTCACGTCTATTTACAGCCTCTCATGAGCACGCATTCCAATGGCGTCATCGTCAGAGGTTATTTAAAGTTACTTCACATACTTCACAACCGGTCAAACAAAGATGATGTCCCATAGCGGTGTGAGCACAGCATCTCGTTCCCACTTTTTCAGGGAACAGGGTTACAGTCAAGTAACCCGAGACGGTTTCCATCCAGTGTTTTTAAAAAAAAAATTTTTTTGATGTGATATCCCAAAATTCGCATCAAAATATTTGGATGGCAACATTGCTAGTGACTGAACCCATATGCGACCAGATACAGTACATACACAGCAATTGTTTTTGTGCCCTAAAAAAAAAATGTTTTTTTTTTATTTTTTTTTTTTACTTTAAATCTTTAACTTTATTCTAAACTGATTGTGTTCTTCAATAGGGTTCTTGCACAAATTCGATAGTATGGATCTTATTTCAGCCCCCTATTACTATCTTTGAGGTAGCCTATTAGTCCACAACTTCACACCAGGACCCAGTTGTTCTGAATCAGAATTTTCTAGATCTGGAAATCCCATGTTTTGCTATCCAAGATAAGGTAATCCATCTTACTTTTGTGCTGGTGCCTTTAGAGTTTCCATAGCCCCTCATGTGACCCACAACAAAAACAAACAAATATGCATGCAATAAGGGATGAAATTGTTAGAAACTACTTTTGTCTGGTTCATCTCTGACGATTGTGCCAATGTAGTTTATATGCAGTGATTAAAAAAAACAACTTAAAATTAGATATTATTTTTTGTTTGATATTGACAGCTGTTTGGGGGATTATTTTAACGGCGCCAAAATCTCTCTCTTTTTTTTTTTTTTTGTGCTGAAAGGTTAATAGGTAGCCTATGTCTATGACTACTTCTAATTTATTACTTTAACAGTTAGGTTAAACTAACCAAGAGCAAAATAAAAATATAAATGTGTGTATATTAAATTATAAAAATGTGTTTTTTGACTAGTTTAAAAGGTGTATAAAATTTTTGTTCCTGAAATCCACCCTACTGCTAGCCTGGCTAACGTCAGACCTCTTTCTCATTGAGACGTGGTCTGGGAACCACATGTTCATTTTCTCGTATTTGAGGCGTGGTTTACGAATGCCCAGAGCCGTTTATTGGACGCTACGAATGTCTATCAAATGCGCCTGTACGTAGCTCATAGCCAATCGTTTCAATTATACCAGATGACGTATGCAGAGCGAGAGAAATTCGACGAGGAAGAAGACAAAATAACTATGCGTTCTAAACTACTTAGAACCATGCTTAGAACACTATCTAAGGCTGCATCGAAAGGTAACTTCGCGTCTGCTGCCATGTTGGATCCATAGATATAAACAAACTGCTTCGGTGTGTCGCATAGACATCGTCATCGTCTTGCTGCTCCCTCCCCGTTCTGTGATTGGTCCCCTCGCTGAGGCGAAAATCTAGTCCATGGAATCCAGGCTGCCTAGCAGCGTGAATAAAATCGCGCTGCGCACAAGGCAGCATGGGGAAACCCAGGCTACCCTACTGCTGGAATCAGGATAATCCTGATTCTCTGAATCAAAGGTATCCCGATCTTACTAAAAAGCACACAACACAAACTGACAATTTGATCCAGATGAAAACCAAGATAGGATTTAGTGATCTAATAAGATTTCAGAGAACCATTTTTGTTATTTTAAACAAACCATTTTCAAGATTTGATCCAATCTAATATCTGAAATACGATCATAACTTTTGAACAACTGTCTGGGCCCAGGGTGGCCTACAATGGTGGCTTCTTTTACACAGCTCCCTCTAGTGGTGGTTAGGTAAAACCAAATATCTAACACAAATATAACACTGACCTCTGTTATTCATTAAAAACATTCAACTCTACATTTATGAGATCAATGAGTGAGCTGGGTCTTTACATCTAGTTTTTTATTTATTTATTATGTCCTTCAGGGCTGACATCAAGACCAGGAAGGTATTTAACAGATACAGTAAGTGTGTCAAAAAGGGAAAAATGTGAATGTAGGTATAGCCTAAATTTACTTCTAAATCTACATTTTTAGAGTTATATAGTGGAGTTTATAGTTTTCTTATGATTTTCCCTTTTTTATTTTATGTGGGCCTATATTCTTGAATTGTAAAGCACAATAAAATGTTACACTTTTTTCTTTGTCATTCAATTCGAGGCACGATTGATACACCTTTATAGATTGGGCCTATAAATAATGATCAGAGATCATTGAGTTAATCTTATAAAAATCTTATTTTATTTTATTTTTTATTTTTTTCGCGCGCGAGCACGCCCCCTTCTTTCCGTGGGGACATGTGAGCACTGAGCAGTTTCACTTTCACTTCAGAACGACGACGACCGAGTCTTTCTTTGCTATCTCAACCTGGCGAACGTACTTAGCTATTGCCTATAATCAGCCACAGGTAACTTAGGCCTACGGGTTTGTAAATTTCGAAGTTTAAAATAGCCTACATCACCAACCGCTGTACAAATTTGTTGTTAAATTACATTGTATTTCTTGTTTCTATTGTCATGTTGGAACGCCAGATGTAAAATACGTTTTCTACGTTTGGTGATCTACTAAGAAAACAACAAAGGTATCCAACAACTTTCTGTTTCAGTTATCTTGGGAGTTTTACTTTGTGAATTACGCATAATCTGAGAAGCAACCAGCGCTTGGTAGATTCAGTTGCCAGTAGTAACACAATTCTGCAATACAAACAAACTCGCTCTCTTTTAGCAAACCGTCTAACGTTACACTAAGTGAAGTGAAGAGAACGAATGCCCTTATGGGTTGAATGTTTAACATTTTCCACGGAATTTAGTCCTGTTTCATTATTGTTATTAATTATTATTATTATAAGGCTACCATTATTATTTTTTATTATTAATTTACTTCAACATTTCTGTACAAATGTATTAATTAATTGTTTCTTACATGTAAACATATTCTAGTTTTAGTTTATTTGTTGCCATGTTATTCATGATGTTTTTTTTTTGTTTAGTTTTTTTCACCCTATTTGATAATGAGGAGTTGTGGCTTTCAAGTTTAGGCATAGTATTCAAGCCCTTATTTAACATTGTTAATCAGATTTAGTCTTCCAGGTGTAGACAGGGTGTGATTCAGCCAAACATTTTATCTTGTGAGATATCTGTGTAAGCTGCAGTAACAACAAGTTTGTTCCAAAAACCAATCTACATTTTATGCATATTGGCACTAGAAAGATGCATATTGCTGCTTTTCGTGTTGTAATAACTTGTGTAATAAAATTTGTAATGTTCTCCCCAATTATTATTATTATTTTATTTTTATTTATTTTTTAAGATGGCCATGAATGAAATGGTTATTGAAGTGAATGGGCTCCCGGACAACTACCCCGAAAATTTGATGATTGATAAATTAACCATGCACTTTCTGAGGCGCAGTAACAAAGGAGGAGACGTTTTAACAGTGATTTATCCCACCTCCAACAAAGGCCAGGCTTATGTAGTCTTTGAATCAGCTGAAGGTATTGCCTTGATATTTTGTTCTCTAAGTTTATCCAAGTTTAACATCATATTCCATGGCTAACATTTATTTTTATTTTTTTTCATTCAATGTCTTAGTACCAGGAGTCTTGCAACACACTCATGTTTTGATTGTGGAGAGTCAGTTTTACCCACTGGACATTAAAAAGGTGCATCATCCTCAGGTAAGACACTTCATTGGTGAACCTCACTGAATCATACAGAATTATTAATATAACTTACAATTTTATTTAGAATACAGCATTTGTCCAATAATCCACTCACCGCAAGTTCCATATCATCGCCATTCTCCCAACATCTTGTTTCATTTGAATATTTATGCACAAACTAAATAAATAACACAATAGTGCGACGTGGCAAAGATATCTCCTTAACATGCTTTTGTTCATATTTTCTCAGCTGGATATGCCAGCCGAAGCATTCCTCGATATGAGCATGTTCTCCAGTCAAAGCAAAGTCCAAGAACTTCTTCATAGCCATGGCTTTCAGATGTCAAGGACCAGCCCAGGACAGCTGCATTTGCAGGGTTCCTTTCTCAAGCTAAAACTTATTTATCCCAAACTCGTGCAGTTTCTGGCTCTAGAAACCCTCCCTCAAAGAGGAACACCTTCGCATTACACTAATGGCTATACCTCCTCTAAGTCTGTTTCCCGAGCTGGAAAAAGTGACACCAGTGACTCCAGGCGCAGTCACAATTATGGCATCTCCGTGTATTCCGAGGGCAGAAGCACATCTTCAGGAATAACCTCAAGATCCCCAGAGTCCCAATACAGACTCTTGCAGAACGCCTCTCTACTGGATGGAAGTTCTAGCACAGAAAGTCCCTTTAGCAGTCCCTCCAGGATCTATGAGGATTCCCGAACAAGCGTTCAGCAGCGGGATCCCTCGTCTCCCAGGCAAACTGAGGTTTCCATCCCTGTGGAACTAGATGTGTGGAAATACATAATGCTCTTTAAGGAAGATTTTATAAATAAAATTCAATCAGATCACCACACTCATATTAATCATAAAGAAGAATCAGAGGTTGTTATGGTTCAACTCTCGGGAGGAAACTTTAGGGAAACAGCTAAAGAATTGTCTGAATTGATGGAGGAAATCACTGATTCTCTACGCACACAAGAAATAGACCTGAATGTATGTGACAAAAGTCAGAAGAGAAACATTATCCAGAATGCTTACACATTCCAAAAGACGTATGACGTTTTAATTAGAGAGGAAGATAACATTCTTAAAGTAGTGGGGTCTTCAAAAGACAGTTATGACGCAAAGCAAAAGCTTCTTGGACTGGATGTTGACATTGCACCGCCTAAAGGCATGGAGAGGAACATATTGCGACGCAGCAGCTCTTTGCCGAGACAAAAAACAAGGGCCAGAATGGAGAACCTTGACGTAGATCAGATTCCTGCTGTGCACTCTACTACTGTCAGTAGCTCGTCTGCCTCACGTTCCCAAAAGGACTATCAATTGCAGCGAGAAGTTCAACAGGAAAGAGGTCGCCAGCCCTCTAAATCCACTGCACAACGCAGGTCACAGAGCAGCTCTCGATTACAACACAAAAATCCAAAGCAAGAACCATCAACTTATGTTCAGCAGGATTTGACACCCTCTAGTAGAGTTCAGACATCTAAACAAGGGTTTATTCCTAAATGTAAAGCTGCTCTAATGCCTGAAAAAAATAAATTAAAAGTCAAACATTAAAACTACTGAATCCATTAAATCAGTAATTCTACATATAAAGCCCTCATTGTAAAACACACTTTAAGAACACACTTTAAGACTTTTTATAATTAAATTGGTCAGACACTTTTAAGAAAGTGACGGGACTGCTCTGTACTGATGGTTCTATTTCTAATCACATGTATTCACATATATATTCTGGGTTCAGTACAAAATCGACGGCAATTGTGTCATAACGTTGATTACCATGAAAATTAATTTCACCAAGTGCAACATGTTCCTGGATCAACATCTTTGTTGATCCTGGAACAACATTCCAATCAACCAATCAGATTTAAGGGACAAGTTCACAATTAATGTCAAGTTTATGCTTACAAACACGGTTAGGTGCTTCTACATCAGTGTTATGCACCTATCATTTCCCTCTGATTTTGGGGATAAGTTATGGGTAGGGTTAGGTTTATGGGTAGGGATAGGGATAGATTAAATTTTAGGACAGGAATGTTGTTCCAGGATCCACTAAACATGTTGAATCATGAATGCATCTAACTCTGCAAAATCAAGACATGCGTATTGAACCCCTGAAATATTCCTCTAAATTGTACTCTCTCAAAATCACTTTGATTACTTTGTAATTATTGTCTCACATGTGATAAGGAAAATGAGCATATACATGCATTTGAGCATGAGCATTTCCTGTCCTACATTATATTATATGTATATATTTGTACATGTCTAATATATTTGCTGTATTTCCATTCTAAGTGTCATTACCATGGAGACTCAATGAGGAAGTGTCTTTTTCTGCATTGAACAGGAAGTAAGCAGGCCTTGTGGTTGACTTGGGGGCTGAGCACCTCCGTCAGGAAGAACTTTTTTTTTTTGACTCAGGCTTTTGTGTCAAAAATGTAAGAAATACACTAATGTGCAGAGTTCCTTTGTTTTTTCCTTATGATTTATAAAGCACTGGTTTTGATTTGACTAGTTTTATAGTATTAATTGAGGATGGTTTTTTTCGAGTATTTCTCTCAGATGGAGTTTTCTGTCATACAAAAATCCCCCTTGTGTTTTTTTCTTTACCTGTGGTCTGCCATTTAGAAAATTCCACAGCAATCATTATGATTCATTGGTTGTCAATATTATTTTTAGGCCTTTAAATAATTATTTTAGGCATTACTGTAATGTGGACAAATATGGATAAATTATCTGTAAACTTTGTAATTGTTATACATTAAGGATTGTGACTACTGACTAATCTCTAATCTCAGCTCCTTATCTGATTACCACTGTTCTCAAACTATTGTAATTGCATAAACATACCTTACAATAAACGGAATTGCTCAACATCACCTAAAATATTATTTTTTATAAGGTCTATAATTGTTTAATGTATAAAAGTGGCATAAACAGACATACATGTTGGCTTCAGAGCAATAAACAAAGTTTTGTCATGGGTCTGAACTTTCAGCTCTCAAATGTCCAACCTTTAAAATTAAATTATGTTTTATTAACAAAGTTCGGGAGGAGCACGTTCAGATAATCAAACCTATAGACGCGAGTGGAGCACACTTTGTTAATCAACCCCAATCAACGAGTTAAGAGGTGTATATATACAGCAAATTGCCTCTGTTCGTTGACAGTTTAACAGCATCCCTCCACCACCCCATCTCCTCACTTCCTAAATACTCTTACAACAACTGGGGGGAGTACTCTGGGTTCGGGCAAAAATTCCGAACTCGGTGCCCTCCCCCCGGACAGCACGCCAAATACGCATAATCTTTACTCTGTTTAATTTGATGTAAGTGTGAACTCGTGAAACACATTTACTGTAGATTCTTCAGTGCTGTAAAGCTGGAAGCTTACGCTGCTATTTGAACCAATAATCGGAACAAGAGGCAGTTGAAGGATGACATGTATAATTCAAATATTTATCTGACTCCAATATAATTAATCTGACTCCATTAAAGTTGTTGTTATTCTTTAACCTCTTATTCTTTAAAGGTAAAGGTCTTTCTTAGAACTGATGGGAAACGTAGGATTTAACCTGAACGTTTAGATAACGTAAGTTATAATCACTTTAGCTTTAAACAACACCAGTGATAAAAGGAAAGATTCTCAAAGCCTTTAAAGTAGGCAAAGTTATTTAAGTTACATGTTTAAATATACAGACAGTGGAATGGAACAACATACTGTATAGAAAACTTAGTTGTAACAAATAATGCACTGTTCTGCAAACGAGGCCGTACAAGCCTTTCTCATAGTATGAGGTTACGCAACAGTGTGTGAGTGGAGGGGTTAAAGTCTTTCTCCTAGTATGAGGTTACGCAACGGTGTGCGGGAGTGGTAGGGTTAAAGCCTTTCGCAACAGTTACCTTTCCTTCTTATACCCTGAGCAAAGCATTGTTAAACATGAGTGGAATACCAACACCGAAACCGACCGACAGGAAACCAAAAGATGTGGCAAATGGGTTTTGATCAAGAGGGGGAGAAGAACATTAATATATTCTTCTCAATGCATGTTTAACCAATAGTACCTTGATTGTACATTAGGATACTTTAATATCTCTATTAAGTTCACCACCATTCATTTCAGTTTATAAGCTGTCAGATGAGACCAAACATGGCATAGTTACATATTAGAACACTCTAGTAAATAAACAGTATGTAGTTGAAAGCATATGTCCTGTGAAGCAATTGGTACAGTTGAGGTGCAAATGACTCTGTCTCTCCTGACAGAACCATCCTTGGCCTGGAGTGTCCCAACAGTCCTCAATCAGCATATTGATGAAATCCCTTGCACTAGATCGGCATTAGCATACTGTGACGATGAAGGCCACTGTGCCACGTTTAATTCACCTTTAAAGGGCTTTTTGAAGTACTAGGGCAGTAAAGAGTTCTGCCCATATTTGCTCAGCCCTACAGTGCTATGGTCACCAATTATACACTACCATATTAAATGAACAGAATTTTTAGGTTTACATGGCTTTAATAGCATGCAATTTGTAAGACTGTGAACAACATGTTAATTTGGATTGTTTCGCTGCTGATTGGTATCACAGCCTCTACCGGCACCCCTTTATTTCACCATAAATGGCATGCTGTGTATCCTGTCCTTTCTGTATCTTGTTTGGTCCTGGTGTTTATAGTTGTGAGAGGGTTTTGTAAGAATGGAACAGATCCTAGATTAGAGTGTGTGGGCCGCATAAACTCAGACTATGTGAAAGATCTAGTTCTTGAAAGTAGTCTATGATCCATACTCCCCCAGAGCGAGAGGGTGGGCCTTCGGAAATACCATTCATCCTCTTATAAGATAGTGATCTATAATGTCTTACAGCTTATTTGAACTAATACACAATATTAAACTGAACAACATTGTAAAGTTTAAAAGGCCAAACAGTGTGTTTTGTCTTTATACATCATTTGCACTCTGCAATGACTCTAATACACATGGTGAAGGTAAATAAAAAGGAGTTAAGTTCAGTTAAGGTTTTACTGTGGCTACTGTCAGACCTGTGGTAGCTCATGAAGATGCGAAAAGACTTGTGTTTAAAGATAATTCCTCCCCCACGTGAACAAAAATAAACACATACATACGCAGATGTTGTCTTGAACAGGATGACATGCTGAAGCCTGCAGACCGCAGTTGTCACTGACTTCACTTACCACAGATCATGCAAAGACCAAAACGTAGGCCACACCCCCAGCACATTTGTCTCCTCTACCGGCTTCGAGAGGTCGACAGTCAATGCTCGGTTTCTGTGCCTCTCTCATCACCTTCCACTTTCCTCTCCATCCATTTGTCCTTTAGATAGACTCCTGCAGGGATGGCGGAGCTGGAGGGCTTGGAGTTCGGAAAGTCAGACTTTGTGCTTCTAGACGAGGTCACTATGGAGCAGTTTATGGAGAATTTGAAGTTAAGGTAAGAGTGAACAGTTTTTACAATAAGTTGTGGTGTGTAAAGAGACTCAATGGACATTACAGCTTATATTACAAAGAACCTGATAAGACAACAGTAAACAAGGTCTTCAAAAATTGGTGTTGACATTGAGTGTTTTAAGCATTAACTAATTTTGGGAGCTCTGAAGCTGTGATAAAGTCATTTTTGTTTGTAGAACTTGCCCATTACAGTAAGTATGTTGCACTGTCAAAAGTGAGTAATTGAAGTCTTTTTGTATGGTTTTAGAGTCTTTGATTTTGACCACTCCCTTCTTGGTAGAAAAAAATGCTGTGACAAGAAAATATTTTTCGAAGAAAAAAGAGGAGAGGAAAGAATGCGTCATATTACTTTTGACTTTCCCGCTCATAGCTGAGATATCAAGTCGCTAACATCAACAGCTTAAGAGACATAACAAGAAAATAATACATCTTATCTTGTCTTACAACAGCTGATCATGACCAGCCAGTTGAATCTTAGCAGTTCCGATGATGAAATCAAAAGTTTCTAGTTCTCCTTTCCTTTAACATGCAGCATTTGCTCCATCTGTGATCTATGATGTCATTGGTTAAACTGGGTAGAATCAGATGACATTTTCACAAGACTCTTTATGAGTGTTGCATACTTGTTTTGTCTGTCACAGATTCTTATGCCTCTGAAACACTAGAAAAAAACGGAAAAAAAACTTGTCCAGTCCTTTTGTGTGTTTCATCAGCGTTATGGCCATGCCTCATGTGACTGTACCAAAAAAAGTCACACAACAAAATACTAATAAGTTCATAATGTGCGGAGGAAAGGCATCCTACCAATTGAATCCTTAGATATTGTCTGAACTATTTGATTTTTGTGTTGAATATGCTTGTTTTTTTAATATATAGAATTTATAAGCTATAATGACCAGTGCATTTTAACTACGGACAGATATCTATGTATTTTAGCTGTACGCCAGGAAAGATAAATGTTTTAGTTGATATGCTTACTTAACCAAGATCACACTGTATTTTTTGTTGGAAATTCAGAAAGTGAGTCATCTTGAGCCCCATTGCACTTCCTGTTCTCACTTCCCAGCCCTGTATCACTTCCTGCTGAACATGGGCGTGCATTACATTGAGAAACTTACAAGTTATGACACTTGTTTCCCCTCACATTTATATGTACATTTATTCATTTAGCAGACGCTTTAATCCAAAGCGACTTACAAATGAGAACAATAGAAGCAGTTAAACTAACAGTAGGATGACAATATGCAAATGCTATGACCCTTCTCAGTTTAATCCATGTAAAACATTTTTTTTTTTAGATATATATAAAAAAATAGAATAGAAGAGAAAGTGTTAGTATTACTGGATCAAGTGTTGCCAAAAAAGATGCGTCTTCAGACGTTTCTTGAAAGTGGCTATGGACTCAGCAGCTCTGGTTGAGTTAGGCAGATCATTCCACCAGCAGGGAACAGTCATGGTAAAGGTCCGAGAAAGAGATTTTGTGCCTCTTTGAGATACCACAAGACGTCTTCTGCTTGCAGAGCGCAAGTTTCTGGATGGCACATAAGTCTGAAGTAATGAGTTTAGGTAAAAGGGAGCAGAGCCAGTGGTTGTTCTGTAGGCAAACGTCAGTGACTATATAATTTTAATTCATCACCAGGTGAATTGTATTATGGCATTTGATATCAAGGTTATAAAATGAGATGTGGTTTATGATGTTTTAATATGTTAATCCTGACACAGAAACTGTCACAATTATTGAATGTCTAATGGAGCTTATTCGATATAATCACAGTTATGACACGGTTAAGAAATAATAATGATAATAATAATTAATTACATTTATATAGCGCTTTTCTCGGAACTCAAAGCGCTTTACATAGAGGGGGGGGGGGGGGGGGATCTCCTCAACCACCACCAATGTGCAGCATCCACTTGGATGAAATGCCATCAAATGTCATAATCTGGAAGGTAGTAAATATTATTATATTATATTATATTATATTATATTATATTATATTATATTATATTATATTATATTAGTAATTTTCACAGCATTAAAGTTTATCATATGGGCATATATTATTATTTGTATTATTACATTATATGTTATTCCAAGTAAAATTCCAGTTACACTGTAAGGGACATTCATCAGTGTATGTTTTTCTTAAACCTCTTGGTATGATTTATGATTAATTGAATCCCACCTCACCTTACAGTTATACTCAACGCATTCATCGTTTGTTCTTTAATTTGTCTGTTCGGACACCAGGAACTAAGCCAAACCAGCACATATGATGCTAACAATGAGTCTTGTTAAAGCTATTTCTGACTGTTCTATTTGACACCTGCATATTTTTCACAGTATTGTTTGTTGTTTTCAGGTTTGAGAAGGGCCGTATCTACACTTTCATTGGAGAAGTAGTGGTGTCAGTCAATCCGTACAAACAGTTAGATATCTATGGGAAGGAGGTCATTGAGAACTACAGGGGCAGAGAACTGTATGAGAACCCACCTCACCTGTTTGCTGTCGCAGATGCCGCTTATAAAGCCATGAAGAGACGAGCCAAAGACACATGTATCGTCATTTCAGGTACAGCAGCTACTAAACACACTCACTGCTGAATAAAACAACAGACACTGGTGTTATGAACATTCCTCAAAGACACAGGCCAGAGGTCATTCATCCTTTTCAAAATGTTACCATGATCAAAATAGATAAACAGGAGAAAATAGACCCAAGCCCAACAAAATGCACAGTGAAAATATCTAATATTTAACCCTGTAAAATATAAAATATAACATATAAAATAACCCTGCTGAAATGGGATGGGGGGGCATATAATGCAATGCAATTCAATGATGACTGAGAGATGTACAAAAGTCTGATGTATCATATATTTGATACAAACATGATTAACATGATTTTTCTAAAATATGATGTATGCCTCATCAGGTAAAGTTAAGTTACTTTAGTCCAGTAAGTGTTCATCTTGAAATATTACTAACAATATAAAAGTTATTCTTACGTTTACTTTAAAAAGAAAAGTAGTAATATACAGTATGACCTAAAAGTATGTTCTTACAATTATACTAAAAGGCCTTTTACTTACTAAAAAAGTATAAACTATCAATCAGACGACAGAGGGTAGACATATATTCTACATGTAGTAGATTGTGTACAACAGTTTTTTTCATTAAAGTATCAAATATTATACAGTATGCTTTATGGGGTAAATTATTCTTTTGAGTTATTACATATATTTTAACATATACAACAGGTTTTAAAAGTATTTACCTAAACCCTAATTAAAAACGACATACAAGACTCTCAGTGGTTCTCAAACTTTTTAGAGTGGTGTTACCCCCAGAGGCTTTTAACATCCTTCTGTTCCCCCTCTATGCAGCCACACCTTTTTTAGTAAGGGACAATATTTGCCCCCTTAAATCGATTTTTTTCAGTGCATATTTAAAATAATAATAATAATAATGCTTTAAATTAAAAAAAAAAAATCAATAAATAAATATGCGATGATGGTAAAAACCATAGACTGTAAAAAAATATGGACGTAGTGTCCGTGACGTCACCCGTAGGTTTCTGAAGAGCATTTTTGAAGCCTAAAGTGGGCGGAGTCGGCCGTCGCCATCTTGGCCTCGCGTCACTCCTGGATGACAGAAAATGGGCAAAGAGGCGGGGCGTGAGTAGCCTGGCTACCAGAGTTAGCTCAGGGAGGTAATGCTATATGCTACTGACAGTACCAAGTCTGCGACTGCACAGAGCCTTGCGCTAAAGTGACAGTTGATGATGTAAAGCCAATTAAAAGTTCCTGTTTTTGCCCTTCGAAATATTATAATAGTTAAAAGACATGGCTACAAGTGAGACTGTGTATCGTGATTCCGTACTATTCTGCTAGTTGAAAATGTATTATGCAGTAACTTAATATGAGAGAGTGTGTGTGACAGTGATTTATGTGCATAACAGTTTGTCAGTACACTTTTTATAGTCTATGGTCCGTCAGCGCGGCATCGCTCGTCAAGTTCGTAGAGAGCTTATTCAGTCCATTTTAAATTCTGATTTGGCCGCCTCTCAAATGGGTTAAACCATAGATATATTACCTATGAAGTTCAAGTACGTTAAATGCGCTAGAAATCTGCGCTCATTCAAGGATGTGCATTTATTACATGGACGGAGAAAGCGCCGACACCTGCAGGATTTCATCTGACGGAACATAAGCATATTATAATCTATCTGTTCCGTGAGAGCAGAACGAACAAGCCTTTATATCTATAGACGTTTTTAAATCTGAAAACTCAAAAAAATCAACGAAATTGTCAGACATCCATTAGTGCATGTTCACAGAGGAAAACAACTGAAATCAACGCTGGTTGTTCTCTCGAACGACACTCGACGACAACGACAGAATCCTAAGCCGTGGGCGAAGTAATGGGTGTATTAAATTGTATGAAATAATCCCTAGAAAAGCACAAACACTGCAGAGATGGCAAGTTCAGCAGCTAAAATTTGCTGAGGTGAAGTGACGCAGGCACGCAGCTAACAGCAGACAAACGGCTAGCATTGACATCAGTGGGAATCCACCTGTCACTCAAAAGTGGACACACCCTTAATTATGCAGAACTTTAAATATTAATCAACTAAACGGATGAGTTATAAAAAAATTCACCCCCCTCACAGTTGTTATGAAGGGCAAAATTAGCTGTAAAGACCAAAGCCACATAGAGATCCAGGCTGTAAACATGTTATTTTCTGCTGTAAAGTTGGTAATTTTAACATGGGGGAGATACAGATTTGACTCACTTCTGCAGCCAGCGCAAGCGGCCAGTCAATGAATTGCAGTTTAACTCACTTCCGTGTTGGTTTCAAGAGAGAGACGGGGAGGTTGCCGCTTGGTAAAAACCTATGGTAAAAACGAAGTGATGCTTTTAAATATTAAATTAAAACCGCCAGTAGGTGGCGACAAGTCACTGTCTTTATGAGCGAGTCATCGAGTCATTTATTCAGTCAGTAATGAATCAAGTGGCTGCTGTAATTATGAATGAATCATTGACTCACACCATTTGTTCAAAGCCGCGGATTTGTTCACAAACACTGCTGTGGCTTTCGTTGGAGCTAATATTTTGCTGCAAAAAATACTGGTAATACTGTGTTTAAAATTAACATCACTTAATATTAATACCTTTCGTTTGTTGAACTGTTGTATAAAATCAATGTAACATTTGCAATTATGTGGATATTCGTATAATGTGATCAACATTAAACACAGGAACTCACTCAGGATGTTTTTGTATCGAGTTGAATCTTAAATCGATCTCTAGGCACAGTCTATATTTGTTCTTCATGCTAGTAAGTGCTAAATCCCCACTGAACTACAAAGGTACATTGTCGAGAACGGAAGTAGCGTGATTTGCCAAGGCATAATCTGCATGCAACCTATCATATATGCACGCTGCAAGTGTGAAGATGAGGTCATTTGACCGGACGGATGTCATGTATTTATGGCATTTTACCTGCTAGAAATACACGCTATGCTTTAATGTTATTTTAAGGTGGGGTACAATTAAATGAATGCAGAGGTGTAAAATACTTGAGTAATTTTTCTTGATTACTGTACTTAAAGGTCCCATTGCATGAAAATTTCACTTTATGAGGTTTTTTAACCTTAATATGAGTTTCCCTAGCCTGCCTATGGTCCCCCAGTGGCTAGACGTTTTGATGGGTGTAAACCAAGCGCTGGGTATTTTTGTGAAAATGAAAGCTCAGACGGCCGAATCTAGAATATTCCCCTTATGTCGTCATAAGGGGAAAGGTTACCTCCCCTTTCTCTTCTTTGCCCGCAAAGAGAATGGCCGGCCCATGAGAAAATGAGCTGCGCGAGCGCGATATTGGTTTTTCCTCGAGAGACATCATGGCTTGCAAACGAGCGAAGCATGGCAGATGCTCAGTGTTTGGATACAAATGAACACAAAATATTTTTTTAGTTCCTTCATCCGAGCCTCTGAAGAACCAGTGGGTTATGTGAAATTTCTAATGTGTAGGCTAATTGTTCAAGATCAGACAGATAATCTTTCTCTCAAAATCGTTCAA
Organism: Leuciscus idus; assembly: GCA_021554675.1. Classification (NCBI taxonomy): domain Eukaryota; kingdom Metazoa; phylum Chordata; class Actinopteri; order Cypriniformes; family Leuciscidae; genus Leuciscus; species Leuciscus idus. The sequence continues at coordinate 15,057,489 of CM038628.1, forward strand.
TACTGTTTATGCATCAGTAAATCAAGCCAGTGACTAAACGATCAACTTCACGTCGTTTCTCTTAGTAGGATGAAAATAATCGTACTTAAACTGTGATTAATATATACAGAAAGCGATTGAAGAAAATGGAGGAAGAACGTGATTCAGCTGCGAACACAGTCCAAAATCAGCCACAGGATCAAGAGCACCCGTGGCCGTACCTTAGCGAATTCTTTTCTTTTAGTGGCAAAAGCATGTTTAGCATGTTGCATACTGGCATTAGATAGTAGTCTTATAGTTTGATAATTAAATACAATTAAAGGTGCTCTAATCGATGTCACGCGTTTTTTAGGCCAAAACATTTTTTGTCACATACAGCAAACATCTTCTCACCATCCGCTAGCTGCCTGTCCCCTGAACACACTGTAAAAAAACGCGGTCTCTGTAGACACCCCAGGCTCCACAAACGGCAAGAAAAACAAAATTTGGCTAACCCGCACCACAAAACATAACAAACTGTTCCAGCTAATAACCGACAAGAAGGATTTGGGGGTGGGGTTTGGGGGGTTAGTGTGCGGATGAGGAGGAGGGAGGGTCTAGCTAGCCTCCGTTTTGTTTGACAATACTTTAAACGTCAACAAGAAGTGACGTCACCCAACATCACTTAGAGCACCTTTAAATACATACAGTTCTAAAGCAGGATAAAACCTTGTATGTGGTTCATTCACTTCATGTTTTTAGAGATTTTCATTCTTGCTTTTACTTTTACTTCTTTAATACTCAAGTACAATTTTGATGTGGTACTTTTTTACTTTTACTCAAATACGATTCTGGCCAGATACTTTTACTTTCAATTGAGTAAAATTTTCCCTCCGTACTTGTACTTTCACTTGAGTAACATATTTGAGTACTTTTTACACCTCTGAATGAACGGCAAAACTCAGCATTTTGAACCCAGTTTTAGAACCACTGCTCTAGTATACTGTTTTTAATTAGTAGACCACTTAGTAGCTACACTATCATTTAAGTCAGACTATATAAAATCTTATTTTTAGACTAATATACTATTGTATTGTTGCTTTCATTTCGTTCATACTACTTCCATGATGCTTAAAGGACAAGTTCGGTATTTTACACTTAAAGCCCTGTTTACAGATCGTATCTGATGAAATAGAACGGTTAAGATTAAAATTTGGACACATGCTGCTGTCCCGAGAATTTTAGGTTTATTTCGCTTCCCCCCCCACCCCCACAATGGTTGTCTATGTGCACTGGAAGATTCCGTCCTAAAAACACATTAAACTTTCATTTACAAAGACGTGAAACTCACCGAGTGGTCAGGGGTGTTCACTGATATGTTCACTCAAAAATCGCTGAAAAAGATGCATTCCAACAGGTTTTATCGTAGTTTTTGTCCAACTCCATTGACTTAATAGGACGTGCTGTGAGACCGCAGCACCTTTACGGTATTACTCCGCCGCTTCTTCTTCTGCTTCTTCTGTGTATTCAATGAAATGCCCGTGGTTTGCTTGCAATTGGCAAAGGTGCATTATCGCCACCAACTGGGCTGGAGTGTCTATTATTCAAGCTCTCAACGGAAGAATCACGGGTGTGACGCGTTTGGCAAAATAGGTCCACAAAAGCGAAATAAACCTAAAATTCTCGGGACAGGAGCATGTGTCCAAATTTTAATCTTAACCGTTCTATTTCATCAGATACGATCTGTAAACAGGGCTTTAAGTGTAAAATACCGAACTTGTTCTTTAAACACACCTAATAGCACTGTTATGATCAGAAGTTGTACTGTGTGATGAACCATGTATGTACAGTCAGAAAGTTTGTCTCGAGTGCCTCTGATGGGGAAGAATAAATCTGATAAACAAAGACTTTACTGTATGGATTAGACCGTTTCATTCAAATCTCCTTGTGTTTCAGGTGAGAGTGGAGCGGGCAAGACTGAGGCAAGCAAGTACATTATGCAGTACATTGCAGCTATCACCAACCCTAACCAGAGGGCAGAGGTCGAGAGGTCAGTTTCCTGAGACATTGACAGAGCTGGATTTTCAGGGCTAATGCTCTGAGGCACGTTTCCCGTGCCAACTATGATTGCAAGTTATGTCGTTACCAACACAATTCAACGGAACTTGTGACCATAGTTGGCAAACGATGCTTTTGGGAAACACCTCAGAATAGGTTTTGCATTTAATTACATATAAAATAATTGTATGGCCTTTATTACCTATTCAGATTTGTATGACAGATTATTTGAAGAGATAATAGGCTTTCAAATGTTCATGTTTACAGACTATTTTTTGGAAAGAAAAATATTTCTTATTATTGTACTCTTATGTGCACTGACAAACAAGCAGACTTTTTTTTATACATAAATGATTTTTGCATTTTACTGTATTTGCATCCCACCACAGTGTGAAGAATGTGCTCCTGAAATCAAACTGTGTGTTAGAGGCCTTTGGAAATGCAAAGACCAACCGCAATGACAACTCCAGCCGCTTTGGGAAATACATGGACATCAACTTCAACTTTAACGGAGACCCCACAGGAGGACACATCAACAACTACCTGCTGGAGAAGGTAAGAACACATCAGTATTGTATTAGAACAAATTAAAGCTCATCATGAAAATGACATCTGAACATGGAACTTGACACTTGACATTGACACTTAAAATAATAAAAGATAAATTGTTAGTTTTGAATGTGGTGATTTTATAACAATAAAATAAAAAATCTGCTAGGCCTTGCAAGGTCTAGGGCTGTGTTATAATGTGCAGATTATTTTTGACCGTTGCCTGGTTTACTATTCATCCTGTTAAAGTTCATCCCATGTGCCAACGGGATGTGAAATGTGAAACAGAAGTTTCAATAGTCTTTTCTTCCCTATTGTGATGCATATCTGAGTGAAACGTAGGGTTGTAACGATATTCAAACCGAACCGAAAAAAACGCAATAGACCATGCACTCACGGTACGTATCGCGAAACTCTCAAAAAAACTAAATTTATAATAAGGCAGTGGCTATTTGCACTTAGTGTAAATGGCAACAAAAAAAGTATTTTCTTTGCACTATGTAAATGGCATTACATTTTGTTGCTATTTATATTATTTATAGATACTATTTGAGATACTATTTGCATCTCTGTGTATTGTAGTATATTATAAAACCATATGCAACATATTCAGTGTAACATTCAACATAATGTGTCAAAATAAAACTGCTTTTTGTGCTATTTATATTAAAAGTGTACTCTTTTTGGTCTTTGGAGGGTTGTAACACAAATACAATGCTGCATTTACAACAAAAAAAAAGATTACTTCAAAATGAAAATGCTGTAATGAGTGTTTGCTATCATATTATGTGTTCAACTGATGTCACTCTGGAAGGCGTTGTATTTTTAGAGATTATGTGGGTCACCAATACTGTGTAATGCAGAAAAGGCAGTTAACACAAATACTGTGCTCTATTTACAGTCAAGAGTTGTTCAACAGCAGGAGGGAGAAAGAAACTTCCACTCATTTTATCAGGTGAGGTCTTCTGCCAGGATATGGTTAATGAGATTATAATTTTATTCAAAAGTGCCAACTGCAGCTAGAACTCTTTAAATCTTCAACACATCAACATAATGTCTTTGTCATAAATGTTTATGGAGTATTAAGATATGTGTTAACGTGATGTGTGGCACCTGTGCAAACCAAATTTCCAAAGGGATGAATAAAACTGACCTGAACTCAACTGAGCATATTTGATGTGTTTATGCAGGTGTTACGGGGAGGGTCTGATGATTTGCTGAAGTCCTTGTATCTGCAGAGAGATCCCGCAGGATATATCTACACCAGTCAAGGAGCCTCTGTCACACTTGTACGTACTTATCCCACGTACTATAGCACTTCTATAGAGTTTTTGGTAGTTTTTCTGTTTACCCATGAATTACTATTGTGAAATATGCCAAATATGCTTTTTTTGTTGTTGTATTATTTACTTTGTTTTAATGTATCTAAGTCTCTCTTTTTCTGTCTCTTTGTTTTTCCAAATCATCTTCACAGGCATCCAATAATGACTCCTTATGTCACAAAGCTGTGATGGCAGCTCTAAAAGTGATTGGCTTCACTGCCGAAGAGATCAGCTCCATCTACAAGATCCTCAGTACCATCCTACACCTGGTCAGTCCCACACTGCATGCTGTGGAAGATTGTTTTCTACTGTTTTTCTGATTGTAGTTTTTAATTTGCTGTAGTAAGTCAATGTTTAAAGTAGTGGTTCTCAATGTTTTTGACTCCAAAGCCCACTGTTGTAAAAAATAATAATTTGAAGGCAGAATATAGCAAAATCATAAAATATCAACATTTCACTGTAAAAAAAAACAAAACAAAAAAACTTCCTGCCTTACATTTTTAAGTACAATCAACTTAGCTGTGTAAGTCATTTCAACTTAAATTATATTAAACTGAATAAAAAAAAAATTGTTGAATCTCGTATAACTTAATAAAGTTTAAAATGGCTTAATCTATTTTGATGAGTTGAAATAATGTAAAAACGTATGTTGTCGACTAATTGATCATGTCATTTTTTTGTGTTTTTACAAAAAAATTGCCATTTGTACGACTTCTACTTCTAATAGAGATAGATAGATAGATAGATAGATAGATAGATAGATAGATAGATAGATAGATAGATAGATAGATAGATAGATAGATAGATTGTTTGAGTCATTGATTGATTGATTGATTGATTGATTGATTGATTTATTGATTTTAAGTCTTGGAAGTGGCCCTGGACCCCTAGTTGAGAACCACTGGTTTAATGGCCTTGCAATGTTATTGTTTCAGGGTAACCTTCAGTTTACTAGTGATGGTGAACATGTCGTACTTGTCGGAGAAGAAACAGTGAAGCACATTTCTGAGTTGACATCCACCGAGCCTGAGAATGCCATAAAAGCATTTCTGTACCGCACAGTGGCTACTGGGGGTGGTGAGGTCATCGAAAAGGGGCACAACGAGCAGGAAGCTAACTATGGAAGAGATGCTTTTGCCAAGGTATTGTCCCCTTTCCTGCAAAAAGGTTTCCTTGTTTGTGACTCATCCATCATCTAATTATTTGTAATTGTAAAAATTCAAATTTTCCTTTGAAATATACCAGTTTAATGTGATATGTATTGCAGCAGAAACAGCTCGTTACAAAACGTCATCTGACATCAAAGGGATGAATATATTCACACATGAACTCCCACATTACATCAACAATATCTGTTCAATGTCAGGGTGGAAAATGTCAAACTTTCAAGTGTTTCCACTTGAAGTGGTCCTTGGGGGAAAATAAAATTATAAATGTTGGTATGATGACCTCTTTAATATGTCGGCTGTATTATATGGACATATATTATGTTGTCATTCTGGCATGGTTTTCATTTTTAGGCTTTATATGAGAGATTATTTGCGTGGATAGTGGGTCGTATCAATGCTGTTATTGAAGTGAAGGACTACAATCCTGCCCTGCATGGCAAAAACACTGTTATAGGTGTGCTGGACATCTATGGCTTTGAGATCTTTGACAACAACAGGTCAGTATCATTTATGCATTGTGTAGTTTTTAACCCTATGAAGCGTACTGTATCTATCATATTTGATTCACACATTTTTAAGGCCTCTAAATTGTCAGCATCATACATTTTCCTGAAAAACCTGCTTCTGACGTCCGATTGATTTCTTATACTTTTTAAACAAGTAAAAGGCATTTTAGTATAATCTAAAAACATTCAGATTGTGGTGAATGTGTCTTTTAGCTGTGAAATCTTAACTGATTTTTATAAATCAAACATAATAACTTTTATTTTGTTAGTAATATATTTTGAGATGAACAATTACAGGAATGAAGCAAATTAGGTTTACTTGATTATCTGTAAAATCATTTTTTAGACAAATAATGTTAAAATGTGGGAATGAAATATGATACATCAGGCTTTTGAGGAATGTTTATTTGTACATCATTCAATTATTGTATTGCATTGCATTATATATTTTGCCCCACAATTAAAGTTACAGAGCTTTGATCATAAAACTAAGCATTTAAATATAATTTTTGGCAAAATAAATATCAGCAACTTCACCAAATTTTTATATATATATATTGTTATATATAAAGTATGTCAGGCTTTGCAGGGTTAATATTGCTTTGCAGTAAAATTAATGCAAATGTTACTTTTTTGAGTGGTTTTAGTGGTTAATTTTTTTTCTTATCCATGTCATGGCCGCAGCTTTGAGCAGTTTTGCATTAACTATTGCAATGAGAAGCTACAGCAGCTCTTCATTGAGCTTATTCTACGACAGGAGCAGGACGAGTATCAGAGAGAGGGTATCACATGGCAACACGTGAGCATAATGCACAACAATAAAACATATTGAACCTAAAATATAATCCATGCACATTTTCTCTAAATTGGACTTTTCCTTCTCCTCTAAATTGGACTTTTCCTTCTCTCAGATTGAATACTTTAACAATCAGATCATAGTGGATTTAGTGGAGCAGCCTCATAAGGGGATCATCTCGGTCCTGGATGAAGCCTGTCTCACTGCAGGGAAAGTCACAGATACCGTTTGCCTGGAAAGCATGAACAAAAAGCTGGGCCAGCATCCTCACTACACGTCCCGGAAAGTAAGCACTCAGAACAGTCATCTATTCCTTCTTGCCTCAGCAATCCTCAATCACATCACATAAGCAGACAGTTTTAGGCCTGTCATGAATTATGGATCAAAACTGCAACCTCATTTAACCAGACTTGTAGTTGTCTGACTTGAACTGCTCTGCTGCAGTTTGGCAGCAGGGTCAGAAGGGGGCAGTACTGTTTCACAAAACATGCACATAGAAACAAAAACACATGGAGTTTGATACCTGTTGATGCCATGAAACTCAGACAAGTCTTTTCTCTCAGCTCTGTCCCGCAGACAAGACCATGGAGTTCAATCGAGATTTCCGTATCCGACACTACGCGGGAGACGTTACGTGAGTGTTTTAAAGTCCTTCATAAGACTAGTGCAGTTGATGATGGAGAGCTTGAAATACTACTGGTACCTCACTTCAACAGATGTGACAACAGCTTACTCAAGCAATTGTGCAGTGAAGAAAATTTCAGCACTCATTCTGAAACTTGTGTATTGTGAAGAACACATAACAGCGACAGTAAATAAGTTGACACATAAAAAGAGATCAACCTTATTGTACCACAATGATCTGCCATTCAGTCCTTAAAGACAAAATGAGAATTCACAACACATTTTAATTTCACAATGTGACAAAAAAAATAAATATATATATATATATATATATAAAAAGCAAAAATAAAAAAAGGACAGGGCTTGATTTTATCCATCTGGATTTGATTGGATGTGGGATATGATTTTAAAAAGTGGGATATGGGATATGATTTTATTGGTTAATTTCACCTGCCCACAAGGCAAACATCAATAAAAAAAGAAAAAATGTATTACCATAATAACTCATAAATAAGCTATTAAATCCTTTCTACTAGCCCTTGCCACGTAACCATTGAAATCTGAAACTCATAATTGAAAATTTCTTGGGCCTCATTTATAAAACGGCATACAATCGGGTTTGATTCTAAATTACATTTATACTCCATTAAGTGAGGGACATATTTGGATTAATAAAGGCAGAAACTGATGTGGAAGTTTAAGTTTGGATTTGAGTTGGATTTGAGTTTTTAGTGCTCTTATGCCAGTAATTAGATTAATCCAATGTTGTTTATACAAATTTAAAGATAAATAGGCAATCACAATATGTATTAATATAATTAAATGCACAAATGAGCAATATTTTAACTGCTTTGTGATAATTACAGTGCTGAAACTAATTCATTTTCTAAAAATAATAATTATAATATATGCCTACACACACACAGACACGTTGTACAGAAACTGGGCCATGCCTACTGCACATTTTTCCAAGAGCACGCTTGGATTTCCTTGCCCAATGATGAGTGTCATACTTCCTCTGAAATGTAAAAGTATTTTTGTGAGCATTCTGTTGGTGGAGTTGATGTTCCTATATTTCGTATGTTCACATTTAGGATAATTACATTTATAAATGAGGCCCCAGTTTTCTATCTGGTCCTCCAACAGAGATACCCAAACAATAGCAGGGTTTTTTTTTTTACACATTTTCACCCCCATAAAAAGTCTCAAATCTGAAATGCTCTGAATGGACACTATACTTAAAAAAATAATACAAAAATATTTGGGACTCAAAAGCCTCCCATTGTAAATTCACCCTAAAAAATGGAACTTTGAGCAATATTGATCAAACAATTGGACTTAAATGTCTATATGTTCATATTCCTTAGAAATGTGCTATATGTCAGTTATAACAGCTGTAGATCAGTTTTTGGTCCAAAGAACTAGGACCATCCTGAGCTGAGATAACATGGTTTCCGTAAACATTCGTATAACCTAGATTTGTTGTTGGTCATGACAGCTTCTGTGATAAAAAAATAATAAATTTAAAATAGAAACTTGGTGGTTTTGCGATACCAATGCAAAGCATTATGCATAGCACTGGTAATCATAAAAATAAAAAATAAAATACTAATATTTTGGTATTATGAACATTTCTTTGTGAACAAGTCCAGGATGTGACCAGTTCAGTACAACCTCTGAGTTGTCATCTTGTGATTATGTTATTTCAACATGACATGGCCTGGGGCATAAGACCTTAAACATAACAGAATAGAGAACTAGGACTAGGGTAAGTTTTGATATATGTTGACTTAAGGTGTGTGTCTTAAGGTGAAGTTTCTTTAAAGGTTGGAGGATACAACTTTATAAATATCCGATTTGCTGCTAGTGCAGATGTCTGCAGTTTGCGGTACCTCAGCAAAGGCTGTGTCCTCATTTAGAAAATAGCAAACCTTTTCTCATTGAGGAAAGGGGAGCAGATAGAAGCTACTGGAGGGCTTAGCTCTGAAAATAGATGGCACATTTTTAACTTTGGTTTCCTTTTCGTTCCTTAATGAGCATGTGCTCAAGTATAACTGCGGAAGTAACTGATTAAAGCTAAATTGTCTTGAGAAGTGAACTCTGATAGTGCATCTCTGCAATTTACTTTCATGTTGAAACTGTTCTCAGATCTGTTTCTCGTGAAAGCCGGTAGGAGAAGCCAAGGAGAGAACTGTAAATTCAGCGTTTCTTTGGCGACTAGTCTGAGAAATGGGATGAACTGTGTCGGCAGCCACGTGTCACATGCTTGATAATTGGGTCAAGAGTGCAGAGGACTCAGTCCTTAGTACAGAATGGCACTATTATGAGAACCCTGCAGTTAAACCTCCGAGCACGCTCACATTTCTGTGACAATCGCTTTGGATCTGTCTGAGAATGCATTGGCAACACAGATCTCCTAGATGGATGTCTCTCTCTCATGCAGACACACACACTAGGAAGTTCCCTTAGGATGAAGGCTGTCAGAACTGGGATGTCAACCCCTCAGTCACACTTACAAAATAAAATCTGTGAGATCCCTTAGGCTCAGCTGTGTCAGTAATGGAGGGAGGTCTCGCTAAATATACACTCTGACCAACCCCTTATCAGACCCCCTCAAACCATGACCTATTTCCCTTAGCTTCTGTCTCTCTCTTCCCCTTGCTGTCTTTTTCCCCTTTTTTTCTACTTCCGCTATATCGCTCCTTTTATGCAGTCTCCTTTTTGGCTATGTCTGGAATGTTTCTGCTGTACAGTGCCCCCCAAAAATATTAAAACTTTTAGAAACTTAAAATTTTCACCCAAAATAAAGATTTTGTCATTATTTACTCAACCTGTATGTAATTCCAAACCTGTAACCATGTGTAAGAAAATATTTTGAAGAATATTTCAGCTGTTTACAGTGAATGTCATTGGAGTCCAAAACAATATTGGACCACATTGACATGAAAATATACTGTACCGAGACTTTTTCGAATGAACAAAATATCAAACTAAGTGGCATCATGTTTATCTCTGTTATTGCTTATTTAAGAATTTCTTAAGCATAATTGAATTAAAAATGCTAACATAATAACTGGCCGCCACTCACATGCAATGTGATGATGTCATGTGACAACAATGTAGCTTTTAGTATTACTTTTTGAGACTTTTGTTGTTGCATAAGGCAATACTATTTTATATACTATTTGAAAGTAGCAATGAAACGAAAATAGCGACATATATTCCGTGTTGTGACAGATTATTGAAAAATAAGTGTAACATTATTGAAAAATGAAAAAAATGTTGGCCAGGGACTTTGAGGTTCTGTGCATCGGTTGTTGATTGGATTTTGAGATGTGGGCGTGGCACTCAAAAGTGTGGGATTTAAGAGGACTAAATTATTTTTAAATGACTAAAAGTCCTGCATATGTCATCAGATCAGAGAGAACAGTTTCACCAGAAGGTCCAGATATGACTTTAATTAAACATTACAAGGTGAAAATACGTACATGGATGAATCGTTCATAAGAAGATATATTACATGTGTTTAAAAAATTGTTACTTTTCATTTCATGCCGAAATTACTCTTAAATTAGTGAGGTGGTGAGGTAATGTGGTGAGCTATTCAATGTATACTTCCTCTTTCTCTCCTATCATTCATTCCACGAACTCATCTCACATTTATCATATGACTATTTCACACTTTATAATAAGCAGCATCAGACCTCACCATACAGGCGCTAAAAAGAAGCAGATGCATTATTAAGCCAGTATTATTAGCTGCTGTCAAAATAACTTCCTCTATAACACTGTGACTTTGAGAATGCTCAGTCTTTGACTTGGTTTGTATGTTATAAGCACAGATTGCTCCCTCAGAAACCCTCAGGCTTGCTGTTCTGCCCTCACTCTCGCCCTGTTTTCTGGAATTTGCCCGGGCTACTGCAGAAGGGCCATAGGGCAGCATCTGTCCTCCCAGAACTGCTTTTACCCCAGTGATATTGCCATTCCACAGCCATGTGGCCATGCACATGTTTGACTGTGTGTGTGAATACATGTGCGTGTGTTTGGAAATGTGTAAGAAAATAATAGTGCTTGCATGTATTATGCGGTGTTGTTTCTGAAGTGAATTAACACGTGTCTGTGTACGTGGGTCTGACTGTTGGTGTTGCACATCTGTGCTTGCTAATCCGGTCCACAGAGCTGTGTGGACTCGGGACGGCTTTTGTACCTGGCCAGCACATGCAATACTTTCTCTCAAGCATTTCACACCTTACGTAACCAACAAATCACACTAAATAGCTAATTCTATTGTTTGTTGTGTCTGTTTTCTTGGCACATTCACACATATTTAGGATTTTTGGTATGGTATTCTTGGTATTCATGGTCCAAGTTTCTTGGATTACTTTGCATACTTTTATTCTGCGATGATGCATTAAGTTGATAAAAAGTTACAGTAAAGACATTTATCATTTTACACATGATTTCTATTTCAAATAATTGGTGTTTGTTTGAACGATCTATTCATCAAAGAATCTTTTTTTTAAAAAACGGTTTCCACAAAAATATTACGCTTTTTTCAACATTGATAATTATAAGACATTTTTCTTTAGCAGCAAATCAGCATATTAGAATGATTTCTGAAGGATCATGTGACACTGAAAACTGGAGTAATGGCTGCTGAAAATAAGCTTTGCCATCACAGGAATAAATGATATAGAAAACAGTTATTTTAATATTATTTCACAATATTACTGTTTTACTTTATTTTTGATCAAATAAATGCATCATTAATGATCATAAGAGACTTCTTTCAAAAACATTAGAACATCTTACAGACCCCAAACTTTTGAAGGGTAGCGTAGCAAGGAATGCAAATAAAGTTATCTTATCATTCAGCATCACACTGTATACCTTAGTACCATTGTATCAGCATCTGATGCCATCATTGTACCATAGTACTTCCACAGTGCTTTTTTGGAAGGGTAATGATCATATAGCTGGTTAGCACTAATGCCAGGCGGTTAGCATGTGCCCAGTGATTAGCGCATTGCCATTCGTCCTTTATGATACACAATTGCCCCATATATAAACTAAATTGTTTTCTGTATTAAATCCAGGTTGCAGTTTGTCTTGCATTTTAGTTGAGATTGAGATTCAGTATTTTTGCATTTTGCATGAAAGTGTAATTGCGCCATGTCCTGCTCAACCTTCCCCTCCACATCATTTCCTGTCCTGTGTCTACTCTCCTGTCTATAATGGCAAAAAGCCAAACCAGAATGTACCTTTCAATGATCTTTTAAGCCTACTGAAACATTTTGTTCATGTCATGCTGTCAAGATAATGGTCCAAGTGTAGGTTTATCTGCGTGCTGTGTGAGTCATCTGTACCTGTCTGAATTGAGTTATGTATGAAGGACTGTTCATTGAGTGCCTCAACCACTGAGTCAGTCAATTAATGTAATTTCACTTTCTATTTCAAGCCTTGTACTGATTTCTCTTCCACGTTCCTCTCAGGTACTCAGTTGAGGGTTTTCTTGAGAAGAACAAGGACCCGCTTTTCCAAGATTTTAAGCGACTGATGTACAACAGGTTTGTGTACTTTAAATTAAATAATCAATGTACCCAAAAAAAGAACATTACATCCTTATTTACTCACCTTTCATGTCATTTAAAGTCCATTTGACTTACTTTTTATTTATTTTGTGTGTGGAACAAAACACCAGAACAATTGTTCATATTATATATTGTGTAGTACACGAGTCTTGTGATGTTTTTGTGACAAACAGACCAAATTTTTAAGTTTAACTGAAAATCGCTTGTTACCAATCAGTCATTTGAAATTAGAGTAAATGAGTCCTTAATGATGATAAAATGTTCATTTTATGGTGAACTATTTCTTTAAAATAATGCATAAAGACTGTATGTGTTCAAGGACTTGTTAAAGTAGGGCACTTGTTTTAATATTCTTCTTTATATTCCTGTTCTGGTTTGTTCTAATTTCTTTTTTACTAGCATGCTCTTGCTTCTTTTCTCCACTTTATCACATTATTTATCACCCTCTTTTCTAAATCTTTTCTTGTAGTTCTGACCCCGTCCTCAAAGAAATGTGGCCTGATGGGAAAATGAGCATCACAGAGGTGACCAAACGGCCTCTAACCGCAGCTACACTCTTCAAAAACTCTATTATTGCTCTAGTGGACAAATTGGCCTGTAAGGTAAGAAATGACTACTGTAAATGTCATACAGTGAACCCAATGAAAAAATAATAATAATTCGGACACTTAAGCCACACTTAAATATGTATAAATGTCACTGCATTCAATCAAATGTCAAACCAGGTGGCATCTGCACACAAATGGAGAAAACTGGAGCTTTTCTCCAAACTAATTTCACTTTCTGAGCCATTATTACACAGACTTATAAGCAACTAATCTCAGAGTATTTTAATGGATGTATGAAGTTCAGAAAGGTGTGTTTCCTTTAAATAAATGCTTCTTGGTTTGATCATTATTATATAATGCAAAAGCATTCATGTTTTTTTTTTTACAAGTAAAAATAATGTTTTGGGGTCACTGTATTTAGATTCCACTTAACCCTTTTCATTCATCTTTTTTATCATAATCCATGGCAATTATTTTTTTATGCACATTCTTATTTTAGGATTTCAGCTGAGACCATTGTGGTTGTAGTTTTAAAATCTGATCACAGATTGGTGTAGATAGGGGCCCATTGTGGTACATTATGTCTGCAAGAGCATTTGTTTATGTAGAAATAAGCATGAATTTAATCTAGGCTTAATCTACACAACTACCATTTAATACTCTTTGCTGTGAAAAGATAAAATAGGGGTCTCTCAGAATAGCTCAGGTAATCTCTTATGTAGAAGTGTTGAAAAATGCAATCTTTCTAATGGAGACTGTCTGTATTTGATAAAAACAGTTAGTTAACAGCAGAGGAACACCTGCTAAATCCTGCTTTAGTTTGGATGGCTCTCCTCTCCTCGTCTCTCCTTTCCTCTCCTCTAATCTCATCTCCTCTTCTCTGCCATGCTGCACGTGTGTGTGTATACACGTGTGCTTGCGTGGTAAAGTGGGACTGCACTCGGGGCAGCTTCTGTTTTTTTAGGTCACATTAAAGGACTGGCTGCCCTCCCTCTGGTCCTGTGGGGACACCTGTACCTCATCTGACCGTTCACCCCATCCATCCTGTCTTCACATGCTCTCTACACTGTAAAAAAGAAAAAAAGAAGAGAAAAAAAGATTGTGATCCTACTCTAATAATCTCTCTGATGGATGGATGGATGGATGGATGGATGGATGGATGGATGGATGGATGGATGGATGGATGGATGGATGGATGGATGGATGGATGGATGGATGGATGGATGGATGGATGGATGGATGGATGGATGGATGGATGGATGGATGGATGGATGGATGGATGGATGGATGGATGGATGGATAGATAGATAGATAGATAGATAGATAGATAGATAGATAGATCTAGGCTGTTATGTGAAAGCTCATTGGGTAGAGAAAGGGAACGATGTTGCTCTCAACTCACATGGAAAACTCACAGTTCTAAGAATTGACGTAATCACTGTAACACTGTGCAGTCTTGATGAAGTGAGCTTTATGTTTCCAGGAAAGGTCAGCGAGAAAAGGTCCCTTTGATTCATTCTTCTCTCTTCACACAGCAAATTACTGCAGTTGGCTTTCTGTTATAATTAGAGCAACTATCAACTACAAACCATAATCATAAGCTTTCAAATTGCCTTTATTAAATCTTTTTTGGCCACTAAGCTAACTTATTAGTCAGCGGCAGTTCAATATCTCACCTTTGAGACTTTTGGTAAATGCTTTAATTTAGCAATTTCTGCAATAGAAATTAAATGAAATTGGTCTTACAGGAGCCCTACTATGTGCGCTGTATAAAGCCAAATGAGGTGAAGTCCCCCTTGTTGTTTGATGACGGACGCTGCCAGCACCAAGTGGCGTACCTGGGACTGCTGGAGAATGTCCGTGTTCGCCGAGCTGGATTTGCCTACAGACAGCCTTATGCACGCTTTCTGCAGAGGTGAGAAGTCACATGTACTACTTTTCAATGAACTAAAATTCACTAGTGCTGAAAACCTCAACCTTTTTGATCCAAAGGTCCCCTATTGTCCAAGACAATATTCAAAGGCTCCCATTTAGGATAAGATATTTCTGATATTTCTGCTGTTATGACAAAGCTGTTTGTTTTCAAAGTTTTATTTTCGTGGCCACGTATACATGTGCGGGGCTCTGTAAATACTAAACATTAATTAAATAAAATAAAAAACATGAACTTTTTTTTTTTGATTTGACATCACAGGAATAAATGACATTTTTAAATATATTCAAATAAAGTAACAGATTTTAAATTGTAATACTATTTGTAATACAATATTACAAGTTTTACTGTATTTTTGATCAAACAAATTCAGCTTTGGTGAGCATGAGCTCTTTATTAAATTTATTTGTTCCTTTGTGCACTGGCTAAGGAGCATGAGTCAAACTGAAAAAATAAAACCAAAGTTTTTCTGAGGTAATGTGTTATGTAATCTTGTTAAAATGGATTTCATAAAATTGGTATCGAAAAAAGTATCGTTCAGGAACCGGTATCGAAATCAAGGTATCGGTATCGATTTTTTTTTTAACAATACCCAGCCCTAGATTCACTAAACAGTGGTGCCACATAGCATGTGTAATTTCTGTGTAAACGGCATCATATCACTAGGCACCTGCAGTCCAAAATGCTTAAAATGCAAATAAATGACATCAGCAATTCTTTCTTAGTAAATTTTTACTGCATCTTAATGCTCAGGTACAAGATGACCTGTGAATACACGTGGCCCAATCACCTGATGAGCACTGATCAGGAGGCTGTGGAGGCCATTGTGAACCAACACGGCTTTGAGGATGATGTAGCGTATGGCCACACCAAGCTATTCGTGAGAACGCCTCGCACGCTCTTCACGCTGGAGCAAGAGAGAGCCGCGCTCATCCCCATTTTAGTGCTGTTCTTACAGAAGGTGACAGACACTCTCTTTTCACTTTTTCTCTCTATCTGTCAATTTCCTAGGGCACTTTAGGTCTCTGTCTATCAGCATTGTTTATTGTTGTTCCTGAGGCTTTACCTCTTCTGCTTCCTGTCTTTCTCTTCCTTCTCCTCTTTCATTTCTTTGTTTTCTTGCTCTCTGTAGCTGTCTCACTTAATCATTTTTGACTTGCTCACTTTTTCATGTACGTGTTCAGAGGTGACAAGAAAGCACAGTGGGATCATAACACCTAGACGGTAGATCCCTCTGCAACTCCACTTCAGTCAGTCTTTATAACATGTTTTGAACTTGCAGAACATAAATCTATATTTGCATTCTCGTGTACATGTTTTATGATTTATCCATTCTCATTTTTCAAAGCAGATGTAAATAAAAATGTATCTGTAAATATATAAAGCAGTGTTTATCTAAACATTTTTAACCAGTATCTATATGTATGTTTCTATTATTTTAAATCTGCTTTGAATAATTAGACTGGGCTCATACATGAGGAAATGGACGTAAATATAGGTATGCTCATTATTTCTAGTTAATTATTTCTATTTCCCACTCATTCATCCAGTGTGTAGGCTGAAAACAGTAATTGTGATAATGTTTGTGATTGGTGGATTATTCTAGTTGCATTCAATTATTTATCTGCAGTGCGAGTTGTCCTGATTTAACTTCTGTCCCACTTAATGCTGCCTGCCTTAAACTAGAGTCAAAACTCAGCAGGGAAACTCAGTACTGCACAGCAGATGAGACGACCCAGCAGCTGTCATGTTTCTGTCCACCTGACCCTCTGTCACTCACTCGCTCGCTCACTAAATCATTCCATCATTCACTGACTATGTAGTGTGAGGAAATTACCTGAATGAAAAAATGTATTCTCTCTTCTTTCTCTCTCACCCTTGCATGCATCTCATTGCATCTAGAAAACTTCACTCTATCTATTATAATTGTTCATTTGTGTTTTATGTCACACTGAAATACTTTCCCACCCAATTCGCATTCTTTTTTTTTCTAATGCTAAACAGTACAACAGATATTATATCCAAAATGTGCATATTTTATATTTATATATACAAGTATGTAAATTATATTATAAGCTATTCCCTCAACACCATCTGCCACCTTGCATGAACATTTTCTCTTAGCTGCCTTATTCATGTATGTTTATTTATTTAAACATTTTTAAGAAATTATTACTTTCATTCTGCAAGGATCCATTAAAGAGGACCTATTATGCCCCTTTTTACAAGATGCAATATAAGTCTCAGGTGTCCTTAGAATGTGTCTGTGAAGTTTCAGCTCAAAATACCCCACAGATCTTTTATTATACGTTGTAAATGCCCATTTTTGAGTGAAAGCATGCTATTTTCGTGCATGTATCTTTAAATGCAGATGAGCTGCTGCTCCCCACCACGCTTGCCAGAAGACGGCGGAGCCTTTATAGCTCGTGCCTCAGATACTCTGCCAAAAACGAAAACATCTGTTTGGTTTTGATTGTCCTCTTAAACGCGGTCACGCTCAAGTGACATTGCAGTTCTTCGTCATCATGAATTGTTTTTATCTGTATGCGTTTTAAAGCCATATCAGTCTAAACTTCTGATATATGGTTTTCTGAGCGCACACATTCGAAGTATGCGCACAGAAAGCCGGCTGTCAGACGGCGCGTCCTGTAAGTATTAAACTAGGTTCTCTTTCACGTCTTATTGTGCTTAAACTGTTAAAAACACACAAGGTTATGTCAAAAACACACAAATTTCTCATAAACACAGTCGGTTATGTCTGTGAACATAAACAGCAAGTAAAGAAATCACATGTGTATATTAGATCTGTGAATTAAAGTGAAAGCAGTGTAATATACAGTACCTACTGCTATATATGCTGTTAATATGAATCAAACAAAAGAAAAACAGAAAATTACTCATTGCTCTTGATTGAATTAACTTTTATAGCTTTAATAAGAATACTTTTCTTACCTGTTAAATGCTCTGGCGAGAAGATACTCATGGCGGGTTCTATGCTAATAGGGCAGAGTCCGTCAGCAGTCGTGGGCGGGGCCTAAGCATTTGTGATGTCACAAAAGCTGCATCTGCAAACGGCTTGTTCTGAGACACTGCTTATGATTTATGGGGATTAAAAGAAGAGGAGTGGGTGGATTTTGACCATTATAGGGTTGTGTACACACTGCCAACACATTTATGTTCGAATTTTGCATAATAGGTGCCCTTTATATTGATCAAAAAAGTACACAAAAGTATTTATTTATAATATTAAATCTGTTTAAAGATCATGCCCTAGATGCCTTTAGGTTTTGGTTTTAGAACAGAGCATGTTTCACCCGTGTTATAGTCACATCACAGTTTACAGTGTTTGGTGTCTTCAAAAGGGTTTCCCTCACATTCAACCTGTATTTGTGTCTTTCTGCAGGTATGGAGAGGTGCATTAGCTCGTATGCGCTGTAGGAAAATTAGGGCGATCTATACCATAATGGCATATTATAAATGCTATAAGGTGAAGGCTCACTTCTGGGAAGTGGAGAGACGTTTCGCCAATGTTCGAAACATGGCCGACTATGGGAAGAGTGTTGAGTGGCCGGCACCACCTGCGGCCTTGGTGCAGTTCCACAGAATCACACAACACCTCTACCACCGGTATTACCTTGGCTTCCATCTTCATGTCTTTTTCTTTATTGTTCGGCCTTCCTCTCATGCTTTCACTGCCTCTCTCTTAGATGGTGGGCAAGGCAGCTGATCAAAAACATCCCCCCATCTGACATGGCGGAGGTGAGAGCTAAAGTAGCTGCTCTGTCAGCCCTGAGCGGGGAGAGAGTGGACTGGGGATACAGCCGTGCCTGGGAGAGAGACTACTTGGCCAATGTGAGTTTTTCATTAGGTTACTCATTTAGAACCTTCACTTTTACATTAGATTTTTACATCAATTAAGCTTATTAAAGTTTTCAGTTTAATTAAGCCTTAAGCCCAGTGGTAAATCCATTGACTCCAGGAATCTTTGACAATCTTAAACGAATAGTTCACCCACAAATGAAAATGTATAGCTTTCTGTGAGAAACAGACTGATGTTGTTATTTGCTAAAAATCTAATTCGTGTTCATGTATATTCAAATATGAAGAAAATCTGTTTGCTCCCGTTGACCGAAACTTGTAAATGCATGTAATTTGTCACTTTATTTTTTTTGAAATAGTTACTTTTTACATTCACATAAACTTTTTTTCTGTGAGAAAGCAAAAAACATTTTTAGCTATTTTTAATATTCATTATTGTTGTATTTTACAGAGCCTCACACATGGCACATTTTGTTCAAACCAGTCTCTTTTTGTTGTGTGTAAATAAACAGTTGACACCATGCATATGACTGTTGGTGACACAAAAACAGCTGGTCAACAGATCTCATCTACTGTTTGCATATACTCGCTTTACTTTAGTCAAATCATGGCCAAGATTTTCAATCGTGGCTATGAGGTTATTGTTGGTTATCACTGTCAATCTTCACAGTTTCTGATTTGATCGCGCATTTAAATGCAGCTGTCAATCCAGAAACTTTGTGGTGTACATATCAGAAGATTGTGTTCAGATTGTGGATGGACAATAAACAGAAAGACAAGAGAAGAGCCCTCCCTTTATAAGCTCTAAAGATCACTGAATTATGCACTTTACATTTACATGAACTAACAATGAACAATACTTCTACGGCAGTTATTAATCCTAGTTAATGTTAATCTCAGCATTTATTAATACGTTTTTTTAAGATGATATTAACTTCAGGTAATTCACTGAACTAAAATGAACATGATAATTTTTATTAACTAACATTAAAAAAGATTAATGAATGCTTTAAAAATTTAGGTAACACTATTTTAGGGTCCAATTCTCACTATTAAATAGTCACTTATTAGCATATTACTTGGATATTGGCTGTTTATTAGTACTTTTAAAGCACATATTAATGCCTTATTCTGCATAACCATGTTCTACATCCCAATCCTACCCAATTCCTAAACTTAACAACTACCTTACTAACTATTAATAAGCAGTAATTAGGAGTTTATTGAGGGAAAGGTCATAGTTAATAGTGAGACTTGGACCCTAATCTAAAGTTTGACCAAATATATTATTAATTATTAGTTCTTGTTAATTAATGAATTCACTAATGTTAACAAATCAGACCTTATTGTAAAGTGTTACAATTTTCTTTTTCTTTTTCTTTTCTTTTTTTTCTTCTTTTTTTTTACCAAATACTTTTCTTTTCTTTTTTTTTTTTTTTTCTTTTTTTTTTTGCTCAAGGACAAGCAAAAAAATATATTTTGAAATAAAGTCAAGAGCCCTGGGGGTTCATATAATTCTCCCTCCAGTGGAGTGAAATGAAGAGAGTGAGTCCTTGAGCTTGTGTTAAATAAAAAAAATTAAGGATTGTATTCTTTTTTTTTTAAGAATTCTGTAGAATTTTTCCTCAGCAGCAAGAGATTCATTGTGATTTCTGTATTTCATAACACATTTTTAAAGCTCAAAAGATGCACGCTGAATGCTCGCTCCTGTCGTCACAGTGTATATCGGCTATGGCAGATGAGCTTTCAAAGACCTTTGAAGTTTTCAGATCATCTAAATGAGTCAAAAGCTTATTCATGAAGCACAGTTGAGAATCTGTTGTTGCTGATAAGGTGTCATATCTGTTTGACGCATTAGTCGAGTGGGCTGGTGACGATGATGACTGTTTTTAAATCCGTCATGGATTGATTTGAATTGTCATCAAGGAAACCATGGAAGCATAAGTGTGCATGTTGTTTGTGTTGCTTGTGTGACTAAGCTTCTCATGTTGTCATAAATCCAACGTGTCTCTCCATTGCAGGCAAAGGACTCTCCTTTGACAAGCACCAACTTTGTGCGCATCACTAAAGAGCTGAAGAACAAAGACCAATACGCCCAGGTCCTCTTTTCGTGCTCTGTCAGGATGGTAGGCTTTTTAAAATTATATTTCACTGTTATCAAATGACAAAAACTGTGCATTTTGTATTGCCAAAGCATTTGCGGAGAATAGTGCGTAAAAGTAATAATGCATGTTTAAATAATAACAGTGCAAAAAATTTTTTTTAAATAAAGAAGCTAACTACCGGTAATATTAATTAATAACTAATATATATTTTATTAACTAATACAAAAAATAACAATAGTGTCATTAACAGAGTGAACAAACAATATTAGAAAATACAATAAAATAACTTAAGTGTGAAAAGAGAAAACAGTTAAATTGAGAAATAATGTAAAATAACAATAGTGCTAAAGGAGTAAACAATGACATTAAGAATTTAAATAAAATAACCTAAAATAACCAGAGTAAACAAGCAATATTAACAAATAAAGTAAAATTACAATAGCGCAAATGGAGTAAACAAGCAAAATTAAATAATAAAAATAACAATAGTGTGAATGGAGTAAACAAGCAATATTAACAAATAAAATAAAATAAAAATAGTGTGAATGGTTGTAACCAAACAATATTCAAATAATTATAATATTGTAATAATATAGTAGGCCTATACATATAATAATGTCATAATAATTATAATAATAAATAATGTAAAATTACAACAGGCCAGTATTATCAAATAAAATAAAATAACAATAGTGCAAATGGGGTAAACAAGATATATTAGCAAATCAATTAAAGTAACAGCAGTGTCAATGGAATACAAGCAATATTTGCAAATAAAATAACAATGGTTACAAAGGAGTAAAAAACTATATTAAAAAAGTAAAAAATAAGTGTGAATGGAGTAAATAAGTACTATCAACAAGAACAACAATAATACAAATAAGAAGTAACAAAAAAGTAACCGTTATTGGTTTACTGTAAGTTTACCGTATTATATAGGGTAAACATGGCAAAAATATTCTTGGACATTAAAAGGACTTTCTCCAAGTCACCAAGTCTCATTCACTTTCTCATTTTCTCACACCTGTGCTGCTTTGACCATAGAGCAACGTGGGACAGCACAAGCACAGCAGAGTTCTTAATGTTTTAATGCCTTAAAAGCGATGTCACGCGTTTTTAAGGCTGAAACATTTTTTGTCACATACAGCAAACATCTCCTCACTATCCACTAGCTGCCTGTCCCCTGAACACACTGTAAAAAAACGCGGTCTCTGCAGACACCCCAGGCTCCACAAACGGCAACAAAAACAAACTGGCCCAGTCTGGACCACGAAACATAACAAACAGTGTTCCAGCTAATAACCGACAAGAATGATTTGGTGGTGGGGGTTGGGGGGTTATTGCGCGTGCACATGAAGGGGGGGTGTAGGGAGCGGAGGAGAGAGAAAGCATGAAGAGGGAGGTTAGCTACAGGAGAGATGTCCTAGACAACGTCAACGACTACAGGAGAGATGTCCTAGACAACGTCAACGACTAACATTAGAATTATATTCTCTTGAATTTTGACATGGCCGACACACGACCAAAGAGACGACGTTATGATAAACAAATAGCAAAGAAGAGGGAAAAGGAGAAGGAACGTGCGAAGTCCCGAATTTACGTCGGAAAAGCCTGTTTCAGGAAGCAGTTACGGGTGTTGCTGTCATTGGTCCAGTTTATCTTTCCTTCCCAGCGAGACTCAACCACACCACCAACCCAATTTCACAGGCTATTTTTAAAGGCAGGAACATGCAGTACAATAGTAGAGCAGTACATAAACCTATCAACAGTGCTAATGCAAAGGCTGAATTTCATTAAGCCCTGAATATTGTTGTAAGTTATTATTGTAGTCAAGCTCAGACAGAGGCAGCTAGCTTACCCCATTTCTGTTTTTTCTCTCTCCTGATCTCTCTTTTCTTCAGCTCAACTGGTTCAACAACACAAAGGACAGAGCTCTACTCATCACTGACAAGCATATTTACAGACTGGAGCCCAAAAAACACTTCAAAGTGCAAAAACGAATAGCTCTTGATTCAGTAAGTATTTCACACACATGGTCACCTACACTTCTACATGCATGCAGAAATGCGTAAAATATAACAGCAAAGACTTAAACGAAGCCCTCAAAAGGAAGCAGACACGTCTTGGTATCTGTAATTGTCTGGGGTTTTTATTTTTTATGCAACCGTGCAATGTGGGTCAATGCATCTGTCTGCTGCAGTCACGTTTTCTCTTTGGATTTTTGTTTACATCTACCAACTGGTCTTTCTTATTAGATGACAGCACTAATACTTCATATGACCGGACATGATGTCAGATGGCTTAACAGGGTCATTCGCAAACTTCTGGCTGCGTCTGAGTGAATTCAGGGACCAGAACAGTCTGTGTGTGAGGTGTCTGACCTACATTCTGTCTACGTTCTCAGATGCAATATAGTGAGAGAGGGATTTGGTCACACACTGCAGCACTGCAGTCTAAGCTCCCCTTAGCATAGACTCACAGACACTCACACACACACATTAAACCTGCTATTTTATCCATATCTGTATGTTTTACACGTCTCTAGCGGAAGCAGGGCCAGACGTCTCAGAGAGATAGAGAGAAGCAATTGGGCAGTTCAGCAAGAGCTGCAGTGTAATACTGAATCATGACAATTATGCACACATTCTCTTTAACACAGCATTTTCACGTCACAGCTGTTATTGTGATATTTACAGATTTGAATATTCAAAAGATACCAGATCAACACCAGAAAAAAATATATTGAGTCAAAATAGCCGTTTGTGTACTCAAAAACATGTGTAGACAACAACATGAATCACATTTCACACCAAATTCTAAAAATCAAAGAAAATATATTTTGCATAAAGAAAATAAAGTTTATTTTAAGGAGCATTAAGATTGTTACGGGAGTAGACGGGAAATACACTGGTGTATTTTTATTTATAAAGTCCTTTTAGGTTTATTACCCAAATATCTGCAAGATATTTCTGCTCTGCTTTTGCTTTCGCTAGTAATTGAAATTGGAGTCATTTATTTCAATCACTGCATTTAAAAAACTATTAGGGAGTGTTTTTATCACAGCTTGTGAATGTTTTAAATGAATGTATATGTGTGTGTAAATTTTAATATGTTTTTAATATGACTTTCAGGAGAGTTTAATTCTCCTGTCAGGCTGTCGTTGAAAATAAGAGCTCTTTAGTGGTTAAATAATAATAATAATAATAATTGTTACATCATTTTCATGACTAATGAACACGTTTATCCCCCAAATTCTCTTTACTTTAATGTGTCTGGATTTTTCACTTTTTTGTATGATGTATGATAATTTTTGTATGATGAAATAAGTTACAGCTTTTTAATGTCATTTTATTGCAGTTAATGTTTATTTTATAAATGAAAATGTTTTTCATTTAGCAATAATAACCCTAATGCTACCACGATGTATAAATGCTTTAATAAGTAATTCAATTTAAATAATTTAAATACTATTCAAATAATGAGACTATGGAAGAGAGTGTGCTTAATTGTCAGGAAAATAATGTCACGATCCAAAAGAAATCTTTGCGGTCTAAAAATAGGCTTCAGTTTTGTTAAACAAAATATATTTCTTTCTTTTGATTTTGGACTGCAATATAATGCACATGTCCTGACAGGCTTTATGAGATTTACTCTATTATAATCTCACAGCCTTGCCGGCAGCCCTTCACTTAATGGGTCACCATCCAAGTGCATATTATGAACTTTTCCAACCCTCTCCGGTCAGGCCAGACCACACTGGATGGGTTCATGCAGTCCCAGACAAGGATATTGTTTTATGACAGCCCAGTACATTGTGGTTTTAATCTCATTTCACCATAGACTGACGCACACACAAGGACTCTGCACAGCACAGGGGCTGATTGTGTCAGTTGATATTCTAGAGCAGACACAGACAGGGCAACCTTACGGCCTGTGCACACTTACAGTAATAACTATAATGATAAATAAGCATCTACACCAATGAACAATAACGCTCTGTTTATTATAAGCCTGTCATCTGTCACTTTAAATGCTTCAGTTGACTTAAATTCTGATTGGCTGTCAATATTTTTATCGTTCATCAGCTAAACAAAAACAAAAACATTCTGAAGGTGATTCCAGCGATATTGTTTCTCTGTGTCATTATCGTTATAGTTGTGATATGGACTCCTATTCTCATAGAATAAGAATGAAACGATATAGTCAAAGTTATCGTTAGAGTTTTCATCGTTGGTGTGAATGGGCCTTTACACATGGTGTTTTTACACGTCTTACGGTAATCTGTTATATTCTGTGTGTGTGTGTGCGTGTGCGTGTGCGTGTGCGTGTGTGTGTGTGTCTGTTTGACTCGAACGCAGTGTTTCCTGGCCCACCCTTATTTCTCAAAATCTCAGACAGCAAGGTCTGCTGCATGTACCACAGGGCACAAAGTGATTTAACCTGTGTTAGTGTGTTTGTGTGTGTGTACGCACATGTTTGTGTGTGCTACTGTGTGTTCATCCGAGTGGCAGTAAAGAGGCTTAACGCTGCCTGATCACTCTCTTCCTTTCAGGCACAGCGGTGACGCACCTACTGCTGTTCATAACCACTCACGTTTGTGCACACTTAGAAACACACACTAGCCTTTAATGAACCCAATGCACACACACACAAAAAATGATAAAAGCAACATTTCTGAAAAAACAGAAAATATAGAAAATGAAAGCTTTTTCAAAATATTCATAAATACTATTGTATATTCATGCTCTCGAACATTCAAACAGCATCCCCAGGACTGTTTCTATTCTCAGAGTCATGTGTACCAGCCAGGCGCACACACAGTTTTCTGACGCACAACTTCAATTGGTCACACGTTTTGAGTAATTGAAACAATCAAGTCATTCATTCAGGATTATTTCCAGCACATTACTCATTCTCAAGGTTACTGAGTCAATCATGTGCTGAAGCAGAGGAAGCTTTTTTTTTTTTTTTTTTACTGTGGGTTTGCAAAGGCAAAGGTTGACTGAATGCCAGTAGTTGGTTTACAAATGAATCTGTTGGACACAGGAAAGATGGATTTATTGGACACAAATGCTTTGACTTCATTGTGAACCAACGCATGCTATGCAACGTACCTGTATACTCGAGATAACAATAGTCCAATGTCATGGTTTCATGTGTTTGTATTGCTGTTTTACACTCTCTTCAAACCCACAGGTGGTTGGTGTAAGCGTAACAAGTGGCAGTGACCAGATGGTGGCGCTTCATACTTCCTCTCAGGATGACTTTCTGGTGCATTTGCAGAGAGGTCAACTGAACCCAAATCAAGACCGCGTAGGGGAGTTGGTGGGCGCCCTTACAGACCACTTTAAAAGGTAAGAGTCCATGTCAGTAATCTCCACCTTGCACACCTTGCACTATAACTATTGCTTATTCTTAGTGTTCAGGATTTAAACAGGGCCAAATCACATGCTGTCACATTACAATTTTTGTCCACCAAAAATGGTGGTGCTAAAATTCAACATTTAAATAAAGAAAAAGCACCATAATATAATGACATTTTTGAAAAGTAA
This sequence comes from Leuciscus idus, assembly GCA_021554675.1. Lineage (NCBI taxonomy): Eukaryota > Metazoa > Chordata > Actinopteri > Cypriniformes > Leuciscidae > Leuciscus > Leuciscus idus. The sequence goes on from CM038628.1 coordinate 15,084,019, forward strand.
CCGTATAAAGTAGTGAAATGAATTTGTTATTCATTAAAAACATTTTTTTATATATATATATATATATATATATATATATATTATTTTATTTTTATTTATTTTTTTACCTTGATTTGTATATAATGTAATTGTAATATTATAAAAATTGATTAAGGTATGCATACTTGTAAACATATATTCAAGGTGTAAGGAATATATTTTACTTGATGGTTAAACCACATGACATCTTTAGACATTTGCATTCAACATTTGCTGAAAATTGTGGCCGAGAGAGCTCAATGCTCTGCAACTGAAGAAAACACATGCAAATAGAAAAAACACAAGAAAATTAAGAAAACATCTTCATCAGTTTGACAACACATGTGCTGCAAATACTCACAACGCAAGCAAATACAGAAACACGCTGTACTTGTAAGGGGACCCCAACAAGTGACAAACCTGGCTGAGACCGCTTATTGTTCAATGTCTACTTGTCGATGACCTGAATTTGCAGTCCGTTTCTGTATTTGGTTGCATTGTGAGTATTTGCAGCGCATTTCTGTATTTGGTTGTGTTGTTACAATGGTGGACAATTAAATATTTCATTTGGATTCATTAAATAGCGTATAAAACAAAGCTTTTCGTAAACTGATATAGTTCAAAAGTTTATTGTCTGTGTGTGTTGCTTTATGGAAAGTTCGATTTTTTTCTTTAAGAAATTTATAATTTATTAAGCAAGGACGCATTAAATGAATTAAAAAAATACAATAAAGATTTCTATTTCAAATAAATGCTGTTCTTTTCAACTTTCTATCCATCAAAAAATTCCTGAAAATATTTTAATCATGACAACTCCCAGAGTGAATTATTTAACCGGAATTTATTGGCGGACGAGATTTGCTACATTGCTGGTGCTGAACAAACGTAAACATGGTTTATGAGGACACTTCCTGTGTCCTCGTGAACCAAATGGCTTAAAAAAAAAAAACATACTAAATGGTGTTTATTGAAATTCAAAAAATGCTGAGAGTTTTTTGTGATGTGTTAAGGAGTAGGGTAGGGGAATAGAATGTACAGTATACAGACCATTACGCCTATGGAGAGTCCCCGTAAATCACATATTCAAGTGTGTGTGTGTGTGTGTGTGTGTGGCTGGTGTGTAAGTCACTGGGTGTCTGCAATCACTGCTCCTGCACGTCTGCTTTAAACCCATTGTGCTGCCATCTGCGAGTCAATGCATGGGGTCATGCCCCCTTTACGACATCATCAAAAGGAGACGTCAGAGGGGCCTGTGGAAGTGTGGAGGAAGGCAAATAGTGTGTGAGCATGTGTGCGTGGGGGTGGGTGGGAGAACAGATGACCATGCACACGCGTGCGTTTCACTCTATCCCCACTCGCCAAGACCACAGCGGAGATGCAGCACCCAGTACGACTTCCATTGCCTCATAAAATATGTTGGATTTTTCCATTTTCATAAACGTCACAAGGATAAGCACAAAAAGAAGACAAGATGGACTTATCTTCATTTAAAGCATATGTGAGGTTTCAGTTGAACAGATGTAAAAATAACCTTGGCCAGCCCTAGATAGAAAGTATCCATAAGTAGGAAACAACATTCCTCCAAACTAGCATAGTCCTACCCCAATATATAACCAGATAAAAAGTAGGAATATTATACGAATAATTAGAGGTGAAGTGCATATGTTTAAAAAGACCCAAGATCGTTGACATCGTGCCTTCACAGCAAAAATATCCTGTTAATTTTATGGTATATAGAAACACTAAAATAATGCAATAAACATTCACTACACAACAGAAAATGTAACACAAAACACCCTAATGTACATTACAGATAAGTACTGTTTTCAAAATAATATATATTCATGTGATGTCACTCAGGGACTTCTGTGAGTATCCTTTCACAGTAAATTATATGACAATTCATAGTTTTTACTTCCAAAACCAGAAAATTGCATTTAATACACATTACGATTTTTACATATTTTATTACATACTACTTGTTTTTCACTATACAGTTACAGTATAAGGTAAGATAACTTACACTTAACCAATTAATTGGTTTCTACTGTAGTGTTTTTCTGTAAAATTACAAATATTTTTAATGGCTTTATTATTTCAATGCATTTCAGACCAACGTTTCTATAATGTAAAATATGGCAGTGGATTTCGATACTTAACTCTGTTGTACATTTAAAACATTTGTGAAACTGACAAATAAACATAAAGGTTTTGAATAGTATTAATGCATACGGTATAAAACATCATTTTCATAACAATGAATCCGTTAGACATCTCACAGTTAACATCCTAATGCTATTTCACTTATTCATGAAATCATTGAGATGAAGGTAGACATCATTTGCTTGATGAAGAGTACGCTCCAGATCTTCCCCCAGACTACTTAATAACGATTATACAATATTTCATATTCAAATATTAATGGAAATGAATATAGATGTAAGTGTTGGGGTGTTGGAGAAATCACAGATGATTTGTCACAAAAGTGACAATAAAAGCTTTGTGACTGACAGGATTAGATGAACATGTTCCTCATTAGCTTTCATCTACAACTCAATTTTAAGAGAACAGACAAATGTGCCAAGACCTGTAGAAGTAATATAGGCAAATGGGTACACAAAATATGTATGAACTTTAGAAAAATGTCAAAAAGTATTTAACCAAAACTTTTAACTTGCTGGTCTCAGGGTGATTTTTAGTGGATGTGTGAAGTCAAGTTCACACAAGTGTCCTATCAGAGTAACCACAGGTGTTGTAGAGAATCACATTAACTATGAACATCGTCCATTAAAGTTTGATGAAACCGCTCACATGAATCGGGATATAGTTCGTAAAAATTTTATGAATTTACATTCCACATTCTGCTTTGCATGCATGTTGAGAGATCTTGTCTGCATCTCAATTCAAACAGTGATTCATTTCTGTTATGATGCCTCTTTAAACTCTGTGACCTTTCCTCTGGGTCATGCACCCTCACCTGACTTCAGCTTTAACCAGTCAACATTATGACTGTGCCATGTGTGTTTGTTTATGGAAAGGCAGCGCCAGTGTGTGTGTGTGTGTGTGTTGGGTAGTTTAAACTCCTTTTTGGCCATCTGCTGAGACAGCTGTGTGTGGTGTGTGTGTGTGTGTGTGTTGGTGACGGCTTGGCCAAAGGCAGTGTTAGGTTGGAGCTTTTTGTAGCTCTGGCGTGTGAGACTGTGAGAGCTTCTGGAGCCAAAGGGGTTAGCAGAGATTGTTTGTCTTCTTAACCACCCTCCAAAAATGACCAGTTGTGAATTTTCTTTCACCTAAATAGATCAACTTTAACAAGCAGTATAGTAGGGTTACAGAAATGGAGACCAGAATTTAAAGTATTAGTATGATCAGATGATGATGGCTGCTTTCATCAGCGGTATAGTCTCAGGTATAGAGGAACGTTATTATAAACAGGGCTTGACATTAACTTTTTTGCTCACCAGCCACTGTGGCTAGTGGTTTTCCAAAGTTAATAGCCACTCAGCATTTTCACTGGCCACAATTTTGACATAGATTCCATGGGGGAAAAACTGTCATATAGATATTTTTAATATCATCTCATAATGCAGCAAACGGTATATTAGGCTGCTGTCACTTTAAGACCTGACACATAGACCCATTACACTGTTTTATATAGCCAATATATTTGGCTTTATGTGCGCACACTTTGGGATGCGGACAATTATGCACAATACGTGCGATCAAGTTCAGGCCCTGTAACAGCAACAATATTCATCAGGAGGCGGAGCAAATGAAACGAATGAGTGAGAGGAGGCGGGTGCGTCAACTCGCTGCCGGAGAGATGAGAGAGCGAGTAAGCGCAGCTGCTATCATGTATCTATACTGCGGAATATGAGAGTATTGGAGTGTTTCAGATATTTCAGTATCGATATGTATAGAAAAATCAATATTTTTGACAACACTATACATTGCACTTAGTTTATTATTTCAGAACTCTTTTTAAAAGACTACGATTGAAAAATTTATATTATATCAAATTCAACCCGCCAAAGTGGCTTGTAGGAGTGACTGCGTTACACGCCACTGCTGAAATCCACCCGGATTTTGCGGATTGGCGGGTGTTAATGTCAAGCCCTTGTTATAAATATAAATATTTGTTGACTGATTGTTTTTCAATAGTGGGGTTCGATACTTGAAGGTGCGATAGTCTTTTCTTCCCTAGTGTGATGTACAGTTTATCCGAGTGAAACGGCTTCTCGAACAAGAAAAAATGTAAGACTTGATTTTGTCCATCAGGAATTGATTGGATCATTAGATCATTGTGTTTGCTATTGCTGTAATTGGCAGGTGGTCCGACCTAGTGCCAGTAAACACATCATCAGAGAAGGGAAAAGATGACGCTGCAAGAGGGAGGGGTAGTTATTTTGATTAAAGGTTACCAGGGCCCATGATAAAAAAAAAAAAAAGTGGTTAGATGGATAAATCATTTATAATAAATACTGCAATATTTAATAAACAAGAATTTGTCAATTTTAATTTCATAGTGACTTCATCATTCTTATATCATTATTATTATATCATACCGTAATACAATTTAAAGAAGACAAATGTGGCATAAATAAAATGCAATGAAATTAATTTACAGTGCTGTACACATTAATATTTTGGTATATAAATATATCTTTATAGCCTGACAAATATGTAACTAGTAATCACTACTTCGAATACACATTAAAATCAATTGCATATTCATATGAATAATTTTAATAATGGTAATAATTGCCATGGTAATAACATTATAATAATAACGACCTAGTTATTTCTTTAAATATTATAGAGCAGTGGTTCCCAACCCTGGCCCTGAAGGAACCCAGCTCTGCACAGTTTAGATGTCTTCCTAATCTAACATACCCGATTCAATTCATCAGCTTGCTACTGAAGTCTCCAAGACCTCAAGTATGTGTGTTAGAGACATCAAAAATGTGCACCATTGAGGTACCACTGATGTAGAGTGTACTATAATAAGGTATAACTATGAATATAAGCATTATAATATTGGTCGTTTGTTGATCTGTTCACCAATTCTTCACTCTTCCTGTTGTAACAGTTAACAGAGCTGCCTGTGGGCAGTGCTAAAGGCTTAAAAGCTTTTCCCAGGTTTAATCAATCCAGTCTAACTGCAAATTATGGGGGAAATTATGCTTTTCCATTGGTAGGTCATTGTGACTTTCATTAGATACATTTGAGAGGAACATTTTCTTATTTTACCAGAACTGTTTCGTTATTTTATGCATCTATGCAGTTAAACATCTTCTCTCATTTCATCATGTGAACTTACTGTTGATTACAGTAGTTGATTCAAGGCACTTATGTTTGTTGAAGAAATAAGTGTTTGAAAACCTATTATGTCATTATTTTTGCAGTTTTGGAAAACAAATTACACACTTTACCTTAAATGGCAATCTACCATTCAAAAGTTTTGAGATGTTTGTCAAATAAATATCTTATCCTCACCAAGGCTGCATTTAAAAAAATACAGTAAATACCGTAATATTGTTAATTATAACTGTTTTCTATTTGAATATATTTTAAAATGTCAAAGCTGAATTTTCAGCATTATTACTCCAGTCTTCAGTGTCACATGATCCTTCAGAAATCATTCAAATGAAATTTGCTGCTCAAGAAACATTTCTTATTATCATTGCTGAAAACAGCTTAATCATTTCTTTTTGTCTTTTGTGTCTTTTGTGTCTTTTATCTGTGATACAGTTTTAGGATTCTTTGATAAATAAGTTCAAAAGAACAGCATTTATTTACAGTACAAATCTTTTGTAACATTGTAAATGTCTTTATTATCACTTTTGATCAATTTTAAATCCTTTCTGAATAGAAGTATTTATAAATTAAAAAAGCGCTAACTGACCCCAAACTTTTGAATGGTGGTGTAGTGTCCTCAAAACACCATTTGTTCTGTTGTGTGTGCTTGAGTGTGTGTTTGTGCCCCTCCGCAGGGTTAACTGCGATTGTTTGTGTTTGTGTCATCTGCAGACATTATGACCAGAATAATCAGCTCTATTGTTGCCATGCGTGACATCATCCCTGTTGGGTGTGTGTGTCTGTGTGTTGCCCTCCCATAGGAAGGAAAAGCCTGTTGCGTAATCCTCCAATGGTGTGATGCTGTGTATCAATAAGGGAACTATCTTCTCAGGTTGAGTTGATGAGCAGCTTATCTCGTCCTTCATTCCCAAGATGTGCTTTTAGTGTCACAGAGGCTTAATCAGACTAAAAGTAATCTATGTGATGAACTATGATTATATAACCGTTACACAAGGTGTTGCTGCATTCATTAAGTCTTGATTTATTGAATACTTGCAGAATAAATTCCATCCTCAGGTTTAGCTAATAGATTTTAAAATCCATCAATGTAGTACTATAATTCCACATATTAACAAAGCATTGCACTTAATGCTGATGAGAGAGTCAGTAGAGCAGCAATAGTTTGAGCGGATTTAAAGGAATAATTCATCTAAAAATGGAAATGGTCATTATTAACTCACCCTCATGTCGTTCTGAACCTGTATGTCTTCCATTTAAAATTGTAATGTTGCTTACAATGAATAATCCATACAATGAAGCATGAAGTGATTAGGAGTTGTCATATGATACATTTTATAGGAGGAACAGATTCAATTTAACCATTTATTATTCACTGAAAACTATGACTGGAAATTCTAATTATGATTTTATGATAAAAAAAACTACTGTTGTCCTTTAAAAAAAAAAAAAAAATCTTTCCTAAATAAAACCAAAATAAGAAATATTACTATTGTAAAAACTGCAGTAAGCCCTTAAAGCTTGTTGATACGTGCTTCTCATTACAAGTTTGGGAAGATTGTTGGTGCATGTTGCATTTCCAAATGCATGTTGAAGCGACCCAAACCAGCATTTACTGTGAACCGAGACGCTGTAAACACCAGAGGATACTGGGCTGTTCTTGTGTAAATGAACACAGTGTAGCGCTTCACTCTGAAACACACAGCGCATATATTTGTTTAGTTAATTGCAGCTTTTGCATTTTGATAATTGCATAAGCCATATTGCGATTTCCGTTTTATTTTGATTAACCTTTCTCTTTTTCATTCTTATTTGAATGCATATTCACACTCTCAAAATGTTTTCCACCAGGTTTGACGTCAGTGACACCAAATGAATGTCTGAATGAAAGTACGAATACTGTATGTAAAAGTGCATATGAAATTTGTGAGCAACAAGGGTAGGGTGCAAATTTCAGTGAAAAATGATTTAAATTTCAATTAGTTCCTCACATAAAGTCAAATAATGGCAGAATTCTAAAATGCACTTTTTTTTTTGAGTGAATTTTACCTTTAATTCTTTTTTTGTTGATAATGATGTTGTCATTTGTCACATCACATCAGCATGCGTTTTGGCCCAGCAGTTTAGCCTGCTTTTTCCACACTCACAGTCAGAAAAACAGCCTGTTCCTCCACACCTCTGTGGGACACAGATGCTGGCTGCTGTTACCCCGACGATAGTTGCCAAGCAGCTGAGGAAGTGCTAATTAGGATTGCAGGAGAGATGATGGGGAGTAGTGGAGATGGAGGAGTGTGTACATGTTTAATTGTGTATTTGGCTGAGTGTGTTTTAAGTGGGCTTTAATCTGTGGACTTGTAATGGTCCCTCCTGGTGTCTTATGACTGCTGTGTTTTGTTAGAGGGCCCTGAAGGCTTTAAGTTTGTGCTCACAAAGAGCTGCATTATAGAAAGAAAAAAACACCAGCCTGTTTATATGAAACTTTGGTATTCTCTCCCTACTATAATTATGATTAGAGAGTAGGTTATTGCACTCAATTTTGGCATAAATAAGTAGAGTTGTATGCAGTATAATAACTTTATTGTCATAATTACGTACTATATTGTATACACTGTACTGTAGATTTCAGGTTGTAATTGACTTGGATAGTTTAGCAAAAAGTGAGTATTATCTTATTACCTATTAGCATAGACTACCATTCAAACTACCATTCAAACAATAAGATTTATTTTTACATAAATCAATGCAGGTGAATTAAATTATAATCAAAAGTGACAGTAAATACATTTACATTGTTGCAAAAAAAAAATCTATTTCAACTATACTTTCTATTCATCAAAGAATCCTGAAATTATTTTATTATGGTTTCCATAAAGATATTAAGCAGCTCAGCTGTTTTCAACATTGATAAAAATAAGAAATGTTTCTTGCGCACCAAATCAGCATATAAGAATGATTCATGAAGGATCATGTGACACTGAAGACTGGCATAACGGCAGCTGAAAGTTCATCTTTGAAATCACAGGAATAAATTATATTTTATAATGTATTAAAATAGAAAAAACATTATTTTTATTTTAACTGTATTCTACAATATTACAAGTTTTACTGTATTTCTGATCAAATAAATGCAGCCTTTGGTGAGTATAATAGACTACTTTCAAAAACATAAAATAAATCTTACAGACCCCAAACCTTTGAATGCTAGGTTGCCATTTAAAGGTGAAATGTGTGATTTTCAAAATTGCAAGAATAATGATTTAATAGGTTTCCATTATTCAACAAACATTATTCGACTTATTTAATAAGTCTAAAATCTGAAAAGAGGAGCAGGCTTTCACATAAAAAAATTGTCTCTAAAAAGTTAAGTGGTTTTATGGCTAATCTAATATTTGGGCTCGAACTAGCTTGACATAGTCCTTCGTTTCAGTTCCTGAAAACCTGTAATTATTTCCTGTCCTTTCATTCTATCTCTCTCTCTCTATCTGTCTGTCTCTCTCTCCCTCTCTCTCTCTCTCTCTCTCTCTCTCTCTCTTTCTCTCTATCAATCTCATATCTGTCCCTGTAGTCTTTTTGTATCTATCTATCTTCCACCTTTTGTCTCTCTGAGAGAGTTTGTCACTTCTGTCTCGTTGTTGACAGATGTGCATTCTCAGCTCCTGCCCTGAGACCCTTTGCCTTTGGGAAAATGGCTGACAGTTTGAGAGAGAGAGAAAGAAGTGATTTTGTGTTTACTGATATTGCTGAGAATGATTTTAGCAACAAAGATGCAGAAGTTTGTTTAGTTCAGGATGAAACTAACTGACTAAAAGTGACAGTGAAAGGTGGAAGAGAGATTCCACTGACCTCAGATGCCTTTGCACTTTTCTGTCACTTTATGGTTTATTAATAACGCTATGTCATGGTGAGTCTTCACCAACAAGCATTATATTTACACTATTATTATATTTTATATTATATTTACACTACTGTTCAAAAGTTTGGCATTGGTAAGATTTTCCAATATTTTTTACGAAGTCTCTTATGCTTACGAGGATGCATTTATTGGATCATAAATACAGTTTAAAAAAAACAGTAGTATAGTCAAATATTATTGTGATTTAAAAGAATGTAAAAAGAAAATAACTTTTTTAGGGATTCTTTGAAAAATGGAAAGTATATATTTATATATAATATATAGTATTTTTTTTTTAATATAAATCTTTTGTAACATTCAAAATGAATTTACTGTCACTATTGATCAATTGAATGTGTCCTTGCTGAATAAAAGTTGGTAACACTTTAGTTTAGGGTCCAATTCTCACTAATAACTAGTTGCTTATTAACATGCATATTACTAGGATATTGGCTGTTTTTTAGTACTTATAAAGCACATATTAATGCCTTATTCTGCAAGATCATATTCTACATCCTTTAATCCCAATTCCTAAACTTAAGAACTACCTTAATAACTATTAATAAGCAGTAATTAGGAGTTTATTGAGGCAAAAGTCATTGTTAATAGTTAGTTAATAGTGAGAACTGGACCCTAATCTAAAGTGACCATAATTTCATCACCATACACTCTTAAAAATAAAGGTTATTTTTTGACATCTATGGTTCCACGAAGAACATTTAACATCCATGGAACCTTTCCATTGCACAAAAGGTTCTTAATAATGAAAAAAAGGTTATTTGGATTATTAAAATTTTTTTCACACTAAGAAGAAAATGGTTATTTTAAGAAATGTTCTCTGAAAGGTTCTTTCGGAACCATTGAGGGTTCTATGGCATAGCTGCAAAAACCGCCTTTTGGAACCTTTATTTTTAAGAGAACAAGGACAAAAACAAAAATAATGCAAAACTGAACGTTGTATCTGAATGGGAACATTGTTACGTTGCTACATTGCTTTTGCTGGTGATGTTCTCAACAAGCCATTAGGAGGAGACTGCAAACAAACGCACGCAGTCAGAGCCCACGGGGTTCCAAACTCAAGGTGTGATGGTAAACAAAATGTATGCGCGGTGACAGCCGAGCCCCGGGGACGCAGACTGCCGTGGTTGCATGTGTATTCTTGAGTTGGTTTCCACTCTTAGGGACCGGCTTGCAGGAATAACGGATCTGGAAGGCACTAGAATGTGTAATGAAGTGTTTTTTTCAGGCATGGCCCAAAACAAGAGTTGTCAATGATTCACTTTAATGACATGGAGATGTACAGTCACATGTGACAGAAACGCGAAATAAAAGAAGTTCTCATGGAGGAAGGAAGGCGGGGCACACGAGAACCATACGGAGTTGCTGCTGCGTCCCAGTTCTGTCGTATGGTTTCCATGGCAATAAATAATGCAGCCCAACTGCATCATCTTTTCATTGGTTTGGACGCCATGTCCCTGGAAAAAACAGGGCAACTCAATCGCAAACCTGCACCATTCAGGAAACCTACAACTCCCAAAGTTTTTAGAGGAATTGCGAAAAGTTCTGCATCACTTATGCAACTGGTCTAAGCCAATAGTAACTGACTAGCTCAGGAGTAGTTCACCTAAACATTTAAATTCTGTCATTTACTACCACATTCCAATCCAATATGTTGTTTTTTTGTTTATAGAACATAACCATTTTAAGTTGTGGTTACCCGGACAGATGGAGGGACAGAAACCTCTCAGGTTTCATTAAAAATATCTTAAAGGGATACTCCACTTTAAAATAAAAATTCTGTCATCATATACTTACCCTCATGTTGTTTCAAACCTGTAAGAATTTCTTTCTTCTGCTGAACAGAAAGGAAGATATTTAGAAGAATGTCAGTAACCAGACAGTTTCTGGTACCATTGACTTCCATAGTAGGAAAAAATATATACTATGGAAGTCAATGGGACCAGAAACTGTCGGGTTACTGACATTCTTCTAAATATCTTCCTTTCTGTTCAGCAGAAGAAAGAAATTCTTACAGGTTTGAAACAACATGAGGGTAAGTATTTGATGACAGAATTTTCATTTTAAAGTGGAGTATCCCTTTAATTTGTGTTTCGAAGATTAAGCAAAGTCTTATGTGTTTGGAAAAAAGCTGAAAGTAAAAGCTGACAGAATTTTCATTTTTGATTATAGCTTTAAGGGCCAGATTTACATTCACTTCAGAATCTCGTCGGAAGTGGTAGGTCAACCAGGTACTTTCTGCCTACTCTTATATGAGCACTATGAACTCGGACATACTTCTTTTGACGCATACTGTTTTTCACCTACTAGGAAGTATGCAGTTTCGGATGCAGATGCTTTTTTTCTGTATTAATGGTGCAAATAGCAGTAAATTGACTACCGCAAACCACATTAGTAAATCAAGTTGCTTGCTAATTTATTTTAATGCGCTTGTCCCGTAAATGTTGTGTTTGAAAGGGAAACTCCTACAAATGCAGATGCGATAAGGTCAGTCGCAAAAATAACTGTCCACGCCTTTTCTTAGCTCATTTTTCACTGCACATCTTTAATGAATCCTGACAGAGGGTTTGCGCTGGCAAAAGCTGTGGTAAATCTGGCCCTACGACTCTTTATACAGCTTTTCTTCATGACAGAATGATGACACAGTTTTCATTTTTGGGGTGGGGTGTAAACTGTTTCTTTAACTTAAATCTTATCATAGATTCATAGCAGTTAATGCCCTCCAGTGCCATGTTTCTCTGACCTTCTTTCGGTGAGTTGGTGAATTAGCAGGTCAGTGGGTTGATGGGTGGGTGCAGAGCATGGCTTTGAGCCCTGATAGGAACAGCTGAGTGGAAAGAGAACAAGAGAAGTGATAAGTTGCATGACCCACAACCAGCTTTTTCATGGCAAACTGCCGTCCACCTGTTGAAGTTTGAGTTGTTCGCATGGTTTGCAGTGGGTAGGAAACAGAAAACCTGAGACCATCTGATTCTGCTCCATGCTATAGTATGTGCCAACCAGGAATATATGTTTAAAAAAGACCAAAAACTAAATATAATCCATTTTTAAAGGAAGCTTATCATGGAAAATATGTTTGTTTGTTTTTTTATCTTTTGAAATAAATTGTACGTGTTCATTTTGCAAAAATGTAAGCTGCAAAATTAGTAATTCAAAAAATCAGCATGGTTATGGTACATTACTGTTCAAAAGTTGGGATCTGTATTAAAAAATTTTTTTTTATTTTTTTTATTATTTTTTTTTTTATTCAGTAAGTGACTTTTGAACTTTTTATTCATCAAAGAATCCTGAAAAAAAAAAAGCATCACTGTTTCTACAAAAATATTAAGCAGCACAACTGTTTTCAACATTGGCAATAATAATTCATGTTTCTTGAGCAGCAAATCAACACTCAAGACTGAAGTAATGGCTGCTGAAAATTCAGCTTTTGCACAATATTACAATTTTACTGTATTTTTGATCAAATAAATGCAGCCTTGGTGAGCATTAGAGAATTCCTTTAAAACATTACAACATCTTACCAACCCCAAAATTCTGAATGGGAATGTATGATGTCACACCTTTCAGCTGTGACCAAATTTACAATATATCATTGCCTTTTCTACCTTATTGATTAGTAAAATAACTTTGCAATATTCATCAAATTGAACAACATTTCAAACTACACCGTTACACAAGGATATCAGAGGTCATTTACTTGTAGAAGTCTTAAAGGTACCTGTTTCATTCTGAGATCAGAGAGAGAGAGTTCAACATGAGTGCAAAAAAAGTTATAAGTGGACTTGGAAAGTAAGTGGAAAAGATGAAATGCTACAAAAGTGTGTAATATGGCCCCTTGATAATTTACTATATTAAATTGATGTGCATTTATGAACCATTTCATTTGTGTTTTATAGACATCTGAATAAAAGAGACTGTGTGCCATAGCTGTCTTTTCACTCTGAGAATTAGTGATCATTTTTAAATACTCTGAGGAAGTGAGACGTCTGTGCGTTTAGGGAACAGGGACAGGATCAGACAGCGAAGGTGTCCCTTCTCATCTTTTCTGTCCTACATAGAACATTATTTTTGACTCCATCAAATGAAACTTTTTGAGCCCCACTTTACTGCCTCTGAACCACTTATATAATAGCCTGATAAATCCTGGATGTCTTTAAAACAATGTTTCTGGTGTAATTAGCTACAATACATATACTTTTCTTTTCTTTTATGTATTGCATACATAATTATTTGTCATTTTTGTCATAGAGCATAAGAAGTTAGTTCTACATTTCATAAAATGTACATTTTGTGAAGGATTATTTTTAGTAAACTACCATTCAAAAGTTTTGTTTTTTGGAAGTAAATAAATACAAAGTTCTGTCATGAAACTCTAGATGGCAAAAAAAATTATATTCCAAATAAATGCTGTTATTTTAAACTAATAATAGTTCACAATATTACTATTTTTATTGCATTTTTTACTAAATAAATGCAGCATTGGTGAACATAAGAGACAAAAACATTTTAGAAAATCTTACCAACCCTAAACATTTGAATGGTAGTGTACATTTACAACTTAATTGTCATATGTAATATCTATTATCAGAGACCATTTTATTAAGGCATCTGGAGTGATGAGTTGGTTTATTGTTTAATGTGGCAGGGCTGAATCACTGTATTTGTACAGCTGTGTAACATACTGAACCCATAATAAAGCTCCTACATTGGATTCTCATCATGAACCACTAAAAACCAAGCAGAAACACAACTGAGTGCAAAGCTTTGCATGCTTTTTATAGGCCACAGGGAGCTGTGAGAGCTGTCACAAGCTATTTTGGGGATGTATTCAGCACATTGTCTAGAATCAAGAGTAATTATGTCATGTCATCTGTTTATTGCAGAGTGAAGAACACCCCTCTGCCAGTGAAAGTGTGCTCCTCAGCAGTCCAGGTACATATGAGCGCCAAACCTAAGAGTATCACCGTAGAGACCAAACCCGGCCAGACCATCGCAGACTTCAAGAAGAGTCGAACAGGATTCACCTTACTGCTTCCCCATCAGTAAAGCCAAGGCTTCACAGGACATGACATAAAACAGCATTCACCCATTCAGTCAGAGACGGGCCATAACTCATCAAAAACTCATATCAAAGACTCATATCAAAAACTTAAACTCATATATGATATGATGGATTCCTTTCAGATTAGATTGTTTATTAGGCCTATATAAGTGGAAGAGAATTTCTTGTTAAGCAATGCACTTTGTTGTTTTAATAGAGTGCTGCAGTGACATAAATCGCCCTGGTTCCCTCGACAAAAACCCAGTACGATTTTATTTATTCGCTTTTGGATTATTGCAGAAATAAGCTCTGTGACCAACAAAGGTTTATGATTCTTGCTCGTATTGTTCATCATGATAATCTTCACAAATTAACTTTTGAAGACTAAATGTAATCTGCAGAAGTAAAAAGCTAAATGTAAGGTATAAACGAACTACACATTGGTTGCATGATTTCAACATCAACGCCATTAAGCTTCAGTTAACTCTTTTTGTCTTCGAGTTTAGAAAGTTTGTAAGAACAAGATTATGAACAGAACGTGAGTATACGAGTTCATCTCTTCGGCTGATGATGTTTAATGTTCCCGACAATCTCTAGTCCCATTTAGACACTTGTTAGACCCATTTCGACACTTGTTAGACAAGTGTCTAAATGGGACTACAGAGATAGACAAGTGAAAGCTTTAAAAAAAATCACAAGAGGGATTAGTGTATTCTATTTTATGTCGTTGATTAAAACATGAAAATATCTTGAGATTGTGTTCACCAAAGACCTCGTTTCTGGCATTTAACCAAAAACCCATTGACTTCGGGACGATAGAACCTGAAGGGCAACTTGTTTACAGGAATTGGCCTAAATAAATCCTGTAGTCCTCTATGTTAAACTAGTTAGTGTTAGTGTGTAGATCATGTGGTTGAAAAGACAACATGCAGCATCAATGATTCTGCCGTCCCTCCTCTATTTTTCTTTTTGCACATGAATTAGCCATAAAGTGTTTTATCACGTTTTTCTGAATTGTAGTATATAATGTAATAATGCTATTTTATTATTTATGTACATTTCAGAGGGAAAGTTCTGTTGATATGGCCTTTGCACTTTTCATAACATATGCTGAGTATATTTTTACGATTATTATGAATTTATTTTATTTTCTCAGGGACAGGGTGTAGGCTACATTTTAACTGTGGAGATGTAACCAAGAGTATTTCATGTGTGAAAATGAATGTATTTTCATTTGAGTTTCGTGGTACACAGACGTATTTAACCAAGGTTTACAACACCTCAGATCAAACCGTACAATTGTTACTACGCTGTAGTAGTATGCTTTGTTTTAATGCTTTTTATACTCTGTCATCTTTAAATTGCTTAAAAACAGCAAATATGCTGTAATCAAATCATTTGAGAGCCTTATGCTATTGTTATATTAAATGCTACATGCAATGATTGTGTTTTTTTTTGTGTGTGTTTTTTTTTTATGCAGTGTGTTTAATGCAGTTTTTAAACTGTTTATGGGTTGGGGGACTCTCATTACATTGGTGTGTGTGTGTGTGTGTGTGTGTGTGTGTGTGTGTGTGTGTGTGTGTGTGTGTGTGTGTGTGTGTGTGTGTGTGTGTGTGTGTGTGTGTGTGTGTGTGTGTGTGTGTGTGTGTGTGTGTGTGTGTGTGTGTGTGTGTGTGTGTGTGTGTGTGTGTGTGTGTGTGTGTGTGTGTGTGTGTGTGTGTGTGTGTGTGTGTGTGTGTGTGTGTGTGTGTGTGTGTGTGTGTGTGTGTTTCTCGGCACTGAAGATTCTCAATAGTGACAGGTTGCCTTACTGTCACTGTTTTCTTTGTCCTGCTTTCCACTCCCCTGCTGTGAGCATCTTTCATCCGTTCTGACATCCTTGTGGTTTCATTTTTTGTCTTTGTGATTTTTTTATTTTTTTTGTATGCTACTTTGCATGCACCTGTCTGCTTTTGACACTGAACTGTTTATTTCTCAATGTGTCATGAGAATCAATCGTTATTGAATGTCTAAAAATGTATTTTTTCACTTTCTCTACTCTGTTGTCAGTTTTCTTTTCGTGTATTTGACATGAAACGTCAAGCAACGGCATTCTGTTACATCTAAAATTATTTCAAATGACAGTTTTATATAATTATCATACATGTCTTCATTTTAATTTAGAAATTGCCTGGGATGTTTGTACTTTAAAAAATATATATATATTGAATTAAACTAATCTTTTTAAGTGAATTGCAAGACAGTTTAATTAAAATTGTGAGGAAGAAAAAAAGAAAATGGTGAAAGCAATTACAGCACATAAATATATAAGCAGCATTTAAACTTATGAAGCATGGACATTTTATCTACTGTCAAAAAAAAAAAAAAAAAGTTAATGTTCCTATTGGAAACAAAAGCCTGATATAGAAGAACATTTTGGCAACATGGCAAAACATTTTAGGAAAACTAGTGCTT
Source organism: Leuciscus idus (assembly GCA_021554675.1). Classification (NCBI taxonomy): domain Eukaryota; kingdom Metazoa; phylum Chordata; class Actinopteri; order Cypriniformes; family Leuciscidae; genus Leuciscus; species Leuciscus idus. Next base: position 15,100,755 of record CM038628.1, read on the forward strand.
TAAAGAATCCAATGATCAAGAGTAGTGTGACCGCTTTCGGCTTGAAAACATCTCAAAATGTTCACTGATGTAAAGTTCTTGATGAAAGTATGTGGTTATCTCACTCCAAAGATCCACAGAAGAACCCTTAAGAGTGTAGAAAAGTACCCAAAACCAGTGTCAATCAGAACTATCAAAGTCTGAAAATAAAGTGAAGGGTCTTAGAAGCTCTTTTTTTAGGTCAGTGTTTGTTTTCCTCAATCTCATTAGTCATGTTTCTAGAGCAGATCGAGTCACAGGCAAAAATAACTATTCCCCCGGCAACAACACTCGCCTTCAACCACACCACATGGCAGCAAACTGAGCTTCTCTGATAGCTAATATGAATCAGGTTAATTTGTGACTGGGTCACCGGATTCATCTGGCACGTGGGGGCTTGTTTTTGAAGATTGTCATCGTGACCTAGTGCATGATTTTCATTCACAAATGTGAATGTAAACAACAGAATTCATAGGAAAATACCCCATCCTTTGTAGATAGAGCTTATTTCCTCCATATAGGCCTGTCCCTCGATAAATTATATATATTTTAAGGTAAAATATGTAATCTTTTATGTTAAAAAGGCCATATTATGCCCTACAATGACTTGCTTTTGTTTTGGGGGTCTACTAGAATCATGCTTGAATGTTCAAAAAAACACCTTTTTTTCTTTCTTTTTTTTAAAACATATTTTACATTATTGCAGCACCTCTCTTCTCAGTCTGTCAGTAACACTCTTTTGATTTCCTGTCTCAATGAAGCCCCTCCTTCTGAAAAGCGCAATGTGCTCTGATTGGTCGGCTGGTTCAGTGTGTTGTGATTGGTCAACCGCTTTGAGCTTGTTTCGGAAATGTCACGCCCCTTACCATAACCCTAAGTTTCAACACTACTATAATGCAACTCAACCATGCCTTGTACTTTTTCATGCTCAAATAACAACATTCCACACTAAAGAAAGTTGAAAAAGTAAAAAACACAATAGATCTTCTTTAATATACCTTTTCTGGCAATGTACATTCTTAATATTTATGGATATTCTTAAAAAAGAATTTTTAATAATTCTTATGACAGCGTTTTCACAGCAAGTCTCTCAGGTAGGATTTCTACTCATCTTTCCATTTCATTTCTTTTGCCACTCTGCCGATTGGATCAAGGCTCATCCAATCATTGTTCAGCTGTGGAGATCTTGATCAAAACTTCCAACAATCGTCCATTTTCCTCAGTGACCCCTCCTCCAATCTTCCATTTGTATCTGTAACAGCTCGTCCAATCATATGTCTCGCTGAGTGACAGGGCTCTGTTCTGATAAAAGAGTCCTTGTTGTTCTGGTGGACTGACATGGAGATGTTCACCCAGCCATGACAAGAAGTCTTGTTATACATGATCCTTGTCCTCTTTTTAAACATTTCTTTGAACATTACTTAAAAAAAGAATAAATATAGTAAAACATAAACAAGCTGGCACAAGCCACTCCTAATCTTTGGGTTTTATTTGACTGTGTTGTGCTGTTTGCTCTCATGGTCACATGTAGCTGATTACTGTGGTTGCATGCATGTTCACTTTCAATGAACAAGCCATTAGGACAAATGTCGGAGTTGCACAGCGACAACATTTCACTGTACTTTCAAACCATGAAGAACAACCGTGAGAACATTTCTTTTAACCTGAACTCAACTAATATGTGTAATCTACTGGTTCCAACAGAGACAGAGAACGGAAAGTACTACTGTTCAAAAGTTTGCTGTCAATAAACTTTTTTAAGAAGTTAATCAAATATAATGTTACATTTTTGTTTTTCAAATAAATAAGTTCTTTTGAACTTTCAAAGAAAACTGGGGGAAAAAAAACATGTATTCACGGTCTCCACAAAAATATTAAGCATGACAACTGTTTTCAACATTGATAATAATAAGAAATGTGCAGCAAATCTGCCAAATGCATAAATGTAAATCACATTTTAGAATGATTTCTGAAGGATCATGTGACACTGAAGACTTGACTGATGATTCTGAATAGTCATCTTTGCAATTATGGGAATAAATGACCTTTTATATTACAACAGAAAATGGTTAGTTTAAAACTGTAATAATATACTTCAGTATCAGTTTTACTGTATTTTAGATCAAATAAATGTGGCTTTGAGCATAGGTGACTATGTTCGAAAACAATAAAACCCCAAACTTTTGAACAGTAGTGTACATTTCACTATTTGCACTTTTGTCACACAGCTTTGGGCAAACTTTGTTTCTCAAAAACTATATCACCTGTTGCATTAAATCTTCAATGTTTTAACCAAACTCAACTTGTTTTATTATTATTTATTTATTTTATTGATTAATTGGAGCTGATATAGTGAAGTGTCCATAATCAGATCGTTCTCTATGGAACCGGTCCTACTCAAACCAGCGTGTCCGGCATGGGAGACTAGCGCACTAACACTCTAACGCGCCTCTTAAGGCCAGGGGAGTGAGGTTTACACGCACAGCTCTTGACTTGCTTCCTTTCACTCACCCCCCCTAAACCTCACTCCCATCCGGGTCACGGCACCAAATGTAAACCCCACTCCGAGCGGGATTCGAACTGGCGTCTCCGGCATGGAAGGCAAGCGTGATCACAAGGACGCTAAATATCTCTTATATCTAAATTTTTTAGATATATGGTTGTGACTAAACATGAGGTAGACCAATACAATTTCATGGCAATACGTAACTATTTTACGTTTTGGTGAATTGGTGGCTAATTCATATGAATTTGTAGTATCTCATCCGTATGTTTTTGTATAATCTGCTTAGAGGTGGTTAGGTTTAGGGGAGGACCTTCATGCTTATTTTTTTTATTTATTTTTTACGTTTACGTTTAACATCGTATAAATTCATACGAAATCACCACCTTGTAAAATGGTTACATTTTCCAGTGAGATAGGGTTGGATAGACAGAGGAAGTAAGTGTCCAGTTAAATGTTGTTTGTTCATTAATAGAACATCACTGCTCATTTCACCTGAAATTTCACATTTAATTTCACCGTTTCTTAATAATATACAGCTTGACAGCACAGCAATTTACATTCCATGTGCCTCGAGTGTGAGAAATGGAGAAAAAGGCATCCTGCGCTGTCTGTGTGTGGAAGGACTTATTCTGCTGAGCAAAGTGAAAACTTTTAGAGAAACATATGTATTGTATTACAACAGTTTAGTTTTGATTATGAGCTGTACACACAATGTGATATGATAATAATCATTTCTGAGTAAAACAGGATGTTTGGCAAGAAAACAACTGTTTACCTGAAAAGGGAAGTTGTTTCAAAGGCAGAACAAGTAATTCCATTTTGATGGCAAAGTTTTTTTTTTTTTTTTTTTTTTTTTTTAACCTTTATTTAACCAGGAAGGTCCCATTGAGGTTAAAAACCTCTTTTTCAAGGGAGTCCTGGTTTTGTTTTGCTTCTTTGAATTAATGGAAAAATCTGATAGGTGTACTGATAAATAATTCACAATAAGATCAGGAATGTCTTTTCAGAAAGCTAATAGGGTTTATTTTAGTTTCACGTTGACTTCAAAATCGACTTTGGGTTTTGAATTGAATTAAAAATATTTCTCTTCTCTCTAACCTTCAATTTTTTTGTGAAAATACAAAGATTCATCATTTTTCTTTCACGATGTCAAGCGCTAGAGCAAAACCGAAAACAAAGCAAGAAAAACAAAAACACGTTAACAGATGTCTAGCAGGAGAGTATCCGCGTCTGTTTAGAAGCCTCAAGGACTGTAAAAAATTTGTGAGATTTATCTGTGGGTGGATAAAAAGAAAGACCTTAGTGTCAGAGCATCTATACACCATCACACAAAAGATGAGACTGACACAGGACGACAGGGAGATTTGTGTCGGTAGAAGCAAAAGAACAACCATCTGCACAAAATCCTCATTCTCTGTTTCAATTCCACCTCAATCCTATTCACACCACTGCCCTCCTCCCCTCTGTGGAGTTCTTTAAGAGCCCTGTCAGAATTTTTTGACCTCGGTCAAAGCCATAAGCTCGTCTCTTAATCTCTCACACTGCATGTGATGACCAGAGGAATTAGGGCAAATTAGAGACATATGATAAATGTGACTAAGCCTAAAAAATCCTAAGTAGAGTTCACACAAAGCATGTCCGAAATGCATTTTTGGTTGGATTCTGTTTTGTTCAAGTTCAATACCTCTTACATTCTCAGAAGTGATTAAATACTTTTTAAAATACAGATTTACAGGGGTTGGACAATGAAACTGAAACACTGGCAAATATAGTTTTGGAGGTTTCACGCCTACGTATGCGTGGCCTGGTGGCCAATCTTCACTGATTTTACATTCCATCAGTAAGAGCAGATTGAGAAGGATGTATCAGCTGAGCAATAGCACAGCTGTACATAAAATATTGCAATCCACACAACATATTAGGAGAAATATCAGAGTTCAAAAGAGGACAAATTGTTGGTGCGCGTCTCGCTGACTCATCTGTGACCAGGACAGCCAGGCTTTGGTGTATCGAGAGCTATGGTATATATATCGAGAGTGATCTCAGCATACCTCCATGAAGGACGAACCAGATTCATCAGGAGTGACTGTAGACGCAAGAGGAAGAAAGGGAGATAGGAAAGGGATGTAACCCGGATTGAATCCAAAAAAACATAAAACCACAGCTGCCCAACCCACGCACCTGGACGCTCCTGTTTCCATCAAAGCTGTTTGTCGGGAGCTCAATATTCATGGTCGTGCTGCTATATAGTCAAACCTTTAGTTACTCGTGCCAGTGCCAAATGTTGGTTTAATTGGTGCCAACAGTGCAAATCTTGGGCAATGTGAAACGTCTCGGTTACGTATGTAACCCTCGTTCGTTCTGTACGTTCGTTCTTTGAATCACACATACGAGAAAACATATTTGAGAAACAATCATAAGATCAAATGTAGGACGGTTTCTAGTTTCAAAATTGGTGCAACAGGAGGCTCTACTACACCATACAGCAGTTATTGTGGTCTAACCAAGTGTTTCAGTTTCATTGTCCAACCCCTGTACATACTGACATACTGTAATGATTATAGTTTCATTACACTCATTTCTTTTGGTCTGTTACTCTCTCGATAAGAAAATAAAGCAGTTGAATGCATAACCTTGCCTCTTTTGTAGGCACTATAGATGAAGTTCTGTTTTTAGCACTGCATAATATCGACCTTGAGGTGTGAATGTAGGTGTAATGGTTTTATTCTATTCATCTCTCAAAAAAAATTTAAAAACAAGCACAGATAAGAGGACAGTAACACATTTTTAATACTCATATGAGAGAAAGAAAGACAAGGTAAAGGCCAAGTAGGAAGCAGAGAGAAGTTACACAATAATAAACAACCCTTGGCTCAAAATGTTCTAAGATTATATTATTTGTTTTTTTCCCCACATTTTCTTAAGAAAACATAAGTGGTGTTTGGTGAAACTGCAACACTGTCAGGGTGTTGCTATGCAGTTACAAAGGTTTTGTGAGTGCCTCATATTTTGCTATATGTCTGTCTCAGCTGTGGTTGCTATGTCATTGCTAGTTGGTTGCTGGGTGGTTGTTAGGATGTTCTAGGAGGTTTCTAGGACGTTGCTAGGTGGTTGCTAGGGTGTTCTGGGTGTTTTTTGGGTGCACTAATGGTTACTACTATAGTAGCCTACTATAGCGCTCTGGGTGGTTGCTAGGGCACTGCTAATTAATTAATGCTAATTGTTTTGAAGATGTTGCCAAGATGTTTTGAATGCTCCTTGTTTTGCTACATGGTTACAGCATGTTTCCAATGTGGGCTGGGTAGTTACTAGGGCATTGCAAGATGGTTGCTAGGGTATTGCTAATTAATTGCTAGGGTGTTCTGGGTTGGTGCTAGGGCATTGCTAATGGGTTTCCTGGGTGTTCTGGTTGGTTGCTAGGGTATTGCTAATTGGTTGCTAGGGTGTTGGTTTGGTAACATGTTCTTTGTGGTTACCAGGGTTTTCTGGATGGTTGCTAGGGCATTGTTATTGGTTGCTAGGGTGTTTGTTTGCTAAGTGTTCTTGGTGGTTGCCAGTGTGTTTTGGGTAGTTGCTAGGGCATTGCTAATTGGTTGCTAGGGTGTTGGTTAGACAGAGTGTTCTTGGTGGTTCCTAGAATGTTCTGAATATTTGGTCTTCTGGATGATTGCTAGGACGTTGCATAACTCGTAATTTGAGATATCCTTCATATATCACAAAGAGTTTAATACTCAGGATCAGGGGTTTGTTCGAATCCATATTTCTGTATGAACAATAATCATTGTGATACTTGCCTTAGCAACCAACTTGCCCAACCAGTCCCATCTAAGTGCATTTTCAACCACATCAGAAGGCAGTGGGCTTCTGCAGCCGTCACGGAAGTGAATATGTGAACAAGTATGTGATTGCTGAGGGACTTGCTTTGATTCAGAGCAGCTCCCTGCACATATAACCATCTGCGGCCCAGTGAATCGAGGGGGTTTGATTCTCAGACTAGATTTACGGCATCACACGCTCACTTCACAGACTGCTGGGCTGGGTAGCGTATATTATATGGAGCAGGGACACAATAGTGCTGTGTATCTTGCACATGCCGTGAAGAGTCAAAGTTAAAGCTTTCAAAAATGAACAATAAACAAACCCAAACAGGTGCACAGAATTGTTTCTGTGTAGAATATACGAGCCTGTCTGTGAATACCAGTAATAAATTTGCTTTTATGTTCCAACCAAAAAAAGAGAGAGAAATGTTCATGCTCGACCAAACAATGTTATCATTAACAATGTCATCAGCAAGCATAGTTTTTAACCCACTTCACAACAACCTCAACTTTAAAAGTAAATGAATAATAGGAAATTACATTTTGCGTGAAGAAAGCAGTTTTTTTTTCTATTCTAACATTTTCATCATGACTATCTAACCTCTAGATTTTCATTAGAGGAATTATTTCCATTACTTTAAATTATTCTTATTATATTTGCATAAATATATTAGTGCTGTCAAATCACTAAGATATCTTAAAAGTGTGTGTGTGTGTGTGTGTGTGTGTGTGTGTGTGTGTGTGTGTGTGTGTGTGTGTGTGTGTGTGTGTGTGTGTGTGTGTGTGTGTGTGTGTGTGTGTGTGTGTGTGTGTGTGTGTGTGTGTGTGTGTGTGTGTGTGTGTGTGTGTATATGAAGAGTTCAGATGCAAAAGCCTCTAAGTGCCATCTGAAATTTTCTTCTAGAATGATAATTTTTATCAAGCTCGTATATACAAGTTCAGTAATTTCACTTAAATGGCAATGAAAATTACCTATTAATTGTCATTTAAGTGAAATCACTGAAGTTAAATATACAAGCTTGAAAAAAAAGATCATTCTAGAAGAAAATTTCAGATGGCACTTAGAGGCTTTTGCATCTGAACTCTTCATATATATATATATATATACAGTACACACACAAACAAACACACACGCACATATATATTTACAAACTAATGTTAGATGCGATTAATCGTTTTCACAGCACTAAATTAAATATTTATTGAATAAATATTAATAAATATTATTTTTTCACATAAGAAGAAATGTCTTGATGCGAAAAAAAAAATTGTAATAGTCTTAATAGACTTAATTTTCTTTATGCAAAATACATTTTATTATTTCTTTTGATTATGGGGTGAAATGACTTGACTAGTTTCATGAGATTCATGCAGTATCAAGGCAAGGGACAAAATATCATTTGAATACTTTATTAAATAATTATAATCATACTGAAAAAAGAAATTCCACTATCAGAAGTCACATTTTTCACAACTTTTTTTCTTTTCAAGTTTTAGAAACAACAACAGCATCACTCTGTGAGCTACAATATATGCGTGTGTACTACTTCCAGAGAAAAGAAGCACAACCCTCTGGACTGCGCTGTGCCAACAAGAGCACAGGAGGTTTCAGAAGCTACACCCAGGCTGATTTAAGAAGGAAAGTTCAGGAGCTACATAACCACAGTCCAGAGAGCTTTTGTGCACAATCAATGAGCTCAGTCCAAAATAATCCAGATTGGCTTGCTCTTTGAAAGGCCTTTGTGGCACAGCATACTGTTCATCTGGTTGAAGATGTCAAAGAAAGCTGATAGATAGTAGAAATAAATTGATGTCTACCAAGACCAGAATACAATTTGTGCTGAAATAGAGGTGAAGACAGAGGTGGAGAGATGATTATTGAGACTGCATCACAGTCTTTCTGATGAATTGGTTAAAGCTGATGTGTGTATATAGTTTAATGGGCAAGTTGATTCCCCCAAAGAGCGCAAACATTGTCGCTCATTGAATGAGCTTATTGGCACAGTAACCTTGACTTAACCAATGGTTAGAGGTGGACTAAATGCTTGTCTGACCAATGGCAGATATTTTTACAATTCCATTTGGTGGAGATTGGTGCAGAAATTACACACAGCAGCTTTAAAACACGAGTTAGTGACTGCGTGATAGCCTCTATTTCATGATCGCCACAAAGGGAAATGACAACAGCAAAATGTTTGTCGCTTCCTGTTTGGCGAAAGCATGTTTGTCTGACTCTCTTCACCCTGACCCTCACATTTCAACAGCCCAGGCTGTAGTGTATGATGCCTTAGCACTATCAAAGCTGGATTTCTTTTCTATTAATATCAGTATTCAGAGCAAAGGTACCCAGTATAATTGGCAAAGTGCACAGAACAAGCTGTCACTGAAACAACCACATCAAAAAACGACAATGCAAAACAGAAGTGTGAAATTAACATTCTAATACTGTTGACATATTTCCCAAACCTGGGATGAGCTGATAGGATCTTTTTCAGTAAAAATAATAATTATCATTATAATAAGAACACAAACAAAACATTCTGGAATTTCCTTTTAACCTTAAACTGAAATACAAAATGAAAAAAAGGATAATTAATTTTAAAAAAAGTGTCAAGTTTACATGTACACCACCACAGCAGCAATTCCTGAATGACATACATGCAGTTTTTTTCAGTAATTTCACATTGATACAAGCAACATATTTACACCACACTGGTTATGCTTCTGTCTCTGCGGTGAGAGACTCTACATGGCGTTCCTTTTGTATTCTACATACATTTAGCAGCATAGAAAACATTGATAAAGTAGCCATAACTCATAGAGTAACGGCGAAGCCTACTCAACATCCAGATCCTGAGTGTCCAAATAAAGAGCCACATGTTGTATAGTGTCTTAATTCAGTAGTCTTAAACTTGAGAATCACATTCCCATCCATAAGTTTCTCTCTGTCTAATAACAGAAGTTTTCTTCATTGGAAAATCCATAGAGATTTGAGGTCTCTGTGTGCTTGTCACATTAAAAATCTCCACGTACAGCAGTCGATGAAGTGTTTGAGGTGTAATGAGGACGTCTGTGCAAGCACGTCCTTCAAAGGTTGTTTGCACGTGGTTTCAGGTCCATTTGATTGACTGGCAACAACAGAAGAAATGATTCTGCCAAACAGTAGCATTGATGGAGTGGAAAATGGCTCATGAGATATGATTATTCTAGCCTGAGTAAATTAAAGTTTCTGTCTCTATAATCAATCCTTTTTTGAGTCATGGCTTTCCTTTGGGCTCGTGTTTATGCGCGTGTTGTTAACAGAGCGATATTCAATATCTCTAATCTTTAGGTAGACAGTTTCTATCCAAAACAAGGCACAAACGTTTCACATCAGAAATATTTAACACCATTCATTAGAAGTTCAGAGCAAGTATGGAAACTAGAATACTTGCTGCCTTCAAACCAGCTCACAGGAACGCCACTACAATGCCGTAATTATGAGTAACAACCCGTTGCTTTCCAAGTTGGGGTCGTATCAATGAAAGAATCATGACTATATTTATCATAATAAGCTGTAATTTTGAATATACAATGCATTTTGTGTAATGATGATGAGGATTAGCCATAAAGCCAATGAGTTACACATTTTGTGCTTCCTTTATATTGTCAGGAAGTGGGGAAAAAAGGAAATAAATATGCGTAAAACATTAATTTTATTCTAACCAAAATCACTTGAACGTACATCATGTCATAAAACTTCATAATTAGGAACTTCCCGGGAGAACTTGAAGGCAGCAAATATTCCAGAGAAATCCCAGAGCTTCAGTACACATGGGACAGAATCAAGGGAGAAAGAGTCCAGCAGAGGAGCATGGAGACGAGCCAGACACGAGTGTGTGAGAGCAAACAGTCCTAGTTGGAAACACAGCAGACAACACATCGCACAAGCCCATTGCTGAGGCTGCGCACGCTAGCAATACAACAACGGCGCTCTGTCAACGCTCTCTGTACACAATAGGGGCAAACTAAATCACTTTAACCAGGACGAGGAAAACAAGTGATATGTTTGTGAAAGGCGAGAAGGATGGGGGAATCACAGCGGATCAGGAGGGATATTTACACCCTATAGTATGCCAATCTTTTGTCTATGGCCACAAGTTCCTGTAAATAACATCATCCCCTGAGGCTGAAATGGATATGGAGATCTGTAGATACATCAACTCTCTGTAGGTTTGTACCTCTTCCTCTATGCAACTGTGTTTAGCATGGAATAATTACTGTGACCACAAAGCAGCCTGTGGGGTCACAAATTAAGACTGCTACAAATTGAGGGAAACAACTCATGCTTAGAGTGTACGTGGTCATATTTCAAATTGTGTTCTCATAATAGCTGTATCTTCCTATAGTATTACACCATGCAAATGCACTTTTTTTTTTTAAGTTATTTTGCCCATTTATTTGAGAACATTAGCTTATAGATGCTTCAAAGCTAACAAAAATGAAATAAATGCCACAAAAACTCTAATCTGGATTTTATGAGGTCTCTACCCTTGTGAAAAGGAAGTACACTTTAGCATTTTAAATTAAAATGTATTACAGTCTGATATACTGTATGTATATATATATTTAAATACACACATACAAGTTTTATAAATGCTTGTCAATACAGTTGGTTGTGCTCTTTAAGCATAATTCAAAGTGTACTGTTTGTATATATGTACTTGTACACTTATTTGTAATTATTCATTACAGAAGTGTACTTCTTTAAAGCTAGTAGAAGATTATTAAAACTTAATTATTTAAAATATGCTTTAAAGTAAAACGTTTAATTTTGAGTTTAATAGTGTAAGAAAGTGTACACTTGTGGCCTTTTATTTCATTAATATTAAATTATATTATCTGCAAGAACAATAAAAACATATACTTTTTAGATTTTAAGTAAAATTAAGCACACTTCTTTTTCACAAGGGTAAACCATTTTAAAGTGAAACTTTGTATTTTCTTTCAATCCCTCGCAATTAAGCGTGTATTTAAGTACTTGTTAAAAGTTCACTATTCTGTTTTGCCTTGTTTGTTGCATAACATCTGTGCAACGCACAGTAAAAATACAAGATGTGTATTTTTTGTTCGTTTCAGGAAGAGAAATCTCTTCTGATCAGAATGGGATTTTGTTATTGTGGCATGTTCAGCTCACTCTGCCTAATTGCTGGCAAGGATCAAGAGCGGATTAACGCTTCGGTGTGTGGGAGAAGTTGCATGCATGTACACATGCGTATCAGTGCGTTTGCGATTACTAGCCTGAAAATGAATTCTTAGTTACAGGTCATTTGAGTGAGCATGTGCTCATATATGAGAGCATGTGTGGGCTGAAGTATGCGTTTAGAGTTGACTTTTGCAGGGGAGTTGGAGTATGGCACCCATGACCCTGCCTTAAAACTCTACAATAAGATTAGCGAGTGCTTGCCGTGCCACATGCTGCTGTCCCTGCTCTTCTGTCTGAGCGCTGACACCTGAAACCCTGACCCAGAGATGATGACATCTGTTGTATCTGCATGTTTTATCTATTACATGTTTTATTATTTTTGCAAGTAGCTTCAGAGGCAGAGGTGGCTTTGATGGACGATTACAAACTTTTTTTGGACTTAGGGATAATGTGCACTGATGAATCGGGCAAAAATAAGAGCAGGAGTGTATGTTAGGAAAGTAAATAGGGTCAATTTCATGTTGACCTTAGAGCATAGAAATCTGATATTTCAAAGAAACTGAAAAACTCTAAAGAGAGAAGATGCAGACACAAGTAAACAACAGTGGCCCGACACTGAGACTAAATCTATCTTTAGAGAATCCAGGCTTCTTTGTTCATATATTTCTTGCTCTAGAGGGATAGGACTTACTCTTATAGACTTTAGATTAAAACTGGATACAAATTTTCAATGACACTGTACTGCTACGTATGCCAAGACATAACATATACTAGTGTGTATGGCCTACATGGATTAGCCATGCAACCTATAGAGCTGGCGAGCAAAGAGAGGCATTGAGAACTCTCTCTCTCTGTGTGTGTGTGTGCGCGCGTGTGTGACACTAATCTGTTAATCTTGTTAATGCCTTTGCAGTTGGTGCCCTAACGTCCAGCACATGAAATAAAGGAAGGACAACACGATCACCAACAGCTGTTGACTGTTTGCTGCCCATCACACACACACACACACATACACGTGCACTCCCACTAAAAGTTCCGCTGTTGTATGGTTTCTGTTGCAGTTTATCTCAGACTAGATGTTGAAAAGGTAGAGGAAGTGAAATTTTTAGCAAAGGAATCGTAACTACTTCTGAAAAAGGCTGGTTTTGACAAAAGCATAACTAACAAACGTAATCTGTAGATGGACAATTACTCCCTTCAATTTGATGTTCATCCCTAAATTATTAGTATGTGTATTTTTTAAAGATAGGGGAGTTGAATGAGAAAAATAAGTTGGGTACAGCCTTTGTGTAAGTAAAGGTGCCAAAAGGGGGTTTTCGTAGTGATGCCATAGAAGAATTTTTTTTGGTTCCTCAAAGAACCTTTCAGGGAACAGTTCTTAAAAGCACCATTTTGTGAAGTGTGAAGAACTTATTAATAATCTAAAGAACCTTTTGTGGAATGGAAAAGTCCCATGGATGTTAAAGGTTCTACATCAATGCCAACAATGAACCTTCATTGTATGAGTGTATGTTATTTTCATGCTGTCTCCATATACTTTCTTCTCCTGCTGAAAAGACCATCGCAGATTCAGCATGATTCTTAACTAGCGTAACCACCAAAAGACTGTGCAGTTTACCAGCTAGACCAGCAACCCGACCAACATAAACCAGCCTGGACATTTATACAGGTCTAAGCTAGTCTTTCCAGCGGGAATATGTTGCATCCTTTCTGTTTCTTGCAGAATTTTCAGTAAAAGTGAGTCCCACTGTTTTGTGACAAGGCATTTGGGGGGGCAGAATGAAGGTGAGGGATGCTGACGGAGTCACATTCGCAGAGAAAATCTGTTATGTCCTCTTTTCACCGATCCAGAACTCTAGCGTAGTCCTGCAGAGGGCAACCTCCTTCGCTCTTCAGATCGGCAAAGATCTGCGTGAAGAAATGCGGGTCTGCGTTGATGCGCAGCATCTTGGCACTGGTGACGTCGATAATGGCCAGACAACGGTCCCAGAATGCCTCTTTACCCGCCTCCACCAGGAAGGGCTTGAGCGGGTACGAGATCTCGTTCCCCATGTAGGAGTAGGACAGGTACAGACAGGTTAGTAGAATTGCTTGGAGCTCATGCTCTGAAGACACCACGTCGCCATCCACCACGTCACGGCACAGCATGTACACGAACACCACGTTGGCTGGGGTCACAAAGGCCTGGTCCTGCCAGCCCTGGAGCAAGAGTGAGCGGTCCACAGCCCGCAGCCACAGAATCGGATCTGCGGGGGAAAGGTGCTTGAGCCGATAGCAGCGGCCACACAGAAAATCGCCCAGGCAGCGAAGCAGCTCACTAGTCGAGGCCTGGACGATCACACGCTTGGGTGTGGAAGTGCATGTAGGCGCAATCTTCTTAACAGAGGAAATCTGCTGCGGTTTTACGTAACCCAAGCCCAGGCCTAGACCCGCTGGACCCTCATAGCTAGTGAGATTGGCGCAGGAGAGAGACTTTTTCACATTTTCGTGGTTTAGGTGCAAGACCGGATCCTTTTGGTAGATGTTATTGTTGTTGAGAGGAGCCCCAAAGGCGCCATGACCTCCAGGATAGGCTTTTTTGGACTCACCCCGCTTCTTGGTGGAGGCCACCAGTCGTTTCCAGGTGAGAGCGGGGAGGAAAATGGAATGGCGTTTGAGGTTGCGATCCTTTTGAGTGTTCAGCGAGCGGCTGCTCAGGCTCGGGTAATGGCTTAGAGAACCGGGCCGGTCGTCATAATAACCAGGTTTTCGAGTACCCGGCGAGAGGGATAGTACGGTACCCATGAGTCCACTGAGGTGGTGAAGCGACCAGCAGTGTGGGTAAATGTGGCTCAAAAATAAAGTGCTTGTGCCTCACTGTTTGAATGCTGGAAGGTCAAGACTGGGCTGGTGAGGGGTTTGGATGAGTTCCTGAGAAGATTACATGCAGAGCATTATAATAAATAAAGGACACTTTTAAATGACAGATACAAATTAATGTAAATAAAGAGAGAACACTATGACATGCAGTTTTGGGAAACACAATATTCTGTATTTTCAGCTTCAGAATTATGAATATTTTTACTCTGGTGTCACCATTTCATTTACACCCCCAATGTAATACCAAATTTAGCATTTTATTAATCAACAGTAAAAAATGTGTTAACCTTTTATCAAATGTCTTGGAGTATCACAATAATATCGTATTGCGAGTTCAGTATGGTGATTTGTATCGAATCGTGACATGAGGGTATCGTTACACCCCAAATAATTATGCATCAGTTCTGATTCTCAAACTTGATTGGCTTCTTTTTGGAACGGTTTACATTGACAGAGAAAAATGCACAAACTTAAGGCCTTTTTTTTTGTCAGAAATGCAAATCTAGTCAAATAAAATGTATTTGTATAGCACATTTCACAATGTTTGTTATAAAGCAGCTTTACAGAAAATCATGATGCAATGCTTATAATATCTTAACATCTTTATGCCTTATAGTTGCCTTTTGCAGATTAGAGATGGCCGATAATATTGTTTACATTTTGTAAGGATACAAGCAATTAAGCAGTAGAGATATGCTATAGATAACGCATGCCAATAAAGTTAGACATACACCTACTTTACATAAAGAGCTGTATATAAAAAGCTGAACAATAATATAGTTTTTTGCAATGAAAAAATAAATAAAAAATCAGGTAACTGTTTACCACCATGTATAAAATAATGACAAATATTTAAGATTTATTTATTTCAGTCACCAATAAAGTCAGTTTGTTCTGACCTTGTTAATTGATTTAGCCTATTTTACCATATTTTGTCATCATTTACTTATCCTCATGTTGTTTCAAACCTTTCTCTTTATTTGTGGAAGATTGGAAAAAGAATATTGCATCTGATGCATTCAAGATTAAAAAATAACGAAATATGCATAAAAACATTGTAGCCTAAATGTTTCCAAAGACTGATCCACGCGATGTGTTATATCGGACTCTTCTGAAGCAATGCAATAGTTTTGTGTGGCAAAAAGATTGAAATTTGAAACAAACTTGATATATTTGTCCCGTGTAGCTCTCCTTGGTGTTCTCATAATAATTTACAAGAGAAGTATTATTTGAGTCGTGAATGAATCACATTTAGTCTGTTCTTTTCAATGGATCAGTTGACCAGTTCACAAAACTGATCTGAATGATTCGTTCACAAATCAGACTCAATGACTTAATCTTCCAGTCTTAGCAGTTACAGCTCACTGGGGGCAGGGGAATATTATCAGTAAATAATTACTTAAATTTCGGTATATGTATATGAACCAGGTTTGTAAATTTTATTATTAGGCTAGATTATTTTATGGTGTTTTTGTGTCCGCTTTGAAGCTTGAAATCTCGGCAGTCGCCATTCAATTGCACGAAAATAATAAAGAAAAGGTCATACGGCTTGGATCAACATGAGAGAGAAATTTGTATTAAATTATAAAAATCGATCAAATAGCATTGTTCTCAGACTTTTTGTAGATATTTGTTAGTTACTTTACTCAGAACACCAACTGTTGAGAGAACAGGCAAAATTTGACCCACTTAACTTGGACTATAGATCTGAACCACAACTAAACATGTAAAAGCAAACCCCTAAACAGCACAATTTTTTCTGTGTTAGGCTATTTGTACACACACCTTTATTTTTTACTTGATTTTACATAGATCATGTTCCTATATTCACATCAGCGTAATTGATTTGTAGAGCTGTATTTGCATATGCTATTTTATTAATGTTGTGAAAATAGCAACATTAAAGTACGGTAGGATAGCCTACTTGAACCAAATTGTTGTAATTAGTAAAGTTATTGTCACTGCAATAAAATTGGTAATTTGGTATTAGCTGCCTCTGTCATCAAGAAAGTTTAAATGACAGAAGGGTTTTACATTTACATTAATAGCAATGGTCACTGTAGGCTACTATTTAGGTTATCACTATATTAGGTTACAGTGTTTTGCTCACCTGTTCGGAGGACATCGGTGGATCGCATCAGTTCAACCCTGCGTCTTGACTGCGTCCTGCACATCACACGCACGCGCTGAAACGCGCTGAAACGCGCTTACTGCATTAATGTTTGCATTAAATCCTTCCGTCGCGCAACTAAACCTGAATCTGACAACATAGTAAACTTAAGCGCATCCAACAGGAGCTGTTCTCTGTGTCCGCTCCAGTTAGAAACAAAGTCGTTCAGGTTCACTGATGCCGTTCCTGTTCAAATATGTCCATTATCCAGAAACGCTGCTTGTTAAGTGTCCTCATTTGAAGTTGCGCAAATTAATTTGAAGAAGAGGATTTATTACACCACATAACACTTTCACGGCATTCCAGTTCCATCTCTTATGCACTATGAACAAACAGCTGATGAATCCGAGTAGCCTATGTTTGGGCCAGTTACAGAAAATCCGCCAAAAATATATCCTATATGCAAAGGCGCACGCATATAAGTCTTTATAATAGAGCCTCCAGTCCTGGTATTGACAGCAGGAGTTTGTGCTCTGGTCCTCTTTGCTGCACATCAGGCTCTCTGTTTTCAGCGGAGACTCCTCCTCGAGACATGTGACCTCCTCCTCCTCCGCTAATATCGTCCGATTGACTGACTGACTGACTGACTGACTGGGACGCAACAGCTTTGTAGATAGGCCTACTCATGATGATCAGAAGGTATAGCCTACAGAAATACATCGGCCCCAAAATATATATATATTGTATAATATAATATATAATATATAATATAGGCTATAGCCTAATATTAGAATTAATATTTTTTCTTTTATCAGGAATGTTGCAGTTTTTATTATAGACTATTTATTCTAAAGTATTTAATATAAAAGATTTATCCGTGCACATAATTGTTTTTTTTAAATTATTATTATTTGTATTTTTTTATTCATGCACCCTCGTAATTTTTTATCAAAATAACTTCCCATCCATCTTGCAGCGTCATCTTCTCTTCTCAGATGACGTGTTTACTGGCGTGAGGGCGGGGCAACCTGTCACTCACATGACATCACAGAAATAGCAAACCACAACCATCCAATCAATTTCATATGGACAAATTCAAATCCGAATCTACATGCAGTTTACTTGTTCGAGAAGCCTTTTCACTCATCATAATAGGGAAGAAAAGACTATCGCAACTTCCATTTCATGTCAACTTAAAAAAAAAAGTTACTTTCTATGAATTAGAAACCCTAACCCTAACTCCTGATTTTTTTTTAATCAAAAACAGGCAATTCAGTTTAATATAAAAAATTAAGCAGCACAACTATTTTCAACATTGATAATAATAAGAAATGTTTCTTGAGCAGCAAATCAGCATTATTAGACTGATTTCTGAAGGATCATGTGACACTGAATACTGGAGTAATGATGCTGAAAATTCAACTTTGCCATCACAGTCAAATATAATAAAATAGATTTAAAAAATAAAATAATTAATAATATTTCTCAATATTATTAATATTTCACATGTTTTGATGAGGAAAAATTCGATGAGGCTTTACACAAACACACACACACACACACACACACACACACACACACACACAGGTTAGGTTTAGGGGATAGAATATACAGTTTGTACAGTATAAAAATCATGTCTATCATGGAATGTCTTCATAAAACATGTAAACCCAACATGTGTGTGTGTGTGTAGAACTACGCCCACTAAAGCTGAAATGCAAGACCCATTTAGCCTATAACCTACTTACTAACATAGGCTACTGTAAATTGTATCATAATTAATTGAAAGGCATGTAACAATTGTGAGCTTTTAATATATAAAAGCGAACAAATATCTCAATGCAGGATCTTTCTAAGGTTTTGCGTCTTCCGGCATAGAGAGAACAATTGCCCCTTGTTGAGTAATAACAGCATAGAGCTGATAAGATCACAGTAGCACAAGAACTTTGTTATATCACTTGATTACAAAACGGCTCAGCAAATACAATAAAGTGTTCCTCAGAAAGAGTGAGTTGGAACAACTCAAGCTAACAGGTGCCCGTGAGTGGTTTTTTGTCAGAGTTGACATTTTCATCATTCAGCAAACAAGTAATTCTGTGTGGTTGCTGCTGCACATGCTTCCTTTTCTGCCAAAGAAGGATTTATGGCCAGGGTTCAGCACATGGCACTTCATGTATTGTGTTATTCACTGAATGGGCATGGAATGGGCAGTTTGCAATGAAGGAGCTGTGAAGAAATCTCTCTTGTTGTCTTTTTTTAGTCTTCATACTGTACCTGTTGTCATACCATTTCACCTTCTGTTGGTGTTGGAGCGGTAGAATGCAAGAGAGAGATACTATAGTTGTAAAAAAATATATAATAAATAAAAATAGTGTGCTTAATTGTATTGACTGTGTACTTTGTTGTGCTTTAAAGAAATTGTAAGAGTATGTAAAGTAATTGATTAAATTAAACATTATTCAATGTTCAAAGTTAATATATTTTAAAAGTACTGAAATTCAACATCACGTGTAAGTACAAATATATTTAAATATATGACAGACACGTTTTAGTAGAAATGACATTATATTTTAGTTTACCATAAATGCTGGCAAGCATATACTTCAACCATATTTAAAAACAATCAAATTATGAAATTTCATATAAAGATGTCATTTATTAAGTCCAACTTATGTCAAATAGCACTTTAAAGATTAGATAATTGCATTTAAAACAAATTTAATTGCTCTTAACATGCAGTAAAGTTCTAAAATATTACATTCAGTTTGCACTTAAGTATAATCTTTTAAAATATAATATTTCCGTGATAAGTACTCTTTATAAAGGTATGCTAAAAATGTTTTACTTCCTTTTCAAAAAGGTATAAAGATAAATAGTAGTAACTTTGGAAATGGAGCTATTGCGATTCCAGTCCTTCAACACTACAGCACATTTGAATGAGACTGACTTAGTGGACATGAATAGTGACTTGTGACCAGTGACCACTGAATTTGCAATCTCAAAGACAGTGAAATCAAGTGAGTAACAAACAGACTGCCAAAGATTTGTTTGTTTTCAGAACTGTTGAATTTTACATTCAGGTATATGCTGCCCTCTAGTGGTCAAAAGCAAGAAAGCCTAAACGTCTATATAGAATAACTTGGATTTGAACTCCACTGGCAGCAGACACTGCTTTTCATGCTCTACAGAATGAGATATAAAGAAATTACATCTGACATCATATACCATGGCCAATGATGCCTTGGCAAATATGTAAAGGAAAAGGGTTTCACCACTTACAAATAGTAGCTAAAACAAACTAATTTTAAGGAATTATTGCAATAGATCATTCCAAATGTCAATTGCTGTCACATAAACACACCTTGGAGTGTTGTTCCATTTATTTAGCAATAACAGAATATTTGTTTCAAGGCACATAATGCTAGGGTGAATTTAATGCATACTATGTGACCCTTTTTCTTTTCAAAATCTGGGACACTCATTCAGAAAAGCCTGTATTACTGTAAGTTATGCAGTTCAAGCCTGTTTGACCAAAAGTGATAGAGCATGAATGACTATGTGAATAAGTGAAAGAGGAGAAAGAAGGACATTAAAATGACACTGTAGTATGTTCTATGCTATTGTGATGGCTGAATATCGCAATAATATGAAATACAGAGGTTATATTAAAATTCCTTTTTATAAATGCTAAGTATTGAATAAATGTATGTAGGGGAAAACCTAGATGCTTATTCAGTTGAAACATTTAAATGACTGTCTCAAAATGGCCAAAACATGCTCTCCCACTTTTGTTTAAATTTGTATTTTATTATAGCCTATGTACAATATCAGCAATATCTGAATATATGAGTCAGAAATAAGAAATATTTACGCTCTTGTTTTTTCTCCTGTCTCAGTGACATCAGACCCATAAATAAAGTGATCTGAGTCAAACGGTAACCCAGTTATAATATAGAAATGTTTACATAGACTAAATAGAGCAAAAATGTTCCACATGACCCAATTTCCGAGATTAACCTCATTCAGCCTATGTGATCAAGTTTCTCTTTCATTGGTTGAAAATCTAAAAGAGATAGAAACCTTGCATGAGTTTTGCATTTAAAAAAAAAAAAACTCTTGCTAGTATTGCAAGAAACATTTGTACAGGGACAAATGGAATATTTGAATGATCAAACACAGAAGAACACATACTGGTTGATCTGAACATTGATTTATTAATTTTTTTAAAGTCCTAAAATAGCCTTTTATTTTTGTTTTTGCTGCATCCACTGCGTGACAGAACGAGGCAAAAGCCAGGCAGCATCATTTATCAAAGGCTTCTTGAAGACTAAAAATGTACTGTTTAATGTTATTTAGTATTATTTTTCTTTATTCATTTTCATAATAATTTCATAAAGTATTTTGTGAAGTCAGAGTATGTTGTACCATGTGTAAGCATGAGGTATACGTTCCTTTTTCAACAAAAGCAACATGTTGTGCTACCTTACAAGGAAGTTGTAAGTCCCAGAGTGGTGTATATAAGCTCAATCCTTACTGTTTTGACTCAGAGAAACAGAGGTATGACGGGGTGAGAGGAAGGAGAAACATAGGCATGAAGGGGTGAGAAAAAGGAGAAACACTGAGAAACCATATACAGCTGGCATGATGGGGTGAGGGGATAGAGAAATGGGGAACAGAGAAATTTGGAATGAAGACCACCTCTCATGTAGCCTTATTCTTCTATGCCTGTTTCTCTCGTATGTCTGATACACGTATAAAAATAATAAATAAGAGATCTCTTGGCAAAGTAACTGGTGTAGCTTCCATGATTCAACCATAACGGGGAAAAGCATGATTTTCAAATGTACACTTCTAAATATTCTATCAAAATAACTGGTTTGTATCTCTGTATGATATAACATTACTTTACTTTTTTTTATTTTTTTTTTTTTTTATTCTCATAACATTTTTAACTGTGGAGTTAATTTCTATTTTTACATGAATGTTTGAAATATCGCTCATGTCCACACCTTGACAGGTTTTAATCAATATAATATCAACGAGTGTGGGTCGAGAGGTCAGATGTTACATTTTGTGACAGCTTCCATTTGGGAACCAGAACCCTGTCCCCTGTTTCACAGACAAGACTTTAGTCTAGTCCCAGACTAAAATGCACGTTTGAGCTGTTTTACCTGAATAAAACTTGCACTGACAATGTTAAAATATACCAGCATTATTGTTTTGTCTCAAGAAGCACACCAGTAATGTTTTTTTCTAAAGCACATTTATAAAAGATACTTAAATGTCCTAATTGAACTAAAGCCAAATCCTGGCTTAATCTAAGAACTGTCTGTGAAACCAGGCCTATTCCAACCGACACACATCAATATTAAATTAATACACTGGATAGCATGATTTAAAGTGCATAAATCATAACAGTACAGATGTCTGGCTTAGATTTATTTTATTCTGTTAATATGTTTGAAATGTAAAACGCTAGATCAGTGAATTTGTTTAGCTTATTGCTGGCGTGCCCTTGTCTTGCTTATACCAATCTCACACCAAACCAATACCGAATGGCTTATGTCTGGGATAAATCATACAAATACACCTGTTATGCAGTTTTGTAAATGTCCTTATTCATTTTCTTCACTAAATTCTTGCAGCACACTGAATAACAAGTACATAGATCACTGTCCATGGTGCTGAAATGAACAAAATAACCTCACAATCACAGCCTCTTTGGATGAAAAACAGGCGGGGAAAACCATTAGAAAAGCACAATTACTGAATTTAATAACACATGGGGTTTTATAATGAAACACAACAGTGTGTATTTTTAAATGTATGTAAATGTAGTAAGGATACTGTAGTAAGGAACTACATAAGGATATTTTATTAGTATTTTTTGCAAGACGCCAAATTCACAGTCAACCTATTTAGTTACATGTATTGCCTTTTTTAATTTACAAACTTATTAATTGCTTTTAAATCTTAAGGACATTTATTCCATTAGCTTTGCATTTTAAGGTTTGCTGATTCTCATCCAAATAGCACACAGATACCACACTCATATTTCAAGCATACATGATGGTGCACGATGCAAGCTTGTGCAGTGTAGTGTATCATTTTGATTGACAATATTTCTACCCTTCAAAATTTCACAATATAAAAAACTAATTTTAATCATGATCTCCTCCTACCTCTCTGAACACACACATATACACAAACACACAGGTAGACATGATGAGGGGATGCAGCGCGATGCTTATGTCCTCAGATTCATCTGCTTTTGGTACAGCATAAAGTCATCTGGTATGGAATCTGTGCAAAATACCAGAAGAAAAAAAGTCACTCTGAGACTAAAACACTGTATCGAGATGTACACGCTCTGAATGATGTGCCTTCAATTTGAAGCTCACAGTACACTGAACCATTACAATTCCGATTTTATATTTCTATATATGTGACCCTGGATCACAAAACCAGTCTTATGTTGCACGGGTATATTTGTGGCAATAGCCAACAAAACATTGTATGGGTCAAAATTATAGATTTTTCTTTTATGCCAAAAATCATTAGGATATTAAGTAAAGATCATGTTCCATGAAGATATTTTGTAAATTTCCCACCTTAAATATATAAAACATTTATTTTTGTGAATGGATGCAGCACTATCGCCAATAGAAATGGACAACTTTAAAGGAGATTTTCTCAATATTTCGATTTTTCTGTACCCTCAGATTCCAGATTTTCAAATAGTTGTATCTCGGCCAAATATTGTCCTATCCTAACAAACCATACATCAATGGAAATATTATGTATTCAGCTTTCAGATGATGTATAAATCTCAATTAAAAAAAAATACCCATAAGACTGGTTTTGTGGTCCAGGGTCACATATAGCCTATCATTTTCAAATTGACCCTCAGATACTGAGATTCCATTTAGAATGCATCTCACATCATGTTACTTACCATTGCATCTATAGCCGAGATTAGACCATATGACGTTCTCCTGGGAGAAGCAGAAGACGCCCAACCGCCCTCCTCTCATAGTGGTGTCTATCACGACTCCTGAATCGGCCACCAGGGCTGTACCTTCATACAGTCTTAATCTGTCCCATAGATATAAAGAACCCAGTCAGACTCTACAAAACGAAATATTTCAAGTTCTAATGGTAAGAGATACGATTGTGTGAGTCCTCATTCATAGAAAAATGTTTTGTGTATCTCTTAAAGTTAAATCAGATCAGCTCTTACCTTATGTAGCCCACCTGTGGGCGGTGAGAGAGGTGCCAGCGATAGGACGTTCTGTCCTTCCAACCCACATTTCTTGGGTCCCTCCAAAGCAAAGTAACTTCCCCTGATGTGTCTCCTGTGTGCCACAGGGCATTACGCAGATACTCACCAGGGCCGGTACGAGACTTCACTGCCTGGAAGAGTGAGGTAAAAAGAGACATTTCTGAGTAATATTAATAAAAGGCATTTAAACATGAATATATGCACTACTGTTTAAAAGTTTCCCGTCAGTGAGATTTTTTAAAATAAATCAATACTTTTAATTAGCAAGGACGCATTAAATTGATCACAAGTGACAGCAAATAATTTTACATTGTTAAGGAAAATTCTATTTCAAATAAATGCTGTTCTTTTGAACTTTCTATTCATCAAAGAATCCTGAAAAAGAAAAAAAAAGAAAAAAAAATAGGCAGCACAACTGTTTTCAACATCGATAATAATAAGTGTTTCTTGAGCAGCAAATCAGAATATTAGAATGATTTCTGAAGGAGCAAGAATGTAACACTGAATACTGGAGGAATGGCGCTGAAAATTCAGCTTTGCCATCACAGGAATAAATTACATTTTAAAATATATTCAGATAGAAAACATTTCATAATAATGATATATTTTACTGTATTTTTTTATTAAATAAATGTTGCCTTGGTGAGCATAAGAGTTTTTTTGTTTTGTTTTTATTTTTAAAAAATCTTACTGTTGGCAATTTTTTTTTTAATAATTTTTGAATCAGGCCTACATTATGTCCCAAATGTTTTCCTTTCTCCCTCCACATTCCTTTATCACATTCGTAAAAATGCAACACTGGTGAATTTTTGTGTATTCAACTGCCACAATAAAGTACTACATTTGCTTTTCTTTTCTCAGCAAATATTCACATTCAATTAATTCATTAACATTAATCTGCATATCAGGTTCCTTACAAAAAATAAGTATACTTCTTTAAGTGCCCCTGGGCACTGAAGCTCATGGGCCCCCTCCCCTACCTAAAAAACCACACCCTTCAAAGAAACACACACAGGTGTGGGATTTAACATGCCAATCACTATTGATCAAAAGCTGAATGACTAGTTCACAAGACAATGATACGAAATACATTTTTCTGAAAAGTAGGGCTGCACGATTTGGGGAAAATTTCATATTGTGATTATTGAGGTCAATATTGCGATATGCGATTGCGATATAGTAAACAAATGGTTTCATGAGTTAACTTGCTTATTTCTCAAGTAAAATGCACACACAGATTAGTGATAATGCTGAAATTTGTAGCCCATTTCTCAACCCAAACTAGAAACAACAACTAAATGCACTGTGTTTTCAAATTAAAATAAATTCAATATTGTTATTTGTCTCAATAATACAAGAGTTAAAAATAAATGTCATATTTACCTGTGCCTGTCAAACAGGTAGACCTAGGACATATACCGAAATTGTCAAACTGCACTGCATAAATTATAAATTAAATATAGACTAATCCTTATTATAGCAAAAAAAAAAAAAACTTTAGTCAACAGCAGTGAGTCATTTTCTCTGTTCTTTTTGTTCTTTGATTAACTTTACTGACAGAAAGCTTCATTGGCTGCTGTCTCTTTAAGACCAGCTGACGGAGACGCGGCTCTCGCACGCGCCTCATTCTTTCACAACTCTTGACGTTCATCATAAGACAGCTCTTATGTTATGAAGATACTCGACAAAACTGACATTTTGGCATAATTGTGTGTGTTATTGTAAGTTCAAGCACGAAAGATAACTGTATTCTTTCTGTGTCTGTGTGTGTGTGTGTGTGTGTGTGTCACAGTCAGACTTTTGTCTTGTCGCACATGAATTGTTTAAAAGCATTTGCATGAATAAGAGATCATATAATGTAATATAATTTTTTTTTAATTCTGACTGGATAATTATCAAGATCGAGGCCAAGCCTTGTGTATACTATTTTTATGTAGCAGCGAACGTGGCAAAAAAAAAAAAAAAAAAAAAAACTCCGATCACGGAGGGCCCCTCTCTGCGCAAGGGCCCCTGGGCACGTGCCCAGATTGCCCATATGGTAGATCCGGCCCTGAGTAGTTTATTCATAGTTTTATACTGCAAGTATACTTCTATCTTTAAGTGAACTTAACATCATACATATAGTTTACTATTTACTATATACTTTTTACACTTTAAGTATACTACTATATTTCTATTTAGCTATTCATTTTTATACTTTAAAAATACTTTTCACTGTACTTTAAGTAAATTTGAAGTCAATTCCTATGTACACTACCAGTGGACAATTTTTTTTAAATACTCAGAATTAGGAACATATCTGTTATCTTTTTAAATCAATATTTTTTAAACAATGTAAAACTATGAGAAAATACTAATAGGTTACTCAATCAAAAGAGTAAACACAACTACAATCCAAGTATACTTAGAATACTTAATTATACTTTTAAGTACATCTCGATCAAAATATTGATAGGCCAAATATACTTAGACATTTAGAATTCAAGTATACTTAAGTGTAATTTTAAGTATATTTCTGAGAAGTACATAAAAAGTAGACTGAAAGTTTTATTTTTAGTTTAAAAGAAGTATACTAGTAGCACACCTAACCTTCTTTTTTGTAAGGGGTGCATAATTCAGATACATATCAATTGACAGCCCTAATTTTAATGCATATTTTAAATTGACTTTACCTTAAGCTGTAGCCCAGGCTGAGCTGAGGCTTTAAAGGGTAAATTCTGCCAGTATGTCTGTTCTGTCTGTTTCCACATCACCACATAGAAGCTGGAAGAGTCCTGATAGCCAAAGATGAAGCCCACGTAATCATCATCAGTGGCCGTGTTCACATGGATCGTGCCCTCAAAATCAACACCATTAAATGCTGTGTAACCTAAATAAAAAAATAAAGAGGTTAATAGTTGTTGAGACACAGAAATGTCAAATAATCTGTTAAAAGTAGTAAATGAAGTAAATGAAGTAAATGAACTGTAAAAGTCACAAAACACCAACTGTGATTTTATGGATGTATGAAAGAGTTTTATGTACACTATTAAAACAATGTTTTACAAGAAAATACTATTTCAGTCTTTCTACTTCAAAATTTCACGTTTAATTCAATGTATTACTTGCCATTTCTTTTAAATTATTTGTGACTTTTACAAGTAATTTCTGAGTATAAATTGTTATAAAGTAGGCCTAAACCTTACACAAATTTTTGTTCAGTGTACATACCCACAGCCAAACCAGGGTCGCTATTCATGGTCTGCACAATCTCCATTCCCTAAAAAAACACCAAAGTTGTTTTTATAATACTTCAAAGACTTTGTCTACAATAAGCACAACAATATAGGAAAAGCTAGCTGATCAAATAAAAGCCATTTTAATCAATAATCACCTTATTTAGTACCAGCCAATTGGGGTCGATCTGAGCATCTCCTTCGGGGTCAAGAATGACTGTCTGGAACGCCCTGAAATCTGTAATAGTGACCTCAGCACTTTCAGGGCACGCATCCAACAAGTCATTCACCTTATCGTTGTCGAAGTCTGTCTCACACATGTCACCAACTCCATTGGCTGAAAGGAGAGAGGGTACAAAACAAATATGTTAATTTCTAGACTGTGTCAATAAGACAATAAGTATATATGTGACAGGTATCTTTGGAAAAGAATACTAGCATACTGGTTACTGCATCATATTTTTACAATCTGAAAAGTCTGTGAAACAGCACATGTTTTTTTTTTTAAATGTTATATTATACTATACTATATTGTTGTCACATAATCTCATTACTTCAGAAGTTTAGTTCAGTGAGTGTTGGTCCAGATATCATCTCAGAAATAAAAAATAAAATTTTGTGTAAAATGTCCCACTCCAATAAAACATTATGACCTCCAGTCAAGCAATATGTTTAAAGTTGTGGTTGATATTACTTTGAGTTCCTTCGTCACATTGGAAATAGAAAGCCAATTTGAATAGATAGCATTGTGGAATATAGTATTTCGTGCAATGCGCTCTGTTACTGCACAATCTGGCAAAAATAGTATGAAATTTAAAATGTACATACTGTGCACTGAATATATACTGCATAAACAGTAAGTGTAGTATGCTTTTACAAAATACAGAATCAAGAATCAGACCATCAGTGTCTTTTTGACTGGGGTTGGGAACAAGTCTGCAGTTATCTGGACCAGGAGGGAGGATATCTGGAATTCCATCGTTATCATCATCATCATCACACGCGTCCCCAATGCCGTCATTATCCGAGTCCAGCTGAGAACTGTTGGGCACTTCAGGGCAGTTATCCCTCGTGTCCTGATATCCATCATCATCCCTACACACAGAGAATCATTTTAAGTAGGTCTTTAAACATTAAATAAGCAGATTTTTCTGAGTGATGAATTATACCACATAAGAAATTGAAACGGACTTATACTAAAAGAAAACAGACTTAAAACAACTATTACACTTTAAGAGAACTGTAAAAATCCCTTCTTGGGTAAAATAAACATTTATCAACACAAGTACTTACATGTCCTTGTTTGTATCACACACATCTCCCACCAAATCGTTATCCATATCTGACTGCAAAAAAAGCAAAATATGAGAATGAATCATTGCATTCATATTTAAAAAGCAGGGTGGCCATAGTCCCTGCTCCATTGCCCTCAGTGGATTAAGTGCCACTATTTGTTCACAAAATCTAACCAATTTCATTTTATTTATTATTTACAGTATATGCCTCTTTAATAATTATGGAAGAAATGTTGATACATTCAACTAATGTCATTGAAGCGCTCACCTCTTGTAAATTAACAGAAGTTAACCCTAACATAAGCTACTGTTTCTGTAGTTATCAATAGTTCTGGAAAAGTGATGGGTTGATCATGTTCATTTTTAATCTATTTTTAGGAATATGATACAAGTTTGCTTAAGTAGTAATGTTGTGGAATTTGGCTATTGAAAATGCAACATTTTTATTTGACTGCTCAAATGAGCAGAGTTAAATGAAAGAAATGGGTGAGCAATGAGCAGTAAACAATTTATGCAAAATATTTTGTCAGGTAACCTAAAAAACCCTGGGGTGCCTCAAGGTTCAGTGCTTGGACCTCTACTCTTCTCGATATACACAACCTCACTGGGCACTAACATAAAAGCACACTACTTCTATGATTCTACACAAATGATAGACAGTTTTACATCATTCCGGCCTAATGTCCCCACTATCTCAGCTGTAGCTCTGCCTCCATTTTTTAGACATCTCAACCTGAGATGAAGAACCTTCAGCTTCATCTCTGGATGGTGCTCCCTCTTCCCTTCCTTTTACCATTATATTGATCCCTTTGTCAAACCTGCAAAGGATCGTTGACCTCAGGACAGCTGTCACACGCGTCACCCACACCATCTCCGTCTCGGTCTGTCTGCATGGGATTGGGTATCTTAGGACAGTTATCCAAAACGTTAGGGATGCCTGCGCAGAGAATACAGTGGCAGGAGTAGATGATGTTGTACAATGCTGTAAAACTATAGAACAGTTAAAAGTGAGTAGGCCAGTACCATCTCCATCAATATCATTGTCACAGATATCTCCTTTGCCATTGCCATCCGTATCAAGCTGATCTCCATTGGGAACGTTAGGGCAGTTGTCGCAAGCATCGCCATACGAATCTGTGTCAGAGTTCTGCTGGTCCTTATTGGGCACTAGACGACAGTTGTCCTAGAAACATGCAATTAGAATAGCTACTGCTTAGGATCTGTCCTAAAGACAATTGGTTTAAAAATAAAAAATTAAAAAATTAAAAAAACATCAGCCAATATGAAAACGGTGTGGTATCTAATTATTGCTCAATATTTCAACAATCCTCAGCCACTTGATCAGAAACCTCAACATTTTTGATTCCATCTCCATCTGCATCCTCATCACATTGATCACCAATCCCATCTCCATCTGTATCTTCTTGTCCAGAGTTTGGGGTATTCGCACAGTTATCCTGCACAGGGATATTCAAATTATTAATACTCATATTATACCAAAAAGCATGATTAAAAAATCACAACAGAGATGTTAAGCAGAAATCTGTTCACAGGGTAGTAAACAATGAATTGGACAGAATGTGGCAAATTCAATACTGTTTCGGCTAATTTAACCAGGTGATATTTGGACTGGTGATGCGATGCAATAAGCATGTTAAATTAAGTAATACTCTGATGGCCAATGTAATTTTGTTTAAACAAGATTTTGTACACTTTGTATCAATCAAGATGGTAGTAATTCATCAATTGATAAAGAAGAGTGCTATAACCAGTGTTTCTCAGTATTTTAGACATTATGATCTGGCCAGTGCAATTCAGCATGGATATTTTATTCAGCACAAGTGTTTGTCTTCTGATGATTAATTTCTTTAGTGAATTGGGTGATTAAACAAGGCAGATGAGCAATTTAAAGAACTATCAGTGGGTGCAATTTATTCTTTGTGAATGAGTATGTACCGCTCTGCAGTGTTGGTCATTGTCAATGCATGGAAGTGGTTCATCAGGGTAACCATCAATGTCTGAGTCTGGACCACAAATGTTCCCATTACCTGCCCAGCCAACGTTACACTGCGGGACACAAAATGAAGAGAAGGATTAGCCATTTGGACAATTCTGGCTTTTTGAGTTAAAAGAAGCAAAGAAGTAAACCAAAACATTAAAGAATTTGTCATCTCACTTAAGAGCAGCATGTGCTTTAATTACAAATGAAGATTTTAGATTCAGAATTTCCAGGTAGGAAAATTAATTTCTAGATTCTCACCAAGCAGGAAATGTCATTATTGCGGCCCATCGCACAGTGTGCATTTACATCACAGGGGTTATAGCCCAGAGTTTCACACGTCCTCCTTGCAAAACAGCCAACAGTCTGATTACCCACAAATCCTGCTTTACACTGGCCACACTTGAACGATCCCTATGAAAAGAGAGAAGTCAGTTTGACAATGGTACGTTTATGTTTCACCAATTATGGCTACTCTGTTTGACTTGCGAATTCTGGTGCTAACTTATTTAAAGTGAAAATTTTGAGAGTTTACTCACCACTGTATTTATACAGACTGAGTTGGGCACACAGGCACTTGAGTGCTCAGCACACTCATCAATATCAACACATTCCTGAAAAAAATTAACAATATTCTCACGGTAAAAGCCTGTTCACACCAAGAACATTAAACAGTAAAGCTAATCGCAGACATAATGTCTGTTCAATGAAATAAAAAATACTGAGGTCTGAATAGGCCATATCTTTACATTTTGTTATCCTCACTATTTTTGGTTGTAACACATTTTTACCTGCTTGTGGCTCTTGGCAAACTCCAAACCAACCCCCCTGAGTGTTGTACCGGTGAATCCTATGGGACAGGGCTCACAGGTGAAGCCTTTAGCTGTGTTCACACACAACTCTGCAGAGAAACAGGGCTGAGCAGTACACTATAACAAAGGGAGATATTGCGAGAAAAAAAGAAAAGTATGGCGAAAAACAAATTATGTTAAAACTGTAACTTCAATTTTCTGCTGCAGCACAAATTAAATATCTCAATATGCTATGTATTTACCAAGATGTCATGAGTGTGGCTATGTGGTTGCTAGCTGCTTGCTTACTGGGCATATATATATATATACGTATATTCTTTTTCACAAGGGTATCTAGAGATCAGAACACTGTAGAAACTTGGGGGTTGGTCAATTTGAATTTGCCCAGTAAGCAAGCAGCTAGCAACTACAGTTTATATAAATAAATAAATAAATAAATAAACAAACAAACAAACAAACAAATAAATAAATAAATATATATATATATATATATATATATATATATATATAAACTGTACTTATAGATAATATAACACCAATGAAATAAAAGTCCACTTAAGAGTACTTAAAGAGTGTACATTTTTGTTTCTTAAAATACTTATGTACACTTTTAAAAAGTGCACTTCTTAATGTCAAATTACGTTTTACTTTAAAGTACATTTTAAAACATATTTTTATAATCTTTTGCTGTGCTTTAAAGAAATACACATATTTTGATATGTTGATTAACATTCTAATTTGATTGATTCTAATTTTAACTGTAGTCTGTTATTTAATATTACAATATTATGTTAAGTCATGTTTAGTTTCATGGTGTTTTGGTTTAGTTTTCCCTGTTCTTGGTCATTGTTAGTTTCTATGGTTGTCAATTAAGTTACACACCTGTTCCCTGTTCTGTTGATTATCCTCCCTTGTGTATTTAAGCCCTCAGTTCTCCCAGTTCTTTGCTCGGTGTCGTCGTTGTTTTAAAATGAGCGAACTAAGGCACGACTGCGCAAAGATGCAAAGATTTTTGCCAAATTTGTGGAGTGGGAGCTTGCTAATACAATTCGCTGTTGACTGTCTGCCTCACGGGTGAGCCGGAGTTGACGCCTGAGCCCAACTTCATCCCGGAGTCTGACCAGTTGCGTGAGCAAGCAACACCGTCCGTCCCAGTGGGTGTCCTCGTGGAGTACAAGGGCATGGATTGGAACCCTGACCATATTCCAGATACTGAGGGTGAGATGTGTCTGGCCTCTGTAAATGTTTGTGAGGAAAGTGGTTATTCCCCAAAGCCTCCAACTCCGCCTTGGCACGTGGATCCCCTGGTTCTGCCTTAGGCTGCCAAGCCCGTCACTCCACCTCGGCCCGTTGACCAGTCGGCTCCACCTTGATTCCTCACCCCCTCGGCTCCACCTGGGACCATCGTCCTCACGGCTTCACCGGGCTCTCTCGTCACTCCGGCTCCGCCTTGGTCAGTCATCACTGCCTACGCCACAGGACTTCCGAGCTTTTGGCTGCACCTTCCCCTTCAGCTCTGTCCGGCTCCTCCTTACCTTCAGCTCCACCTTGGGCCTCAGTCCCATCGGCTCTGCCTCAATCCTCCGGCACCCTGGCTCCTTCTGCCCGCTCGTCACCACGGTTCCACCTTGGCCTCCACTACCTATGGTGTCACTCAGTCTCTGTGTCTCCTCCTTTGCCTGGGTCTCCAGCTATCCTGGCTCCACCGGTGGGTCCACCTCCTAGTGTCCGTCTGTCTCCAGCTTTTCGACCACCTCCAGAGCCGCCACCCTTCCTCATATGCACAATGATGCACCTTCTGGGAGGTGGGTGTTTTGTCAGAGTTATGTTTAGTTTCATGGTGTTTTTATTTTGTTTTCACTCTTCCCGTTTTGCCTGTGTTCCTGGTCATTGTTAGTTTCCATGGTTGTTAATTAAGTTACACACCTGTTCCCTGTTTTGTTGATTATCCTCCCTTGTGTATATTATTTCTGTAATAAGTACTAATAAGTAATAAGTGTCCTTCTAAGTGTATGACTCTGGTATTTTTGGAGCAATATAAAAAATACTTGATGTCTTAGCAAACACAAATAATTATAATAATCAACTTTGCGATATTAGCAGGAACCTCATCAATGTCCTGGCAGTGTGTTCCGTTGCCTGTCATGCCCTCTGGGCAGGGGCCACATTGATATCCTGGGTACGTCAAACTCTCCATGCAGCTTACGCCGTTATAGCAGGGGTTAGGATGACACCGTGATTGAGGCTCATGGAATCCTGATAAACAGAGAGAGAGCAACATACAGATTACTTCTCTCCACCTTATTTTTCATGAAAGAACGGGCACGGCCATTTGTAAATTTCTTCATGTGTCTTGGCTTCTGGTGTCATCCGCTTCCAGTTATTATTAGCTGTACAAAACAGCTTTTTATGCTGCTTGATATTGCAAACTGGTTATTTCTTACCACATTATTTTAACGTATTGTCAATTATAATCCCACTGGTTTGTAGCGCAAATAGTTTTAACATTTACTGCACTTTGATATTATTTTCGTTATTATATATATTATATAACAGCTAAGGAATTGGAAGCCTCACATATTCACAGAAAACAGCTTACTTCCGTGTTGAAAAATAAGGTTCATACCATGACAATCTTCTGACATGTTTTAACAAAACCTAATAGATCCATTATCAGATCCATTATCCTTCCTGCTTTTTCTCCACCACTTACCACACACTTGACATTCAAGGATGGTGTTTCTTATGAGAGACATCTCTTTAGTCTAAAAACACAGAAAAGCAGAGAGAATTTGATTTGATAAAATCCCATACCCCAATTAAAAACAGAAATGTGCAATACAATACCTGTTCTCTGATATCCTCTCTCAGCTCTCCCATGATCTGGTTAAAGATTATCAGCTGTCCAATCAGAGCTTTGGTGTGATCACCTGGCCATATGAGAGGGTATTTTTTATTATCACAGAAAAGCATTACAGCCTAAGGCATGGAGATAATTCAATTTGATTATATTTGATATTTACCAAGGATGGCGTTGATGTCACTGGCTACTGTAAAGAAACAACATCAACATTTTATATATATAAAACAAATCTTGTTCTAAAACAAAATAATATACAGACAAATATTTTTGAAGTCTGTAATTTTTTAATGTTGTTTTTTTATTTAAAAATCTTTAATTAATAAATTTGTTTTGTGATGTTATTTTTAATGATTTTTAAAAATTGTAATGCATATATCTCATGCTCACAAAATTA
This sequence comes from Leuciscus idus, assembly GCA_021554675.1. Taxonomy (NCBI): domain Eukaryota; kingdom Metazoa; phylum Chordata; class Actinopteri; order Cypriniformes; family Leuciscidae; genus Leuciscus; species Leuciscus idus. The sequence goes on from CM038628.1 coordinate 15,135,111, forward strand.
CAGTAAAAAGAGTACTGTGAAATTGTCTGTGAAATTTATACTTTTCTATTTGAATATATTTTAAAATGTATTTTATTCCTGTGATGTCAAAGCTGAATTTTCAGCTTAATATTATCAATTTTAAAAACAGTTGTGCTGCCTAATATTTTTGTGGAAATTGTTAAAAAAAAAATCAGGATTCTTTGATGAATTGAATGTTTAAATTTAATTTGAAATTCATTCAGTTAAAATCATAAAATTATAAATGCCTGGTGTCAGATAATGACAGTTCTACAGTGATAAGTCTATGGAAGAATTAAAAAGGTAATTTTGAGTTTATATCTCACAATTATGAGAGGAATGAGTGAATACATTGATGTTTTTAACATGACTGTGGTATGAAGCAGGTCGCGATTGCTAATGAGAGACAGATATCAGCCCCACACGCGAGTCCCGCGGATATAAAGGAATAAGGACATTTCATTCTACCGAAATACACGCAAGTGCAGAATTACTACTCACACAGGTCAGTTTATTAGACGAAACAACAACAGTGTGAGCGTGCCGCTAGACATAACGCAGTTGTCCATGTCTGTCGCCATGGTTACTATGGCAGTATGAGCGTAAACCAGGGATAACGCGGATATTACGTCATTGACAGGTGACAAGTGAACAGGGACGAGCCATTATTTAAAATAGGAATTTCTCTGAAATTAAAAATCTTTGGGAACTTTTGGGATATTGTAAGTACTCAACTGCAGGAAATATATCACACTGTGCAAGTGATTTTTGGATATTTTATTACAAAAATCTTACATATTGTACCTTTAACTGTAGGCCCAATACATTGTGTCCCATTTGAACTGCATATGTGAAAATTATGTAGACTTATTCATGCTTTAATAGTAGACTAATCATTTCACCAGTCCAGTCTGTGGCTTGTAACATAAATGTCTTTGTATAGTTTTAAAGGGCGTATTTGACGACGGAATTCTATACATCTATACATATGACATCCTATATATGCTATACATATGACATCCTCAGGCACAATAAATATAAAAAATCTTATTCTGTGGATTTTGACAGTTATCTCCAATTGTTACCACTGTTTTTCTGCCACCATAATGCGCATGCAGGTGCAAGTGACATAATTGTGACGTCTGCTCCCAAATGGTCTATCTATAATGGGCATAATTTCTGCATTGCCACAAGAGGGCAGTATGATGACATGATAATGGAATACTATACCGCATATGGTATACTATGCAGTATGTACTGTCCTACCTAATATTTAAAAACAATTGTCTGAAAAAACATTATAGTATGTATTAATAACGGTCTGACAAAAAGTAGCATGCTTTAGCATGCTGTCACATGATATAGGTGGTTATATTATTTCTAGTTTATTTGTCACAGTGTAAATGAAAGGATGAATTGAGTGCACTGTTGGACATTGAGTGCCCAGTGTGCTCTGCTGTAAATTGTGTATTTTTTTAAGATGTTTTGAAAGTTACCACATAGTTAAAGTTCCTCTGATACTGTGAAGTCATTACCTGCATTGTTTATAGCTGAATCTCCTTGAAATGGACAGTCAATGAGAAGACCAGCTGTAGCCAGAGAGCCTCCGAGAGCCAGTTTGACAGACTCTACTGAGCCCTAAAATGTATACAGTACATGTATATATGAAACATACTCATTACTAGCATATTTACACATGTATCCTTATCCCTCTTCTTCCAGACTTCACCATTTAACACACTGACCTTCACTCCTGTGCACGCAGGAAAATGTATAAAATATCCGTCAGACCAGTATTTAAGTCACTTGAAAAGTACAAACCACACAATTTGAAATATAATTTATGAGCTGTGCATTATGTGTGCTCCTGTAAAGGTTAAGGTCACCAAAAAAAAACAAAATTCTGTCATCATTTACTCACCCTCATTTCAAACTTACTTTCATTCATCTTCGAAACACAAATTAAGACATTTTTATCCTCTCATCCTTTTACAAAATTTGTATACATTAACAAAGCAAAAAAAATACTATGAGTGTAATTCATATATGAATCGAGAGGTTTAACCCAAGTCTTCTGAATATGTATGTATAAAAGCCTAAAATAAATCTGTTCATCATATAAAGCGATTGTGTCTCTTCAGAGGACAATTCATATGGATTATCTTTACAATGCCACATGTTGAAGCATCCGAGTTTTGGTTGCGTGGACTTGAAGGGACAGAAATCTCTCAGGTTTTATTAAAAATATCTTAATTTGTGTTTTCGAAAATGAAAAAAGTCTTATGGGTTTGGTACAACATGCATTTGAGTAAATGACAAAATTTACATTTTTACCTTCAAGTTTTCTGAACAGTTACTTTGATTCACACAGACTGCAAAACATGACAAAAAATTTGAATTAATTGTTGACCTAAATGAATCACCTGTATCCTGGCATAAGACTTCTGTCCAGTGCGAACATCCACAGATTCTGCCTCTGATGGAAGCCCGACAAAGGAAGGGAGGCCCTGAGCAGAGTCGACCAATCGGCAGTTTACATAAAGCTCTAGGTTTATGTGACTCCGTCTAAGTCCACCCATTCTGAGAATAAGTGATTGGGTGCGTCCCTCAGCGAGGACAGGATTTTGTAAATTGACAGCATGAGCTTTTCCATCAGAGCGCAAGTATCGCACGAGTACTGAGGAGGGAAAGGAGAATTGATCTTTCCAATGACAGGAATCATAAACAAAGACTTATTTAAACTATTGAGAACCTTTTGAAACACAAATGACATTTGGGGAAATGTTTGCAAAGGTATTTGGAAAAAGCACTTACTTTTGTTGATCTTGCCTACGGCAGCAATCTCCAGGTACTTCTTGTTGTCCTCCTTATCATAGAGGCCGAACAAAACGCCGCCGAGTTTGGGTGGCAGCATGAAGGTGGAGGTGATGTACAGATCTCCCACTGTCTGCAGAGATCCAGACAGATTCTCTATAGCTGCAGCTGTCTGACGTGGATCACGGAGCTCCAAAATATTTATCACTGAGAGAGAGACAGAACAGATTTTAAGAGATTTGTTTGCTTCAGGCAGGTATTATGCACAGATCATTTTGTTGAATATATGCACTATACATATTCATTATATTTTTATTTAACCTGTTATATTCATTATTTAAAGAGGACATTTTAGGCCCCTTTTCAGTCTTGATTTTGTTTTTGGGGTCTACTAGAATAGGTTTTAATGCTTGAATGTTCAAAAGACACATTATTTGTCACATATTTTGACATTGTTGCAGCACACTCTCTGCTCAGTCCATCAGTAACGCTCTGTTTAGTTTCTGCCTCTATGAAGCCCCTCCTTCCGAAAAAGACAAAGGGCTCTTATTGGTCAGATGGACCAGTGTGTTGTGATTGGTCATAGCGTGTTTGGAAATGTCACGCCCCTTACCAAAACCGCAACTTTCTACACCCAAGTGTACCGCACACCATAGATATCATATATAAACGCTAGATGTCTTATGGCGCAGTCACTTCCGGCATCACCGTTCGGCCATCTTGTCACAGTGAAGCTGTGAATTAAGGTGAGTGATCAGCATGCACACAAATCCTCTTATCTCGCTGAAATCTTGACGGATTTACAAACGGTTTGGTTTCTTACAAACGTTATTAACGTGGCTATAATTCTGAATGCTTGAACATGTATGTTATAATTATTCATATGTATGCAGTGCATGTATGCAGTGTCATAACTACATCTCTGACGTTTATAACAAACCAAACCGTTTGAAAATCGGTAGAAAATTGAGCAAGTTATGGTTATTTAAAAGTACATGCACCATTAAACGAGTGAGCGAGCACACTGTGGCAAGATGGCCGCCACGTGCGGACGTCGACCTCCATTGGCCAGCAGTGCGCACGAGACATCTAGCCTTTATATATGATATCTATGCCACACACTACCTGAAAAGTGAAGCCAAAGCATTTCGATCGCCCCCTGGTGGCTGGAAGCAGTCTAGGCCATAAACCCTAGCCTCTCCATGTAATTTTTTAATTACACGTCCATTATTAATTTTTTCAGAAATGGTTTCTGTCATTTTAGGTAGTTCTTATCACACAGATGTATGTTCAGGTGTTCGTTTTAGCAATAAGTTTGGATTCAGTTAGTTATTTGATAATGGGGTGTAACGTCATGATTGACAGCAGTGTCTGCGGGAGTATGGGCAGGACCTTGATACACAACTCCACCTCAGGATCACTACTGCAAAGACTCAAGCTCCGAATGACGTAATCGGCAACAACCGTTTCTGGGATATTTTGGCTTAATTTCCCTATACAGTGGAAGGAAGCGGAGATGCGCTGTCCATCTTTTTTTCAACATAGGGCCCTGTTCCAAGTGGAACCCTAAGCCCTCGCGATCTTACTCCGAGTCCACACTTTCGTGACGTAATGCTGCTTTGACTGACAGGTAGAAGTCTTCTGCGGAGCTTGCAGGCTTGTGGGCTCGGTAAAAGTGTGCATCGAAGGCGCATAACGACCAAAAAGAGCCCCTTCTGAAACCTATGGTCTTGTCAAAGTCCCTTTCAAGGAAAGTCTGTTCACTCGGCAACCATATTTGCAACGCCTCATGGCAGCGAGGCATCCAAGACCAAGTCCTATCTATTTGAGAGGGGGAATCCTGAAATCTCAAAAACTACTTGCAACAAAATCTTTCATGAACTGTCCCATAAATGTTGTTTCTTATTACTCAAATAGTGTTTAAAAAAAGCTATTTTTTCAGGCTAGACCAGCCAATGCGCATGTGCATTCCTAAGCGCGAGTCTCAGGTGTCTATGGGAACCGGAGCTTCTTATGGCAGCTGCAGTGACGCAATGACTTAACCAATCAGCGATTGGCTCTTTTACTTATAAGGTGGGATGTATTACGCCATATTGTGTGTTGCAGTTTCACCAAGTCATAAGTAATAGGAGTGAACAGTTTTCCTATATTGATAGTCGTTGGTCTTGTGAACTTAACGGAAACGTGCACACTGCAGAAATCGTAAGTTCAAAAGACCGCAAGTGTACATAAAGTGAGCCATTTGGGACAGGGCCACACTACTAACGCAAATCAATCAGGCCTTGTCCCATTTGTTTTCGTATGCCTAGGAATTATTTAAATGAGGAATATTGTGACGTGGATATTCCCGGAAGAAAACTCAAGACTATAATCGAGGCATTTCAGGGTGTTCAGAAACAGTGCTTACTGATACAGAGAATAACTCCCTTTGGAGTGGACTTTGTAACTTTTGCAGTCCTTTTTCATGTTCAGACAGCAACAATACAGACTAAAGTAAGTTGAAAATGTAAAATAAGTTTGAATAAATCTGTCATGAAAACAGACACCTTTTAAATACCTTTTAATCCATCAAGAATCCATTTTCCAAACCATGTTTTTCTCTTATCCTGAATCACTACTCAGGGTATATGCAGGAATCATAGAGATGAATTTACTACCTTTTACTACCTTTTTTACCACCTCCACAATATTTTTTACTACCATCACGACATCAAGCAGCAGCCCTTTTTTGGGGGGTGTGGTGGTCCTCTGGACAAGTAAATCTGTCATTCACTTGTCCGAGTAAAAAAGTTGCTTGTCCGGAATGTTTTTGGTGAGTGTGTGTGCTGTAAATATAATTTATTCTGAAGAAATATCCTCATCTGTGTTAAATCAGCTCTGATATATTTAAATCTGCATATTGTCATATCTGCACCTTTAAAGGGCCACCCCCCCCCCCACCCCACCCCCCACCCCCCACCCCCCACCCCCCAAATCTTATTCAATGTATGCTTAATCTTTAGTTTTAAATTTTATCAATAGATTAAATTGGAATAGCCTAATAAGATAATATAGGGCTGTTGTTACCCTAGGAAGGGCTGATCAAATTAAATCATTTACACTGAAAATGTACAACTGCATTAAATAATGTTATGAATATGAGATCGTTTAAAATATTTTTGAATATACAAATAAGAAACGTTGGAAAGAATGATACTTTTAAACATGAAGGTAAACTGCCAGTAGCAGGCGGCAGGCGACCGTCTTAATGAGCGAGTCATTGAGTCATTCATTCAAACGATTCGTTCAAACAACTGATTCATTCAAGAATGAGACATGTTTATGAATGGGACATTGAATCTTTGACTCAGCCAATTCGTTCAAAACGCTGAATCATTCAGTAATGAAACACGGAATGAGATGAGATTTCTGAGATGCGTTACGGTTCTGCTGTGATCTTTGTTTGGAACTATTTTTGCTGCTGAAACAGAACAAAAACAGTCAATATTGTGTCTAAAATGTAAGTAACTTAATTTGAACTGTTTATTGAACTGTTGTATCAAAAGCAATGTCACATTTTCAGTCGTGATGGTACTCAAGAAAACAGCACTCGTGTGAGGTTGCTAAACTGTATCATATGTTAAAAATATTAAAACACATTTTGAATTTTGGCACTGGCAGTAACGTTATGTTGTTAACTGAGTTTAAACTGAGTTTACATTTGTTTGGATTTCTCCTCGAGAGGCTGCGCGAGCCTCAACAGCGCAACCTTGTTACCGTCAGTAGCCTATCGCAACTTACAATAAATATAAATACAATCAGAATCATTCTCTCATTTTAGTGATTCCCTAGTTATTTATAATTTTTTTGTTATTGACGTTTAATTAGGCTACTTGTCCGGTCGGGCAAGTAAAATTCTCTTTTACTTGTCCCTTCAAAAAATCCACTTGTCCCGGACAAGCGTTAATGTCGAGCCCGTCAGGTCCTGTTAGCACCGTATATCTATTTTTTAATTATGCTAGATGAAGTTAAAATATATGGAGACACAAATATTAAGCAAAAAAATGGAAACTCATATATTGAGGTGGTGATGAAAAATTTACTACCAAGTCAAATTGCGTTTGTTACCTTTTACTACCTTTCAAGGGCCTTAATTTTGGTAGATTATTTTTACTACTTTTACTACCGCGCGGACACCCTGCTACTGTACTTCTATAATAAGTGTTTATATTCAGACTATTTTAGACTGGTACGGGTCGTACCACTGCAGAGTAGCACCCATTACACGCTTACAGTCAGGTGAAAATATTGAATGAAAACCTGTGCACACAAGTAAGAAGAAGAGATTGAGTATAATTGGCCAAGTAAGTGGTGTCTGACCAATATGTAAAATGACCAGCCAAATGCTTTTGGTCAGTCATTATGGGTGCAGGTGCACCAAAACATTTAGGCTGTCTCCATAGGCTGTACAGACAACACTGAAGAGTTTGGAAAATATATACATTTGCAATCGAAATTGTTCAACTCCCATTGCAAATCAGGTTCATTGTCAAAATGTACAGACTTTCAGCTGTTCACACTGCAACAGTCACAATATGACCACACTCTGCACTCATGGATTAAAAAACATAATTCCACATATAAACAACACTTTTTTTACTTAAAGTGTTTATTACAAATAAATCGTTAAATGCTAGAAATTAATAAATGTAAATAAATGAACAATCCTGTGAAAACCAATTATTGGTTGTTCAACTGAGTTGATTTTGTTAATAATTACATTTTCCATTTAAAATAAATGCATTTAGCAAACACTTTTATTCAAAGCAGAATATGCTAATGCAGAACATTGCAGAAAAAAACTAGAGCTTTTAAACAATATGCCACAAAGACAAAGAAGGCCCATGAAAATCAATTATAAGGGGCAAAAGGTTGCCCCTCAATAGAAATGTAATTTATTTCTACAGTCAGAGTTTGTACTGGGTAACGTTAACAGCTTCCACTTATTTGCATGATATTACCTCATTGTCTGGGGACATTGTCTGACCACTATAGGACTGGGTCACTAGGGGGAAGCATTAAGTGAGCCAATAAAGAACAGTTTTAAATGAGGAATTAACGGTTTAACAGTGCAACTAACCCGCTGAACCCTTCATGAATGTGAAAGTTTTCACTGAACGTGCACCACTTGTTATTTTCACATTGAACACAGTGGGGGGAAAATAATCAGGATCCAAGTCCAATGGAAGAAATCCCCCACACAAATTAGTGTTTCTATAAATCTATTACATTTTAAGATGTAAAAAAACCCACCTTTAATTTCCGATGATTCGGAGAAGTGGCCAAACGCAACATACAGGACAAGCAGGTTTGACACAATTTTCCTCAACTCCATCCTCTTAAACAAAGTCCAGCAAATATTGGTTAATAAAACGATTCGAATATATTCCAGTTTAAAGTCCTGTTTCCCAAAGACACGAACAGCTCAAAGCGCCCAAGATCTTCATAACATCACATAAACCCGCTGACCGGAGAGTCGCTGTGACCTGAACGGCCCGGGGTTCAAAGTGTCTGAGCGGGTGCCGGGTGAGTCTGACTCTGCGGGTCCTCTGAGACTCTGCGGCGCTCAACACTTTCTATCCGAAATGAGAAACAGAAGTTGAGCTGTAGGACGGCAGGGGGAGAGATAACGAGCCTTGTCAATCAACTTACAAGTATTTATTGCGGGTCTCTCCCGCTGCGACTTCAGCTTACCGCACTGAGCTCGTCTCAGACTATTGCATTTCATCCCATTTCATCGTGTAAATGAAAATCTATGAAAGTTTTTGTTTCGGTGAACTAAAAATAGATATTTGAGTTTGGGTTCAACAATACATAAAGCATAAGTTAGACGACAGAGTGCAAATTAAAGCTACGACAACGGTTTGATCATTTTGAGGGCGGAATTCGAATTCGGAATTGTCTTAATTTAGAGAAGAAGAAGAAAAAAAGTTAAGTTATGATAAATGACATAAGTGCTTTTTTAATGTTTTTGCCACAAGTGTCTGGCTCTGGCACTGGCAGCCGGAAACTAGCGGAAAGCGCTACAGTAGTTCACTGTTGCTATGGCTACTTCGGCGAGCGTTTGTTTGGCGCTTTTACAAAAAAAAAAGAAAAAAAAAAAAAAAAGAAGAAGAAGAAGAAAAAACACACACACGCACAACAACTTTGGTTAGCCTACACGTTGGTTTTGTATTATTTGTATAAAAAAAAAAATTTAACACACAAATATGTAGATATAAGGGCTCAATGCAAACGGTAGGCTACAAGGGCCCAGAAAACCGAGCAAAACCACTGCATTTTAAGATCCACAAACCATTTATCTTCGGGTATGGGCCGGAGGCATGTATCTTGTCACATGTAAAATGATTTCATTGTATAACAAAAAGTCACATCTGAACAAATTATGCTCAGCTAACTTTTTTCATGATGGATGTATTCTGGTGGTCTAGTCTAGTCCATCACATTAACTATGATTATGAACATGTTCATAAGCAGCTACTGCTTGAAATGTTATCTTTTGTAAAAACACATGCCACGTGCGTTTACACAACAATGATGTAGGCTACTAAAAATGGAAAGGTTGCGTGCGTTTTTCATGTGGCAATGCTGTCGGAAAAAAAGAAACCACGCCTATTGACTGAACACATGATACGCATGCGCATGACGTCTTTTTTTTTTTTTTTTAAGATGTCATGTTTTTGTAGCAACGATAACGATAACGTTTTCAAAAACGTGCACTTTGAAACCGGTTTTCAAATGTTTGCGCTTTCAGGACCCCAAAAACGCTGTTGTTGTGTAAATAAACGCTAAAACAGATCAAAAGTTTCTTTTTCTTTAGTTGAAAATAGTGTAGCCCTAGTGTAAACAGCCTCTGAGATTCTATGGATTATAACTTTATGATTGTGTCAAAAATAGTTTCAAACGCAAACCCTATGCACTCTTTGCAATTGATTGGTTTAACCAAACTGGGATTTGAAACACTCTCAAATTACATTTAAAACCCAAACACCTCAAATCCCATGGGAAGTAGGAGGCAGAAATGTTCAACTAAATCTTTAACTTGATGCTAAACAGCAGCATAATTGGAACAAGACTACTGAAAGAATTTTGATCAAGATATGTCTGAAGATCATAAAACAAATGATAAAGTTAAACACATGCAAGCTGTGTAAACAACCATCTACATTCTATGTTAATCTCGACCGATGATGACCTAATACTTAATGCTGAAAGAATTCAAAAAGAAAAAAAAAGCCCTTAAACCTGTCTACTTTGTTGTTATAACCATTAAACGCTGCTTCAAAGTACACTTATGTTGATTTTTTTTATTATTATTTATGGACCAGCATTATACAGAAAATGCATAGCAGCCTGTATTTGTTTTAAACAAAACATTGTGTCATTAAATGTGGAATCCTTTCATGATTACACAGTTGCACAAGTTACTGACAGTAAAATACTTTTGTAGGAACTTTGAGAAGGTTTAACCCTGTGAGGTACAGCGTAGGTCTGGCCTCAGAGCAACAAAACGGATGAGCCCACTGTGCTTTGGGTTTCCGGTGAGAGATTTGGATGGAGAAGCCCAGCTGTATAATGGCCACAGAATCCAACTTAACTGCAGTGTTTGGCATGTAATAATAAAGTTCTCGTCAGCAGTTCTCTGGGGAGCTCTAAAATCTGGCTGATTTATAAAGCTTAGCATCTTGAGTGGTCAAAGAGTTCCAAGATGGTTGGTTTAAGATAAGAAGCCTCTGACAAGCTTACTCTGCAATGTGTTGGAAATGTTAATAGTTTGACAGTATGTTTAGTCTGCAGGACAGCATATTAGGTCACTGCACCACATAAATGTAATATTTAGAGTGTAAAAAAGTGATGAAGCATTACAATGCAGCTGTTAATGTTAACAACCTTTCTTCTGTATCTCTAATTTCAGAGCTGGTAACAGTCGGTTTCCACGATGATGTATGATGTACAGTATACGAGCATACGGATTGCTACGTTGTACAGTTAAAACGGAGCATAGACCGATTTGCTCATATTAATGTGTTTAAAACTCACCAATACGCCGATAACTCCCAAGAATTAACCCGTTGACCCGGTTAACATGCAAACCAATAACCATGTAATGCAAGTGAACCACGTTTACAAGATTTTATTCAAAAATCAGATTATTCCCCGGTAAACCTAATCATTAGTGTATCTGACTCTGAGGGCCCTATCATACACCAGACGCAATGCAGCGCCAGGCAAGACGCAAGTGTTTTTTGCTAGTTTCAGCCCAACGCAGTTATCATTTTCACGTCCTGCGCCACGTTGTTTAAATAGCAAATGCATTTGTGCCCATTTGTGCGCCCATGGGCGTGCTGGTCTGAAAACGAGGTGTGTTCAGGCGCATTGTTGGCGTGTTGCTATTTTGAGGCAGCTGAAATAGACTGCGCCATTGACCAAATGAAACCTGGTCTAAAATCAATAGCGCAATTTTTATTTTATTTAAAGGGGTGGTTGAGTGTGATTTCACTTTTCTAACTTTAGTTAGTGTGTAATGTTGCTGTTTGAGCATAAACAACATCTGCAAAGTTACAACGCTCAAAGTTCAAAGCAAAGGGAGATATTTGCTTTTAAAGAAAAGGACTACAACAAACGGCTGGTTGGGACTACACGACATTCCTCTCGGGTTAGTGACATCACTAACCCTAGAATTTACATAAACCCCGCCCCCGGGAACACGCAGTCCATGTTGAGAAGAGGAAAAGTTGTTGTATAAGAGTACATTTGTGAGTCAGCTCAAACTTTAGCATCCATCTTTTCACATGCAATAGAAAGTCACTCTGTGTGCATCTCACAACAGTTCATATATGAGCAATTTATAGATTTATCATGACAGAATATCCTAATTGAAGATAGTTAACTCCACATCAGCAACATAAATTCATCAACTAACCATTCAGAGAAGTCCTGTTGCATTCTACATGTTGTCACTTCTTCCTGAGTCTCTCCATCTTTGTCTGACTCCATTTTAACATTAAAGGCAGAACAGTTTCTGTCATTTTAGTGTGTCTGTGTGAGGTAATAGCAGCTGCTAACAGACACGAGCTCTTGAAACCCCGCCCTCTGCAGCAGCTCATTTGCATTTAAAGGGCCAGGCACAAAACGGTGCGTTTTTGCAAACCCTCAAAAAGTGACAACTTTAACTTGCTATATAAAAATATCTGTGGGGTATTTTGCGCTAAAACTTCACACACACACTCTGGGGACATCATAGATATATTTTACATTTTGTGAAAAGGGCATTATACCACCCCTTTAAAGAGCGTGTTAGTAATATGCGCCTATAGGCGGGAGCACAACGCTCGTACACTTTGTCCCGTAGATGGTCAGATCGCGCGCTTCGAGTTCACGCATGAGCAGATCTGTTTTTCCGCTTGCAAATTCCGCCATGTAAATAGCGAATCCGCCATGGCGCGAGCGCGAATGGCTTTTAAAGGGAACGGGAGATGAGACTCTGATTGGTTTATTGCACGTTACGCCCAAAACACACCCATTACTCATTAAGAGAATAGGGACAACCCTTTTACACCATGCGCGCCCACCATTTTTCCTGTCGTTAAACTAGAAAAAGTGGATTCGGACACGCCCTAAGTGCACTAGCGCCATGCACTTTAGACTATGCACTTAGATCATTAAAATAGGGCCCTGAGTATTCCATTTGTTATGTGAGAATGAATGCTTAATAAATAAGCAGTATTTTGACAGTAACATTTCTACTTCGGCTGCATGGGATGAGAACACATTTTTATAATTTCTTGGAAAAAGAAAGAGTCTGGATGTGCTTAAATCCACAGTAAGAACACTTTCCAGTTACATATCACATGTATGCACTTCAGTAGGCCGACAGAACCAGGTTAATGTGTTTACATGCCAGGCGAAATCAGGATATGGGGTAAAAATCTAGCTGTCTCGATCGGTTTATGCTAAAGCCGTTTATAACCTTACTCCGATAAAGGAAAAAGGGTAAAAGACTTTACATGACCACATGCATTGTCGACTTAACATAATCGGGTTAAGATCATACATGTAAACGTGCTTAATATTTCCCAGGTTGAGAGTTTTTTGAAGTGGCATGTTTACGTGAATGCAGACCAGGAGATAAAACTGTGAGATATATTTTAATGACCTAAAAAACAAGTTAAAATTCCTGCCTGTGTGAGACCTGACAAAATTACAGACCACTGAAGAATCACAAGTATAACAATTATATTAACAATAATTAAAATAAAAGGAAAAGCACCAATATAGGGCTCGCTTGAGGCTACATCAAGTGAGCGATTCTGGCAGAGCGCACTCTTGCATGATGTAAAAAGAACTGAGGTAATAGTATGTGCAGCTCTGCTCTCAATGGCTGGTGAGCTAGAATGTGCGCTACTTGTCCCTAGTGGCACACATCCCACTTTTCCTTTTGCATTTAGTCCTCGTCTTCTTCATCCTCGTCATCATGGCTAGAGTTGTTCAGCTGTGGCCGCTCACGCTTGATCTTAACAATCCCAGTGAAGATGGCGTAACCCAGCATGGCTCCCACAGCGAACAAAACAGAAAGAATCTGGTTACGGCGCTTGTGGGGCTCATTGTCGAAGTCGCCGCTATGAGGTTGAACATGAATCTTGTGACCTGGTGCCTCTGAAAAGGGGGGGAAGGTAAAGTTTAATTAAGTTAGTTTCAGCAAAAATGTCAAGGGTTATTTGAGTCCTCTTTAACTGAACCAAACTCAGACCCCTTTAAATGGACCAAAAAGTGACCAGAAATAAAAAGAATCCAGTTCTCTGCATTTACACTATCAGCGGTCATAAAAGGAGGCTCAGATCTAATTTTACTTAATTTAGTTTACATTAGATTTACATAAATGTTTTTAGAACCTTATTAAAATAAGTTAAAATATTCATTGATTAGTAATAATAATAAAGCATTACATTAAATTAACTTTTTTGGTATTATTATTTATATAATATTCATACTACTACTACTACTAATAATAATAATAATAATAAATAATAATTGTTTTAAATTAATTTAAATGAACCTTTCTAAAATTAAATTATTAAGTTTTAATATCATCATCCTTATTATTATATTATTATTATTATTATTTTTGATTATGAATAATAATACTTATTAAATTAAGGAAAGGTTTTTCATAATATTATTCATATAATATTCATATGATAATTAATAATAATAATTTTTATTATGAATTATATTATCATCATCATCATTATTAATAAAGTAGTAGTAGTATTGTTATTAATAATACTTTTATATAACTTACATAATGTTTATATTAGGCCTACTACTACTAATGATAATTTATTTATTTATTTATAAGGTTAATTTAAATTAATAATAATAAAATGTATTAATAATCGTGTAAATATTATATAATTAATAATAATTAAAAATTATATCATTAATGATACCAAAAACTTTCCTTAATTTAACATTCATATGATTATTATTAATAATAATAATTTGTATTATTATTAACTTAACCTTTTACATTAAATTATGAATTATTATTGTTGTTGTTGCTGTTGTTAATACTAATTACATTAATATAATATACATAATATTTGTATTATGCCTACTACTAGTCCTCCTACCACTACTACTAATAATATGATTAATAATGCATTATTAATCATTTAATTTAAACATTAAATTAAATAATAATTTTATATTTTTGGTATAATTATTTGTATTAGCTTCATAATATTTATTAACTACTACTACTACTACTAAAAATAATGATACTACTTACTACTACCAAGACCAAAATCTTTAACAAAATATAATACAGCAATATCCACCTCGTGCATCAGAGGGGAAGTAGAGTTCTAGGATGTTGGAGCAGTATTGCTGCAGGTTGTTCAGAGAGTTGAGGTGCTGCTGAAGCTTTCCATTAGGCAGTTTGATCTTCAACAGAGGAGCCAGGTGTGCAAACACATACGCATCCAGCGACGAGGGACTGGAAGCACATGAAACATCATGGTCACATATGCACGTTCTCACACAAACACATACATACACAAATTATGCAATTACACACAATTAGTGTTGCTTACGAGTCTCCAAAGAAGAATTTTTGTGAGCCCAGTCTCTGCGATAGGAGGGTCATACATTCAAATGCATCGCGATAAAGCTACAGAGCAGAAACACAAACACAAAGATTAAGTTGATCAATCAAAACTGCTGCCAATGTTTTGGTAAAAAAGGACATGTACATCTGTCTTTGCTCATAACTCAAAATTAATCACACTCTTTTCCAAAGCCTTCCTCTAAACCCAACAAAGCAGTGATAACATGAAGACATGTTGCCATGGCAATGAGTCATCTGACCCAATTCTTTCTATGTTGTGTAAACATATGACGGAGATCCTGCAGAATGGTCCAGGACTCAGGAGTGTCTTTGAAACAAATGTAGACCACCAAGAGACTGTCAAAAACAAAGCCCACGTATAGAAATTATCAGCTTATATTGAGATAAGCTAAAATAATTTCTTCCCCCTGGTTTCACAAACAAGGCTTAAGCATAGTCTCAGACTAAAATGCATGTTTGAGCTGTTTTAACTGAAAGCAACTTGCACGGTCATATCTTAAAATATGTCAGTGCCATTGTTTTATCTCGAGATAGACACCAGTAATGTTTATAAAAGCCATTTAAATGTCCTAATTAAAACAAGGGCCTAATCCTGGCTGGATCTAAGCCCTGTCTGTGAAACCAGGCCTTAATGACATGAATTTGGATGAGATTTTACTTTAGCAGATTACACATTTATTGTATCGATTAGCGTTAAACTACACTTAAATAGTGAAAGCTTTTTAGAAAGGTTGTCTAACCTGTTACAGTCGCCTAAAACAGCGCTTAAATTGCTTTCGGAAGCTCTGAGAGCTTTCTGTCCCTCCATTTATGACCTACGAGACTACTCATTTCAAGCCCCAGAAAGGTAGTAAAGACATAATTAAAGTAATCCATATGACTCCAGTGGTTTAACCTCAATTTTATAAAGCAAAGCAACGCGAAAACCTAATTTACCACTTTATTTACAAAATATTAATGCATGTTCAGGCAACAACGTCTGCTCTCAGGTCAACACAACCCGCATGCGTCATGGTGCTCTCATCAACACGCTTTAGAGATAATTTTATGATGGCTTTACTACCTTTCTGGGGCTTGAAAGTGGTAGTTGCATAGGCTATCAATGGTAAAATAACAGTAAAATACCTTTATTTGTGTTCCGAAGATGAACGAAAGTCTTATGGGTTTGGAATGACATGAAGGTGAGTAATTAATGACAGAATTTTCATTTTTGGGTTAGAACAGTAGCGTAGATTGTATGTTTTTTTATGTCATACATTTCTTCAAAGCATTTCCATTAAATTTCCATTTTAAATCATTGAAGGAGAACATTGTAACAGAACTAAAATCTTCAGCGTTTGTTCCTCCCATCTCACCTCTTTCTCCAGCTGTTCACCGGGCTCCAGGACTGCGTCTCCCCTCACGAGTCTCAACTTCTCCAGCTGCTGGCTGTGCATGCGGTTGGGTAGCAGGAAGTTGAGAGGGAAGGGGATGTTTTCTGCATACCAGCCCCGTGTAACATCCACATAGTTTTTCGAATCTATCCACAGTGTGTAGACCTACCCAGACAGAATGGTTCAGAGACATATGAAGTTTCTCAGAACTCCAATTAAGTTCCACTAAGACTGTCTCCGTTTGACAGTTTTAAAGGGGAAAACAGGATGTGCTTCACATCAGTAAACATGACGGATGTCCGCAGGGGGACAGTGAAAGATCAAACATCAGCATTTGAATGGTGTCATCATGCAGAGAGTACAAATGACTGTACAAAGAGAAATAGCTTTGTAATGAACAGAAAATATTGGATACAATATAAGGGCTTTGAATATGTTTTTTCCAGACAGAGGTATCCGTTTTAGGGAGTTTTCAGACCTGTAGATCGTTTGCTTGGTTCAAATAGTTACAATGTTGCAATTTCTTCTTGGTTTGGTTTGCTATCTCAAGGCAGCATTTCTAAACAGACCGAAATTTGTTTATACAAGTCAGGTGCGATTAAACTGTCCTCTCATTGGTCAGAGTGCACCTGACAAACTTATCCATTTCATCTCCTGGACTCCCAATCTTGCGAAGTGAATCTCAAACTTTTATGTATGTATTGTTGACAAAGTTTTTTTTAGCCTACGCACGACACTGTTCCACAGAGCGATTAAAGCACATCTCTTTGAGACGCTCGCTAAACACCTTGTAAACTTCTGTGTTTCCGCGCGTTTTGGACAGTTGTTCATCCGACCAAATTTAAATGAGGCTTTTCACTGCTGCTTTTTATGCAACTTACGTAATTACTCGTAAATAATTTGTGATACAGCCTGGTTCGTTGGTCCGTTGGGTCGGATTGCTTTCTTTCCACAAGCTAACCACTCCAGTTTTAGTTTTTTTTAAGTGGGCCGAGACGACGGCTGCGTTTCTCAAAAGCATCATAAGCCAAAGTTGATAGTAGAACCATTGCCACCAATGCTCTCTACGATCAACTTAGCTCACAACACTTTTGATAAACGCAGCCCATCTCAGACCGATTTCTGCGGATGTGTGCGGATGTGGCAATGTTCATATATGCCTAAACGAACTGAACTAAGGGAGAAAAAGCGCCAGGTTCACTAACAGGTGTGAAAACGCCCTTGTCTTTTGCTGCTCACTCCTCACCAGTGCAGGTAGCAGTTTCTCCTCCAGTAGAGAGACAAAGGCAAGCGTATCGGCACCCTCCTTTGCTGATAGGTCATAGTCTGCATTGTACTTCTGAAACAAGAGACAGACAATTATTTAACTGCAACTTTCAAAAGCACTCATCACATTTGGATTGCATTGCGTTCTTCATCTACTGTAAGGGTGAAATAAGCAGTGACTAACCATCAAAGCAGCAGCTGCAGTATGCCAGAAGTTGTTAATGTGAATGTTAGCAGTGAATGTAACTGACCATGATGTGTTTAGACATCTCTGAATGTCTACCACATTGCCAAAAAAAACTCTCTCAAGGATTAATGGATATAATAAGGAAAGGTTAAGCAAGAAAATTAGTCAATTTCCAGAGTTATTTCATGGGAGTAACTCTTAGTTCACCACTAACAAGCCATAAACGCTCATGCCATACCCACCGCCTTTAAAAAACAAACCGGAAGTTGTTATTGGGAAACCGCTCTCAGTCTCATGACAGCTACAACAACCAATATGACCAACAAAGTCAAGAATACTGTCGTACTCTTTTAAAATATCTTGCAAATATTCCATTAGGATTGTACAATAATAATTTTACTGAGATTTCTGGGTGGATTTCCATTTGTATGTCAGGTAACAGTCTTTTGAATTGTATTTATTATTAGCATACAGATATTCAATAGTGTAAAATATCGGTTGGTGTTATATTATGAAATAAGACCGTCAGTGGATCGACTTATTATTCTAGGTTTTTCTCTACATAAACTAGCAGTAATGAATTATGCAGTATGATTTGAGGTTAAGATGTTTTTCGTCTGCTCACCAAGGATGCATATATTTGATATAAATACAGAAAAAACAAATATCATTACAATTTAAAATAACAGTTCCCTATTTGAATATACTGTAAAATGTAATATATTTTTGTGATGGCAAAGCTGAATTTTAAGCCGCCATTATTCCAGTTTAGTGTCATGATATGATTCTTCAAAAATTATTCAATATGCTGATTTGCTGCTTAAGAAACATGTCTTATTATTAATATTGAAAACAATTGTGCTGCTAAGTATTGTTGTGGAAACTGACTTTTTATTTCTTCCTTTTTTCTTCATAAAGTTCAATAGGACAAAAAAAAAATTGAAATAGAAATATTTATGTTTAAATATCTTTAATATTTTAAATACCTTTACTATCATTAACAACTTCCTTTTAAAAGCGCTTCAGAACAGCTGTCTTTACATCACTCAACACCCTTTCACAATCTACTTAGCATCTGCTCATAAACTGGTTTAAGGAAAATCCTTCACCTGTTTTCTGAGGATGCAGATCTTGATTTAGATGCTGAGAAGCTTTAGAGTCTAATCCTCACCTGTTGAGAGAGAGTGTGTGTGTGTGTGTGTGTGTGAGAGAGAGAGAGTTCATCTTGCCCCCAAAGGTTGTTAGCCTCTGAGGGTTGAGAGGGGGTCGTTCACCTGTTTTCGGAGATGAATGATGATCTTACTGGGTTGGGAGATGCTTCCTTCTTCCCTAGTCTTCAGAGCAGGCAGAGTACCTGTTGGAGGAGGAAACAACTCGCATGTTAACCCCTGCAGCAGAATTTAATTTTAATTTTAAATTTAAATTTAACACGTGTATTCAAATCAAACACACTCCACACAGGGTTCTAGAAGTCAGTGGAGGCTTGACACATTGACCTATGACCTGTTGAACTCAGCTCATTACACCCTCTTTCAGTTTGGGTCACTCTAAGGTTCCCTCATACAAGCTGTCATTCAGTCTTCAGTCCATGGCAGTAGCTCACTTTAACAGCTTGATGTATCAGATGACCACTCACCTGTAGGACTTCTCCATGGGTTGGTGATTTTGTGAACTTTGAGAGGAGCTCCAGCAAACTTGGCATAGGCCTAAAGAGAAAAAAAAAAAAGAGAAAACATGGAATAAACTCAGTTATTTATTCCCAAGAAAAAAAAAAGAAAAAAATTAGCGCAACAGTTGAGTTCTGGAAGTAAAATCCCAATAATGTATCCACAGAGAAATAGTTTTTCATATGAACATGAGTAGTTCTTACAAAGTATGACAACCATTTGTAAAGTATCTGGACCCTGGAGAAGCAATCAAACAAGTCAAACATTGTTAAAATTGTTCATATAAACATACAAGATGCTATAGCTATAATAATAACATTATAGGCTATATATGAACATGGTTTTTAGTCAAAGTTTTTATTTTTAAAAAGTACTTTTTCTGTACTTTTTGGCCTTAAACCTCTTCGCTTTAAAAAAAAATAAAACATATGTGTGAATCAGTGCTATTTTAGGATCATTGAGATACTATAATAGTTTTTCATTGAGATAACTATAAAGAAAATGAGATGTTGCCTTGACAACTAGTTGACTAGTTGAAAATAAGTTTAATTCTGTTTAATTATATTTAGTCTCAGATAATGTTTATTTCATTTCAATTACACAGTATTTTAATGGTTTTAGTTTACTACAATAACCTTGGTGTGTGAATTGCATTTTTAATGTATAGAGCATAAAATTAAAGTCATGACATTGACCCTAATATAATATGAATTATGGCACAGGTGGAACGCTGTAATGACCATTCAGCATCTAAGACTAGAGCTATGCATTTTATGAAGAAAAAAATATATACTTGAAAAAAAAAAAGTGATGTTAATTTATAATAAAAATAAAAAGTCTGTCATTACTCCTCAAAGGAGTTAAAATTTCACACGGATGAGTAATAGTAGGGCTGGATCATCGTAGCATTGCTACATTGCTATTGAGACATTTCTGTGGGGGCTCAACGGGTAAGTCACTAATTGTGCTGTCCAAAAATGTGCTGACTTGAGTTAGTGCCTGGGAGGGTTTTATGTTTGCCAATGGGGGAGATCAAATTCTGGACTCACTCCAAGTCCGGATAGTAAACAACATTTTGCAGTCAGCTATATTAAATTGAACATGAAGACGCCAATCATAGCTCTCACACTTAGTGGAATTTATGAAAGTCACCCGAACATGGACGAAGGTAAGTAGGAAAGATTAGATGAGAGAGACCTGATACGTAGTCTCTTTTATTTCCAACCCATCACAAATGTACTATTAAAGAACATCAAACAACAGCGCTGCCGCTCTGTAAATTCCAGTGTGGTTTGCGGCTCTTGACTGCCGTGCTGAGAAGGCATTTAACAGGAAAATAATTCATAGAGTTATGTTTTCTTTGTTTATGGAAAACTAAGAGAGGGAGTATAATAGCATGTTTGTAACAGAAATTAATCATGTATCCAAAATACAAGATGAGATCATGGGACACAGTAAAAATTTTAAGCAGTAATAATAGACAGGCTCACATAAATACAACATCTTTAAGATTACGAGTTGAATGGCAGCAAGCACAGCTGGTAACCTGAGAAGTGCCCTGAGAAACGTCTGGATGCAGTTAAAGTAATGCTTATGTTTTTCAATCTCACACACAAGCCAGCTGTCCCACCTATCCATGTGCTACTGGTCTTAAAACCTTCATTCATGTTTTTCTAACATCGACTGCACATTTATGTTGCGGTCTGAGCAGCTCGAAAGGGTGCTTTTGAAATCGTCTAGCCTACTCTCTAAATAAGTTCTTCTTTTAACTACTTCACGAAAAAAAAAAAAAGAAAAAAAAAGATGTTCTATTCAGCATCAATGTGTGAACTCATTTTAAGTTTTCAAGTCTGTCTGTGTGTATCAATTTGTATAAAAAAAATGTTTTTGCCTATATTTACTTTTTTTTTTTTTATTATTAGTTTCAATTTTAGTCATTTTGGTACATCAAGTCAAACTGTTGCCTTGCTTTTTTTTTTTTTATGTGGTGTTTACTAGAGGGTTATGCTATAAAAACAGTTATAATATCCTGGCATAGCCAGGGAAAGATGCATTTTTGTATTCAAAAACAGCTGGATGGAGTGCAACGGAATAGAACAGAATGCAGCGGTCTCGAAGCATGTTTTACAGTTTTATTGGTAGTCAACTAGTCAACTATTGTGACCCATCCCTGCAAAAGACTTGTCAACAACATATCATAGGAATTTGACACTATTTTAAGTTTTGGTGAATTAGTGGTGAATTCCTATAATCTCATTTGTACGCATCCGTACAAACTGCTTACGTCTGACTGAGGGTTAGGTTTAGGGGTGGACCTTCATGCTTATTTTTTAAACATAGAAGTTAGCCTATGTTTTCTCATGAGATCGGGTTGGACTTGTTCAGGCCAATAAAAAAAGACCCAATTTCACTGGAAAATATTATTTATATTAACTAGACACTTAAGTGTTCCTGTAGCTCAAACAGTAGAGAATGGCGCCATTAATGCCAACATCATGGGTTTGATTCCCAGGAAATGCATGAACTAATGAAAAAAAGCATAGTTTTTATCATAAGCGTTTTGTATTGCATTGAATATAGCATTCAATGCAATACAAAACGCTTATGATAAAAACGTCTGACAAATGCATAAATTAATGTGTCAAACTTCAGAAAATAAGAAAAAGCAGTACCAGCGCAATTGACTGAACTCACCCCTGCTTTAAATCTAAATCCAGATGGTTTATTGGCCTTTTTTACACATTGTTTTATCTAACCAGTTGAACCAAAGCAATTTTGTGATAGTGATCCACCCACATTTTTCAATAAACACAGCTCCCTTTCCCAGCATCTGCTTATATAGCTTAAATCTACTCAACATAAGAGCAACTGGAGACTTGAGCCTCTGTGAGGACTTTTCTGTAGACATAGAAACCATAAACCACCCGTTCTCCATGAGAATGTTTAGGCTAGACAAAAGAGGAAAGTCGTCACCATTGCAAAAACCTCTGCTGCCTATATCATTTCTACCACAGAGCAAAAAAAATCATGTTTTTCAGAAACTATGACTAATGAAGACCAAAAGAATCCTGGGTTATCTTCTTTCATGTTTCACATTGCTCACTGTACATTCCTAAACCCTGGGTTAACATTCTTATTTCAAATAAGTTATTTGCATATTTGCGGTGTCAGCGTCACTGATCGGACAAACGCTAACGTGATACGTAAATGTTTACAAAAAGGCTCTACCATTGCATATCCTAATATAATATATGACTGACTGTATCAAGTTTATCCTCAATGGACTTTTCAGACTATAAGGATAAAGGCCCATTCACACCAAGAAAGATAACTATAACGATAACTATATTAGACAACACACGATACTGTTCTATTTATTCTAATAAATGATTATTCTGCCGCTTTAAATGCCCAAGCTCTTTAAAGAATGATTGATTCTGAAAGGATGTCAATCTTTTTATTGTATCAGCTAGAAAAAATTATTCTAAAAGTGATTCCAACAATATAATTTCTCTGTGCCGTTATCATAAGTTGTGGTATGGACTCTGCTATTCTTTTATATTTAGAACGATCTTTAGAACTATATTTTTATGGTTATGGTACAGCGGCATGATTAATTCCTTATTAACAATGATTTGCCATTCAAATCTGTGTTGGTGCTGCTGCTGACCCAGAGAGAGCAGTTGTCATGAAACAGCTTCACAAATGGTCTTTTCAACCACACACTATCATTATTTCTATGTTACAATAATTCAAATAATCTCAGAAGTACTGGGATAAAAGTTTGGATATAAAACAGTGATGTCTAACAATAGCCATCAAAAAAAAAAAAAAGGGTAGGCTAAAATCACCTTTTGAAAGTAACTTGATGCTTCAAATAAAGATTGTATCAATTACATTAATTGTTACACTAGTATGTGCACCAAGTGACTGTTAGATGCATTTGTCAATTAATCATTCATTCAAGAGATTTGTTCAAAAATGCTGATTCTTCAATAATGAAAGAGGTCTTCATGAGTAAGTCATTGAATCAATCATTCAACTTAATTAAATTTTTTTAATATATATATATATATAGACTGCAACAATTAACATTTTGTCAGAAACTCTAGCAAATTGCATGTTATTGTGTTGAGTTGTCTATTCAGAATCTTGGGAGAATCTCTATTTAAAAGCAATTGTGATCCTCAATTTATCCAGAATCAAGCAGCTCTACATTATAGGATTAAAGGACAGTATACAGGGCGGAAATATGCTAATACAGGACAGTCCGTCAGCGGTTGTGGGCGGAGCCTGAGCAATATGACATCATATTGCTCAGAAAATCCAAACGGCTTAATTATTGAGAGTGTTTAGGCTTTAGACAGGTGTTTAGGCTTTTATATTGTCTTTACTTACTGTCGTGACTGACTACATTTGTGCCATTTCCTGATTTGTATAATTCCCTAGTTAGGCCATAAAAGCAATCGATTCATAGTGAAACACTCATTGAATTTATTTCAAAGTTACACGGTCAAAAAGAAACTCAGACTGAATAAATAGCTGGATCACTGCATGTCCATTCATGTTGAAAAGTTTCAGTTATTATCCTTGTCCTGAAGGGTTTTTTTGTTGTTGTTTTTTTTTTGGTCATTGTCGAGAAACATGAGAACCTCTCGATTACACTGTTTGTTTTTGTGTTTGGGGAGTTTGGATATCTACACTACGGGACCCTTCACTCCCTAGCATACACAAACTGTTGGTTGTTTAGACAGCTGTGGCGGACAGGCAGATAATCCTGTCTTTCTCTACTGTCATCCACAATGAGTAGTATACACAAACAAAGACAAGTGATAATAGACACACACGGCCACTTCACACTATTATTGATGTCTTCGTTCTTTCTAGTAAAACAATGGAGGTATAGTAGATCTGAAAACACAGCATCTCTGCTTTAAAGGGAGGGCTGTAACTTTAGGAAAAAATACATCTCATTAAATGATGCTTAAAAAAATAGTTGAAAATTCTGTCATTTACTCTCCCTCAAGTTGTTGTAAACTTATATGAATTTCTGCTGAACACAAAATAAGATATTTAGAAGAATGTGGGTAACCAAACAGTATGGGAAAAATCTATGGAAGTCAATGGGGTCCATCAACTGTTTGGTTTTCCAACATTCTTCAAAATATCTAATTTAGTGTTCAGCAGAAGAAAGAAATTCATACAGGTTTAGAACAACTTGATGACATCATTTTTCATTTTTGGGTGAACTATACCTTTAAATTACTGTAGGCTAATTGACGTACCCCATCCACTGAACCAAAAGGACGACCGCTCAGTATATTATCAGAAATACAACGGTTTGACATATGAGAGTTTGAAGTTTGGATCCATTACATGTGTGTGCGATTTTGGCACCATCAATAACGCGTGCTGGAAGTCACCTCCCATCTTTCCTGACAACCGACTCACAAATACATCACATTTATGACAAATACCACAAAGCATAAAACATAAACTAATGTGAATAACCAACCAACCGGTGTGTTTTTCTTACCAGCACAGTTAAACAGTCGATATCTACTGAAGGTAATCCATAGTCGCCTTTCCAACAGAACAACTCCAAGGGAGCAGCCATATTTGAGTGACTTTTCACCTGGAAGTACTGCGCTCTGTGGTTCCTACTGGCAACTGTCAGTTATGTGGTAGCCTATGCTTTTTTTCCCAGTCTATGGTGGTAGCCTACCCATGTTTCTATTAAAATTATGTATTTTGTATGATGTCTTTTCAACCACTTATTAAAGGAATAAACGCTAAGACACTCCTTGCTTATTACTATAAAACGGCAAAGTGACACTAATAGACTGTAGACTGTAGGCTACATGGCAGTTATACCTCAACCTTTTAATGATATAATTATTACAAACATTTCAACGGTGGTTTGCAAACATGAAAGATTTATTCAAAAGATTGACATTACTTACATGCTGTAATGTAAAATGTAATAGTAGATTTTTATCACACCACATTATAGAGCGTCAAGTAATTATTAGTAGTATTATTTAGTTTTAGTAATATTTTAAAATATTATTACAATTAAAAATAATGGTTTTCTGTTTTAATAGGCTACTTTATCATTTATGTGATGCAAAGCTGAATTTTCAGCATCATTACTCCAGTCTTCAGTGTCACATGATCCTTCAGAAATGATTCTAGTGTGCTGAAAAACAATAAAAACATTAAAAAATAGTAATGTTTCCAAAAATCAGGCATGACTTCTGTTGATTGTGCTATAAACGGGGATGAAAAGCAGAGGGAGCCAATGTTTCATTCAACTCAAAAATCTCTTGATCTCTTGTTCCAGTAGGAGGCGCTGTGGTTCTCTGTGGCAGCAGCGGATCAACTGCCTAACAAACATCACATTCACATTTTCACATTTTTATGGCATGCTTAAATGGTCTCTTGGGTCAAAACTAAGAGAGTATAGAATGTGATTACATGTGTTTCACAGTTTATTATTCACTCTAATTGGAATTCTTACTAGTAACAATTCAATTGTAGAGCTCTGTAATTAAAAATGAATGGAAGTCAATGGAGACGTATGACTAGTAAAAATGTATTTGTAGAGCACTCTAATTGGAATTGTTACTACTAGAAATGAATTAGAGAGCTTTGTAATTGTAATTCTTACTAGTAATAATTGAATTAGAGAGCTCTCTAATTGTAATTGCTACTAAGAACTGAATTGTAGAGCTCTCTAATTGAATTCTTACTAGTAAAAATGCAATTACGACGAGTAACGCTGGGTACAATTTAAGCTAAAACGGC
Source organism: Leuciscus idus (assembly GCA_021554675.1). Taxonomy (NCBI): domain Eukaryota; kingdom Metazoa; phylum Chordata; class Actinopteri; order Cypriniformes; family Leuciscidae; genus Leuciscus; species Leuciscus idus. Next base: position 15,161,394 of record CM038628.1, read on the forward strand.
TTGCCATATATTCTGCAAGTTACATATCAAATCCATATTCTGGAGAACAACAAGGGGAAAAAAACTGTATTTATCTGAAAAATAAATAGATTAAGATTTGCTTCTCAAAAGTTTAGAAAAACATTCTAATATTGTAGTAGCCTATATTTCTTTGAACACTAGATGGAGTCAGAGCAATCCCTACATGTGTTTAGAGGTCCAGGCTCCAGGTGCTGTATGCATTTGCCTTTTGTGATCCAAAGATAACACATGGCACGTTTTTATAATAATTTTTTACAAAAATGTAAATAAAGAAAAAATTCAAGAAATGTAATTTATGTTATTTTAAAAAAAAAAGAAAAAAAAAGTTGTTCTTACATTCACAAGAGTGTGCTAGTCCCTTCTGTGATGCCATGTCATATCATATACAGTAGTATGTATCAAAACCCTGCAGAATCTCTCTCCCAAGGCAGATGTAGGGGTGCACTTCGTCTAGGACCTATGACAAACATGTTGATAAGTGTAAAAGTGCATTCATTTGTTCTCACAGGACAAATGCATAATAAATCATACAAAAATATGCTAAATTCGTAACCACATACATATTCAGCCCTAATTCTGTAAACATAGTCAAGTGCCTTTTATTCATTAGATGTTAACCTAGTTTGTACCAGCAGGGGCATCAGTTTCCTTCAACAACACCCAATTTTATTATTATTTTTTCAAGTGAAACCCGCCTTTTTCTCTCTCCTCCCTGTGTACTGGTACTCATCAACAACCAAACGTTGCACGTAGCTCACATTTAAGGTTTCAGTTGAATTTATCATTGGTTCTCCAAATTGTTAGGCATGCCCTTGCAACATCGCTGCATTGTTCAGAAACATCTCATCATCAGGTTCACTCCTCCTCCTCAGTGACTCCTCCCTTCCCGCAGCTGCTGTGCACTCGCTCGGCGCTCTCAGCCACGAGGTGTCCACGCGCCGCTTCTGGCCGCTGATTGGTCAGTGACGACATAAACACCTAATTTCGACCAATGGGAGCGCTGTGCATGCGCTGAGCCATCCATTGCATTCCACTTCCACATGAACAGCTGAAATGGTAAACAAGCCTAGTGAGTCACTGGCAGAAGTGTCTGAGTATAAAACCCTAGCCTAGCCCAGCTTGCACAAAGCTTCTATACTAACCATGCGAGCCAGCAGTGTGAATTGTGAATTTGCATAAATCACTAATTTTCTGCAATTCATTCCCTACCAAACTTTTATTCGTTTGGACTGAAGACTGGATGCACTTTTGAAGGACTACTAAATATCTGGCAGATTTACCAACTTTAAGTTGCTTAGAGACGCGTATCTTCCTTCTTCTTTTTAGCTTGTAAATCACTATGGTAGCGATGACAAAAAGAGTCAAGGCCTTTGAGATCGTTTTCAACGATCCATCCAAGACATTTTACTGCAGTGGAGATAAAGTGGCTGGGAAGATCTTGGTGGAGGTTTCGGAGGTGACCAAGGTGATGGCCATGAGGGTCGTGGGAGTCGGATGCGCTAAAGTGGAGTACGCGAAAGGCAAACAGAGATGCCGTGAAGAAATCGACTATCTGAAGTATGAAGAGGTTGTCTACCTGGACGACCATCCCGCAGGTGATTTAAAACGGTTTATCTTGCTTTTAATGTTGACTTTGCTCTGGTAACTTAGATGCATTTGCTGAGATGATGCTGATGTTGGAATGTGGCAGTTCATTGTGAAATACTGTATATTCTAAAATGAGTCGTTAACACTTTGTCTTCAACTACTAGCAGCTAGCCTGTGTACTAACATTTAAGTGATTGCACTTTATTTTACAGTACGTGTACTTACAGTGTACTTTCCTAAGAAAGTACTGGGTAATTTAAGGTAACATAAGTTAAGGTTAGGTTTAAAGGATAGGCTCAGGGACAGGGTTAGGACCTAGAATTACCCAGTTATTACAATTATTATAAGTACATAGTATGTACATGGATAATAGGTCTGTAAAATACAGTGCTACCATTTAAGTGAAACATTTCATACAATAAACTTATTGTGTACAAGCATGTTTTACATTGTACTGATCTTCTGTAATTACACTGTTGAAAGTGGTCCTAAATGTCATGTCAAATGCAAAACATATAAACAATAGCTCCTAACTGAAAGCAAAGTAAGATTCATAATGAGGGGATTCCTATGCTAAAGTTTTTAGTGGGTTTGTTTTGTCTCATTTGATGAAGATCTCTTGAAACTGTCCAAAACTAATATACTTATCTTTGCTTCTCACAGACACAGATGGTTCGGTTGTTCTCCGTCCTGGCAACAAATACGAATACTCCTTTGGCTTTGAGCTTCCTCAACAAGGGTAAGCATTCTAATTGACAAGCTCTAGGCATTCATTTCCGTTTGAGTCACATTTGCCTGTAAATTAATACAAATGTAATTTTCCCAACAGGCAACTGGTGTCTTCCTACAAGGGCAAATTTGGGTTTGTTCAATACTTTGTGAAGGCTCTGATGGAAAGACCCTCTCAGCCCGCCCTGGAGTGTAAGAAGCACTTTGAAGTTGAAGAGCCCTTGGATGTCAACACTCCAGACTTGCTGGTGAGTTCCTCATATTAATATCTTTTATTAGACTGATATCAAAACAGATGAGCTTTAGGCCATAGTTCATCACTTTTGGTTGGGCTTATCCAAATTCTAGAGGCTGCTGTTCTGTTAATCAAGTTAATAACATCTGTTTTTCCATCAATCACCAGTCCCCTACTGGAGGCATGAAGGAGAAGAAGGTCACCTGCATGTTCATCCCCGACGGCCAGGTTTCTTTGAACGCCAAGATTGACAGGCGTGGCTTCTGCGAGGGCGAAGAGATCTGCATTGATGCCAAATTTGAGAACACCTGCTCTCGCATCGTGGTACCAAAAGCGGCGATCATCGCCAAGCACACCTACCAGGCCAATAACCGCACCAAAGTCTTCAGGCAAAAACTCTCCTCAGTGCGTGGCAACCATATCATCTCTGGCATGTGCGACGCCTGGCAGGGGAAGAGCATTCGTGTGCCTAAGATCAAGCCCTCCATCTTAGGCTGCAACATCATTCGAGTGGAATATGCACTCATGGTGAGTTTTTTTTGTTTATGTTTTTTTGCATATTGCAGTTACTGTAGTTGCATGATGTTGTGTTTTTCATCTACTAAGTAGGCACTTATTGAAATCTCTTTGTTCTTCTTTATCTACAGATTTATATGCACATCCCTGGCAGTGATAAGTTGATTCTGGAGTTGCCTCTGGTTATTGGGACCGTTCCCTACAATGGCTTTGGTAGCCGCACCAACAGTATGAGCAGCCAGGATGGTTCCGTCAGCACAGCGTCGGCGAGCTGGGTATCCCTGCGAATGCCGTCATCCGCCCCACCAAGCTACTGTGACATTAGACGCGACTGCAGCCTAGATCAACCTCTCACACCTCTATTGGATGACTATGATGGAGGAGACAGTCCCATCTTCATGAACGCACCCCAATTCCAGTTCCCCCCACTCCCCACATATTCTGAGGTGAGTGTAAAGTATATTCGCCTAAGGTGCGATCACATTTACCTTTGCTTGGCGAAATTTGCATAAGAATTTGCACGTTTGGGAGTTTGACATAAGGGCGGAAAAGTTCGCCACGCAGATTTTGCTCATGGTTTAGTTGGTCACGTGGCAACGTGGTGCTGACCAGCCATCGAAATTTTACCAAAACAGTACTAATGTGATTGCACCTTTAGTGTATACAATATGAATACCAGTCGCTATTGAATATCAACATAAAAACTGATCTAATTTCTTGTTTTTCTGTCGTTTAGGTGGATGAGGAATTCAATGGAAACGCCCGCATGCTTCCTGTCTGCTGAACCTACCCAGCAGCTCTAGAACTGAACTGATGCCCATCATAAAAGGGTTTTTTCCCACTTTAAGCACTCCGGGCTTTCACCATGCTGATCAGAGGCGGTTTGAGAAGTGTCGTATGGATGTATGAGAGTGAAGATGGAGCGGAGGATTTTGGGACCCGAGTGGACCCTCTACAGGATGAGCTAGTCGAAGTTCAGAGGAAAAAGGAGTGAAGTCCGAGCTCACTTGTGCCTGCATTGCTGACAGCCATCTTATATAATGCATCATTTAAGTTAAACATGTTTCTGTCATACTTTTGATGCTGTTTCAGAGTCTGAAAGAGGGCGCACAGACTGTTTGGCGATTCGAGATTACTGCCTGAGGTGCAAACTGATTGTGCCGCATTATAGCCATTTAAGCACACATAGACTTTCCCCATTGGTGTTCATGTACTTTCCAATAGTCCCCAACATATCATTCAATAGCAATCCGCTTATTTTCATTATCATTCCATTACAACCCAATGTTTTTTTTGTTTTTTTTTGTGGGGATGAAAGATTTCATTTGTAGAAATGCATTTGGGTTTTTTTATGTTGGTTGTGAGGTTAAGTCAATGTGCTAGGCAGAGATATATTATTCTAAGTAACTGAAATGCAATGAAGAAATGTAGTATATCGATATTTTCATCAAGGAAAATCATGCAGTGTCAGTCTATAATGAACCAGTGTTTTGTTTTTCATTTGAATGCACTTTTTATGGATGCAAGTTACTGTATAACTTACTCGCAGGGAGATTTCCTTTGTTTTTCGTTTTGTTTTTCTCTTGTCTTCCAAAATTGTTCGCTGAGGGATCAGGCATTGCATGTTTTATTCAAGATTCTGTACTGTAATGCGTTCAAAACCTCGTCCTAAGAAAGGGCTCCACTGATGTTGCCTTTTCCACTGTGGACTTGAACATTTGGCCAAAAAAGAACTTGATACTTCAAGTGCCAAAATTAGTGTCTGTTTGGACTTCGAGCCCTGACCATGTTCAAATGCGAGACCAGAAAACCTGCACTGTGTGTAGACATATCCTGAAGACATTTTGATCAACATTTTCACTTGTGGATATCTTCCTTAACTTCTCGTGCGTGTCTGTGTGTTGTTTCTTATAGAGTGTGAGATGACTGTTACTGTTATTATAAATCGTGCAAAGTATCCTTTTTGTATCTAAATTAAAGTTGTGTTTTTTTGTATGAGCATTTTCAATAAAAGTTTTAAGATGATATAATAATTTCTGCGTTCTTTTGTTCAGTTGAAGTATTCATACATTAAAACCACAAACAGGCTGTAAGAGACATTTTATGAATCGATATCAGATCAAATTGTAACAGATGATTAATTAGTGGTGTATTCTTAGGAAATTGGGATTTTATTAATTAATTTATTCGGGACACTGCACATTAATGAACAATCTTACACTTCTGTACAGACTTTAAATGAGCCAGATTATAGCATAAATGCAAATTTTCATCTGTAGTCCCGAGGCTTTTTGAAGTATTAAACTTTAAAACTCGTCCAGTTTGTGCTATGGACAATCATACCTCAAATCGTGCATAAGTTGATTCTGGAGTTGCCTCTGGTTATTGGGACCGTTCCTTACAATGGCTTTGGTAGCCGCACCAACAGTATGAGCAGCCAGGATGGTTCCGTCAGCACAGCGTCGGCGAGCTGGGTGTCCCTACGAATGCCGTCATCCGCCCCACCAAGCTACTGTGACATTAGACGCGACTGCAGCCTAGATCAACCTCTCACACCTCTACTGGATGACTATGATGGAATACTTTTTGAAGTATTAAACTTTAAAACTCGTCCAGTTTGCGCTATGGACGTTAATCACACCTCATATCGTGCGACTTATTCAGTGGAAGTTTTATTTTCTAAACAATCAGACTTGTGATTTCCGCCTAGCTCATCAAACGAGCAAAACAATCCCATGTACTTGCGTTGAAGGCCTATCTAGAGACCCGTATGTCAGAACACATAGGTGAGCTCTTGACTTGGGCCAGTAATTGACCATTCAAACATCTATTTGGCATTAGCATTGTGGTGGAGGTTTAGAATCTGTGGTGTCAGATGGAGAAGATGGCAACACATTACAAAAACCCTTAAAAGCTCTCTTTCTCCAATCCAAAACAATTCTGCTGATAGATAATCCATCGTTTTCGCGGTCACAGGTCATTGTTTATTTTCAGTGGTTGGCTAAAGAGAAGATTTAAAGGCATAGTTCATCCAAAAATAAAACATACTGTCATTGTTTACTCACTCTCAAATTGTTCCAAATCTGTATAAATGTCTTTGCTCTGCTGTACACAAAAGGAAGACCAAGCATATCTCGGGTCCCATTGACTTCCATAGTATTGTTTTCTTTCTGTGGTAGTCAATGGGGCCAGAGATCTGTTTGGTTACCAACATTCTTCCAAATATCTTCCTTTGTGTTCAGCCGAGCAAATACATTTATACAGGTATGAATTAACTTGAGGGTGAGTAAATGGTGACAGATTTTTTTATTTTTGGGTGAACTATCCCTTTAAATGTGGAAACAGGAGACCAAAAGTGAATTTTGAATCAATGCAAGGTAAACAGACATGGATGTTCATGTTTGTTCAAGGCAAACACCAGGATCTGATCGATGACAGAAAACAAGGCTTATTCAATAAAACCAGGGATGTTGCTTGGGATTCAAGGACCCTGGTGCTGGTAAAACACATCTAAATGACCCATAATGTTGGTGTTTTTATTTGTGATTATTGATTTGTATGTAGTTTACAGTCTCCTGCGAGAAAAATGGCAAAACACTCAACGCTGTTGGTCTGAATTTTGAAAATTGTTTTAAATTTGATCCAAATTTGAATCCAAGTAGACACCCTGCACAATTTTTTTATCACATGAATCAGATCCAGCCTTCGTGTTTTTCTTTGCTTAAGCAGTTTTTCTTACAGTCTTGTAGAGTTGGAGAGGGGTCAAGGCATTAACGTCATTTTTGTGCTGCTCTCTTTCTTGTGCGCATGAAGCATTTGTTGAGACGTGCCCTGCTGCCACAGAGCAATAAGCGATAAGGGCAAAACTGTTTATCTTGTGTAAAACACTTGCTGAATGAGCCCCTCTCCTTCGTATGCTTTCTGTTCATCTACCTCAGGAAAACCCTGTCATTTTTAATGCACTTGCCCAATCTGCAATCCCTCTCCCAACATGGCTGCTTTAATACTAATATTAAATCTAAATCTTCCTCTCTTATATCTGTATAAAATATGTGGTTCCCAGCAGATTAATTCAGCCCATATGCTGGTTTGACAGGAGAAATCTCTTGTTCTAGACATGATTAAACTGACAAATCCAGTGTTTCTTGTATTTTGGTACACTGTAGAATGCAAACAACGGGTGTGTTTTCCCCCCCCCTGATTGTGTAACTGACATTAGGTTATTTCAGAGATGTTTATTTGTTCTTTTCTGAATTGCATAATATATTGTTGTACGTTGCAGATGCAGTACATAGCACAGCCTCATCAAGGACAAGTGGATGTACCAAGTGTTTGAGATTTTGACTTTGAAGTCCACAAATTTCACAGAAGTTAGTATTATTTTTAGGAGCTGGTGCTGTTGATGGACCCCAATGAATGAATGAAAATTCTGTGGAAGTCACTGGGGCCCATCAACTGTTTGGTTACTGACATTCTTCAAAATATCTTCTTTTGTGTTCAGCAGAAGAAAGAAATTCATACAGGTTTAGAACAACTTGAGGGTGAGTAAATGATGACAGAATTTTCATTTTTGGGTGAACTATACCTTTAAGTGCAATTAAAGAAAGTACACTTTCATGACTGTTTCTTAACACACTACACAAAAAAAAATCATTATTGGGTCAAAAAGCACTCTAAAGTTCAGCTTATTTCATTCAATATAAATGTCAACTATAATACATTTTAAATTTAAATTTAAATTAACATACATAAAGGATCTGAAAGCATTCAGTTAACACTCAAGCATTATTTTAAAGTATATTACTTCATTTTAAAAGTAGTCATTCTTTTTCACAAGGGTATATGGGACTGTGATCTTGATACCATGACCAGCCTGGTCTACAGATGTGCTAAACACATGGGGAGGTATAGGTGTCATTGATAATTTCCCATGCATAATGACCAGGTGACCAGGCAGACCAGACAAGGCACGTCTTGTGTTCAGTTATTTGCTGGATGCCTTTCACATGCCTTTTGGGGAATGCTTAGCATTATTTTCTAAAACTACACCTCTGAAGCAGCCTCAGGAGCATAGGTACATGTGCTACGTGCTCAGTGGCCTACAGCCTACGTGAAAACATTGAAGATTCACTGTTTCTACATATAGACCCAAATTCCTAATTCGGAAACGGATAATGGCTTCAAAATGAATAACCGTTTAGGCCTACTGGATAACAGCTGGGCCAAGGGATAGATAGCAAATTAAAGCCTACACAAACCAAATCATACGCAATGATGAGTGCGTGTCAAGTGATTATAAGATTCTACATGATCATACATATTTCTACGTAATATGTTTATTTAAACCCTGTTTTTTACGATATGTGAGGCCAATATGTTTCTCGCTGCTTATGTAGGCCTACTTTAGCCCATAATTTGTTCAGATTTTAATTTACATGCATAGTAAAAGGTGGTTTAGCAATTTTCAATCACTGAATATTTCCTTTCAACTTGAATTTCTCTTAGCACTTTTTTAAAAATATAGAATCCTCTCTTATCTCCTTATTTGGGGTTGTGGATGACTGACATAAATTTGTTCTTCTGGAAATTAAAAATTCCTTTTATTTAACATTTAGTAGCATATTGTTTTAAATGAGAAGATAATACATTTCAATACATTTTAAGGGCTAATTATAATTAAAAAATAAATATTTTATGTGCTGGAATATTTGTTAAATGAAAACTATGAAGGGAACAAAATTGCTGCTGTAATTTCACGAACTGATAGAGATAGAGAAAAATATATGATATAAAGATATAAAAAGATATAAATATAAGATATTAAAGATATTAATATAAATATAAAGAAAAAATGACAGATTCTCAATTTATAATGCGGCTGTGAGCTATAGGCCTAACACACGTTCTTTCTGCATGTCTTTTATGTGTTTGCTAGAGATTGAATTCAAATCAAATACTGTCAAACTGCCCATATTCTGTCTACTTCATATAGTATGAAAATTATGGAAATATATGGTTCAGATCACTCAAACCATATATGGAAATGAAAAAGTCCTTTATGGTCACCAATGAAGTCTGGTTGTAATAGTGGAAAAGTTTGGTACTGCGCCCCAAACAAAAAATCTAATGGAAAGCTATAATTACTTGAGGTATCAACCTCAAATTTGGAACAAAACTTAATTGTTCAGATTAATGGCTTTGTTTTTCTTGCAGTTTTAGAGTAAAACATGTTTTGTAAAATATATATATTTTACGTTAAATATATATATATATATATATATATTTTTAATTATTTACATTTTATAAAATGAAAACCTTTTTCACTTTAATTTTTTTTTTCTCACTTCTACAATAATTTGCCACTTGTCTCCTTTAAAATGAGACCAAACTTAAGTCTGTGCTCCAAAGTTTTCAAGATTTATAACCATTTAAAGTGGAAATGTCATTTATGGGTCTATGCCCCAAAAATGGGACTGACAGTTAAAGGGTTAAGAGTCTTGAAAGTGTACTCTCTTTAAGTGCACTTGAGGGGCCTTTTATTTCATTAGTATTATATTACCTGCAGGTATAGTTAAAAATATACATTGATGATTTGAAGTACACTAGTTCACATTTAATACAATTAAAGGGATAGTTCACTTTGAAATTAAATTTTGGTATGTTTTAGCTTACCTCAAGGGCATCCAAGATGTAGGTGTCTTTTTTTCCGCAGTAGTTTCAATTTTGATATTTTTAGGTCAAACCGTTCTTGTCTGTCAGTCATATAATGCAGGTCGATGGTCACTGTCTCAAAGAGCATGCACAGAGTCCAAATTAAAACAATTCCCCATCGTCCAAATTAAACAATTCCCCATCGTAAGTACACATTGATGGCCTAAGACACGAAACGAGCGGTTTGTGTGAGAAAACGAACAGTATTTATATCGTTTTTACCTCTTGAACACAGCCACGTCCAAGTGATCTGAGAGCGCGGGCGGGTATAGATATATACAATAGAAGTCGCCTTGGCTACGGCAGTTCATTGGAACGAAACCGTAGCCAAGGCGACATCTATTGTATATATCTATACTCGCCCGCGCTCTCAGATCACTTGGACGTGGCTGTGTTCAAGAGGTAAAAACGATATAAATACTGCGGAAAAAAAGACACCTACATCTTGGATGCCCTTGAGGTAAGCTAAAACATACCAAAATTTAATTTCAAAGTGAACTATCCCTTTAAGCACAGTTCTGGGGGCTGTCACTTTTGATGTAGATTTGTACCTATTGCCGAAAAGCAAACAGATAAATTGTTTCATGCCTGAAAATAGTTCAGTGGGAATATTTAGACAGACAGGTCAGACACTCTTGACCTTTGACTTTAAACAAATATTTTCTTGACCTCTGGGAGGAAACAAGCCTTTTCTTGCCATTTAAAGCTTCACAAATAAGAAGTCAATGACCGTAAGAAGCATTTGGAAAAGTTTTTCAGAATTTTTTAAACAATGCGAAAGTTCATGTACTTGCGATAACAAATATCTTCCTCTGCTCTTTCTCAAACCAGCATTTTCACCTCTAAAAATGTAAATAAAAGCCGCTTATACTTTTTAAAACTATACCTTTTTATAGATTATCATTATCTTCAACACCAGATCAGCACATTAACCTTTTAAACCTGCCTTGAATAAAATCGTAGAGCCATGAGACAGTTTCAGTTCAGGATTACTGGTGTGCTATGGATTAGGTTCATATAGTTTCACACTGCCTGAAGCATACAGTTGGTTACAGACCAGACATGTCAAAACTATTAGCACTCAGTCTCTAGTATTCAGCCAGAGGTTATAGATTTTTCTATTCCTGAGAAATGTCACTTACTTAACCTATATATAATAAACTATAGATTTATTTTTAGTAGCACAAATAGTTGATGAGTTATGTTTGTTCAAATTCCTAGGAGCTAATAGTGATGCTTACATTAGCAAAAACCATTAATCAATAAATTAAATAAGAAAAAAATACCATTATGTATATATGATTAATTTATTAATGTATATTATTTATTTATTTAAATGTATTTCATAAATGTATATTAAATGGAACAATCTTATTTAATTTTATTTACTTAGAAATCATTGTATGTAATTTGTAAATAAAATAAAATATATAGAAATACATTATATAATAATTCAATGAATGAATCAGATTTTAGTATGCTTAAGTATCAAATATATTTCAGAATATTTGACCACACCCATTTCTTTCTATTCTTTGGCTAGCTAGTATTATTGGCTCTCTCTTGGTTGGTTAGCACATGCATGGTTAAATGTTCTGTATAGTCAGGGGTACAGGGGTAAATATGTTTCCTCATGGAGGGACCTTCTCTTGTGTCATTGTCAATTCTTGGAAATGCAGCACTGGGTTGTGATGATTTGTTATGGCCAAACTGGACAGGCGTATTTTCTCTAACTTTATGACTGTCAAATATGCTGTAGATTTAGGAGAATATCTTTGATGTAGCCTAAACTAATCAGCCTAAATGTTTTGTACACACACAGTCTCTTCTCCATTCTTTCTCTTTTCTTAGCAGTATTGTTGCTCCATCCATTTCCCATAATGGAAATGCTATTCATGGAGTCATTAAGCCAAACTGAGAATGGAAAATTAGTTCTGCCCTTCTTCGAAACTTTGGGGCGAGCACATAAACGACACACACACACACACACACACACACACACACACACACGCACACACACGCACGCACACACACGCACGCACACACACGCACGCACGCACACACACGCACACGCACACGCACACGCACTCACACACACACACGCACACACACACGCACACGCACAATCAGTTTCCTGGTTTTATGGGTACTTTCCATAGACATAATGATTTATATACTGTACAAACTGTATCTTCTATCCCCTAACCCGAACCCTACCCCTAAACCAATACCTATCACAAAAAACTTTCTGCATTTTTACATTTTCAAAAAAACATAAATTAGTACGAATTATAAGCTGACCAAAAAAAACATTTGGTCCTCAACCTCCTTTCCACAGCGAGTCTTATCAGTTAACTACAGGCATGAGAGATACCTCAAATCATGCTCACAGAAGATGTCTACGTGATTGGACTTTTGTGAAGGGACAAAGGAAAGGGCTCTGTTGATTGATTATTAACCACCCATAACACCCAAGCAACGTACCTAAAACATTTAAAAAACCTTAATTGCATAGAAATGGCTTGGAAAGCACCCAAGACGTTGCCATTGCATTGAGTTTTGCTTGGGCAAGCACCACACTACTAAAAATCATCATAAAGTCATCAATTTATGATTACATCCTCAAATTATCCCCTACACACTCTTAAAAATAAAGGTTCCAAAAGGTTGTTTTTTTTCACAGCGATGCCGAAGAAGAACCATTTTTTTGGTTCCCAAAAGAACCTTTCAGTGAACAGTTCTTAAAATAACTTAAAGTAACTGTGTGGAGAAAATAATCTAAAGAATAGTCTAAAGTTTTTCAATTGAAAGTTTCCATGGATTTGAAAGATTCTTCATGGCTCCATCGATGCACATAAAGAACCTTTATTTTGAATGGTGTATTACTCCAGTGAGTCCATCATAAGAAACCCGAGCTTGCTGTATGACAAAGCTGCCAGCTGCTTCTAAAACAGGAAGTCACATGTGACAGCCTCAAAAACTGCTCTCTTCCGTTCACCTTTCCCCTAATTCTTACTGCTTCTTAGTCAATCCTTAATCTGCCATTCATGAGTGGGAAAATCAAGTCATTTCCTAAACAGTCACAGCACCCCACTTGACTTTTCATTCTTTTCTGCCTTATAAATACACAGCCTCTTCAACAGTTTCACGCAAAGGACTTCCCGTAATTTAATTATAACTAATGATGTATGTACACTGTTTGTTTATCATCAGATTCTCAGACTTTTTAGCGCTGCAAGCCATTCCTATGCGCCTGTTTTAATATGTTCCATTTGAGAGCTCAAAAATAAATTTAGCAACAAACGAAACGACTTATGAGTTCTGTCACCTGTCACCCAGGACAGCTCAGACGTCTATCTGATACAATACAATGCTTGTTTGTTTTGTCATGCCATACCAGCCAGTCTGGGAATAGTACTAGAGCTATAGACTGTATAGTGATCTTTATAGACATAGTAAACTGACTGCACACGTGTCTGTTCAAAACAAACAAACAATGATGTAGTATTAAAGTGCACATTTACAAGTTTTATTTTTGGAGTCTGGATATATTTACATGATTTAAAAACCCATTATTTATCTATACTGTGCATTGCTGCAGCACCTCTTTTTACCCTCTGTTTTAGATTCTTTTCTCTTTATATCCCACCTTTCCAAATACAGTCTTGAAAGGCCTGTGAGGGGTCTATTTTTGCTTTAAAAAACATGTTTTTATTTTTTAAGTTTTAGATGTAGAGTCAGGTGCTGAGCGGGTAGGGACATTGCAAGGTTGGCATCTCTGTCTTGATGTCATATTATGCAAGCTTGGCATCAAGCCATGTGGAACAAAGGTGATTCTCCATTGTCCTACAGTAATGGAAACTCATCTCATATTCATGTTAGGTAACGGAATGCCGGCTGTTCTTTTTCCTCTGTTTGTTTGTAGCTCCTCATCATAGCATATGCTTTATTGGAGCTTCTGTATACAAGCATGTGATGCACATCATATGAGAAACAAAGAATGCTGACCTTGTTACGTGAATACATTCTACCACATGTAGGGAACCGCACATTCCAGTTTTATTGCAGGGCCCTCTCTTACTGCAACAGTGGAGAAAGGTTTGCTACATTTTGATTGGATCTAGGTGGACTTGGCGGTCTAACACCATCAGATAAGGATGCTAGGACAACTGACAGGCACCTCAAGCACGGGAAGGACAGGACTTCTCATTGGTCCACAGACAGTTTCTGCCCTGCACCCATCATGAGACTAATCCCTGGTTGAAGATAACCGCATAAAAATGATTTAGGACTTTTTGGATGCAAGAGCAATGGCTGAAACAAAGGGAGGCTACAATGATCCATCCAATCCATTCCAAACTATGTTTGGAAACCGTAAAACTGATGTACACATCCATTTCATACTTATTTAGAGGAATAAGTATTCCCAATGACAGCTATTTGTAGTGCAACATCTTACACTAATTCAGCTGTTAATGTACAAATGAATGAATGCATGACAGTTCAATCTTTTTCCATCTTGTTTGGACTCTATTTGTTTAGAATATTGCTAAAGGTTTGGAAAGTGAGAAATGCATTGGGAAAACTTAAAAAAAAGTGCTTTAGATTGTACAAATGAGTTCCACAGGGGAAAGAAGGTGTAAGGTCCACCCAATCGGCCCAACGACAGTTTGCGATAAGCAGGTGAAGGATTACTTTACGTTCGGTCATTTCCGTAAGTAGTTTAATTCCAATTTACTTTTATCTGACCTTGAATGTAGGTTGGAATGCCAATTAGTTATTGGTCATTTATATGATAATTTACCTAAACATTTGATTATTCCATTTTACTCTTTACTCGTATTTTACTCGTTCATTCAATGTCGCTAAGGGTCTTGCGGCGGCCGTTTAACGCGGACCCCACAATCACAAACTCACGAGTCTTGGTCACTGGACAGATGTAATTGACTATATTATTTAGAGGCCTGCTCTCATGCTTACTCTCTCTAAAAGTATTTTGTTTAGTTTCCATAGATATGTATCCACTTGAATAAAAGCAACACTATCTCTAGTCAGAGGTCATGAATCCTGCTATAGATATAGGCTGACCAACATTACTTTCTCTGATAGTAGTTTTGGTTTTGTTATTTCATGATTCTCCATGTACACTAGCTTATTATTGTAATATTACAATAATCAAACGTAGCGTCAGTTCTGGCAGGTCACGTTAGTCAAGCTGTCATCAGCTGACTCTCAGCTGATCCACGTCTACCTATATGACGCCTATCACTGTATACAAGCTCCTTCAGTATTATCAACATATATCGCGTTTCTCAGTAGTTACCCTCCTCCATCCCCAGCTCCTCCTCTCGTGCAGTCAGGATTTGGCATTCTGATTCCCCTTTGAATCAGACTAAATTCTCATTTGTACTTTAAAATCTTGAATTAATGATGTCTGCAATACATTCATGTTGGTTCTGTTCTGTTTACCCTAAGGGGGGTTATTGCTGCTCTCCCTGCTCTTATCCATGCTAGGCTGCATGGATGCGCAGGGAGCTCTTGCCCAGAACAGAACCATACCGCCAATCCTAACTGTATGCTAACTGTCAATCGTATTTGATGATAGTGGTCCTGGCAGAAAATAGAGGCAAGGCTCACTCTATTTAGGTTGGTCGAGCAACATTCTGTTGTCCTAAATGGAAATTCTCTTTATTAGCCTTTACAGTATAAGTACACTTGGACTAGCCCCAAAATTTAGCTGGAACTCTAAAATCTCAGTTGGTGTGCCCTATGCTCCACTCAAAACCGGACTTTAGTCTGTTACTAACCTGACACAGATTTGCGGTAACAAAGGATACAACGTAATAAAAGTAGTCAGAATAAAATCAAATGTAACAATTTATTATTAGTTAACAAGTAATTGTTTATTATTTAGCAGACGACACCCAGGGGATGTCCAATGGAGATGCAGCTACAGGAGATGGAGACCCAGGTGTAGCAGACGAGCCGAAGAGCCCATCACTGGCACTGGACTGGAGCTTCCGAGGAGTGAGCTTCCGACTCACGCAACTTGGTCAGACTCTCTGAGGGGCGCAGGCTCCAGGTCGATGACCTCTCCTGTCCTCTCTGTTGGATTAGGCTCGTTGATCGCGGCAGGCAGGTCTCCCTTGCCTGTGGTGGACTCTCTTATCTCCATCGTGCCAGTCGTCGACGGATGACAGGTCTCTGGATGTGGAGTGGGGCTGGTGTGGTCCTCTGCCAAGCCAATGGTGAACAGGGAGTTGTTGTTCACCAGCACCAGCACCCTCTCTTTAATTTTTGGGTGATCTGCTGCTTTTTCAGTTTTATGTTTTCAATTAAATGAATTTACTGTAAATGTACCTTTTATCACTTGGCCTATTTTATTGTATTCTCTTTATTCTGTCATGTAAAATACTGATTGACTACACTTGATTGGAAGCAACTTGCATGATTAACTGCTGCTTGTTCTTCACTGAAGGTGAAACTTCCAGTTCAGTAACCTGTTTCTGCAGCTTAACTGGTAGAGCATGACATCAGTAAACTGACATTCGTGGATTCAGTCACCAGAAAACACGGAAATACACATATACTGATCAAATGCAAGCTTTAAAATGCCCTGTAAAATGTTTTGGATAAAAGCGTAACATAACATATAAGACACACATATACAAAATCATGTATCTGACATGTGAGATTAGGATGTTTCTCTCTCCCTCTCTCTGTCCACACGTTTTATAAGAGTTACCATGAGTTAACTCTAGCTATAGACTTCTAGCTAAAGCTATAGATTTCTAGTTTCTAGCTAAAAACACCCCTCTAAATAGTGTGGTTTTTAACTAGTTTGGGTATTTGGTATTTTAGATGATAACATTGACTAATGTATATATTTAATTTAGTAATATAGTTTAACTAAACTCTGAAGAATGCCTCTCAGGCTAATTAATTAATTATATAGATGTCAAAAAATATATTTCCAATCAGTAAATGATATTTGAAGCTATTTTTATACCTGCTTCCCATAGCTGATGTAGTTTCACTGTGCTAGTGCGTCATCATGTAATGTCACACCTAAGAGAGTATTCTCTTTCCTAAGATTCTGACTAAACCTAACCACTACATTAATAATCCATTACCAGTAAGTGTGAACTATAGGCTGGAACTAAATATGAGTACAGAGTAACCATCCATGTGCAAACTAACTAATAAGGATATGAAGGCAATATGTGCCTTCCAGCCAATCAGGGAGAAATTAGTCAGCTGCAATGTAAAAACTCCTTCATTTATGAAAAGGGAAATAAGTAGCCTAGTTGTTTAAGTCATGAATTCCTCAGATACAATAAAAAACTTTATTACACTGGTCATTCTTAAATTGCGTTAGATTTCAGAGAATGTACACTCCCATTTACTAAGCTGATAGATTTAACTTTCAAAGAAAAACTAATGTTGTGGTTACCGTGTTAATGTGTTACATGTCAGTCAGTATGTGTAATTCTATATACACTGTAATATTTTGACCACAAAGCATATAGTATTTAGAGTCTGCCATCTTATCTCTTATAAATGTTATACATTAGCATTAGCTCAGGACTGACCTAATAAATGTTTTTGAAAAAGGTTATGTGGTGAAATCTAGAGCAGATAATTGTAATAAGTTTAATCCAGACTAAAAACATTCACAGGTATTTGGGGACAATTAGGGAGAATTTGAGTATATTATTGTCATAAACCAAGCATTAGGTGCATTGTGTAGTCCAAACGGTAAACTGAAAAATCCTAAAAACAATCCGTGTTCATTTCGGTAGCATACAGAGGCCAGATATGGCTTTCCCAGCCTCCCAACACAAAACGCCTCTGGTATGCCTGAACTCTGGGCTTACTTGGCAGTACTACAGTAACAAAAATACAAAAACAGCTCCACTGTTCACATGCATGAAATGGTTTCGAGGAAAAGGGGAAATAATTTGTACTAATGCCAACTCTCTGAGCTCAGAAGCAGAATCTGAGGGTAAGTGAGTTCTAAGGTTGATAGACAGAATAAACAATTTCAACCACAATTTCAGTTTCATTTTATCTGCTATGCTCCAGCCTGTCACAAATGATGACTAAACTTAGATGGGAATTCTGAGTCAGAGACAACTCATTTTCACTTAACTTGCTGTGATCAAAAAGTCCCGCTATAAAGTTATATGTGTTCAGGTTCAAAATTTCCACATAGTAAGCCCATGACAGCAACTTTCTTGTCTGGCTGCATAACTGTACCTTCCTTTGATTGGCTAAACATACATAATCATGCATGTCATTGGTTGAGGCCAGTGTTTTGCAAGCTTTCATTCACCTAATGCATGCTCGGGATTTCCCATATTTTTTGTCTTCCTTCTTTATCTTTTGGTTTCTCTCTCACACACCCTTTTTTCTGTTTGGCTATACTGTATTTTCTAGCAAATATAGTACAATTAGAACAGTTAGAACAGATTAGAAGGTCAGATTCTAATATGAATCTTATTTTGAAGGAGAAATTCCAAATGTTTGTTATTTTCCGACATCGTTATGTGTGATAAAATGATATGTTCTGTTGTGCTTATGTATATAAGCTTCAGCTGAAACGGACTGTTCCTCTGGCTTACAACTATCATGGTGTGCAGTTTAATTCCCGCAATAGATACTCTCAAAGTGGCCCCATTCAAAGTATTTCAACACTTACAAAAATGTAAAACTTTCACAGCATTAGATAAAGTATCATCAATCCAAGTGGCTAGCAAAGAATAAATTACATATAATGATCTAAATGTCCCTTTGTGGTTGTCATATGTTAGTGAATCATGTTCATATTAATTTATGATGAACTACAACTGTATGAAATTGAGGCACTGACTTTCAATAGAATACTATAGTATAAAAAAATCATACAATACAATAAAAATAATATAATACAATTTATTGTATTAAATATTTTATTAATACTATTTTTTTTTCTGAACTATCAAACATCAATGATTTTAGAGGACAAACATTATGCTAAATTCCCAAAAATGTAAAGAGCAGGCAGAATTCAAACTCTATGAGGTCACTCTTTTGACCCGCACATTTGGATACCCCCACAGATTCCTCTAAATGTTCCATTTCCTCGCTCTCATTCTTCATGTGTTCTACCAAGTTGCAGTTTTTTTTCCCCACCCACGTCATCCTTCCCTGGCTTGAGGCTGAGAACATTACTTCCCCTATATTTGTGTACACTCAGTCTCAACTGTAGCTGAAATGTCTCTGACTTCTGATTGGTGGTTGACTCTGATCACGCTCCACCTCATTGGTTGGATGGCTTGAGCATGCTGTGATCACGCTGTGAATTCATGCCAGCATCAACTGGCTGATGTGTCTTGACTCTTCCCTGTTCTGTGTAAAATGCAGGTGTCAGCCCTTTTATGGAGTGTGGCAATGTCTTGGGCTTGTGAACATTGTGTAAGACATAAACACGGAGAGAGCAAATCTAAACCTGGAGACTCCAACAGCTCCTTATTTATCTCATTTATTTGTATACAAGCAGAAATGTACTGAACTTTCTGGCGTCTTGTGGGTCACAGTTAGTAAAGCACTACCTATAAGTATTAGAAAAGGCCAATAGACTAATATGTGTCATATGGATTAATGTGATTTTACCAAGTACATGTTCCTGGATCAACATCTTTGGCAACAAATGATCCTTGAGCAGCTAATCAGCATATTAAAATGATTTCTGAAGGATTGTGTGACACTGAAGCCTGGAGTAATGGAGTAATATATCTTTATTTACATTTTAAAATGAGTGTAAAAAAAGTTATGTGAGTAAAAACCAACAGTATGTCGAAATCTGTTCTGCACAGCAACCCTAAAGTTGTTGAATGTTTTAAAAGGGGGAACTGAAGGTCTCAACAAATTTAGGCACAGAGAACCGAAACAAGGCAGAGAAACTGATTAAAAATAGGGAAATGGGATTTGTCCAGAACATCACATTTAGTGTTCATTTTTCAAAACAAGACATGGTAATCTTAGCACACGTGTTACATACAATTAGTAGATAAAAAAAAAAAAACTTTTGTTTTTTGACTGCTTTGACTGCTGCACTGCAGGCTCACATTATTACATCACTGGGGAAGTGTTGTTTCTCATCCATTGACACATTGTGCCAGATTTCATGTGCGATATGATCAAAACAACCTCAGGGCTCAGCACGAGCTGCAGAAATGTACACAGATATGTTTTCTGATTTTCTGTGCTGTGTGCTGCTGAACGGTTTCGCAGACACACTCCTCCCATGCTGCCTCTGGATGAGATCGGAATGTTCTGTTTACAGTGAGCGGAGCAAAAACACTTTGAGAAAGAGGAAATATCTTTTCAGCTAACCTTGATTTGTGCTGTAATGCCTACACTGATATATCATGATACACAGGAACAGAAAATGCATTGTTGCTTAATTGTAACTGGACACAAACTTCATAATGAGTTGATATGTAAGAAAGTACAAACTCTTAGGATCAGTACCAGTTAGATCTCTTCATTGAAAATAACTCACAACTGCAAAGACAGTCCACTCTGGGAAATGATCAGGGATTCCGAAATGAGGGTTTGTGAACCCCTAGAGGTTTATGGCGGAACTGCAGAGAGTTTGAGGAATTAAATTAAGAATGCCTTTGTTAAATTGAACTAAATTACATTACATTAAATGAACAATGGTAGGCATTAAAAAGTACAGATTTTTTTTTAAAATTCATATTTATATTTTTGTTCAAATTTCAGTAAAGATGAATTAACCCATAAATGCATGTATGTTTCGCCAATCATTAATACATATTCGGGACTTTAGCGACGCGGATCTATATCTAAAACGGATGGAACTCTACCGATAATATACAACTCTCCTGATATTAGAGTAACAATTACATAAGAATAAAATAAAGCATATTTTGTTACCTTTTGGAGCCTGCAAGGGTTCTGTTTGAGCAGATGTTTTATATCATCATCACTGTCCTTGTCAGAGCTCATCTCCCAGTACATTCAGCATATATTCGCCATCTCAAACATATTCTCAAACTATCATTTTCAACATCTTCAAAATCAATATTTTGATCACTGACAGCTTCTCCACCAGATCCACCATCAAGTGACAGTGACACTAATGTTTGATTGTGTTCAGTACTTGCTCTGCAGTAAATCACTGAGATATTTCAAGTTTTGCTGATGATACTTCCTATTCTTTTGTTTTCTGCCTGCAGTAACTATGAATGAAACATCACTTCATTGTGTATCGGACATTGCCACCTTGTGGAATAAAGGTGAATTGCACTTTTTCAGTCATCAAAGATTCAACCATTATTGTGCAGAATAAAATATACTTACACTGTTACACACCTCGGGTCATTAGCAACCCAATACAATTCTAGGAAAACAGGTATTGTTTTATAATTTTTTTAAAAAAAATCTTGTTATATTGTTAATAATGAATTAATTGAGGAATACTAAAAAGGTTGATGTCTAACTTTAAATAATGAATGAGGACGAGGATAGTGTCACTAAAGACCCGATGTATGCATTTAAGGGTTAAATTTATCGAAAAGTGATAGCAGACATTTATGAAGTTGCAAAAGATTTATATTACAAATAAATACTGTTCTTTTGAACTTTCTATTCATAAAAGAATCCTGAAAAAAAATGATCATGGTATGTTAAAGGTGTATTGTGTAATATTTAAGAGGATCTGTTGACAGAAATGCAACATCATATACATAATTATGTTTTCAGAGGTGTATAAAGACCTTACTTAATGAACCATTATGTTTTTATTACCCTAGAATGAGCCATTTCTATCTACATTCACCGCGGGTCCCCTTACATTGAAATGCGCCGACATGTTTCATGTTGTTCTTCGTGCAAGGAAGCAAGCTAAAGTCAGCGAATAAAACTCTGACACAATGATGAACAAGTAACAATAATATTCCCAATAACATATCGTTTTACTGAATAATAAAGTGAACATCATTTCTTAATTTATCTTTGTAAAGATGAACTGAACTGGCTACTCTCTGCTGTCTCAGACGACGACATCTTTTCCTGTCGGCCACCGTAACTTTTGTTGGTTGCAATTCGTAACCTCACCACTAGATGCCACTAAAAATCACACACTGCACCTTTAAGCAGCACAACAGTTTTCAATTGATAATAAGAAGAAATGTTTCATGAAAATCACCTCTAGATCAAAATGTAATAAGAAACATACATTTTTGATTGGCACTTTATAGCTCCCTAATCTTATACAATACAAAGAGTTATCAAATGTATTTTTCAATGTATCCCTTAAAGATGAACTAAGTAACTTTTTTACCTTAACCGAACAGCTTCGGAGTCATTGGAATAGTTATATGACTTTTTTCGGGTTGAATGGTGGTCGTCTCGCACCCCCCAAGCGCCTGTGAGACGAAAAACCACCCTTGCAACTTTGAGCCGCAGGGCCGCCGGATATCGCGTATTCGCGTATAACGAATTGCTTTACGGCAAAAAAAATCTGCTAAAATTCTGTCATTATTGCGCTCCCTCACGCTGTTCGAACCCGAATGAAGAAGACGTTTTAAAGAATGTCGAATCTGCTTTGATGTCGTTGATCTACTAGCCTCTGGTATCTGAGAGTCGCCAACGAGTTTTTCGACAGTGTTGTCAAATATCTTTTCCGAAGCTGTAGGGGGAGCTCTATAGAGAAACCTGTGAGCAAAAAGCAAGAATACAGCGAAGAAATTCCCGAACTACATAGCCCTGCTTAAAAAAGGTCAGAACATTAGGGTGTTCCAAATACCAGGGACTTCATCAATCATTTGTCAAAGTGTTTCAGCAGATGGTGGGGGGAATCCTTGCTGGCAAAGGTTAAGTGGCTCAAGTGAGCATTGTTGAGACAGCAAGAGTGTGATATCAACGCTGCAGTTTCTGGGTCACTCTTTCTAAGAGCATCCCTTTAGTAGCACAAGATTGTAACCACTAAGGCTGTTTGCCTGTTTGCCCGTGTGCATAAATTCATTAACATGACCCCACTGAACTCAGCATTAAACAGAAGTTGCAATAGATTTTTCTTTTCTATGTGGCGTATATATGAGTGAAATATACATTCATTTAAATCATCTAATATGAAATCTCCTTGACATGCACAAATCAGTGAAGCTCAAACTTGGTCACACAGTCCCCTCAGCCACTGAATGAGCCATGACTCAGTCCTTCAAGCCAATATTAAAAGGAACAGCAACACCTGCGGCTTCATTTAGGGGTGACGCCGCGGACTGATGAGCTGCTGACAAGCCTTGGCGTGAAGACAGTGTCATGATATATCACAGCCCTAGTGTCAGTAAGACCTAAGCTGACAGTGACACAACGAGGAAGTCAAGGCACTGAACATGCTTTATGTTTGACCCAAAGCAATGATTTGGTACTGGCACTGATATTTTGGGCAGTGCTAGTCAGCATTATGTCAACATTTCAGCAGTGCAGCTTTAAAGGTATAGCGGAGGATGTTTTACTTCCTGGTGGGTAGTCTAAACTATTGGTCCTCCTAATTGTCAATCATTCTGGTGAATCAATCAAACTTTTCAAAAAGTGGAGAGGGCGGGTCTTATCTAAAATTTGGAAAGATCCTCCGCTATACCTTTAATTAAGATTCTGGAAGGACGAAAACATCAGTAAGAAAGCCAGAGATATGTTCAGTGTAATGCCCTTGATTACGTCTGTCTCCTGTTTAGTCTAAAAATCTTCTGATTCCCATTTAGCGCCCTAATCAGAGAACTCTACGCAAACAATAAGCACACTTCCCTGCTTTCACGTGGTTTCCCCGGAACTAATATTATTGTTGTGTTTTTGAACATTGGAATTTCTATACCAATGTGTGGGAGGAAGAGCCTTCATCCAGTGTAGATTGCAGGGTCCATATGTCAAAGCAACTAAACAGGTCAATTACAACATTCAACGTTTAACATTCTATGAATTAATACTAGCAAGTGATTTCCTATAACTTTGATATTTTTGTGTCTCTTGTATGCTCTTTTTCTTCTTGCGTTATGAAGTTATTTCAACTCATAGCAACATTTTAAGTTCATTTATTTATGTCCATTTATGCTTCATGTCTGGGATCAAATGTTGGAATTTGTTTTCCAATAATGATGGGCTGTTTATTGTACATTATCCCAGACAGACTGTTTTATATACCGTTTCCCTGGAACAACCAAGAGTTTAGTGTCTTTCTCAAAAACACAATTGTGAAAACACATACATGTCTATATGTGTTCATTTAAGGCCAAAAGAACTCAGTTAAGTTCAGAACAGAGTTCAGTGCAAGTGCACTTTAGTCAAATGACAGGTTTTACTTTAAAGTACATTGTACAGTAAACACATTGTTTTAATAATCTTTTGTTGAGCTTTAAAGACATTTTTGATGTGTTGACCAACTTACTAAAGCACATGTAAAGTATTTGAATTCAATTTTAACTCGTGTTATTTGATATTGTATTTAAAGTTAATATTTACATAATACATGAATAATATGAGTTAAATGAAAATGATTCCAACTTTTTAAATGTGTAATTACAAATATATTAAAATAATTACATTTTAATAGAAATTACCTTAGTTCACCATAAATGCTTGACAGTATCAATAACTGTTTTAAAGACAATAGAAATGACTAATATTAACAATATGCATATTAATATGTACTTAAGTTGTACTTAAGTGGGTGAAAAAGCACTCTAATGTTCAGCTAATTGCATTTAATATAAATATAATCTATAATACATTTCAATTTAATTGCAATTATCATGCAATTAAGTGTCCAGAAACATTATTGTAAGAATGCACTTGATTTTAAAGTATAAAGTATTTTCTCCTTGAAAAAATAGTAAGCATGAAGGATAGATAATGTACATTTGAACAAACTGCCTAATCCTAAGTATTGAACTTTAGAACCTAAGTTGTCATGTACCATTTGTGCAATAAATGTGTTGAATATGAGGTACAATGAAGTACACATACTGTTGCTATGTCACGACTTCAGTTTAGTACAAATTTACCTGTTAATGTTGCAAACAAGTAATGAAAAAAGCAATGCATGCAAAGCGTTGCTCACACTGTGACTGTTTATTGCTTTACTTCAGTTTCATTAACTGGACTGTTTATTGCAGGAACAAGAACATTGTGTCATTGAATAACAGATCACGAGTGATGAGGAAGTAAGAACTGTTAACTAAGCAAACAGAGGAAGCATACTGCAGTATACTACACGTTCCATGAGAGCACAATAGAGAGGTTGATTCAGGAGCCGAGATGACCCTGAATATGAGGAAGCAGGAAAAGGGTGGCGCTGAGTGAGTTCTCCCATGGGATTAAGGAGTAGAGGTGGTTTCTGAGGATCAGCAAAGAAATGTAGATAAGCGATTGCTTTTTTGGTTTGGATGAGTTTACTTGTTTCAGCTAAATGGAAAGCAAATTCAAGCAATTACTGGGGTAATGAAATGATGCAGCACATGACTAACATGTGATCAGCAGAAGGGAGGATTTCATAACCGAGAGATCTTTGCAAAATCACTGACACAGTAATTGTCCTTGAATTTGATCATTCTTGTGAAAAATATAATTGCTCTTAATAGTTTTGAATTTGCATTTATATTGTACTTAAAATCTTAAAAGTATATTTAAAAAAACTATACTTGTAGATAATATAGTATATGAAATAAAAGACCACTTAATCGACACTTTGTAATAGTCAAATTAAAAGTTTTACTTTAATTTACATTTCTTCTCTTTGATCATTAGAACCAACCAGTTTATTGATGTACATTTAAGTAAAAATATTTTATATTGAGTCAATAATCACATGCTCCATTAAAAACCTGTATAAGTAACCATAAATCTCGGAACTGGGATGTCAATTTGTAGTTGCCAGACAGTAACCATGGTATAAAACCGTTAACATATATTTATTGAAAAAGTAAAAAACTCAGAAGAGGTGGAAATAATAATAATAATAATAAAAAACATTTACATTGAGAAGCTATAGTGGATACATCGGTTGAAATCCATGTTTCCTTTGGGTCTTAACAAAGACTGACCTCTTGTGTTTTCTCTGTTATAGAAACACACTGTAAACACAATATATATATATATATATATATATATATATATATATATATATATATAATTAGGATCTGATTTGTAATTGTATCCTTATTTTTTTAAGAATCATGTTGCACTGAGACTGTAATGAGATTGGATGGCAATACTGATTAATGAACAACATTTGTTGCCTGATGTGCCAAATCACCTTCCATTTTAATCTTCATTTGTTTTGTTAATAAAATGTATGTTTTGAGTATTTGTATATGTTTTTGTCATGTACAGACTCAGACTGAAATGACCAGGAAACAAGGTGAAACTCAAACAAGGTGTTTATTAAGAGTTTTGGGCAGGAACACTTGGGAGGGAATAAGGGAAGAAGTTCTTCCATACCTGCAAAATTTCTTCCAAGAAGTTGCAGGGAGGAAAGAAGTTGCAGGGAGGGAAGTTTAAAAAACCGGTCCCACTTTATATTAAGTGGCTTTTCCTACTATGTACTAACATTGAAATTAATAATTTGATACAATTAGCCTACCCTTAAACCTACCCATACCTCCACACCTCTCCCTAACCTTAACCGTATCACACCTCAATAGCAGCAAAAGTGTTTTACAATACAACATGAACACAGTAAGTACATTGTACTTATTTATCTATTTATCTTATTTATCTAAAGCCACTTAATATAAAGTGGGACCAAAAAACCTTTAAATAATGTTCTAATAATACGTTTAATTACATTTAGGATATATTTTAGTTTACCATCTTTCAAAGACAACAGAATTATGAAATTACATATAAAGATGTATGTATCAAAAAAGCACTTAAGGTCTCAATTTAATTTAATATAAACTATAATACATTTTCATTGAATTATAAATAAATTAGATGCAGTTGGCTATCTTCTAATATAGAAAGATGTATTACGTTTGTTTGAAGCCAGAAACTACTTTTTTAAGTATGCGGAGCATTTTCATTATTGCCTATTCATGGGTTTCATCAGGTCCCTTTCCACAGGTGTATAAAATCAAGCACCTAGATTATGAATGCAGACTGCATTGTGCTTGATTAATACACCTGTGGAAAGGGACCTGATGAAATCCATGAATATAGTGCACATTAACATAAACTGTGTTCTTCTGCAGTCAAAGTTAAACTAGTTTACAACATGTCTATCATAAACTACCTGAAGAAAATCTGCATTAGTGTACTTGGGTGGAGTATCTTTCTTGCTCAAGTCTTTTCAGGGTAAAACTCAAGCCAGATGAAGCAACAGAGACAGTGATGTCACACTTAGCTGTTTTGATCTTGTCACATGCCTTAAAGTATATTAAAGGACATTAAAGGACATTTAATCTCAGCACAAGCCTGTTCAGGCATTCACACAGTTGTGTTGGCTGTACCACACGTGAGAAGGCCCGTTTCCAAGGCCTTTCTCCTTCTTGCCACAGCAGAATCCTCTTTTTTTAGTTCCCTAACTGGATTGATGCAGCACAGCATGAAAGTCTAATCCACCCTTCTTGACCTCATTTTGGCATATTGTCCTGAAACTGACTTGTGGATGTGTGAAGTTCACCAAACATGACCTTCAGGCAAGAATATCAGGTGATGACAAAAAGTGACAAAACAGACACCCAAGCAACTAATTTTGTCCTTGCCTCCCTTATAAGTAGAATTAACCGACAAAGGGAGTTTTTTTTATTTTTTTATTCTCATGTACAGCACTTTGGGACCCACTGTGGTTTTTGAATGTGCTCTAGAAATAAAGTTGAGTTGAGAAAACAGGAAGCTGCAAGCACATATGACTTGCTGTATGCTACAGCAAACATATTTAAGGTAAAAGAAAAAGAAAACAGAACACATTAAACTACCTACCATTTATGAACATGACTAGAACATGAACATTTAGGTGACATTTGGAAACTATTTGGTATTCTTATACAGCCTTGTCTTCTCTTGTGAAAAAGAAGTACACTTTAGAATACTTTAAAAAGAGCTAAGAAATAACTAAACTTAATGTTTTCAGACGCTTTATTGCATGTTAATTAAATGAAAATGTATTATGGTTTAAATCTATGCAGTTAGCTAAATTTGATAGTGCTTTTTGACCCTCTTAAGTAGGACTTAAAGGGCTAGTTCACACAAAAAAATGAAAATTATCCTATAATTTACTCACCCCAAGCCATGTGCATATGACTTTCTTGTTTCAGCCAAACACAATTGGAGTTATATTAAAAAATATAGCTTTATGGGGGAGTAGTGAGGGCCTGAGATTGTGAAGCCCAAAAAGCGCATCCATCCATCATAAAAGTAATCCATACGGCTACATGGGGTTAATAAAGTGACCTTCTGAAGTGAAGCCATGCATTTTTGTAAGAAAAAAAATCCATATTTACAACTTTATAAACTATAAACACTGGCTCCCGGTAACGGCCGTTCACGAGTCTAATTCCGGTGGAAGAGTGACCTTTGACCCGACGCATGATGTAGGACGTTGGAGTAGCGTAGTTGAGAGTAGACACCTCTAGCGGTTCAAATAAATGGGCTGGGCAACAAACTCAAGCTCCGACATTTCAGTTAAGAAATTCTCATTTTAAACTTCTAATTCGTGAGTCGTGACTGATGTTTTGTTTTGCTATCTTCTACGCTTCCGCGTTCGTCAATACGTCATGCGTCGGGTCAGAGGTCACTCTTCCATCGGAACTCGACTGGTGCCAGTGCTTATATGAAGTTATAAATATGGATATTTTTCTTACAAAAACACATCACTTCACTTCAGAAGGACTTTATTAACCCCCTGGAGCCGGATTCACTTAAAGGAGAACTCCGGTCAATTTTAACATTGATTTACTGTATTTACTTCCTGTTTTCGGTCTAAGTCCACAGTAGTCGATTGTCGAGTTCACGCGCGTGATCATAGGTAACTAAGCAACAGTGGAGAACTCGACAATCGACTACTGTGGATTTCGACCGAAAACAGAAAGTAAATACAGGTATGTGCGCTGGCTGAATTAACATCACTTTTATTCATATCTTTCACATCTACTGCAGTCAGATTCACCGTGTTCACTCTGAAGGAATCACTCACATGGCTGGGCACTTGTAATGACACATCAAGGATGTTAAGAGGCTAAAAGCAGGTTTAAAACTTGCCCCATTTAATTCAACAGGGTGCAAATTTTAAAAAGAGGATAACACGGTGTAGACAACACCGATTTTTGTCGTTGTTCTCTGTACTGACAGCACTCCAAATTTACAAAAAAAATTAGCTCAATGTTAAAATTGACCGGAGTTCTCCTTTAAGTGTCTTTTTTTTCCCATTAATATTATATTATCTGCAAGTATGGTTTAAATACGGTTCGTTTTGAAGTACATTGTGAGCACATTCAATATGGGATGTTAACAATTTAGCATATTGTTGTGCTTTCATTGTAATAGTAATAAATTACATGTTTGATTTTAAGGACATTTTTATTTATGCACGGTAAACAATTTTGGTACAGTGTTGGATCGACAAAACCATAGCTTCATCTTTAGCATCAGCATCCAGCTTGATTCTGATCTGGAGAGTATGTTATAATAGTTTATCTTACTGACATTCAAAAAAAAGAAATCAGTCAAAAGTCAAAATCAGGTCAGTTGTATCATTTGTAAGCGAGCTGGACAAAGCAAAAATGACTTGTTCCAAATGAAGCACATGCATAAGGTCTGTGGGTGTACACTGTGTTCTCGTTGTCTCACCACAAAGGCACGCTGAGTACAGAAAGTACAGAAGGAAGTCACACGTGTGTATGTACACGTTTACACATGTTGTCAACATGCTCACCTATTTATGTAACTAAATGGCCCACAAAGAATCATAAATTACTATTATGAGTCTTACTAATAGAGAAACTCTACAATTCATGCTTGTTAAAGCCGCCTGCAGTACGTGTGCTTATGTTTGTGCAATGCATGGCATACCGAGACATTTTCGGGATCCTCCACGGTAAGCTTGCTGACAGGGTGAAGGGCTGTGAAATATATGGTGCTGCTCAAAGTTATAAGTTCACAGACCCCGGCCTTCACACTGACACACGATCCCTCCATGCAGCACAAACAACAAAGCTGCTTTAAATAAAAAAATACTAATGTTATATACCGTGTACTACAGTTTTGTTCAATGAGCATTTATCACTGTCAGGACTGCAGGCATTTAACGTTGCTGTAAGCAATGCTCCATGTTTATTCAGCATAGCCACATGCTGGTCCAAATACATTCAATAAGTGAACCAGGTCGTTTCGTGTTTCTAGACTGTGGCATTTGTTTATGTCTCAGTTGTGCTATAGGTCACCGCACAGATAGGGG
The DNA here is from genome assembly GCA_021554675.1 of Leuciscus idus. Classification (NCBI taxonomy): domain Eukaryota; kingdom Metazoa; phylum Chordata; class Actinopteri; order Cypriniformes; family Leuciscidae; genus Leuciscus; species Leuciscus idus. The sequence continues at coordinate 15,191,654 of CM038628.1, forward strand.
GGGGCAGTACTTTCTTCAGGTGAGTTTGCTTCTGTTTGTTGACTTACATTTCACATCCTTGTCCTTCACAGCGCGTGATATATGTTGTATAACATGTTTTTCCTCAGGCCCTGATGGAAAATTCTGCATGCAAGTTGTGTAGGTGCAAGTTCAGCCCCTTATGAAAAGAAGTATAGCCTACTTCAGCAGACTTTTAAAAAGGGTAACTAAATACTAAATAGTAGCTAAGTAATTATATGTAACTACACATTTGTAATGATGTAGTTGCAGCACGTGGGTTATGAAAAGGAACACATCTGATTTGACACTTGGTAAATTAGGTTTAATGTTAGAGGGGAGCTGATATTTTTCAGTAAGGTTTGTTAGCTTAACTGTTAGCACTGCAAAATGTTGCTGCAAGAAATCCTTGCAGTAAAACAAGATGGATATCAAGACTCGCTGTGCTCAACACACGCCAAAGCATGAATTTCAAAACTGCAGAATAAAAAGAAAGGGCTTACAGAAAAATATTTAACTCAAAATAATAATAAAAAACAGCATACAAAACTGATGTATATACTGTCTCTTGAAATGTCTTTTCTTTTTTTAAAAGTACTGATATTGCTTTTGTGAAATATTTCTTGCACTGCAAAACAACATGGGGATGTTAAAGCTCTAATCAGGTGACTTATAAGAACTCATAATATTTCGTTTATACACTGAAGGGAAATATCGCCATCTGGCGGCTGACTAATGCTGCCGTGTCTCTGCTCTTAAAGGAACACTCCACCGTTTTTTGAAATAGGGCTTATTCACCTTCTTTCCTACATTTAGATAGGTGGGCAAATGCATTTTTGTCTCAGTGCATGCATTGTTTTAGTTTGACAGGGTCGGCGCTAGCTTAGCTTAGCATAATGAATAGAATCCTTTGTTGCCAGCTAGCATGTCCTGAGTAAAAGTGATATAAAAAAATTTAAAAACCCACCTAATTACTTCTTGTGGCCTGCGTATTCACAACAAGTACAAATAGCGATGCAGATTAACACTAGACGATTTCCTATGCAGATATTGACTTTGGACTATATTAGGGGGAAGCACAGGTGAAGCACTGCTACTTGGGCGCAGAGATATCACGCCCAAGTAGCAGTGCTTCGCCTGTGCTTCCCCCTAAAATAGTCCTTAATATATAAGTCAATATCTGCCTAGGAAATCGCCTAGTGTTAATCTGCATCACTATTTGTACTTGTGAATACGCAGGCCACAAGAAGTAATTAGGTGGGTTTTTTAAATTTTTTATATCACTTTTACTCAGGACATGCTAGCTGGCAACAAAGGATTCCATTCATTGTGCTAAGCTAAGCTAGCGCCGACCCTGTCAAACTAAAACAATGCATGCACTGAGACAAAAATGCATTTGCCCACCTATCTAAATGTAGGAAAGAAAGTGAATAAGCCCTATTTCAAAAAACGGTGGAGTGTTCCTTTAAAGAAATAGCTAACATGAAAATGTCATAATTTACTCACATTCAAGTCATTACAAACCCACATGATTTTCTTTCTTCTGTGGAACACAAATGAAGACATTTTGTAAGAATGTCCACTCTTAGCCACTCATTTCCATATACCGGTAATGGGAGTGAATAAAGACTGGGAATGTTAAACTCCAGAATAAAACAATAAATTAAAAAACATCATAAAAAAAGTAGTCCCGATGTTTTTTGTCACACACTCAAAACCACTCAAAAAAAAAAAAAAGATGAAGTTTCTCATACAGTTTTAATTTGCAATTCAAGGCATTATCAGGTGTAAACATGAGATGCATGATAAATGGTCTGTAGTGTCCGCTCCTATATGACAAAAAGGAATCCTGGCTTCTGTGTGTTCCCCTTTTAAGCAGAGCTTTCCAATTACAATAATTAAATTAAAAACATAATTAAAACTGTCTTTCAGTAACATTCCAGCACACTGTTAGAATAGCAGCAGTATCTGAGCCTATCATACCGTTTGAACAGCATCTCAACAGAACAGCATCTCAATAGCAGCATTGATTCTCAGATCTTAATTACATTAGTCATGAAATTAAATTCAGTCTCCGGTATTGACCTGATTCAGTATGTGTCAAGTTGAAACAAAGAATATGCTTGAATTAAGACACTTCTTAAAATACATACTTTCAGTCTCATTCATAGAAACATGTATCCCCCAGTGATGTCCACATTAGTAGACAGCTTCGTCCATATTGTCATCACTATCTGCTCCAAATTCCTCTCCGTTGTCAAAGTAAGACATGATGTAGTCTGTCTCCTGAAAGAAAAGAAAGAAGGCATATGTGTAAATGACAGCGCCACAAATATTGTTGAAAAAAAGATGTTTTGTGTCAAATTATGAAAAAACAAAAATTCTTACATCTTCAATCTCCTCTTCAACATAATCTTCATCCGCATCTGGCTCCTCCTCGTCATTCTGTTTCTTCTTCTCCTCGTCCTCCTCTTCCTCAGAATGCTGCTCTTGTTCTCTTTTCTCAAGTGTCTAAATGTTATTCCATAAAATGAACATTACTAACATGCTGCATACACAGATTACAGCAGCATTAAAAAAAAAAAGGAGAAAGCAAATGGTTGATTTGCTTCGTTTGTTACAATTTGTCAATATCAATTTTTGGTATAGTTTGTGTTTCTATTTAAAGTCTTTCAGTCTGTTTTTTTATTTATAATTTTTTCGATTTATTTGAATGTCCAAGCATGTTTAAAACAGTTAATGCAACATAACAAAATATTATGGTGTCAGTAAACTCGTACCTCTAGTTTTTGGAGAACCTCTTCTTTGCCAGCAACTACTTTTGGTTTTCGCTTTAGTTGTGACTTTGCACCTATGACTACGGAACAAAGGTATTAAAAAGACACATGGTTTACTCCTATTTTAACATGAATTGGGTAGCATTTAGTACATTAGACTGTGAACCTACGCACATGGTAATAATAATAATAATAGAGTTTCTCACGTGTTTTTCGGGGTTTCCGTACTTTAATACAAAGCTCTTTTGGCAGTCGGCTCCAGTCTGGAATGAAATCAAATATTTTTAGAGAAGACCTGACTTTTACATTTTCTTGACTATACAAATTAATAGTCAGTTGTAGCACAATAAATAATAAAGATTTCTCATTAAAATCCCTCTACAGTGGTACATGTGGTCGGTAATATTTTCTTGAAAGAAAGACCAAGAGCAAAAATACAGTAAAAACAGTAATACTGTGAACTAATATTTCAATTTAAAATAGCTGTTTTCTATTTGAATATATTTTAAAATGGTGTTAAAGCTGTCTTCAGTGTTACATAATCCTTCAGAAATCATTCTAATATGCTGATTTGCTGCTCAAGATTATCAATGTTGAAAAAAGTTGTGCTGCTTAATATGTTTGTGGAAACAGCAGATACATGTTTTTCATGATTCTTTTATGTATAGAAAGTTTAAAAAAACAGCATTTATAATTGAAATCTTTTGTAACATTTTAAATGTCTTTACTGCCAGCTTTAAAGACTTATACATTTAAATCACAAAAAGACAAAAGGCATCCTGAAACTTGAATGCAGTGGAGGATTTCAGGTTTCTATGTTTGACTGTTGAATTTCCTCTGCTTTATTATCTGTTGTGTCTCACCTGGACTCCATTCAATTGTGTTGTTCTTCGGCTCACCATTTTGGTATTTATCAGAGTACCGTGCCACATCTAAAAAAAGAAGACAATAAAGAGAGCCGTTCAAACCTGGTCTTTGACCATCCATGCCTGATGGGCCGTTGGCTTTGAATATTTCAGTGACTGCCCACAGTTCAAATGCAAATCCAGAGATTGCATGACCTCATTCTCCATGGCCCTGTTTACACCTGGTTTTGGTCGATCGGATCACAAGTAGACGAGGGAGACACACACCCGTTTACACCTGGTATTTTAATCCGTCTCTTTTGTCCACTCTGTCCTGATTTCTTCGACGGGAGGGTCTATGGGCGGGTAAATGTCTGGGCATTTTCAGATCTTTCGATCTAATAAATGAAATAAGCTTTCATAATTTTCATATTTACAAGCTCAGAGGCGACGGAAAAATATATAGAGAAGCAGCTTTTCGTTTCTGCTCTGATATGCGCAACACCATGCCGCACGCAGTGAGCTTGTGGTAGAAATCAGGAATGCTGAGAGAACATTGTGCTTTGTACGTTTTCGTCTTCAAACCAAACCCGTCTGGCTAGCATGCTTCCCATAATGTTTACGCATTAGGTCAGAAGTCGGAGAATAGGCAGTCTTTTGTGGCTGTTCGAACGCGTTTTCAACTACCTCTGGAAGTGGTCGGAAGTGGACAAGGTCAAAACGTTTTAGACCCCGTTTACACCTGTATTTAGCTTCGTCCACCTGGTTCGAGACCAGTATAGGGCAAAAGGTTTTTTTGGGGGGGGTCGGGTATAAGAGGAAGGAGAATTGGTGGTGATGGGGTATGGGAAGGATCAATATGGGGTGAGGATTTGGTGGTATAGGGGTGAGTTCTGGTTGGTTAGGAACGGGGGGACCCGGGTTCGAGACCGGTGATGAGATAAGAAATTTTTTTTAAAACGGGCAAGTTGTTGGGTTCATTGGGGAATTAAGGGGATGAATGAAATGAGATGAGATGAGATGAGGGGAGATGAGATGAGGGGAGGGGAGGGGAGGGGAGGGGGTGGTGGGTTGGTTAGTAAAATAGCGGAAGGGGTGGATCAGTCTCATCAAAAACATGCGCCGGCCAGTGCATCCCTGCGGCTTCCCTAAACCAAACTGGGCAGCCCGGAGTGGCAGTCTGGGGGGAAGGCGTTGTCTTTTCACAACCCTCAACCACCTAAACCGGATCTTAAAGGGATACCCAGTTCATTCAATAGGGGCCAAGCAGAGAAGCTACCAAACACCTCCACGTTTTCCCTATTTAAATACAGTTACTCGAGTAGTGTAAGCAGTTGGTTCTATTGACGGAAATGAGAGGGAGGAGGAGAGGGAGCGGGGGCTGGTGAGAGGATTTTTCACGAGTGAAGATATTACTGCGCGAAGTCGAAGTGCTCCCAAGCACTTGCTATGGTATTCCGCCATACAATATAGTTATCCATTTTACACGCTTAGAAAAGCGCAACGTTTTGTTTTGTGTCACCGTCCTAGGTCGAGTTACACTACTTGAGTAACTGTATTTAAATAGGGAAAACGTGGAGGTGTTTGGTAGCTTCTCTGCTTGGCCCCTATTGAATGAACTGGGCTAAGCTAAGTGCTAACAAAGTTTCGCCGCAAGACAGAGCGATTTAGTGCACGCACTGAGACGAGAGAGGTATGTATCAACTCGTCTTAGTTAAGGGAATAACATAGTTTAATATGAAAAAACGGTGGAGTATCCCTTTAATACCAGGTGTAAACAGGGCCTAATCATGTTGGATCTTCATCCTTTGTGCTTAGAATTGTCCACTCTCAGTGTGCTCAGTATTGCCCATATGTTGCCTCAACCCATCGGTACCTGTCTTTGTTCTGGCTGCTCTTATGTTGAATGGCAGATTCTTGCTGGAGGCTCTCAGCTCCTGCTTCAGAGCGAGCATATAGTCCACCTCTTCTCCTGTAAGCAGAGGCACTGGTCTAAATTGCATAGGCTGAAAAAAAGAAAAAATTTAACTCAAACAAAACCAAAACTTTTTTTCAGAACAATCAATTCTCACAAATCCGTAATAAGACATTTATAGCATTTATATATGTGTAATAACAACAATTGTAGTAAGACTGTAAAAATGATTGTAATTCAGACTGTAAAAAACTGTTACTTGGTTAAAAGTACTCTACAAAAAACTGTAACAGATTTTACATTACATTTCCTGTCATTTTACAATAAAATACCATTTCACAGAATTCCCTGTGTGACATTTCACAATTGATAGTTTTTTATTTTAATAATTATGTTTCTTCTTAGTTTGTAATCAGTTATGTACAATAGGGTTTTATGTTACATCTTATGTTGTTAAATTAGTGTTTATTGCATTATTTTAGTGTCTTGTGTGATGGTGTTTTGTATTTGTGTGCGGGACACTGTGTCTTCATATTAGTATTTACCCTAGCTTGTGGAAAAGATAAGAACTTCATCATGTGTTTTCTCTTTACCACCAGTGTTATTATGGTGGATGTCATTATATTTTAAAGGTACAAAACAGATTTTAGAAGCATAGTTGCCTCACTAATTCAGCAGAAAACGGCTGTTGGATTTATCTGTTTTAAATTGTAAAATGTACATGTTGTTTAAATAACATTTAACATGTTTAAAGCACAGCTGCCAGGTTTTTTATTCTTAATTTTTTTAAAGATTTGTTTAACAATGTATATTACAATGTAAAGACACTCATATTACCATTAAAACACTTACGGGAAAAATAGGAGAAGGTGTATGTGTAGATGTTGGTAAAGAATCACCCCTCCCAAAACCCAGTGCGTCCACACTGAAGGTAAACTGGCTTCTTCCACGACCTCTGCCCCTACCTGCCATGACTACTGTACCTGTACAGTCAACACGTGCATGAGCATACAACTAGCCAATAGCAATAAAAACATTACATGATGAAATCTGCAAGATACAACCACAAAGATGACTTTATTTTAAGCAATAATATTTAGATTAGTCCCTGAACAGCTTACCTCAAAATGTGTTTCAGGTTCAATCCCCAGTAAATATGAGCACTGATCACCAGCTGCCTGCTGAATGGAAAGCCATGTGTAAGGCACAGTCATTAGGATCCTACTTGAACACGTGGGTAGTTGTGTTTACATCCGGCACATGTACACGTGTGGTCCGTCTCAGTTTACAGTCCAACCAGAAAGACTCCTTGGGCAAAGAGTTCCTAGCACTAACAGCAGGCATTACATTGCTATTACAACTGAGGATATTACAACATATTTGATTCTAATAGTGTTCTAAACTTAATTTTTTGAATACACCTATAAAATATCGCTACCTGAAAAGATAACACTGAAATTAGTGTAGTGAGAAATCACGTGGAGAGTACATGTTGCGAGTTGTTGGAGGGCGGAGTTATATAAATAAATAAATAAATAAAGTATTTTTTGTCGCAATAAAAAAAAAATAATAATCTCTCTTGCAATTCTGAGAAAAATGTCTGAATTGTTTAAATTCCGTGGTGTTTAAAAGATTTCACACATATAAGACATTGTTTGACAGAACAAAAGATAATATATTTTATTTAACCATTCTATATAGTTTGTGGTCGCTGATTTTTTTTTAAAGCTACACTAATCCTGAAAGATTCAAGTGTCAATAGATTTAAACGATTATATTATATATCCCAGCAAACACTTTACGTTGTGGCAACGTCTGTGGCACGTTGCATTTCTACTATGATCTGAAATCACGTTGCTGTTTACGTGCTCGTAACAACGTAGAATTAAGACGCGACAGGGCTGTAGCAACGTTGTTGCGCGACATTCAGCAACTGATAGACGGCGTTCTGACAATTATTATTATTATTATTTATTTATTTTTTTGCTATATATAGATATCCCCATTTAGCATGTTATGTTTTGAGGTTAATTTTTAGCAGTCAGATGTTAGATAATTATATACTTTTTAAAATATTGTTTATCCTTATTATTATTTAATGGGCCTAACATTAAATAATTATAATCAACAACTGCAAGTGTACACTTTGAAGAGTAAAAATGACAGAGGGTTACGTTAATTCAACTTTATTAAACCTGCATATGGTAATCAAAGTGCACTTACAAAAGTCATTCATTTGTACTAAAAAAACGAAATAAACGAATAATTTAAAGTATAATAAATAAAACACAAAAAGCTAAGGCAGATCAGAACATTTCATGAACAAAACCGGGTTCTGTAGATGGCAGACAGGGGAGCCGAAAGCCAGGCGATAAAGGTCTGTAACCGGAATCAGTGCAGGACACATCAACAAATTCAGAGGAGCAAAGAAACGAATGACACTAAATAGTAGACAAATCAAAGGAAAAACTAAACAGGTGTGCCAGGGGTTACAGTTTATTTTTTTATTTTCTATCTGTGCGTCGCTGTCTGTTCAAAAAGTGATGAAATGTCAGTTACTCATCATTAAAGTAATTTTGACTTCATTATGACAGACAGTTCAGACAGTTACACATTTGCAAATCTCATGCACTCTTTTTGCAAAACTCTAATTCTCTAAAACTCTAATTCTGGATGCTTTGTTCTCCTTTTTCTTTATATGTAGTGTGTCTAATGCATGATCTGTAGAGTTTATCCATTGCTGGCTGTGTGAATGATCTGAAAGCAGTTTCATTTTGAGTACAGGTGAAAGGACGACCTGGCCAAATTTGCCCAGTGGCCTCTGTCCATCATGGCCTCCTAATCATCCCCATATATATACATATATATATTAATTGGTTTCATCACACTGTCTCCTCTCCACCAATAAGCTGGTGTGTGGTGGGCGTTCTGGCACAATATGGCTGCCATTGCATCTTCCAGGTGGATACTGCACATTGGTGGTGGTTGAGGTGGAGATTCCCCCCTCGTAAAAGCGCTTTGAGTGCCAAGAAAAGCGCTATATAAATATAATGAATTATTATAATTAAAATGGGTGAAGGTTTCAAGAAATTTGTCTTGTGCCATTGTGAAAAACTGTAAGACAAAAACGTCGTGAGATCTGAAGGTGCCTTCCTGAGTGTCGAGCGCCCCCTGGAGGAGAAGAACTAGGCCTATGTGTCATAGGATACAGTTCAATATTATGTTTATTCCAGCAGGTGGCACAATGGTTGAATCTACTTAAATGATTTCACATTACTGAAACTGGCAAAGGGATCTGGCATGACCAGCAACAGGAAATGTCCATTTATTATAGCTAGATGTGAGAAAATTATTTTGCCTATTGCCTAAGTCAGATATTAGAGTGGAAACTTGAGTTATGGAATGTAAGTACAGTCTTGAACTTTACATTCTTTCACCAATGAGCCACAGAATAAAAGCAGACAATTAAATAAGCTTCGAAACTTCTTTCCTCAAACCATGTACAGTAGCCTATATAGATGTGGATTCAAAGAAATTCAATAAATTCAATCAAACACACACTGACAAGACAATAGGCCACTAAATAATGAAGGCAGATTACAATTGAAAGGTTGAATTGTGTTCTCAAGATGAAAGCATTTCTCATAAATGTCAAGTCGGGGCAAGATTCATATATTTGTATATGGTACAGTTTTTACAGTTTCTGTTGGTTTGATTTTTTGCATGTTAACTTCTACATTTTTGCAATTGTAGCCTACTTCAGTTTTAAAATCTTCTAAATTTATTATTTATTTTTTTTACCTCAAACTATAAGTCAAAATGAATAAAATGAGAAAAAAGCAGATTTTTTCTCATTTTATTCATTTTGACATACTGTATATATGTTTAATGTTTAACAATATGTTTCCATGACAACACATCCTGTGCAGTGCACATGTATCCCTCTCCTTTGGGTGCAGCTGACCATTGTCAGACGCATTAACCTCTGGTTAAACACAGCCAAGTTATACAGTTTTGACGCAAGCATATTTCACTGTACTGTATGGGTGCAGGTCAAACAAAATGGCTTTGACGAAGGTCCATGGATCTCAGTGAAGAACAATGAAAAATAATTGATATGATTCATCATCAGTTACTAACTTTAGGTCCCATAAAGCCACGCCTCCATCCATGATTGATTGACAGCTTGCAGTCTCTCTTGATAAAAGCTTTGCAAATAAAAGATTACACTTCATTTACCATCAGAACAACTCTACACAAGACACAGGAATACTTCAACATTCCGTGAATTTTAATCCAGTTTCTTCAGGATGAAGCACATTGAGTTGCATTTCACCGGGGCAGTTTTGTGCTTCCTGCTGTTTTCTGCTGCAGGTACGTTATAAAGTTTACATTTAATGAAATATCTTCAGGATATCGCTTTAGAGTTCATGTGAACAAACTGTAATGGTAACTCACTTTCTCATTTTTATTTCATTCACTGACTCCAACTTTCAGCTTGTTGAAGTTATTAGTTTAATAGGTATATAGGCTACATCTGTTCTTTTTTTTATAGGTATGAAAGAATATGCTTTATTGCTTATATTATGAGGGAAACAAATTTGTTTGTGACAAATTTGTTGTACTCTGTCAAGTCAATGAATCGAGAACACACACACAAAAAAAACATGTCAGTAATAAAAAAAAGTGCTAAAATAATTTTAAAATGCCAGTTTTTGGAAAATATCAATAATGTTTGTAAACCCAGTTTGTTCAAACCATACAATCGCAGGAATTTTTGTAATAAAAAAGAGAAAAAACATATTATATGCTATTTAAAAAAATGTCTGATCTCAATACATTTTTGATACATGTAAAATAATATATAATGTGCCCAATTTGCAACTACAGTGTCTTGAATACTTAAAACTCTTGGAGATTTGTGAATAAACTATTAACATTACCCATTAGAATAGAATTTTGGAATTCAAATATCCTGACATTGACATGAGCTGAATTATGACTATTTTGGGAAAAATACACAGCCACAAAACATAAAATGACCAACATCATATAGACCTATATACAAATGAATTAATTCAATAAATAAATTGTATATAGTTTTGTGACTGTGTCTTTTCCCCTAAATAGTCACAATCTAATATATAAATATATATTAGTCACCATCTAATAAAAATAACAATATTAGATGGTGACTAGATGGTTACTAACATGGCAATGAATATCATATTGTATTTGTAGGTGCTCAGCCCTTGAGCATTTTAAAGATTATTGAGGGGCTCCAGTCACCCCCACAGACCTACTCTACACCCCTTTACTCATTTTCCCTCTGCATGGAGATCACCAACCGTGTCTTCAATGACTCCCTCCTCAACACAACCTCACAGCAGTACAAGCGGATGTATGCCGAGGTTTCTGGAGTTGTAAGTGTTTCCTGCCATTTATCATTGAATAGATGTCCCTATTTTACACATAATAGCAACAACATTTTAAGTAGCTATACATGTAAATTGCTGTTCACCCTAAGAGAGATCTGTAAACATGATTTTGTCTGACTTTCACAGTTAGACTTGGCCTTTAATTGCTCTAAATGTGACACAAGAGAAACTTACAGAGGGGTAACAAATATACAGTTCAGGTAAACCTCATTTGATTCTTTTTCTAAAGGTGTTTGTCAGTTGCAAGTGCATGCTCTTGTGAAAAAGAAGTGTACTTAAACTGTACTTACGGAATATTAATGAAATTGAAGGAGTACACTTTCATAACTGTTTCTTAATACACTTTTAAAAAGAGCACTTTGTAATAATGTCAAATACATTTTTTTTTATTATAAAGTTGGCTAAAGTTGAAATCATTAGTAATATTTTGTCATGCATTAAAGACGTACACTCGTTTTGATGTGTTGACTAACATAAACTAAAACACATGTAAAGTACTTGATTATCATTTTAACTGTTATTTGATATTACATTTAAAGTTAATATATTTTAAATGTACTAAATGTACCAAATTTCAAAGACAATAAGTATTTAAAGTAAGTCAGTTAGTTCCATGTAAAATACAATTAAATTATAATTAAATGTAGCCTACAATAATATATTTTATTTAACTGCAATTAACATACAATAGTTAAATGTATTGTTTTAAAGAGATTATTATTTCGGTAATACATGCTCGTTTAAAAAATATGCTAAAGTGTACTTCTTTGACACAAGGGTGATGTTACTGCATTATATATTACAATCAATTTGGCAAAATGTTGTTTCTTGTTTGATTACAGGAGCGAACCTATGATCGCGAATTGTACCATTCAGTTTCAGACCATTTTTATCAACCATGTTGTGATCAAATATTTGTTCCTGAGAGCCATAGATAATCATACTCAACCAAATGGTCTTGCACTCAACAGACAGTTCACTGCTGGTAAGTATTCATCAGGGTCAGGCAAAGTTCAGAATTTATGAATTGGATCTCTTTTGATTTATCACTATCAATGTAAATTTGAATTAAACTGGCATATGCATTTTAGAATTAACCTATATTATTACCTAAATTATGAATATATATATTTTTTATGTAGATACAGTCACACCTGTCTGGCTTTTTCCGAGATCCACAACTCCTATGGCTACAGCAGCTCCCTTTGCTGGAAATGCTGCTCACTATGCAGGAAGTGGTTCTCATTGGCTTCCTGGTTGGGCCATTGCATTGCTAGTGTTAGCATGCGTCATCATACTGCTTCTCCTCATCATCTTACTACTGGTAAAAACATTTACACTTCGCTTTAAACTCACAAGTTTAACAAAGTACCCTTCGTGACAATGAAGTGCCCTTAATTGTATTCAATGTGCACTTGTAGTGTATTTCAAAATTTAAAAGTATTGTTAAGAAACTGATAATATATTGTGGAAAAAAAGAACACACTTTTATAATACACTTAACACACTTAAGTATGCTTTTAAAAAAATGCACTTTGTAATGCAATGTTTTTAATGTCATATTGTTTTACTGTACAGCACATACAAGTTAAAAACACATTTATTAAAATACACTTATTTTGATGTTTTGACTAGCAGACTAAAGCACACACGAAGTCCTTGATTTGAAGTGTAATTCAATATTTACTTTAAAATTAATATATTTTAAATGTACTAAATTGCAACTTCATCATAACAAATTTGTAATTTTTTGTATTATGTATATTATATTATATTATAATTGATAAATTATGTATATTTAAATACATGAAATACAAGTTTCAATAGAAATTACATCAAATTATATTTTAATTTATCATAAATGCTTGTCAGTATTCGGCAGTACACTTGAACCATATTTCAAAGATAATAGAAGCAATGTTGTTACATATAAAGATGTACTTAAATCCTACTTAAGTGGGTCAAAAAAGCACACTTAGATTCAACTAATTGCATTTAAATTTAAACTAGAATAATTTTTTATTTAACTGTAAATTAAAACAACATTACATTCACTTTAGATTTCTGTACTCTTACTTCTTTTTCACAAGGATAATAAAAGAAAAAAAATTTAGATGTAGAATGATGGTATGCTATATTGTGATATCTCATTTCCATCTCTCCAGATATGCTGTTGGTCCTGTAGGAGAAAAGACAAAAAGGAAGAAACAACCAACATAGTAGAACATGCACCTTATCAGAGGACATCTTTCAAAGAACATCTTGCCAATCCCACATATATGCCACACACACCTGAGAGAAGCCCAATCTACCCAGTCTTGGTAAGTAAGAACTGAATGTAATTTCTTATGGCTGAAATATAAGTTAAAAAATCTATTGAGAAATTTGGTCACACCTCTATCCTAAAAAACATTAGTTAACATCAGCATAAGACATTGCGATTCAGTCATCATTCATCCATGTTTCAAACATAAATCATCTTTTTATTTGTGCAATTTGGAATCGTTCAGATCATCAGAACATTTGTGCTTGTGAAGTGCATCCTCTATGCTTAAATAGATTGGAACAATATTCAATAACTTCACTGTTTAGATTTTATTAAGTGAATGAAACGGCTGAATATGCAGAACACAGACAACTTGAATGTTAAGTCATTTCAACTTAAATTACATTAAACTGACTTTTTTTAAAAATGAGTTGAATCTTCACTGTAAAAGATTAGTTATAACAACTTAAAATTTGTTGAGATAACTTAAATATCCAACTTAACTAAACTTAATATTTTAAGTCAAGCATGAACACATACTTTTTAAAGTTGAAACAATGTTGGATTTTAAGTTGTGATAAATAATCGCAGCAATTTTTTTTACAGTGTTGTATAACATAAAAAAAAGTTGAAAAATTGCTTAACTTATTTTGATGAGTTAAAGCAATGTAAAAATGTTGTCATAACTTATTGATCATATAATTTTTAACAGTGTAATATGCTTATGATTCTATTATTATGATCTCTCCTAAGCTTTGTATCGTTTCTTCAACAGGGAGAACCGGAACTACAGCATGGCAACCAAGCCGGGATGTATGCGATGAACCCTCAGAGATGATAACCACAACACCACTAAGAGAGGTATAAAACAAACTTCTGCAGACAACATTATAGACATCCATATATTTATCATTTATCAACAAAAATGCAACAACAACACTATGAATATTGTTTAAAATAAAAATTCAAGTTCACATTTTCTCAAGCCGACCTCAGAAACCAAGGGAGAGGTTTAGAGTGACTAACATGTTTGTCTATGATGGAGGGAGGCTTACAGGGAAACGCGTAGTTGGTGGGAGAGCAGATCTATTCATTATGAACAAAGAGACACTAGCAACACAATGCAGATTAAATACATAAACTTGGTTAGTTAACATGAGGTCAAGCCCTCCATTCAATTAACTGTTTACCATTGTGACCATAATGCTTGCACAATATGGTAACACAAATATGGGCTTTAATGCTAGTAAATATATTTCATAAAGCTAGCATTGAATTAGGATTAAACTCTATGTATGCAGTTCTTTTACATACGATTAATATGTTGCTGCAGTGTCAAATATTGAATGGCAATGATTTATAGCTATCGCTGGGAAAATCTCCATGCTGATTGCTTTAAACTGATGAGTAAAGTGGAAGTAATTATTTGAGGTTACTTCAATTGTTTGTGATGATTTAGCTTTAATTAAAAATAGTTATATACTGATTTTTAACAATATGTGTCAACTATTTGAAGCTGCTCGTCCTATAGGGTCATGGTGAAAAATAAATGAAATTATCTTTCTTATTTACCCTTGTACAATACACTAAAAATAACACAAAGTCCAGGGAGTGGCTTAAGCTATTAAAACTCACCCTTCACACGTCATTTACATTGCTATATTTAATACAGTTTACAATACACAACCTAATACATACATAGTGCTTCTCTGACCTTTGTAATATTTTTAACATTAAACAGTGAAAATACGTAAACAGTATGAAACAGGTTCAAAATATCAACTGATGTAGCATTGGTTTTTAGTATTTAGTAACACTGACAAGTTTCCGAGAAGTATTTCAGGAAAAGTGACATCACATGTCGAGATCTGTTGCAAGTCTGCATACACTGGTGAAATAAATACTAATGTAAACAATGTGGTCTTTGTTTCAGAGCCATGAAATAACTGACACTACGGAGGTTCAGGACGGTAAAGCGGTTTCTCTCGTAGAGGATGCTGGTTTCTTCAAAAAGATTCTAGAAATGTGGACTTGTCGTCATTACCATGTTTAATAGAAGTATTATACTTTATTACTTTAGAACTTTATTTATTGTCACACAGATATGGGGATTTGGGTCTGTGCACTTTTCCATCTCTTACTCAGTATAACATAATACCGGGGTTAGTTGTCACACTTTTTACTTCTTCCTCAGGTTAGGTTTATTCTTGAGAAAGCCTTTAAACATTTCCACTGTTATTACCCCCAAAATAAATACAGCTAATTTAATATATGTTGTTTTCTACAGTGGCGCATGTTGTCAAACTATGTAGTTTATTGTTATTCATTTTTAGTTTATCTGAGACAAATACAAATTTTTTTTTTTTTTATTCCATAACACATGTATTTAAAATGTGCTATAGGACAGGGGGTTTCAAACTGGGGCCCTGGGAACCAAAGAATGTAAAAAAAAATATATATATATATATACAGTATATGTATAATATTAGAAATAAGATTAAAATAAATAAACAAATAAATACAGCACTATAACAGTACAGTACAAATGAGTAGGAAAAATAATAATAATGCAACTTAATAGAAACAAAATATTTCCACAAATAAAATTTTAGACCGATTTATGATATACATTTTTCAAAGTATAAATTGTGTCTAAATGATTCCTTTTAAATTTTGGCACAAGAATGATTATATTTGGGGTTACTTGAAATCTAAATGTTTGAAACCCTCTGTTATAGGATATTAATTGGTGTGTCGATGATATTTACTCAAACAATAAAAGAATTATAAAACAAAATAATACATAAAACAGCAATTATGTAAAAGATGACTCAAGTTAAAACCATTGTTTTGCAAACAGGAATCACAATCACATATAAAACGCATGCAACAATCACTTCCCTGTGTGACAACTTGCCCCGGTCTCTGATATCTTACGCTACAGAAGAAAAGTAGTGGTTTGCTTCAATGTATCTCCAGATTACAAAGTTATCAATCCATAAACCTCTTTTCATTTGTAATTTGCATTCATGTTATATATGGACATTTACACTGTCTGTGGGAATAATAATTATTATAATATTTACTGCAAAATGTTAGCAAAAAAAATATATCACATATAAATAAATACAGCATACAGTACATGATTTGTTGTTTCTGTTCTTTTGCAATGATTACACAGCTGTGAAATTCTAAATGTACTTAAATGAAAAAGTCTTCTGGTTGATTACTGTTCAATATGTACGTTATTGGGTTCCATAGTCTGAGAACACGTAGACAAATATGAGATTCAAATTCCAATTTAAACCTATAAATATCAAAGCTTTATAATTAAAAAAATAAATGGAATTTTTTTTAAGATTTAGGCCACTTGTAACATTTATAAGATGTTCTTGCTTCCACTGCAGTGCAAGATGCTCTTTAGATTCTAAAATCATACATGATCATCAGGTTTCACACAAACTTGTGGATGCTGCTCAAGTTCTGTTGTCATTAAAGCATTAAAGGAATACCCAAGCAACTCAACTTCTAACTCAGATTGTTTTGCTAACAATATAATTTTAATGTGAAACTGCAACAGAATTATTTTCTGGTCTAAGACTTCAGGACTTCAGTAAATAGCTTTACAATGTATAACATGTTGTGGTTGGGCTTAAGAAACTAGGCTGCATGCACAAAAGTTTAGGTACCAGAGATTACAAAGTAACCGAATTCATAATCCTGCTTAATTTACAAAGTGATTAACCTCAGCTTGTGTCAAGAGTAATATCTCTTCAATTAGTGTCAGTTACTTTATAGATGACGAGTGTGTTAATTTGCTTAAAGTGGTATTAAGCTCTCAAATATTATTCTTCAACATAAGACTAATTGTAAGCTTAAATGTTAGAATTAGTAATTATTCCAAAGTACATAGATGATAAAAGAAAAATCGAATACTCCAACATCCGCCTCAGATAGCAAGCACTAAGCAGTTTGTTACTATGGGTGGATTGGTGCAATCTGGTGTTCAATTTTGGGTCCTTTACTCATAGCTTTTACATTTTTGCTGATGGTCAACTGTTAAGATCACTCGGTCTTAACTTTCATCTTTATGCAAATGACACCCAGATCTATGGAAGTAAAATAATTATGGAAGTAAAATAATGTCAAATGTTTTTGAAATAAAAAGCCTGTTGAATTGCATTACTTGAAAAAAATTGCGCTTTTGCACCTCCTGCTGGTGAGGTCGACTAACAGCAGATGGAGAGTATGCTCGGCAATCTACTGCTTTTCCTGCAGTTCCTGGACGTCAATGTTGAATTTACTGTCGAATTTGAACCACTGAATTTGTGGAAGCGAATTTGCAAAGCGAAATAAAATGGACCGAAAATTGCCTGTTGAATATTATTGGTTGTATTTTTAAACAGTTTGAATATTTTGGAAGTGAAATATGAAAGGTGAATATGGATTATTGAATTTTTAATAATGAAAAGGTGTTTGAAATGTTTTTAATTGAAATATTCACAGCTTAAATATTCAACCATGTTGAATTTCAGCCCATAAAAATGCAAGCCCTAAAAATACAATGCATTAAAATGCAAGCATGGTTAATGCAATGCCTATTTTTTTTTCAAGTAGTGCAATTCAACAGGCTTTTTATTTAAAAAACATTTGACATTATTTTACTTCCATACAACGCTATCTCACGACCAATTCGTACGAATTCGTACAAGTGATAAAAAGGTGGCTAATTCATACAAATTCGTACGACCTCACTCGTACGAATTTGTACGATTTGTCTAAACCCACGTGATGGGTAGGTCATTTGTATGAATTCATACGAATTGGGCAATTCGTAAAATATGTACGATTTAGCAAAAATCTTACTAATTCATACGAGTGAGGTCGTATGAATTCGTACGAATTAGCCACCTCGCAGAATTCGTACGAATTGCCGTGAGATCAGGCTAAAAAGACTGACTTATGCTCACTGGCTCAACCCACCAGCTACTTAAAGGGTCTTCAACCTTAAAGTCCCCATGAAATCAAAGTTTTTGGGCTTTTAGTATGGATATGTTTGCCTTAATGTTATATATACGTTAGCGTGCACCAATACAATGACACAATTCGCATTTAGAAGATATAAAGTTTAAAAACGTATAGTCTCTCTTCCGCTAATATGGATAATTGATTTTGATGACATCACTCTGCACTTCAGCTTCTCATCAGATTTTCTGTCCAATCAAATGCTCAGAGCGGATCATATGCATGAGTCGGCACATACCAGAAAATGTATCGGATCCATTTGATTTCTGCATAGATATTTTAAAGTGATATGGAAGAGATTAGGAGGAGAAATGGTTAGAGATTGTTAGCATGTTTTTTTTATTTTGTATTGTGTATCAGAATGCTTTTCTCTTATATTAGTGTATTTCTTTTTTATTGTAACCTATGCTTGTAAAGCACTTTGAGATGCAACTTTTAAAGGCGTTATAGAAAATAAAGTTTATTATCCTTCACACCACTTCCAAGTATTCCACGTTTTCCTCTGCATTGACACGTTCCTTCGTAAGTTTAAGATAATACTATAAAAGCTGTACCTGCACTCAAATTCATTATATGTGCTGAGTAATCATCCCAAATCAGAAAAAAACAACTGCAATGACATCTCTGACAAAAAACTCTGACTCTCAATAGAATGTCAATAGTTGACTGAATGTCAGAAGTGCTGCACCTAATTCTATCTTTAGTAACAGTTTTGCGTCACAAGGTAATCAAAAAATGTAAAGTCATTATTTGTGAAAAGGATTACCTTTAAACAGCTATATTTATAAAGTCTATTTAAAGAAAGTATTTCTTATGAATGCGTATCGAGTGTGCACTTGTAGTGTCCTTCACATTTTTAAAGTATACTGTGTTTTTAAAAAGTATAATTTATTATTAATAAATTAAAAGCCAAGGAGAGTTCAGGCCATTATGTACTTAAAGATGTACTTATGTGTCAAAAAAGCACGCTACAAAGTGCATTGCATTTAATCTAAATTTAAACTATTATACGTTTTTATTTATTGCAATTTACATGCAGTTAATTTCCTGAAAACATTACATTCAGTTCACACTTGTGTATTCTTTTAAAGTAAATACTTCCGTATTAAATTACGCTAAAGTGTACATTTCTTTTTTCACAAGGGCAGATGAATCACCTTCGCTTTTGAAAGGTGATTCAGGTTGTTTACGTATGTTTTAATACAAGGATCTACTCTACTCACAGTATAATCAATCAATGTTCTATCAACACAAATGAGGAACCTTTACTTTAGTTTAAGTGTATCGACTGTTTCACGTTTCTATACATAACCTGAAGTCTGTCATGTTATGAAAGCATGTGATGATACATAATATTAAATCATAACTGATAATACAAAGTGCAAAGATCTGAAAGTATCTGATGAAAGAAATATGCTGAAAGGAGCATTGTTTCAAGTTTTTAAACCATTCGTCACAACTCCTGCTTGAAGCAAGAAAGACATATTAAATGATTTAATAAAGAAATACATATTATTATATTTCTTTATTAAATCATTTAATATGTCTTTCTTGCTTCAAGCAGGAGTTGTGACGAATGCAATTAATCTTGATTGAATGATTTGACAGCATATGTATAATATAATATAATATAATATAATATAATATAATATAATATAATATAATATAATATAATATAACATAATATAACATAATATAACATAATATAATATAATATAATATAATATAAATGTATAAATGAATTATAATGGTAATAAATATCTCTAAAGCAATTTGAGTCTTGTGTGATTGACCTAGTGAAATTAAGTTGAGAAAATATAATTATTTAAGTTGAGGAAACATAATTTTTTTAGGTGTTACCAATTGAATTTTTTTTAAGTTGATCCCACTGTAGTAAAAATTAATATATTTAAGTTGGAATGCAGTGAAATTAAGTTAGACTAATGTAAATAATAGGATTGAATGAACTCAAATAATATAAGTGTGATTAACCTAGTGAAATGAAGTTGATAAAACGTGATAATTTAAGTTGAGAAAACGTAATTTCTTTAGGTGTTACCAATTGAAGTAATTTTTTTAAGTTGATCCAACTGTTCACTTTTTACAGTGTAGTGTGAGACGTTTACCCTTGATCAAAACCACCATGGCAAACATCAACTTACTACTATAAGGTTATTTTTATAGCCTACACTAAAAAAAAAAAAAAAGTGAAACAAGAAACAATAAAATCACCTTGTTGGTGCAAAAAAAGTGGTTTAATAAGACCATTCAGCACCTAAAATACACATCAATTCACTTCAGACACAATGAGAATGTGTTATTACAATGACCATTTTCTTTGATCCCCATCTGGTGGAAACTGAAGTAATAGCAGCATGCTTAAGATCACAATTAAACAATATGTGACAGAGTGAACAGAGCAGAAAATATACAGATGTTGTGTAAAAGAGGTATGAAAGTAAATGAAAGTATTAATGCAGTGGATAAACAAAATACTTTGGTTTGTTAGATCTGTAATAAACCGTAGTTCTTTGGATTATGACTGTATAACATCTAATTTCATATGATGAATTGAGATACTAAAATAAAATTGACATTCTGTGAGTCTGGATAGTGAGTAGCATACAACAACAACTATTAGCTTTACTATTAAGCCTTGTGAAACAATAATGGCAAACGAACAACCCAGCTAACATGGACTGTTCTCAGAACTTTGGCTAATGTTCTCTCAAAGTTCTAAACAAATGTTCTTCCAGTAACATTAATAGAATGTTGGTTCAACATTAGCATCGGTTGGGAATGTTAGCAAAACATTTCTAGAACACATTTTGTTAGCTGAGAAAATCCAAAGGTTACACACATAAAACCCCTATTCTAACTCTCTCTATTTGATCAAGATGAAAACATGATCTCTTAGACACACATCCTCATCCTGCACTGAAATGGATTTTCAAGATTTACTAGTGTACTAGCACCAATGACTTTACATTAGAAAGTATACATCATATCTACAGAGAACTCATCCCACTCTTTGATATTACATTTCAAACACAACATATTATTTTCTTTTAACAGAATGTAATGATAGTGTTACTATTTTTCATTTTCTTGTGAGCTCAATTTGAGATTTTGAGATTTGAGTTCAAGATAGAAAATGCCATCAATTTACTACTAACACTGAAGAGGCCAAACGAATTGTGGGAATATTTTACATCATGTATATTAACATCATACAGAGCATTTTTTGTTTGTTGATAAGTTAGGTCCATGTATTATTGCAATCAGTGGTAAGATGCCATTTCTCAATTAACACAATATTACCTGCAATATAGTTTTTGACAGTTGAAGATATTTTAAAGCTGATTTACAGTCTATATCTAAAATGTGCTTCCTGTTAACAAAACCTTATAATAATGTCTTGCATTAAGCCGATCCAACTGTGCATGCTTGCATTGTTTAGATACATTTTTCCCTCCATATTTTTGTTTGTTGTTGTTACATTTACATTAATCATGCTGTGATCTTTCTGCATTAATATTAATGCTATTGTTCATTATCTTGTACTTTCTTTTCTGGGGAATTTCCATAAGTCATTTATGGAGATAACTTGAAAGATCTACATTCACTAATAGCACTGACTTTTCCAGGATTGGAAATCACAATGTTCAAATTCCCTGAAATTTCCATGTTTTCCATGTCCGCGGAAACCCTGAATAGAGTTTTTTATTTTTATTATTTTTTACTCAGTCTCTGTAAAATTTAATTCACACACGTCTAAATTCACGTCTAAAATCTAAACATATATTTGGTTCAGTGTTAATGAAATGCTACATTAGAGCTGATTTGCAATTGAAATAATAAACACTGCACAGTGTAAATGCTCTGAATGTTTAAATATATGCAAGGAAGAACCCAAGCATGCACCAATCACAATTCAATATGCAAACAGATGCAAGAGAGAAGATCAATCACAAAGCAGTATGCAAACATTATGATGATAACTTTGCTGCCAGTTAACTTTTAAAGTATGAATAGTCAATCACTGTATCAATGGGAGATTTTTAAACTTGTATCGTAATTTTATTTTAATTTTTTTAGGTAACAAGTGGTGAAATTAGTGGTTCAGGCTAAATGAACTATAGATGTTTATAGGCACAGTACCGGTATGTAATATTGACAGCCTTGACAGCTAGCGGTTGAAATGGGTACTGCAGTCCAAATTCAAAATATTGGAGAGAGTTGTTTCCCCTACCCCATCCTCCTCAGACTCGAAGCTCACACGGGTTGCCAGAACAGGAACGAGCGCAATTGACAGTAGTAAGCGACAAGTCTAAGTTGATGAGCTCATGTTTTAATATGCCTCTGGTCATAGAGCTTTATAGATGGATGCCAGCTTTTTAGTTCAGACAGAATCTGTAATCTCTGACCCAGTTTGTTTGCTGGCTTCCATGGCTGCAATACGCTTTGTTTTCCTCCAACTGGCAACTTGGGGTATCGAAATACTATTGGGTGAATTGGCAATGAGCGGGATAAACATAGCATGTTTCCTAAATCTTTGCAAACATATTGTGGTATTTTTATCCTTTAGTATAGTAATAAAAAATAATAAAAAAGGACATAGCCTACAGCACCTTTAATATTCAGGGTTAGGGGTTGACCCTGAATATTTGAGGAATATCCAACCTGATATCACGGCAATTCGTACGTATGTTATGAGGTGGTTAATTCGTATGACATCACTTGTACGAATTTTGTTAACTCCTATGTATTTTACGAGTTGCCCAATTCATATGAATTCGCATAAATGACCTAACCCTTACCCCGCCCCTAAACCTACCCGTCACTGGGGTTTAGACAAATTGTATGAATTCGTACGAATTAGCCACCTCGTAAAACACGTACGAATTGGAATATCAGTAGAGTGCATCGGCTGACAGACACAGAGGATCTCTGCAACTTTTTAGAGCAGGTAATGCAATGCTAAAGCGATAGTTCACCCCAAAATGAACATTCACTGTCATGTCATGTTTTGAAACCCAGAACTTCTTTCTTCTATAGAATGCAAAAGGACAAAAATAATAGAATGTTACACTTTTACAAACAATTAACATGAACGGTGACCACAGAAGTCAAGCAAGATTTTGAATGAATAATGATTTAAAAAGTACTCTCTCAAAACTAGGCTATTATGCGACTTAATATGCTAATCCACTTTCATTGGAAGAAAGTGTTAAAGGTTTGGAATGATGAAGATTTTTCATTTTTGGCTGAACCATCCCTTTAAGCATAATGACATATTGGAAAGCCCTATCATGTCGATTTCATATACCACTAAAATATAAAAACCCTTGCTGCTAAAACCTCACTGATCACCAAAGCCCCTACACTATAAATACAGATCACATGAGCATGAAGTGTCAAACGTCTGTTAAAGAGTCCATGGGGGCCACTTGAGGTTCAGTGGGAGGGCTGGGAATTTCTTCTATTGGCTCAGATTGAGGTTCAGGCACGCGCTCTGGCATTGGCTCCACCTCTGAGACAAACACCTCCACCTATAAGGTTTGAATGGAATTGGGAAGAAACAGAAGTTTGATTGGTTGACAGGTTCTAGAACTAAAAAAGGAGTAAGGCCCCTTCACACCAAGAACGATTACTATAAAAATGATTATACGAAGTTCTGTCATGAAACTCTAGATGGCGCATACTGATGGGCCCTTAACGAAACCTTCTGACAATTGCATCGTTAACTACAAGCTGTTGCATATAACCAATGAGCTTGCTGCTCAACATTTAAATAGTTGGTCAATGTTTCGTCCCCTTGGAATTATAAGGTTCTACCTGACATTTTTGTCAAAATTTAGTTATTCACATATTCTTATTCTGTGACCACTTCTTTACATTATGTGATGTTGTTTTTTAAGTTGTGTACATTTTGGAACTTTTTATTTAGAAAATATAAAGGTTCTTTCTACACAGTCGAATGGAATGCAAAAACTTTAAAGGGATAGTTCACCCAAAAATGAAAATTCTGTAATCATTTACTCACCCTCAAGTTGTTTCAAACCTGTATGAATTTCTTTTTTCTGCTGAACACAAAAGAAGATATTTTGAAAAATGTCGGTAACCAAACAGTTGATGGACCCCATTGACTTCCATAGTAGGAAAAAAAAAATACTATGGAAGTCAATGGGGTCCATCAACTGTTTGGTTACAGACATTTTCTTCTTTTATGTTCAAAAAAAAATATCTTCTTTTGTGTTCAACAGAACAGAGAAACCCATACAGGTTTAGAACAACACGAGGTTGAGTAAATGATGACAGAATTTTCATTTTTGGGTGAACTATCCATTTAAAGCTCAATATCTCAAAACTGCTCAGAACGCAGATAGAACCTTATAATTCCAAGGGGACAGTTTGCTGTAGCAGTTTGCAGCGCGCTCACCTTCCCCAGCTCCACCTGTATAGATCTGTTACAAGTAATTTAATATGCTATTTGTGCAGCAGCAATAGCAGCAACAAGACCAAGTACATTATCATTGTCATATCAATTACCATGACTCTTCCAAGAGTTGTCATGATAGAAATAACGATAACTATACTATCATCCACAACAATGGACAATAACTTTCTGTTTATTATAAGCACACTCTGCAGTTACGTCGTCTGTCGATTTAAATGCTTGAGCTCTTTAAAGTTGAGTGGATTCTGATTGGCTGTCAGTGTTTCCAAAGATATCATTCCTCTGTGTCGTTATCGTTATAGTTGTTTGGACTTTCCTATTGTCAAAGAACAATTACTAAAACTTTACAGTTGTCTTTATAGTTATATTCGTTGGTGTGGACATGCCTTTAAAGCTCTAGCAAGCTCTAGTTTCACATTAGGTCCATTTCGAACCAATGAAGGTATAATCCTAAATTAAATCTCAATGTAGGTGAACTTGGTGTACCTGAGGTTGGCTAGGGGTGACCGCCTCTGGCTGAGATGGAGCTGCACGCTGTCTAAAACCAGGAAACTGTGGAAAACACAGAGTTCATCAATGTATTATATTAGTTTATTTTTAATAAACTAATTTATGAACGATTTGTGTTCATCTTCGAAACAAAAATGGATACTTTTAATGAAATCTGAGAGATTTCTGTCCCTCCCACTGAAAGACTATTCATCAAAAACTCTAATTTAGGCTTTTGTTAACTTAAACATTGATCAGCGAATATACAGAGCATTCAAATATGGTAAACAGAAGCTCAACTGTACTTGCTTGATGCTTGAGAACAAACCTCATTGGTTCTTGCGAAACCTCAATCATACTGGCGTGACATGGAAGAATGAATCTCATTGGTTATTTATATTTGAACTTCCGTTTACCAAATTTGAGTGATTTATGTATTAGCTGATCAATGTTTATAAATAAAAAGCCTAAATTAAATCTGTTCATCATATAAAGTGACCATGTCTCTTCAGAAGACTTGAATTAAACTGCTCATTTCATATGGATTTCTCTTTACCCTCTCTTAATGAACGTTCTGAAGAATCAAAGTTTTGGAAAGACAGAAATCTCTCAGATTTCATTAAAATATCTTCATTTGGGGTTTGGATCAACATGAGGGTGAGTAAATGATGACAGAATTAAAATGTTTGGGTGAACTAACCCTTTAAACACAACACAATCTCCAAAGTCACCACATACTCTCTATAATCCTATTATTGTGCATATGTTTAACTGACCTTCACACCAGCTTTAGCAAGAGCACTGAGTCCAAACAAAATGGTTACAATGCAGATCACCAACTCCACCACAAGGAACAGAACCAAGGTGGCCAAGAAGCCATCAATCAAGAGCTGACAGCACCCAAAAGAGACAGAAAAACAAGACAGTGGTTATAACATCTGTCAATTTACCTAAAAAGACAAAAATAGTTACAACAGCTATCAAAACTGATGTGCTTGTCCACATGTTTGGAAGTTGCCAAAGAGATCATCTCTTAAAAACAAGCAGACAAGCACACTAGTAAGGCAGGTATTGTTGTAATAAAAAAAAAGAATAATACAAAATAAATAAAAAAAATGGACAGAAGATTAGCAAGGGTGACCATTTGATTTTTCATTGCACATCTGCAAATAATTGAAGGTATCTTTCATTCTGGAGCATTTTCAGACAACTGGCCCAAAGTGCAAAACTGACAATATCTTCAAAATGACCCACACCCTGCTTCCGCATGCATTCACTCTCCTAACACAAATATACACAAAGCTACTGATCATTTTTTGATAATGACAATGAAAAACAAGCAGATCCTTAAAGGGTGAATTCAGGCATGTTGGGCTAATGTTAGAGTGGCTGTCACATTGGTGGCTAAATGTACCTGAATGAACAATATATGTTTTGTGCTTGAATTTCTGCAAAACGTTTGTCACCTTAAAAACAACACTTTTTTTTCTTTCTTTTTTTTTTAAATGTACCTGTTTTTTTTTTTCTCTCGCAATATCTGCAAATATTTAAGCACATTCATATACACAAAGAAAAACATAAAGGTAAGAATGACTTACTTTACAATGTCTCTCGACAGAATAAGTGCACTTCTTGTAACAATGTTGTTGCTTTGGAAAAGCAGACACAAAAAACATAATCATGTTGAATTTTGCCAAAGACCTGGCTCACTTTAAAAATATAGCTATAAAGCTATTATTCATATACAAATGTTGCTGCAAGCACACCCAATTGGTCAATTTAGAAAAACTGTTACAGTTTTTTGGCTTCCTTGACAAACTACAGTGCCCTCAGAAAGGTTTTGGACTTCTGAGATTGGGACAAATCCCATAAACCACTTAATTGGACAGCTATTATAAAAAGATGTTTCTTTTGAAAAACTAGTCACTTCTTTTCAGGTATTACTCAGAGTATGTTTACAATGTCCAGCCATTGTAAGGTGGCTGGACATTGCTGGACTTTACTATAAACATAGACTATAAACATGAGCAGCCTCAAAGTCAAATGTACAGTATAACCAACATGTACATGTTAATCATGTATAACCAAAATACCCCCCCACAAAAAAATAAAAATAAAACACATAAAAAATGTAAAAACACAAACAATATTCCATATTCTAATACCTTTTTTTTTTATTTAAATTTTTTTTTATAAAAGTTTAGTGTTATAGTCCAAATACCTTGAAAGGGCACTGTTTTTATTAATTTCTCCAGCATCTGAAAAAGTCTGTACCAAGTGCAAAGGATCAATATCCATTACTCTATTCTGTTATAAATATATAAGACAAAATATAAATTACAAATCAGAACAAATGAATAGGAGCGATGTTAACATATTTTGTTACATCTTATGTCAGCAATAATATTCATATCTTTCAATATTTCTCAACAATTGATAAACCACTTAATATTCTACAAAAAAAAAAAAAAAAAAATTCCAAGCAAACTGCTTAAATTGCTTTCATATTCAAAGCAATTTAATAAAGTATGTTGTGTAAACCCACATCAAATTATAAGTCACTACCCCAAATAACAACATTACCCGTCTTTTTTCACTTTCTATTTCATTCAGAAACTTTATATTAATTTCGACAACATAATCCTTCACTTCATTAAGCCTGTATTTAACCATATGGTCAAACAAAATAATCACACTGATTAAAGAAATTAACAGAAGATTTAATCACATACGTATCATTTTAAATGAAGGTTTAAGCAAACAAAAATTATACTAAAACTTCAGCTTCCAATTTTCTTTTTCTTTTCTTATTTCATGTTAAAAAAGACAAACAGTTCTTTAACTCCACTGCACTGCACATTCTTAAAAATTCTTCAACCATCTGAAACCACTTGGCCTTTTGACAGACAGAACATCATTATGCTTTTTATTGAAAGTTTTGAAGATGCTATGTTTTGCACTTCGGTACAGTCCTTTGAAAAGGCATCAAGGAAATTTCTTTAAGAAAAAACTGTAACAAGAAAGTTGATGTGGCCAGTTCATCACATCATACCCACTTTACAGTGTTTCATCCATCCCACTGCACCCAAAACACACCCACATGCATTCATCATTAATGTAATGTATGCATTCAGAGATCTATATCTGCAGGTCTATGTATATGTGCAAAAATACACAAACCCATCTTCCAATAATGCAAGCTGCTCAACAGTGCAGTGACAGAGTAGAAGATCTGGGAGCTCACCACAGCATAGATCTCCAGTCTCCTGCAGTGCTCACAGTGGTAAGTGTCCTGTCGGTAAGGCAGGTGACGGGACAGCAGCCCAAGAACAGCAGTGGAAAACGCTGCACTGACCAGGTGAGCAACCAGCGTGGCTTTCACCTTCACACGATGGGACAAAAGTTACTGTACAGCTATAACTCACCGTGATTCGTCAAAACATTGAAAAGGGAAACTCAGTACTGAGAAAAGACTGAAATATAATGCCAGTCAAAAGTTTGAACATACCTACTTTCTTTATTATGATGGGTTTTTTTCCCACATTTGAATAGTCATGACCAAAAATAAATAAACAGATCAAAACTTGCTTGTATTCGAGCTTCTTCGTTTTTGTAGCTTAGCTTGAAATCTTTGAAGAAGTTCATATGTATGATGGCTATGTAATTGTTAGATGCCTATCCTTTACTATCTGCTCCAAAATTAATACATAAAAAACACCAAAACAACAAAATCCAAAACACGGCCAAAAAATATAAATTGGGAATGTCTGTGGGGGGTCCACAGTAAAAATCGCATTCCTGTGGGTAAAAATGGAGTTCTTGGGGAAGCGATTCAACAAGCGGCAACAGTGTAAAAGTAGCTCAATTCCACAGGAAAACCCCAGACTTGGTAACACTGTCATAACCAGGCACAATTTCTATTTTTCTACAAATCTAATTTCAATCATTTAAACATTAGAATTTACGATCTGCTCAAAACATTCCAAATTTTATTTAATTTTTTGCAAAACTAATAACAATCATTTGTGTATGAGCATTAAAATAATGCTCAAACAAAAACATTTGTCTGGTCGGTTCAGGGTGGGTGGGTAAATATGTAGGTATTTTCATTGGTTCTGCAATCCTTTCAATTTGTACTCACCCAAAACAGAGTTGGAAACCTTCCAGTGTGGATTAAAATGGATCCAGACACAAGCAACTGATAACAACAGATTAAAAAAAATATTGTTTGCTACTACATCCATAGCAACAATTTGATTCAATAATAGAATAAATATTAAACCCAGATTAAACCCTGTTTTACAACAAATTAAAACAAACATTAGTACATTCAGCTTACCTGAGCAACAATCACTACCACAACGATGACATCAGGAGAGAAGTGGACCTCTTCATATAGCTGAAGAATGGTGACGCTCAGACACAAGCACAAGACACCAATAATGATCTGAATGGACTGAAACAACACAACAAGATCAACTTGGAATGTTTCCAAAAAGGCAATTAGATTTAATTCAGTTTTTCATATTGTAAAAAATGTGCAACAAAGAGGCTCATGTGAAATAACTGGTATATAAAGATACTCCTGTGCACTTTTTCCTGCATTCAATATCAGATTTGTTTGCGGTGTTAAATGTAAAACTCACCCCCAGCGCCTTCGGCTCCACATTCTGAAATGCCTTGACCTGGTTTGGCGTCAGATTTCCTACAGGGCGAGTGGGACCCTGACTCTCCATGCCCATGCTGATGTCAGGCAGTTTGAGATGTGGCTATGCTAAGATCAAGAAATACACTTTGAGATCTCTTGATTTAGATGGAGGAGGAACCTAAAGTGAATAGGGAAACAGACAGAGATGAGAACGAAGACAGATGAAGGCAGCGCAGGACAGAATGAATGGAAACAAATATGGATGACTGAGCATTGAGCCTTAAACAGGTCATGCTCAAGGTGCCATTTATGCCTGAAATCATATCTTTTCTCAGGCCCCAAGATCCACCAGAGGAACACAATAATCATATTAGACCAATTTCAATGGACTATTCTTAAACTATCCCCCACAATCTCAAAAAAAAAAAAAAAAAAAAAAAAAATGTGCAGGCTTAATAGGCTTTAGTTTATAGAATGATATACTTTTTACTATAGTGTACTTTGCCATTATTCCATTATGAAAACCCTTTGACTTGAACTTGACTGGGGCAAAATAAGCTTCAAATTGCATTCAAAAGGTTGACTAGGTTCTTGACCGTTTGTAGAGACACCATTAACCCTGGATCACAAAACCAGTCACAAGTCGCATGGGTATATTAGTGGCAATAGCCAACAATACATTGTATGGGTCAAAATGATCGATTTTTCTTTTATGCCAGAAATCATTAGGATATTAAGTAAAGATCATGTTCCATGAAGATATTTTGTAAATTTCCAGCCATAAA
Source organism: Leuciscus idus (assembly GCA_021554675.1). Classification (NCBI taxonomy): domain Eukaryota; kingdom Metazoa; phylum Chordata; class Actinopteri; order Cypriniformes; family Leuciscidae; genus Leuciscus; species Leuciscus idus. The sequence continues at coordinate 15,222,299 of CM038628.1, forward strand.
TATATAAAACATTTATTTCTGTGAGTGAATGCAGCACAGTCGCGAACATAAATGGACAACTTTAAAGGCGATTTTCTCAATGTTCAGATTTTTTTGCACCCTCGGATTCTAGATTTTCAAATAGTTGTATATCGGCCAAATATGATCCTATATCATAGCAAACCATACATCAATGGAAAGCTTATTTATTCAGATTTCAGATGATGTATACATCTAAATTTAAAAAAATTGACCCATGTGACTGGTTTTGTGGTCCAGGGTCACATTTGAGCATTTGAGATGCAACACAAGACAAGATGATTCTATTTATACTAAACATCCAAAACGATCCGTGAGAGAAAACATTTTTTTTTTTTTTTTTTTACTAATCCAACATGAAGACAGTATTTTGTGCAAAACCCCAAACAATATACACCTTCTGAACCCTCATAACTGTGGAGAGCATCTAGACACCCTTTCAAAAAGCCTCTGAGGAACAAGATTGAACCCACAAGTTCCTACGAAAACTCTACGGATAGTGGTTCTTCCATTAACCCCATCATAAAGGAGAGGATTTGAGGTATCAGATGACATTTTTAAATTTAATAATTAATTAATTGGGGTTATTATTCAGCATTTCCATAAATTAGATGTACATTTCAGGCACCTTTGCTTTCATTAAAACCAACAGGTTAGTCAAGTGAAATCATTTGATTTGCATTCACAGTGTTGCTATTGTGAAATCTTCAGTTAAAATATGGGCAATTTTAAATGTAAATATGAACATGATTGCATAGAAGTCATAGAATAATTTTGCCTTTCAGATTAATCCATTTTACTGGTATTCTCCTTTGTCATCAGTTATTCAATTATTATTATCAAAATAAAAATTAATAGGCTACAATAATTTTAGTATTTTACATTAATGACACTTACAATTATATATAGGCTACATATTAATAAGAATATACCACACATGATAAACTTAATTCCACATTGTTCTTCAGGAGGCATCATTCCCCATCCTAACCCCATATACATATACATATATATATATATATATATATATTATATATATACACTCTAAACAAAAATGGTGCTAAATAGCACTAAAAGTGGTTCATTGGCTTGTAATCATAGGGGAACCACTTTAAGTGCCATATAGCACCTACCTTTGTCAAATGGTGCTATGTAGAACCATAAGAGGTGCCATATAGCACCTTAACCACCCCAAAGAACCGCTAAAGAACCGCTGAAGAACCAAACTGGGCTTAACAGGTTCTTTAAATGGTAGTGGTGCTATATAGCACCTTAACCACCGCAAAGAACCCCTGAAGAACCATTTTTTTTTAGTGTGTATATATATATATAATTATATGGTGTATATATATATATATATATATATACAGATCTCCTTCCAATCTGTATTAGGTGTATGGATATTTTAAACATTCAAGTGCATATCTTTACCTCTTTTTTTTTGTGCAAAGGTGTGTTGAATGTATCATATAACCTTCAGCAAAGCATGGTATTCCCCATTTTCAAGTGATGATGTATTATATTTTAAATGGTTTCTTGGTCTCGGAGGCTAGGAGCAGCCAAAAATAGACACAGGGCAAAACGTGCAGCTTCATCACTCTCCTCATCCGCAGTGCCCCGCACTATGACAGAACATGCAATTTTATAACGAGCATAATACCTGCGCTATGAATAACGCCAAGCCGAGCGGCACACTCAATGCGACTCACCAGTGCTTTATTCTGGTTTCCAAATCCTAAACGTGTGTAACCTCCAGCGCTGTCATAGGTCCCAAATCCTGTCCCAAATCGAGATTCATTCAAATACATGCGTGATGTCACTTACCTCTGCAGCTCAAGTAAAACGCGTTGCTTTGTGGTAATTTTTCTTTTTAAAAGCGAAAGTGCAGCATTCAGTTATTCCATCCGCGACGTGGTTGAAGGGAAACAACTAGTTAATTGTATGGGTGTGTGAGGCATGCGGTGCAGTACCGCAGTGAGGAGGAGGCTGGTGCTCTGCATTGGTATGGATGGAGACTGACTCAAAGTGATGCGGCGCTATGGCAACTTCCAGAAAACTCACTCGCATCTACACGCGACACAATAGAACAGGGGTTTGTTACATTGTTTTTTTTTTCTACTGACCAATACAGTGCTGTAATGCAGTAGATTATTTTTTTTTACTTTTTTTTATTTTTTTCAAATCAATGATTCATTCATTTAATTTAGTTAGTTTAACCCATTTGTGCCCACATTTTTCTGAATGGTTTCATGCATAAAGTCGTGTTAATAGTGTCATATGTGAACATGCTCTGCATTTATTTTTCCCCAGGTTTTAGTTTTTTTCCCTTTGAAAATCGTATTTGAATGTGCGGCAACTATAATTGCCGGTGGGCAAATATGTTGTAAGCACCCCCTCAATGTCAAATATGAATAGGAGGAGAACATTTGGCATCTATCTCAAAATAACTGCTTTCAACAGATCAATCTTTATTCATACATTTATTATGTATAAAAGCTGAAGAACATTTGATGCGAAGTGCGAACCCAAAAAAAGCTGCATCTATCTTATAATCTCTTGAATATGAAAACACAACAACAACAAATCCATTTGTCTTAACCCTTGTACGCTGTTCGGGGTATTTTTGACCCACATTTCTAACTTTCATTCATGGGGATAACATGGATAATTTGACATGGTTTAGTGTACGATTTTTGCCCATCTTTTGGAAAATGCAGTTTTAAAAGTAACAAATTATCACTTTAACCAGTAGATGGCTGCAGAGCCCCACTATTTGCTATTTGACTAACTGAAAGACATCTTTTCACAAGTTTTTCCAGTTGTATTCATAATTATAACAATAAAAGTTACTTTTTGTCAAGGTCTAGGCATTTTTTGTACTGATTTTTTTTATTTATTTTTATAATGTTATATTATGATTAGAATCAAATTAATTTTGTCAGTGGACAAAATTCATCCTCAAAATCAGAAACAACACAGAACACACATAAAAAAAACAATAAAAAAAACAATAAAAAAAAAAACAGTTAGTGCATTTGACAGTCAAAGATACTAGAAAAGGCAGTATAATCACAACTATGTTCCTTTTTTGAAAGAAATGGATTCTGCGAGGATTTCCAGTCAGGATTTAGACCGTACCAGTACTGAGACTGCTCTCATTAGAGTTACAAATGATTTGCTCTTATCATCCGATCATGGTTGTATCTAGTGTTACTCGATCTTAGTGCTGCATTTAATACCATTGATCACAACATTCTTTTAAATAGACTCGAAAATTAGGTTGGCATTAGTGGAATTGCATTAGCATGGTTTAAATCATACTTATCTGATTATCGTTACCGTTATCAGTTTGTAGCAGTAAATGAAGAGATGTCTTATCGATCACAAGTTCAGTATGGAGTACCACAAGGCTCAGGACCGTTACTGTTTACTCTGTACATGCTACGATGATTCTCAGCTCTATATCTCTTCGCGCCCTGACAAAACTTGCCAATTCAAGAAATTAACGGAATGCATAACTGATATAAAAATGTGGATGACTAGTAATTTTCTATTATTTAATTCTAAAAAAACAGAGTTTCTAATGATTGGACCAAAAACCTCTACAAGTACTAACCTAGAATACTGTCTAACAAATTGATGGCTGCTCTGTCAAATCTTCGTCATTGGCAAATCTTTCATTTGAAAGCCACGTTTCTAGCATCAGTAAAACTGCATTCTTCCATCTTAAAAATATATCTAAATAACGACATATGCTTTCAATGAAAAATGCGGAACAGTTAGTTCATGACCTCAAGGCTAGATTATTGTAATGCTCTCATGGGTGGTTGCCCTGCACGCATGATAAACAAACTACAGCTGGTCCAAAACTCAGCAGCTAGAGTTACTAGAACCAGGAAGTATGACCATATTAGCCCTGTTCTGTCAACACTGCATTGGCTCCCTATTAAACATTGTATAAATTTTAAATATTGCTGATTACTTATAAAGCACTAAATGGTTTAGCTCCCCAGATTACTTGAGCGAGCTCTTAACGCATTATACTCCTTCACGTCTATTGCGATCTCAAAATTCTGGTCATTTGAGAATACCTAGAATATCAAAATCGACTGCTGGCGGTAGATCCTTTCCTATTTACCCCCTAAACTCTGGAACAGTCTTCCTAACATTGTCCGGGAAGCAGACGCACTCTGTCAGTTTAAATCTAGACTAAAAACACATCTCTTTAACCTGGCATACACATAGAAAATTATACATTCCTATTATTCAAATCAGTGAAATGATTATTAGGCTACATAAATGAGGTCAGCTGGAACGGGTACACTTTCTATAACACCCGATGGGGAGACCGGGGATGGTTGCAACACTTTTTGCATTTCTCTCAGTTAATCAGAGACTATTTGGACCCAGGGTTTCTCAAACTCGGTCCTGGAGGGCCACTGTCCTGCACAGTTTAGCTCCAACCCTGATCAAACACACCAAGCTGTCAGTTTCTAGTGATCCTGAAGACATTGATTAGCTTGCTCAGGTGTGTTTGATCAGGGTTGGAGCTAAACTGTGCAGGACAGTGGCCCTCCAGGACCGAGTTTAAGAAACCCTGGACTAGACCAACCAAATTTGTATATATTAAACTTGCATCTGTCTGCTAATTACCCATACCATTTAAAGATGACATATCGTTCACAGTATTTATTTGAATGGAAGAAGCCAGATGTTGCAACTGACCCCAACCCAGGGGACAGTTGCAACACAACCCAGGGACGGTTGCAACATGTTAAAAATACCTTAAATTTCATTAATTAACTTTAGCTTTTTGTCTCAATGAGCATAGAATTCTGAAAATATGAACTGTTTTAAGCCTACTATAATATTATAATATTATTTATTTATACAATAATAATATTGTAGCCTATTATTTCTTTTAGTCAGTCATATTTATCAAATAACAGTTATTGAGTTTTGTTTGTTTATGTGTAGAATATAGGCCTACATAGATTCAGTGTGCAGGTGTTACAGATGCTATTCAATCTCTCCATATTTCAGTGTCAGACAGGAATAACTGAACAATTTGTAATGCAACAAACTTTTATTAAACATGCAATTTATAACTTGTTGCAACCGTCCCCAACCCTATCAGCCATGACAGAACATCATGTGCCTGCTAGACACACTGACTTTGACACGTTAACCATGTCACTTAGAAGTCAACAAAACAATAATTCAAACTAAGTGAGTTTTGATTAATTCATACAAAATGTCAGGACAGTATGACAAAAATACATCTCATGAAAAACTTTCATACCTCCAAAACAAGTTTTGTTCAAACGCAGCAGCAGATGCTGAATATGTCTTCTTGGTGGTGGGGGGTGGTGGGGTTCTAACTGTGTATGTGCAGTATGAGTGTCATCACTCTAGCTTGTTTCTGATTGGAGAAAAATGACATGTTCCCGGTCTCCCCCACTCGTCCCCTAAAATGGCATCTACGCTAATGTTAGTCTTTCTGCTTATTCCGAGATTTACTGTAATCAGCTGGATCCGGGCCGTATCCAGATCAGATGGTGGACCTGCACCTAGACACTTCCACAACGCATCTCTGAAGTATCAGCAGAGGTTGTGTCAACTAGACTCTCTCCTGTGAAAGCCTCATCGACACGACAGCCATCGTCTCCATACCGGCGTGATGACTCCGATCTTAAACCAGATGGAACATGATAATATTCAGATTTTTCCAATCCAATCTGACTTCTGGCCTATAATGCTGCCTGAATCATAATCATACACTTTTCGTTCGTTGGTCAGAGGAGAACTGGTCCCCCGACTAAGCCTGGGTTCTCCCAAGGTTTTTTCCTCCATCCTGCCACCTAATGGAGTTTTGGTTCCTTGCCACTGTTGCCTTTTTCCACATTTGTTGCCATTGGCTTTTGGCTTGCTTAGTTGTGGACAATAAATGTAACATTTAATTTAATATTCAACAATAATATTGATAATTGAATATTGATCTAAATTAATAACTTTTTTACAACAAAATGAAACATCACTGAACTTACTTAAGCTGGACTGTGACACTATTTTCTTCTGGAAACAAACTTTGTTGCATTTTCCTGTTATCTCTGTAAAAAGCACTATATAAATAAATGTGACATTTACATTAGAAATATGGAAAGTGCCCTGAAACATCACCAGTTGAAGAGCACTTGAAAGTTCATTTATGGTCTATAGATTTTCACTTTTTGTCTTCTGATGCCACCTAGTGGCAATAAAAGCATTTAAGGAAAGTTGTAGTAAACACTTTAAATCAATATCTTTTATTTTCAAAACAGCCTGCTTTTGGAGGCTATAAAAAAATAAACAGAATCTTTCAAAACAGTGGCATGCAGGGGAATGCATCTAGTCCTGTGACTTCACATATTGGACTTCGATTGGGACTCAGTTATCCAGCTAAAGACAAACAGAAAATGAAACTGTTCTTTGAACTACTAGAAAGAACATGTTCTCCATTCTCTGATTAAAAAACACAGATTTGGCAATATCACAATTTACAAGGGATTTCCCCAGAATGAAGACTTCAATTTCGTACCGTTCAGTGACAAATCACAGGCTGGGAAAGAAAACAACAAACAAAAGATTGGTTTAGGTCACTCCCACCTAGAAGTAGCAATCAGGCCCAATATACTGATGTGCAAAGGCAAAACACAGCAACTACCAATTTTAAAAAATCATACTTAAGACAAGACCAAAATCAGCTTTCTTTGTCTACAATTTGTAAAGAATTCAGTTTACCTCAACTATGCTCTGATGTTGAAAATGTAACAAAATGTGCGTAGTTCCAGTGTTGACGCAGTTACTGTGAATTGCCATTAGGTTATAGAGAAGTGGTCAATAATGAACGAGGTACTGACATAACACTTGAGTATTATTTTTTACATTGAATTATTCTTATGTTGAAATATAAATGATAGAGATACAACTACCCGTACTTACACATGACTGATCAGCACAACTTTCTTATGCGTTACACAAAATACTTAAAAATAAAACACTTGAAAAGCATCTTTGAAAGCTTCATTTTTGCATTGGTGCAAAGTTAAAGGTATAGTCCATCCAAAAATTTAAATTCTGTCAGCATTTACAAACCCACGTGTTGTTTCAACCTTTTTGACTTTCTTTGTTCTGTGGAGCTTTAAAGATATTTTGAAGAATGTTGGTAGCCACCATTATATATAAGTGAAAGTCAATGGGAAGTAAAACTCTTTGGTTCTCAACATTCTTCAAAGTAACTTCTTTTGTGTTCCACAGAAGGAATTAAGTCATACAGGTTTGGAAAGAGAGGAGGATGAATAAATTATGACATACATTTCTTTTTTGGGTGTCCCTTTAAGACTATAAAAATGAAAAAATGAAAACATACCTCGTCTTGACATTTAAAATGTGAAATCAGACAAGAATAAGGAACAAAGGCAAAGACTAAAAAAGATGTGCGATATAGCGATATAGAACAAGGTAGACAGAGTACTGAAAACTGAATATTTTATGCGAATGGAAAATATGAAAGTTCAAAAAGTTGTTTTTGAATTTAAAATTTCTAAGCCTCTCTTAGGAAATGTTAGTAATTAAAACATTTAAGGTCCATTAAAATTTTTATTATAAGATTTTTTTTAAACTGAGCTGAATTAACTTTCTAATATCAATTAAAAGGTTGAAGAGATCAATTAAAATCTTAAACCGTCCATCTATATATTTCACTTATGTTTGCCTGAAAGTGATTTAAGAGAGGCATAAAATCTGATACACTTTAGACTGAAACAAACAGTTGTCACATAAATTACAGCTTAAATATTAACAAACTGAAAATGCACTAGTACCTATAGTTCAAGATCTTCGAGTCTTACAGTTTCAAAAGTTTGTAAAAGGTCCAATGTGCCATTTGTACCTTTTTTTTTTTTTTTTACCAGTTGATCCTGCACAAGTGGTTCAGCGAAAGGGCTTGAAACAGCAGAAGCCCAGTTTGGCTCAGAAAAGAGGTTTACAGTGAGAGGGTACCATCACAGTGTCCGCCCTCAGATGGGTGTGTTGGGTAGGTGACCGTTAGAGGCGTTCAGCATACTGTTGCTCAGTGTGATGGGAGATTTGCCGTTATGTGCCTGACCATTGTGGGACTGTCCGTTAGGAGCTTGTCCGTTCCGCTTTTCCAAACGTGGCGAATGCCCTCTGAGAGACTCTCTCTCCTGGGGTGTCGCACTTCCTCCCTTTTCGGCGTCCCTGTGAGGAGTCGTTTGTGGGACCGTCCTGCTGTGACAAAGATGCCTGAACCTGTTAACCGCGATGGTTAGCAAGAGACTGATGCACAGAGCTAACAGAACGGACACCACCACTAGCTCCTGCAAGTAGGTCGGTGTGTTCACTTGCTGGAGGTTTCCGCCTGGCTCAATCATTTGTGAGTTTTCCTCGTTCGCCCCAGACAAGCGGGTGAAATTTCTACTTTTGCGCGTCGTGATCGCAAGCGAATCTTTCTGTGTGACAGTAGGATCCACATCTTCTGGTTTAGGCCTCGTCTCCGTCTGCTTGGGTATCATCCATCTGGGAGTGGAAATGGGGGTTTTATTTCCCGTTTCGGCAGTCGGGGTGCTCTGCGGGCGGCTCGGGGAAGCTGCTAGGATGGTGGGGGTGCTCTTCTGTTTAACATGGTAGAAGATCAGCGTTTGGGTGTAGCCGTTCTCCACAGCCTGACACAGGTAGTTCCCCAGGGTGGACGGGGTCGCCACAAAGCTGAGGCTGCCGTTGTCTGGCTGAATGTAGATTTTGGGCGAGAGTTGGCTGTTAAGACGCTCCCAGTGGCGTTTGGCGAGGTGTGACGCTTCCGGGCACTGCAGGTGCACTACCTCGTTTAGAGACACAGACACCACTTCACCTGGAGGACACACAGCTGAGGAGGTCAGGGGTCAAGGGTCAGCATACACACAAAGCCACGATGGCAACACAGGCATGCAGTTAAACCAGTACTCTGTATAGCACTTTTACATAAGTACAGGACTTGAAAAGAAGGTGCTTAACCTTCAGAAAAAGTTTCATGTCAAAAGGTCAAATTAAATATACAATTAAATATCTATAATATAATTAAACATATATATTTTGATTTGCTTTATATTTAACTTTACATTTTTGCAACCCTGTTAGCTACATGTGGTACATAACTAAATAGTTTAAAACCAAATTTTTGTGAATATTTTCTAGAATTTCTATTACAAAACACAAAAATTACAATTCAATTTAAATGTATTTACAAGGTTACAAATTTATTTAAGATTATGTTATGCTAAATTAGGTTACATATTTATTATTAACAGTTACATGGAAATACTACAATACTACAATTTGTGAGAAAATTAAGGGCATGGAATTAAATAGCTTTCATAACAAATTATGTTACTTCCTGGATGTCACACGTTTAGGAATTTTTTTTCTTTCTTAATAGAGGAAAAAACATGTGGTAACAGGGTTGTATGTCAAATGTGTGACAGCCAAATATTATGTTTTTGGTTATGTTTTTTCCCCTTAAAAGAAATAAATATTTCAATATTGTGCCAAGATTTTGGCATTGTTGTATGATATTATTGTTCATTTTTGAATGCAGAAATTTCATGGAAAATGCCATAAATAGTAAAGAACACACTCAAAGATCTAAGTAAAAATGAGACAAACAAGAATATTTGTACCACATTTGCAACTGCAATAAATTAAATTGAGATTCAATTATGAGTAAATTAATGGTACACAATTAAAAAGGATAGAATTTGGAACTCTTGGAATAAAAAACAGCATTTATACACTGATATCTAAACATTATGAAGATGTACACATTAACTGTACTCACTTGAAGAGGTTCGGGGCTGGCCAGAGCGTGACCTGGGGATCACATTTTTACACTGCTCTGACACATTACCCTCATCTACATCCTGGACACTGTGAAAAGCAGTGAAAGGAGAGATTAAAAACAAAGGACAGGGGTATGCTGAAGTAACCTAATCAATGTGTGTGCTGAAATCTGCAATAAAAGCGCATTAAACCAACTGCATATTTAATTAGGGAGTACTTATTAGGTTTGAATACACTTGGCTGTAATGATACTTACAGCCTGGCCTGACTAGTGCAGACTTTCATCACAGGGTCCCAGCCGCAGAAGGGGTCTCTGGCTAGAATACACTCAGCACAGTTCCAGTAGTAAGAACAGTTGGACACTGGTACTGACACCACTCCTTCTGAAGAGCCTATCAGCACTGCACCCTGGGGAAGACAGACATTTACATTTAATTCTCCAGACTCTTTCTTGCACCATAAAATACATTTCTGTTCAGTAAATTTGCAGTGCCATGATTAAATACATACTATAAAAGAATGAAGCTGTGACTATGCACACTTTTGACATTTCCTTTTTCTTTCCTTCATAAAATCAATATTAAATATATGAATACATTTCAAATTTAAACTACACCTTTTCAAAATAGACTAGTTGGTGTTAAGGAACCCTGTAAAATTAATTTAACTCATGTACGCTTCAACAGGGTAACTAACAGATATTAATTTAAGTAAGATTAAATATTAAATAAACTTAACTTGTATTGTATTATGCCATAAATGTTCATTTTAAGTCAGTGAAAAGGTATATAGCATACGGCTCTCAGAAAAGCCACGTGTCTAAACAGAACTGTTATCTGCCTTCTATATTTATTACGGACGAAATGTGACTGCTGAGGTCAGTACATATAGACTCATAGACTTGTGGGTCGGTGACACAATCCATTTGAGCACTTTTACACAGTTTTTGTTTAACAAACAATTCTCAGAATTAAATATCGAATAAGGACAGAAAATGAAGTCTGTCATGAGCAACTGGGCTCTAATTGGCTGAGCAGCGTGATGGAAGTGGTATAACCGCATGTGTGTCTTACAGCTGGGACACCAGTCACTGGATATGTACAGTACCACAACAGGGGTTATAACCAAGGAATCTGATTTAATGGCTCAAAGAGTATGATATTGTGCATGTAGTGACTTTTATTGTGTCGGAGGATTACATAGATTAAATACACGCACGCACAGATGTTTGTTCCCCGAGTAAAGCTAATAAATGACACTTGAAGTGATGCGTACCTTAGAGACTGAAAGCAGGACGTTTTTGACCAGCTGCGGTTGATGAAACACTTGGATCTCTTCAATGATGTGAGCTCCGTTCTCCAAGATTACAGATTTGTGCAGGTAGCCAGACTCTACCGGGAACACGGTTAAAGTGGTATTAAGATCATTTTAAATGACTCAAAAAGGGAAAACGATTATAAGAAACAGTAATAGTGTCACAAAAAAAGAAAAAAAGAAAACAATATATGCATTTCTTTGATGTCTGGGAAAATATGTGTTGCTCTACAGTCAAATATGACAACCCAACCAATGCATTGAATCTGCATAGGAATGCAGTTTATAGGAATACTCATATTACAATTGTCAAGTTCTTTTTACTCTCATTAAATCTAGCACATTTTATTCTTGTCATTAATTGTTATGGTGTTTAGGAATATTATTTTTTCTATTTGGAATAATATATCCAAAAACAGCTTTTTTTAAATTATTTATATACTGTTATAACATTTATTAATATTTTTAGATTTTAGTAAATTTTACTTTGTGTTAGTAATTTTGAATTTTAGAACAGAAATTAAAGGTTGCTTCAGCTTTTATTTATCTTTGAAAAACACTGCATTATGATACTTACAATAATTTAAGCAATCAATGAAACTACTGACAAAGAAAAACGTCTCCACTATCAGTCTAATTGTGATTTTTGATGGTGACACTGATATTGACCAATATTTACCCGTGAGCAAGTAAAGCACAGTGTAATCTCTGCCGCGTGCTCCGCGCACTCTCTGAGCGGCGATGTTGCTGTAGCTCTTATCAGGTGACACCATTGTAAGGCCCTGATTGACCGGTGCAACACTTTTATCAGTCAGGAAGTTGTCCTTAACAAAGCGCAGAGTGTTGTCCGATGCATTATGGAGGCCACACTGCAGAGATAAACAGCAGAAATTGGTTTGATTTAAGGGCATAAGAAAACAAATGAAGAGAATTTGGTTAGTAAAATAAAATAAAATAAAATATAATATAGTTTGGGCTCAGAAAGATTTTTTATGTTTTTGAAAGAAGTCTCTTATGCTCACCAAGGCTGCATTTATTTGATGAAAAATACAGTAAAGAACATAATATTGTGAAATACTGTTACAATTTAAAGTAACTGTTTCTATTTGAATATATTTTAAAATTGTATTTATTCCTGTGATGGCAAAGCTGAATTTTTAGCATCATTATTCCAGTCTTCAGTATCACATGATCCTTCAGAAACCATTCTAGTATGCTGATTTTCTGCTCAAGAAACATTTCTTATTATTATCAACGTTGAAAACAACTGTGCTGCTGAATCTTTTTGAGGAAACTGGAAAAAAAAAATTCTGGGTTCTTTGATTGAACGTTGAAAAGAACAGCATTTATTTGAAATATAAATCTTTTGTAACATTATAAATGTTGTTACTGTCACTTTTTCTCAAATGAATGCGTCCATGCATTGATTTCTTACTGCCCCTAAACTTCTGGACGGTGTAAACTAAATAAAAAAATACAAAATAAAGGGGCCTTTCAGGGCACTATGACACTAACCTCTCCAGGGTTTGCCATTTGCTCCTGTACCCGTGTGCTCCATTTCAAAGTGTCCCGATTCAGAACCTTGTAATGTCCAGCAAACACCTTTTTAATGTCTTTGAGGCTGAACGCACACACGGCTGAGCGACCCAAGTTTACTCGCCTAAAAAACACACAAAAAACCCCACAAAAACTGAGGTAAGTATTTTAAGCAAAATGGCAAATTATAAAATAAATCCTCACTACTTTCAAATATAGGGGAAAAAAATAAAAAAACTCCGAATAATAAAGCATGTTTCCTCACCACTGAGAACTGAAAATCCCATAGAATAGAGTTTCGTCCTCAGACGCGCCCTCCGGTGGCGGAAGGCTAACAATGTCTTGTAGGATGTTGTATGGCAGCTCTTGGGCAGCTTGACATAGTAGCTGAGCCTTGGCAAAGGTGGTCCAGCGTTTCTGAAGAGTACGCTGCCCACCCACATCACTCTAAAGAGAGATTAACACCTACTGAGAATGACATTTTCAATAAAACCCACCTCAAATGAAACTAATCTTTCATAGGTGTTTGATGAATCTGTAAACGTGCTAGCTAAAACGCTATGTTATAAACATGCTCACATACACAAGAAATACATCAACAATCAACACTTACTGTGCAAACTTGGGCAATGCGAGACACTGTAAACTTTTCAATGAAGTCGTACTCTTTTCCAGTCTCACTAAAGAAGAAATAAACCTTCTCCTCACTGGGAGCATACGTGGAGCTGATGAAAGTAGGATCTGGATTTGTGTAGTGAAAAAGAAAGCAGTTATAAAGCGAAGTAAAGCGGAATCAGTAAAATCTCTCCCTCTCTTTGCTTTTGTGGCAGCATTAAAAACAAAGTTATCTTACCTTCTAACCAGCCAAGCGTATCATCCAGTTTCAGATCAACATGGCTGCCCTCGCTCAAGTGGCGTGAAATGACAGGCCGAGTTCCCCTGAAGTCTGCCACTGTTCCGGTGTATAGTTCTCCATCTGAAACATAAAGAACCATTATATTGTGTACCACTGACATTATATACCACATACACATAAACATATTTATCTCACCTAAGCATTCATAATTTCAGTCACTACCATCAAGCTAAATTTATTCTCCTTTTATGATGCTTTTTGGATAGGGGTGTTCTTCTACTTTCCTTGTCAAGTCAAGTCAAGTCAAGTTTATTTGTATAGCGCTTTTCACAATACAGATTGTATCAAAGCAGCTTCACAGTATTAAATTAAAATAATACAACAAAGTTTGTTTCAAGAGGAATTTATTGATTGATAAAATTAAATTAAATATCCCCAAAATATCCCCAACTGAGCAAGCCAAAGGCAACAGTGGCAAGGAACCGAAAAACTCCATCAAGTGACCTAATGGTGTCCTAAAACTCCATCAGGTGACCTAATGGAGAAAAAAAACCTTGGGAGAAACCAGGCTTGTGTGGAAAACAACTGCTTGGATATTCTGCCTAACATCTCTTCTTTAGTTTCAATACAGGTTTGGCAAAATTTTTGAGTTCATTCTTTTAAAATGTTGTAGCACCTACAGCCTCACATTTACAAATAGAAAAGTCAGAGATAAAATAGATAAGTCAAGAGAGACATCACAAATTAAATAAACTTCAATTTCCATAGGTAAAGGTTCTAAGCGTGTGGTTTTATAGTGATGCCATAGAAGAAACAATTTTGGCTTCCACAATGAACCTTTCAATGAACAGTTCTTGAATGATTTTTTATTATTATGAAGAACATTTTGATAATCAGAAGGACATTTTTATACTATATAGAACCTTTAGTGTAATGGATGTTGGATGGAACTATAGATGACAGTAAATAACCTTTATTTTTAACAGTATACTGTATTTGCACACAACAAACAACAGAGTGTCTGCCAACTGGGGTTCATGCATGGCTTTAAACAGGCTGTAGGCCTGTCCGATTTATGAAAAGGTAAATGTGAAGTGAACATTCTCAGGTCATTCTCATGTCTGAAGTCACATGTCAGCCACCCAAAATAAGTAGATCAGGACAAGGATTTAAGAGCAAGAGGATTAACAGTGTGTTCACTGAGAGAAATCTGCCTCTCTCTCTCTTGTTCAATCTATTCTTCATTATGGCAAGGCCAATTTCACACCACACACAAGTAATATGAAGGAGAAACATCAGCAATAACTACAACAGTTGTGTTGTACTTTCACACTGACATTGTTTTTAACATGAGAGAACTGATGCTCTATATGGAAAAAGTATTTTCTGGGTTGCTACTTTAAAGGTGCAGTGTGTATATTTTAGCGGCATCTAGTGGTGAGGTTGCGAATCGCAACCAACAGAAGTTACAGTGGTCGACAGGAAAAGATGTCGTCGTCTGAGACAGCAGAGAGTGGCCAGTTAAGCAATGAGGTTTCTTTACAAAGATAAATTAAGAAATTATGTTTAATTAATTATTCAGTAAAACAATATGCTATTGCGAATATTATTGTTACTTGTTCATCGTGTCAGTGTTTTATTCGCAGACTTGAGCTAGCTTCTTTGCACGGAGAACAACAGTGACGAAATGCTCTGTAGTAGTTTAGGGCTTCTGTAGAAACATGTCAGCACAAAATGGTGACTTAACGTCTAATGGTGCGTTCACACCGGACGCGAATAGCGCGTCAGGCGCGAGTGATTTCAATGTTAAGTCAATGGAAAGACGCGTTACGCGCGTAAAAAATTCCTGCGGCGCGGTAGACGCGAATCGCGCGTCAAGTTCGCGCGAATAGCGCAAATTGAGCGTCTGGCGCGTTAAGCGCGAATTTTTTTATTTGTGCTATTTGTGCATTCACGCGTTTGACGCGAATTCGCGTCTGCCGCCCGAGTTGAAAAATCTGAACTTCTGCGTCAATTCGCGCCGCGTTAACCAATCAGGAGCCTGCTTGCTGCTGTCACGTGGTGAAGTGACAGTTTATAATGTTATTTTATGTTTGGCCTCAATCAATTATTTTGTAATATGACTAAAATGCACAACAAAGCAAATCTTTCACATAAAAACTCGATTTCAATATATGAGAGATACTCATTTTGTATTGAATGCTATTTATTCCATATCTATTCTAGATTATATGAAACATAATTATTCTAATGTAAAGACAACAAACACAATTTAGTGTATAAAAACAAAAATCACAGGACAGGTTTCACTTTTGGAGGCTGGCTCCATTTATTATCAAAACAAAAATAAATGACAGATTAGGTGGGTGTGGGCGAGGGTGAACCTCGCGCCGGGCTGTAGAGCGCGGGCTCGTCAGGCAGCGACCACTCGAGGCCGAGGCCTTACGGCCTACGCTGTCCTCGTCAGCGTCCTCACCGTTAGGTCCACCAAACCTAGCTCCTGGAGCAAATTGTGAAACTCCTGAAACCCTCTGGAGGGTCTGGTGGACCCGAGTACAGCGACGATGTCCCCTACGCAGCTGTTTCTGCTCTCCAGATCATATACGAGCGGTGACTCTCTCGATTAATGCTAATGCTCGATAAACATCTTAAAAAGATGGCCGCCAACGGGTTTCGAAACTTTCGCCTCTGACGCGCGTAAATTTCACTTCAAACTTTTGTTTTTACGCGCGTCAATTTCGCTCTTGACACGCGAATGTACTAATGTGGTCAAGCGTCAAACTAGACGCGGTAGACGCGAATTTGACGCGCTATTCGCGTCCGGTGTGAACGCACAGTAAGGGGACACGCGGTGCATGTAGATAGAAATGCCTCACTCTAAGGTAATAAAAACATAACGGTTCATTATGTAATGTCTTTATACACCACTGAAAACATAGTTATGAATATAATATTGGATTTCTGTCAACAGATCCTCCTAAATATTACACAATGCACCTTTAAGTATTTCCTTTAACAACATCCATAAAATATTAAATGATTATCAGGAGTTTTAAATATGTTTAATAATTTATTAATTAATACACAAAGTGTCAGACCAAACAAGTCAAGTATGGAGTGCCACAGGGCTCAGTATTTGGTCCTTTACTTTTCTCCTTTTATATGACTCCCTTGGGGACATAATCAGGAAACAGATTATGTTTCCTTTTCTCAATTCTGATAAAACAGAGGTATTAGTTATTGGACCAAAAACGTCTGAGAATAAGACGATAGTTTATATAATCGAGTTTGCTGACTATCATACAAGTCTATTGCAAAACTGCACAGGCAATCACATAATTTACTACACGGCACAAGCTGATTGGCTTCTGCTGATTATGCATCCAATGAGCTTGTTTGCTCAACATTTAAATAATCTCTTGGGTATGCTGTGTGAAACAAGCCAAATAACCTATGCCATCTCTTTATGCTCATGGCAGTGGAGGAATTCTTACCCACTGTTATGGCAGTGTTCTTCTGGTATGGGTCGTAAGGACAACGACCTCTGCCTTCTTCAGGCTTACCACTGGGGATTGTAGCTATGGCGAAGGTCTTTGAATCCTGTGGAGGTGAGCACATAAAGAATACGTGTATTAATACACTGATAAACTTAAGGAAATTAGATTAGGACAATCTGTATACCACACTTGCTGATTCTGTTTAAAAATTTTATATGAAAAGACATTGACAACAGTAATAATTCACAAGCTGTGGTGCTTTCATTCAGGACTGGAGGCTTGCTATTTGCCATGCATATCTCCCCTGATACACGCACACACACAGATCTTCTTCCTCTCACACTCATGAAAGCACAGAGTGAGGAAGAAGCACTGAGACCACTGTGTTTGCATGACAGGATCGAAGAATGCTCAATGGTATGTGAAGGACAGTCACGCAAGGTTCCATCTTAAAGGTTTATAATACCATAAAAGCCCCAAACATGCTGTAAACTAATAAAATCTTTAACTATAAAGCAAGGAGTAATTTAACATACACAGTGACAGCAGG
Organism: Leuciscus idus; assembly: GCA_021554675.1. Lineage (NCBI taxonomy): Eukaryota > Metazoa > Chordata > Actinopteri > Cypriniformes > Leuciscidae > Leuciscus > Leuciscus idus. Next base: position 15,239,943 of record CM038628.1, read on the forward strand.
GTTATGTAATATCCTAATGTCATGTGACTGATGCTGAGGCTAAGGCTGTAGATTGACGCTTAACTCAATAGAGGTCAGTGCACAGACATTGATGTGACTCATATGAAAGGATACTACATAATCATGGCTCTTCAGACAGTAAAGCCAACTTTTCACATGCACATACGATTGTTGCATTTTGGCCCTTGTGACAGTCGCACAGAACTTTCAAAATAGTTGTGAAGTTACCATGGTAAAATAAATGAATAATGAATGTATGATTATATTCACACAAAACAGATAACCACTGACACGTAAAAAAAAAAGAAAAAAAAAAAAGGCTTTCTAGGGCTAATAAACGTAAATAATTATGGAACAATTATTTTATATATATATATATATATTACATAATTATTTACATTTCTTAGCCCTAGAAAGCCTTTTTTTCTTTCAGACGAATCAGCGGTCATCTGTTTTGTGTTTACATTATGCTTACAAGAAGTAAACAGAGGACAAAATAAACTGTGAAAAGATGGATGCGGTCTGACTTACGATGTAGATGCAGCGGGGGCTAAAGGCAAACGTTCCACAGGCGTACATATGGGTGGAGTTCAGCTCTTGCAAAACCCTCACAAAGTTATGACAATCCATCTGAGGGTGAATGGGGGAGTTAAGTTAAAGGCCAGCTTAAGACGACAGATATTTGCCAAGTTTAACATAAGGGTCAAAAAGGCGGGGCTGTTTAGCACTTAAAGTGATTGGTTTCCCATACCTTCATTTTGCCTTTCATCGAACAATCATCGAGGTCTTTTTCTGAGGGAGACCAGTCCAGCTGAAATGTGAGTGTAAAAACAAGGTCAGATTCATCACATGCTTGTTAGGAAAAAAAGCTCATATTTATTTTGTGATCAGCTATAAGCAATAAGGCAAGAGAGGTCCTGCTAAAAAAAAAAATATAGTCACGGCTAAAGTGCCTTATTGTTTTTATAAAATGTATAAAATATTATATAAAATAAAAATCAAGGACATACATTTTAATTAAATCCGTGAAGCCCCTGATATAACAAAAGGTTGCTATGCAACATAAATAATCATCGGCTATGGGAGCTGTTCCTTTATCTTGAACTATAAGGGAGATGGAATGCTGTATATTGACCAATCAGCTTCCAGGGACGATCCATTTATGATATATTTATAATATATAAATATAAATGTATAATTATAATTTTTTTATGTTTCCATTAGTCTGATTTGTTTTGCTGACATAGTGATCCTTCAATTCTTCAGCTAGTCATGTACTAAATCAAAATCACACTGACCTTCTCCTTTATGGTCATATAGTCAGTCTGACTGAGATCAATTGAGAGAATGGCATCACGTGCTCCGACGAATAAAGTGCCCTCATCGTTGCTAAGCAACAGTGTGGTGGTGTTATAAACATCAGGGTTTGTGAAGACAGTGAGGGAACGACCTGGACTACCTGTGACACAGCAGAAAAGAGAAACAGTAATGAAAAAGCAGGAACATAAATGGAAAAATAATTAATCACAGTTTACAGTTTTACAGTAGAGTTCCAAATAATAACCACTATTTTTATTTCAATTGATGGATGAATGAAAGGGTTGTATTACCCAGAACCACAGAAGAAAAAAATATATTAAATTATATTTAGCAATTAACAAAGAAAAGGATAATTTTTTTTAGGATCATTACACTACACAATTAAGATTATGACATTAATTCCATATTCCATTAATGAGCATGTGATGAAAATATATAATAATAATAATTTTATCCTAATTACAGTAACTGTTCTAGAATAAAAATAAAATAAAATCACTGACAGCAGGGGGCAGCCAAACCTCCACAAAAATATTAAGGAAATCTAAAAGTGCTTAATTGTTGCCAAAGAAAATAAACAGCTCTCACGACATGTTTTGGTGAGAATTTGACAGCAGGTATTTTTGATGGAGAGATTATTAGTTTAATAAATCACAAATAACATGACAATGTATCAAGTGGGGATCAAATACATGTTGGGATTTAAATAGTAGAATTTGAGGTTTGTTCTATGAGCAGCAACAGTAATAGTGATTGCCTATACAAGATGTGAAAGACAAAATTAAAGAAATCTTGATTACTGTTTTGTTTCAGCTACTGTTTCTGAAACACCTGAGTAATGAACAGTCATGTCTGACACTAAAAAGAGTATCTTACTTTAAATACCATGTTAAAATTCAACATGTTGTGGAAGCACTGAAGCATGAAGTCAATCTACCCAGAGAAAAGACTAATTTCCAAGAAGCCGATTTTTGAAGTGCGAAGACAACAGGAACTTCCTGTGCTTTTTTATGCAATACAGACTCTGAGGTAAATACCTGCCACGCTTTCTCTTGACTTTTATTAGACTTACACAGTTGCAGTGGTTTCTTCACCAGATGGATGGTTCGCCTCAAGTTTGATGTTTGTGTGAATTTCTGAGAGTAAATTTGAATGTGGTTGACAAACCGTGAACTTTCCCCAAAAAACCCCCACACTAGATACATCTCAGCTCAAACAGGTTCAGTCTAGACTGGTGAGAAGATGTGTCTGCAGACATCCACTTATCATTCAGCCTTGCGTGACTATGTAACTGATCTCTTAAACACACATACAAACACTATAAAGATTATAAAGCACAACACACCTTTGTCAACAAAATGAGAACGAGGACCAAAAATGAAGGCTGTATGAATTATTGATCGATACAAAAATAAACAGAGAACGGTAGTGAATACTAATTTACCTGACGTATAGTATCCATATAAGGTTTCATGCAAATTGTACACCTGTGCACAGCTTAATTATTAAAAATATTTCTTGTTTAACAAGTTTTTATGCAAAACAGCAATGCTGGCTCTCAATTTGGTTTAATTTTTAACTGTTTACATAAAACTTTGTTAATTATTAAATCTGTTATGTTGATGACGAGCCAAAATAAACACAGTGGCTTGTGAAGAATATAATGGCCTCAGAATAAACAGCAATGTGTTATGTCATTCTCAAGAAAAGTAGTAAGTGGAAAACTTGAAGTGGTTTAGTAAACAACGAGTACCATGTCTAAAAAGCCCATCTTATTCTGAGAGCATATCTACAGTCTTGTCTACATCTACAAAAACAGCCACATGAAATGATAAAGATAGAGAAACAAGTATCTGTTTCTCTGTTCTCGCTCTTACAGGAAACTTGCTCGGGTCAAACTGGGACATGACAATACCTGAACTGAGAACATCAAACCACAGACTTGAAAAAGCAACTACTTTAGAAATTGTTTTTATTCCAATCCATTAATATCAATGCATTACATAAATGAATAAGCAACAAAATGTAAGATAATAATGTAATAATAAATAAATAAATAAACCACTAATTCTAAAACTACACTCTCCACTTTCCATAATAAATAACACTTTATTCCTGAAAGGTAACTTGAGAACTTATATTTTAGAGATAGTTCAACAAAGTATAACAAATGCGATAAATGTATTACCTCCTTTCACCTGAAAGTTCTTAAAGTTATAAAAGTATGTACCTGATACTGCACATACTTCAGTTTCAGTCATTCTTATACTACTTAATTATTGGTTGAACAAAGGTATGCAATCTTTAAGAGCAAAAATTAAGAAATAATATGTCAAAACTGTGTGTATGGATCCAATAAACTCCTTTCATTCACATTCTTCCTTACATAAAGAAGGAGTGAAGTGGTGTTACGCAACTATTTCAGATCTGAAAAACTTTGGCCAATGCCTGCAGAAACACACCGCTATCTGGGCCTTAGCTGAGTGTTTGGAAAAGCGCCGACAGCAAGGATAGTGATGTCATAAAGGAAGCTCTAAGACAAAGAAAGCTTATCAACTTCTAAGTCACATTAACACATTGAAATCAACACATTTTTGCCCTAGGCTCAGTTATTCTGCTGAGAACACGTGAACAACTTCTCTGTTAGCTGTCATGAGCCTGGGAAGAAAACACTCGGCTCTGTGGGGAGGCTAATCCTAAAGCTGAGCCGCAGCATACCAGCTGTCTTCTCCCAGCAGCCCTCTGAGCGAGAAGAACGTCAGCACTACTTTTCCTCCTCCACCCTTTTCCACTATATATCATTCACATGACACATGACAACCTCTGTGTAACCATAGCTTTTCTCAAGAATAAACAGCCCAACGTGCACTCGCAGATCTTCACAGATATATCTGCAGACTTCACACAGAATTCAAACCTCCTGGCTCTGGGTGTCAAATATTTTTGTTCATGTGATAACAAAATGACATAATTAGCTGTTTTTGTGCCATGTTTAAATCTACAGCTCTCAGGCAGAGTTTTACCAAAATTAGTCCTGGAAATGCAGAAAATGTCTGCAAATCTGCTCAAAAACAAATAAGCCGATAAACAAACAAGGTCATAAAACAGGTATAATGTCTTTGAAAATGCTGTTCTAGCAAAAAGGGGGAAGGAAGAGGAATTTCCAAGATAATCTTGGATTATTAGCAGCACTTAATGGTGATTTTGGTCTTATGACCATTTCACTGAACTAAAGTCCTATAATTCCTCATATGAGCTGCTCTCTTGTCTGTGAGGCCTGTAAAGAATGTGGATCTGACAGTCAGCACGTGGCTGTAAAATGATGCAACCCCAGGGTACATACTCTCAGTCCAGGCCAGAGAAACCAAAACACTTCAGTTCATTTGTAAAGATCCAAAAGCTACCTCCTTGACTTAGTTTTATATAGAAGTATGTGAAAAAGTAATGCCTTGTAACAGTACATTTTCCCCAGAAACTAAAAAGAAAACGCAAATGTGACAAAAACAAGGTGCAAACTGCTGAGGAAGTTTGCTTGACTAACTGCCATGCTTCCTTCTTCATGATTTTGTCAAATCCGTGTGAAACTCCTATCAGTGTCTGTTGCCGTTGGTCTGTGCATGTCACCGACAGAATATTATTCTTAAAGCTTTGACAACATTGTATGAGAACTGAACTGAGCTGGACAATGACATCCCTGTTTTCTCCAGAGCCGCTGTATAGATAAACTAAGGGTGCGTTTACACGACAACGATGTACTAAAAACTGAAAAGTTTTTTTCCCCCTCTGTACAGATGACAATATTATCAAATTGATCCCCATCCACACGGATCCGCCAAAACGACTTAAAACGCTGTATATGCATGCCAGACAAGTAGTTGTCAATGTCACTTTGTAAAGAAAGACTACGTGGCTGTGCACATATGCATTTAAACGTGCACGCCTATAGACTAAACACATACTACACATGTGCATGCCGTCGTCGTTTTCACAGATTCACGTTTTGGAAGTTTACAAAGAAGTTTCAAACTTAGAAACCCGTTTCAAAGTTTGCGTTCTCAGGCCACAACAATGACGTTGTCGTGTAAATGAACGGTCAGAACGCACTAAAAGTTATCTGTTTTCAGATGAAAATGGTGTTGTGAAAACGGACCCTAAATTAATAGCTAATGATTTTTACAAAGGAAATAAATCAATGCTGAACTTACGAAAACTGAGCAATGACTTTCCTCTGCTGCTGTACAGCCAAAACAATCTTTGTTGCATTCATTTCCTGTTATCACTGTAAAGCTGCTTTGAAACAATCTGTATTGTAAAAAGCGCTATATAAATAAAGGTGACTTGACTTCCGACGGAACATATTGAATCTACGTTTGTCGGGTCTTGGAATGTCAGTACTGTAATCTGGGGCCAGTTGCATAAACATAGCCATTATGTTAAGACTGTGTCTTAAGAACTAGTATGATCAACTAGAAGTTAGTTAGGGGTACTCAGTCTTACTGTTCGGTGTCAAATTAGACCAATCTACGTTTTTATGTTACTGATTTTACAAAGTTATTAACAGTTTTAAAGAATAAAATTGGATGACTAACTTGTAAGACTAGTCTTAACAGTTTATGCAACTGGCCACTGGTGCTTGTCCACATTGGTCGTTTGTCAGTGCAGTGTGAATCGGCCATAAAAGTTGCATCCGTTAAAACAGGGGTCGGCAAGTAACTTTGGCCGCGGGCCAATATTTTTTTTAGCCAGTAGATGGCGGGCCAGCTACACAGAGTAGGCCTATGGATACAAATTAAATACTTTTATATAGGCCTATAATCGCGGAATATGATGGGTCCGTCACCGTCCGTGGATCATTCGTTCAATCGTTTTTGAAACGAATGAAAAACGACTTGTTTTTCCATTATTTATTTCCTGAACTAAAATGAAAAAACGAATAACAATGGGTTTTCTGATTTTCTGATTGTGCTCAGATCAAAAATAGAAAAAATTAATTACTGGATTAGACAAATTTAAATTTTGATTTTTAATTTAACACCTTAGGCATATATCAAGGAAATCATTTTAAACAGATCAAGTACTATTGTGTTAACAGATTACAGCCATTTTAATAAAGGTGTGAATAGCAATCATACTCATTCGCTTACAGTCCGACTTTTGAACTTTATTCCTTTTTTTTGTATTATTATTTATTCGGGACACACACATACACACCTAAGGTTTAAGGAGTTCTGCGCGGGACTGTTTTTTTTCTGTCCCGCTCCCACAAGGTTCTATTCAGCAACCGCTTAAAATACACTCGGTGTTCACCCGCTTTATTTCCTGACCTGACGGTTCTGCAAAATTTTGATCTCGTTTCCATAATCTCACATTCAAATGTCTCTAACAGCAAGAATGAGATTAAGTAGCCTATAATAAATGCTATACAAAATTTGTGTTTGTGTCAATATAAATATTAGGCTATTTTAACATTGTACTGTCAGCAGAGAAAAAAAATGCCACAGAAAAAAAATATGAAATATAAATAGCCTAACATAAATTAAATAGGACAAAGCCTATCACTCAAATTTCTAAGCAACATAAACGAAAATCATATTGCCCTACTGACAAATGAAGTAGGCTATTTTCTGGCGAACTATTTCAAACATCCTTGCAAAAAAAGAATGTTGTTGACTGACAATGGTTTCAGTACCAAACAGCTCCTCAGAGCTAGGTGTACAGGTGGTCAGAATTAAGTGCGGATACGCTGTCAAAAGATGTCGGGAGTGGGCTATTGTCAGTCAGACCGCCCGCTCCGTCCAAAGTAGCCTACCGCTACCGTCTTTTGACGCGCGAATGGACACAAAGTGGTCAAGCGTATAACTAGACGCGGCAGGCGCGAATTTGACGCGCTATTCGCGTCCGGTGTGAACACACAGTTATACTTTAAAATGTAATCCCGCGCCGCATGATTCCCTATGGGTGTTTCACACAGTATGCGGCGGTGAAATCGCCGCGCGACTACGGCTTTTCTCAAGTAGGCTAGTGGAAGAGTTTTGTGCAGCATTTAGGGCTTCCAAAATAATCCGGCGGGCCAGAAAATATTGCTGGCGGGCCAGTTTTGGCCCGCGGGCCGCCAGTTGTCGTTCCCTGCGTTAAAACATCCGTTATATTTTAAGATGAGAGTTTGTTTTACTATAAATACATCGGCAAAATGACTTCCCTTATCTAACCTGAACTAACTATGAGAAGTATTTTTATTAACTAACATTAACAGAGAAATAAATACTGTAACATGTATTGTTTATTAACTAAAGTTAATTAATGGAACCTTATTGTAAAGTGTTCACAACTTCCAGAACTTAAAAAGTTGATAATCTCCCCTAAAAAAGACAATTTATTGAAACTAAGCAGCCAAAACATCTGGTTCTGAACTTCTACTAACAGGATAATAGACAGAGCATGAAAAACTTGTCAAAAAAATGTAACTATGGCAAAAATAAATAAATAAATAAATTAAACAAATAAACTACCTCTAAAATATCCACAAATTTCCAATTTGATTTGTTTACTAGGACTAGATATTACAATCCCTTACGATTCAGCTCAGCACAGCACTGGCCTTGAAAGATTCAGCACTACCACAGTCCATGTTAAAGGAGTCGTCTTAGGTGGGTCTTCGCACCAATACATCAGTAGTTGTGTACCGCCGCCTCACTGGATGTTTTAGCCTTTTAATCACAAGACATCCTCAGCAGAGGCAAGCCCAGCACAGGCTGATAAGACCTGGGTGTGTGTCACATGGTGACTATATAGGTAACTTGGCGGCCCACACTGTCTCCTTTCCTTTCAGCCACAGCCAGTGACTACTTCCTTCGGCGACAGTGGCAAGTTCCTTAAGTACTTTCCACTGGGCCAGGCATCTGATATCCACTTCCTTCAGCAGCCTTATGGTGGAACTGGCTACAAAGCCCCTGCAGCCCACCTCCACTAGATTCACCTTCACCTTCCAGCCCCGATTCTCTGCTTCAGCTGCCAACTAGGCATACCGCAGCTTCTTCCTTTCATAAGCTGCCTCAATTCCCTCCTCCCAAGGGACTGTCAGTTCCACAATGAAGACACAATGGCAGGAGTTAGACCAGAATACCAGGTCTGGGCGCAGGTTGGTCATCCCGATTTCGGGTGGAAAGGTAAATTACTAATTATTTAGTATAATCACTTTTAAATAAAAGGTACACTATAGCCGCTTTCCGACCAAGTAGTTACAGGAACTTAGTTATAGGAACTTAGTTATAGGAACTGTCCACTTCTAAACAGTTGTATGAACTACTCACCCCCAAACTCGGTTTGCTGTTTGCGTTCGCACTGGCCAAGTGGCCATAGGAACTGGTAGGAGGGGTAAGGGAGTGACGCAAGCACGACGACTTTTATTTTGACGGACCGAAGGACCTTTATTTTGATGCCGCTTAGAACGCCAGCGCAAACAATGCTCACATTCTCTGTGTTCATTAGTTAGCGATCTGTCTAACAGTACTGTTAAACATGTTATTAGATAGAATTGTTATAGAAAGTACACAGTATATGAAAAAAAGTTATTAGCCTATGCCGTGTGGTTGATGTCCAGTGTTGCTAGCTGAGCAGAAATCATGTTTGACTTGGTCCCCTCAAAGTTGCGTTGGATTTTCTCTTCAGCATAAAGGTTTAGAGGCCCATCTATCACTGTTTTCCATGTTTGTATCTAGTTTCTGGAGTAAATATATAGGCTATAATCTGTGTGTTTACATATAGCTGTTTTAAAAATGGCGGGTGCTGGTGTTCCGCGTGCGTTCGGTCATCAGCGTACACTAACGTCACGAGTAGTTCCTATAGTGCTGGTTTAGACCCTACTCTGAAGTAGGAGCTAAATTAGTTCCTCCAATTGGAGTTCCTAGAACTAAAATCGTTCCTAGTTCCTGCGGTGCGAACACGCCGACATCCGGGAACTTCCCGCAATAGTTCTAGGAACTGTGAAAAGGTTCCTCTGGTCGGAAAGCGGCTTATGTAACATTTGGCACTCTAGCGGTTAAAAAAACAAAACCATGTATTTTGTGGAAGAGCAATGTGCTTTGGCTCTGCCTGACTGGGCGTGGGCGGATGAATATTGTTATCCTACTACTCATAAAACATTCAATACTAGACTTAAGAGATATAATCAGTTTAGATGGAAAGGACCTCAAGCTGACTAGCTGAAGATGTTACTGAGGCTATACCCATTAATAGACACGGTACTTCCTTAAAAATAAGTTCCAGCAGAGTGCTACAACAACTTTAATGAAATGACCCTTCACATTTGTAATGAACTCTGTCAGAGTGCTACATATGGCAATTTATCTGATCAATAAAATACCTAATTCACCTGGTTGAGCAATAAAAACACCATCTCTGCTCTTTTATAACATTTCAAATCCCTCAGTTCTCACCATCTCCGAAAAGCCAAGCCAATGTTGATTCTCCTTTTATTACAAGCTCTGTTGCATTCTCTTTTTGTCAGCAGACTGTAATGACTGGACCGATCAAACATCACTTAATCTTCATAACCCCTCACCCAGGCAGACTCCGTGATGTCTGGTATCCCCACTGAGAATTACCACCCTTTTGGTCACCTCACTTCAAAGACACTCCATTGGGAGATAGGGCCTGCACAGAACAGTACAGGCTACAATAAACAGACAAGTAGTCCCATAGAAATGGAATTCTCTCCACTAATTCATTGACAAATCTGTCTAATGGATGAACATGCATTTCCCCAGTACATGTTGTGTATCATTAATGTTTGTATATTGTCTTTTTATATTGTATAGTGTTATGCATGCCTGATGATAGAACTACTAGTTAATAGGGGCTTTCGCACCAGGTGGTTCTAGGAACTTAGTTCAAGGAACTAGCCACCAGGGTGGTTCCCGTAGGAAAATTGGAAAAATCCCGCCAGTAGGAACTCTGAAGTGACGTAAGCCATGCATGTTGTTGTGATTTTATTTTGATGGTGCTGGGAACGCCAGAGCCTGAGCTCAGAGTGCTCACATTCTCCGTGTTCATTAATTTACGATCTGTCTAAAAGTCCTGTCTACAACAATATTAAATAGAACTGTTATACGTAGACAGTCTATGAAAAAGTATTAGCGGAGCAGAAATACATAATCATGCTTCGCTTGGTCCCATCAAAGTTGCTTTGGATTTTCTTCTCAGCGTAAAGTTTTAGAGCCTCATCTATCACTGTTTTCCAAGTTCGTAGATTAAGTTTCTGGAGTAAATATATAGGCTATGATCTGTGTGTTTACACAGCTGTTTTAAAAATGACAGCTGCTGGTGTTTCGTGTGCGTCCGGCCAATCAGCGTACACTTATGTCACTGGTAGTTCCTATGGTGCTGGTTTAGACCCTTCTCTGAAATAGGAGCTAAATTAGTTCCTCCAAAAGGAGTTCCTAGAACTAAAATTGTTCCTAGTTCCTGCGGTGCGAACACGCAAAAATCCAGGTACTTCCACCAATAGTTCTAGGAACTATGAAAAGGTTCCTCCGGTGCGAAAGCCCCTATTGGTCAAGCCAAAACTCAAAGGTGTGACCTCCACACAACACACAATATGGTGGAATAAGTCCCATCTTCTAAATAAAAGACATTAGCCGCTTTCCGACTGGAGGAACCTTTTCACAGTTCCTAAAACTATTGGCTAAAGTACCCGGATGTCGGCGTGTTCGCACCGCAGGAACTAGGAACGATTTTAGTTCTAGGAACTCCGTTTGGAGGAACTAATTTAGGTCCTACTTCAGAGTAGGGTCTAAACCAGCACAATAGGAACTACTCGTGACGTTAGTGTACGCTGATTGACCGAACGCACGCGGAACACCAGCACCCGCCATTTTTAAAACAGCTATAATGTAAACACACAGATTATAGCCTATATATTTACTCCAGAAACTAACTATACAAACATGGAAAACAGTGATAGATTGGTCTCTAAACCTTTCTGCTGAAGAGAAAATCCAACGCAACTTTGAAGGGACTAAGCCAAACATGATTATGTTTATCTGCCCAGCTAGCAACACTGGACATCAACCACACGGCATAGGCTAATAACCTTTTTTTCATATACTGTCTACTTTCTATAACAGTTCTATCTAATAACATATTAAACAGTACTGTTAGACAGATCGCTAACTAATAAACACAGAGAATGCGAGCATTGTTTGCTCTGGCGTTCTCAGCGCCACCAAAATAAAGGTCCGTCGCGCCGTCAAAATAAAAGTCACCGTGCTTGCGTCACTCCCTTACCCCTCCTACCAGTTCCTATGGCCACTTGGCCAGTGCGAACGCAAACAGCAAAACCGAATTTGGGGGAGAGTAGTTCATAGAACTGTTTAGAAGTGGACAGTTCCTATAACTAAGTTCCTGTAACTACTTGGTCGGAAAGCGGCTATTGAATCACTGCAGCTGCCGTTAGAAGCTCCGGTTGTCAGTAAAAAACAAACTGTATGAGATAGTTGTTGTCAGATTTCATTGGTGATTTCAAATATGAATGATAGGAGCTGTACTTGCATGACTGAATTAGCTGCCCGAGAGGTGTTTCAAAGATGGCCGCCGAGTGAAATAACTTGCCTTAAAGGGACTTTGATCATACACGCATCAAAGTAGAGCAACTTTTCTCTATTTACAGATATGACTAGACACTAGGGCTGTCCCCGACTATGGATTTTCATAGTCGAATCAGAATCGTCATGTCTTGCCTATAGTCGACTAATAGTCGAATCATGTGTATGGGGGTGGGGCTGGGGGCGGGGCTTTAACGTTTCAAAGCCGTGATGTACAGAAAATCACACAAAGATATAGAAGAAAATGTATAAAAACATTTTTGATCAATAAAACTAAGAAATAACATAAATAACTCCAGAAAGGCCTTACTGCAGATTTGCATTTCACATGCAAATCAAATTAAATCGGCTAAATTACCTGTGCGAGCAGGCCAGCCTACAGCACAACATCGATGCACCGAAAAAATAAACAATTAATTTACTAAATTAAATTAGAACAGAATATACCTTTCTAATAAATAAAAATACAAAACGAAATAAATCAGAATCAAGTCACAGGATGAGGAGCAAATGTGTGCAAAATGCCTAAAGTGCAGGGGAACATATATTCAAAACACAAGCCACAAATAGTTAGATTAGATAACCCTGACAGATGAATAAATAAAAATAAAAATAAAAATAAAGAAATTATTAAAATAACGATAGTAGGCAGAATTTTCAACTTTGTCTTTTTAACTGCAGAAACAACAATTTATGCTAAACTGGAGAGGCAGTCTTTTTAGCTAAAAATGTTCACAGCATCCAAAAATAAAATTAGAACCGGCTGAAAAGTTTTGAAATCACTTGTACCTGATCGAGAGAACAAATCCTGAAAGTATTTCACTCTGTCTGTCCGTTGGAGTCTTTTCAAATTGTGCGCGCGGATAAAATACATTCTAACGTGAAACCCAGTCTATGCGTGAAACATGTTAACGTTGGCCGGCAGAAGTGCGATCATGGTTTTCCTGATGCTAAATCCAGCCTTGGAGAATATCCTTTCTAATCGTGTACATCCACACTTTAGATTTTCTTATCCCAGACATTGTTAAAGATTTAAATCCTTGCCGCGAAGACGCTCCTCTGTCGGTCACGGATTGAAAGTGAAACTTAAATCGGTCACGGGGTGTTTGGATTTATTCACGCACGTTAAAAAAATATTTATTAAAAGCTTCTTTCTTTGCACATTTTTATATAGGCCTACAGCATTATCATAATAGGCTGAATATTAACGTATTTACATAAAAGCTAGTTCTATGTGAAATCAGACATTGAGCGCCCTCATATAGCCAAAGTGGCATGATCCTCGTTTCATAACACCTCTGCGAAAATTCGACCGTGAGATCGGTAGTCGAATCAGGCTCCTCCTATCGAAGCATCGAATCTTCGACTATTCGGGGTCACCCCTACTAGACACATACGCAAATGCCAACGAAAACCATTCCAATATGTCTAAAATATAAACACTTATAATAGGCATAGTGAATCAGATTAAGATAAAAACATGTTTTGGAAGAAGGATTGGAGCTGTATTGATTGGAGCTGATTGTTAATTTTGAACAAAGAAAAGTTAGGCTACATAGTGTACCTTAAAAAAAGCATTTATTGATGCACCATATTACTTATATTATCAAGTCTGGTTTTCATGTTTCTGCAGCTGTCAATAACAATGACAGCAGCAATTATAAGTTTGCAGATGTCATCATCAAATCATGCTCAAACACCTGCATAGGTGTGACCAGATTCATTCTGGCATCGGCTGTAATTGGTACTGTTGGGAAACAGGGACTCAGAGTCTGAATTAAGCCCTGTAATCTTCACAAACTCATGTCTAGTCATTTACAGGGTCAAATGACTGATCCTGAATCAGCAAAAGTGATGTATCTGCATGTCTAAGCACCTGTAGCACAGTCTCTCAATTGTTCTGATAAACAAAGAGAATCTCCTTTTAACTGATTTATGCGACTCTCATAGAAAAGCCATTTGCCAGGTCAGCCTGATTCTGCCCTGCTTTGCCAACTCATGGACTGGCCTCCTCTTAACAAATAACTGTTGTTCAGAGAACAAGGGCCTCCATTCATTAAAAAATAAAAACAACAAAGCCACTTTCAATTACATCAGCGGATTTATCTGCTTACTTTCTTGTTTCTCAAAAGTAGATCACTTTAACTTCCTTGTCTGTGACCCAAATTTATAACCCTAAAATCACGTCTTATAGTATATTTTTAATGTTATTTTATTGCATTTTATTTTTAATACACATACAACACAAATATTTTGTAAAGAAATTAATAATTCAGCAAGGATGCTTTTTTTGATCAGTCTTGTTTTTTTGTCGTTGTTGTTTTTATTTGCCTTAATCTTTGAGCTGATACCGTGGCAATGTTGTATGTTCCACACAATCCAATAAAGAATTTGAAATTTAAAATGCAAAACAGTAATGTGCGGCAATGCAAACAAATAAAAACAATATTACTCAAAAGTATCATGTCAATGACAGCTTTAAATGGCAATAAAGTGTGCTACAAGTTCCTAGATTTTAGGAACCTGAGAGAAGAACTTTTAGTTCCTGAGAGGTCACAGGAGAAATGAAACCTAATGTAGACGTTTCAGAAACATTTCAAGAAGCCATTATAAGAGGTTTGCATCAAAGCTCCCATTAAGGTGAATGGCAGATGCTTCCTTTTAAGAGAATCTGGGCAGGATCTTTCATTCCTCTTACATCCAAAGCTTCCTAATAATGCAGGGCAATAAACATGATCTACACGGAAAGATATTTCTTGTAATGATCTATCTTTTGCTTCCTGCTTGTTATCTTTTCTTGTTAGTAAAAATGAAATTTGAATCCCTGCTGGTATTTAAACATACAAATGATTAAGGTAGACAAACATTCTGTACAAATTGATTGTCAAACAGAATCTGTGCAGACTCCAAAAGTAGTTGTTGTGGAAAACAACTCTTAAAAAAAGTGTCTCATGTTTGCAAAATCTCAGTATTCTTGATAGTATAAGCATTCTTTATCTACTCAAATAAGACAATGATGATTATGACAACGTTATGATAGCCACATAATGATTACAGCAGTATAATAAATATATATATTTTTTTCATAATAGCATTTCTTGAAACAAATAACTTGCATATTGCATATAAGTGAAAAGTAAAAATTCGAGCCATGTTCTTACAGGTCTTTGGCTTAATCATAGCTAAACATCTCATCCAATCAAAGTCTTTCAATAAGTACTTGTACCAGTCACTGCAGTGCACAGCTAAACCAACTGAAACGGTTCGGCAACTGTTTAGGCCATTTCATTGGTCTTGCTTTTCATTTTAAACAAGATCACGCTTAATTTCAAATACTTTGTCACATATAATTAAAAGGTAATAATTAGCAACACTGACAGTGTCACACCAATTTCATGATTCAACATGAAAAAAATGCTAGCATTCAGGTAGCTCCTAACTTAGTATTTAATATTTATGATACTGAATATAAAAAGATATTATAATTTGATTACATTTAAAAAAAGACTCATGTCGACCCATCCATTTAGTGCTACATGTTTTGAAAATAATCATATTAAATCAGTGTTTAAAGCACTGATAACACCATTTTTTTATAAAAAAAAGTCCATTTATAAAAAAACTTTAACCCATTTTGAAGCATTGTTATTGTTAACTAAAACTAAATCTAATTGAAATTTATTTGAAATTAAGCTGAAATAAAACATATTACATGAAAAACAGAAAATATTTTTTTAATTTTTCTACATATACATTTTATTTTTACATTTCTAATTTTCATTTAAGTTGAAGTACTAAAATTACTAAAAGTAAAATAATAAAGCTAAATAGTAAATAGTAACTTTCGTTCAAGCTTTAGTATGGCCTTTTTATGGGCTTTTGTCATTTTTATTTGTGTTTTTTCATAAGTCAAAATACAAGGGCTGCCGCAGACTAAAGATATTTAGTCGACTAATCGTACGTGTGTATTAATAAGCCATATAAATCACAATAATAAGCCTTAATAATAATAATAATAATAATAATAATAATAAGCATTAAGCCTTAATTGCCTATAATACATAGCCTAATCAGTGCTCAAGCGCACATTTAAAAGCTTGCCACAGCGCACCGGCAGAGATCGGCTGCAGAGATGAAGTCGACGATGCTGACTCGTCAACTCTGCAGTAATGCCTATATGCATGTTTTATACATATAACATAATCTGAGAATATTAGTTTTTTTGCTTAAATTGGTTGACATTCGCTTGACATTTCAAGCTCTCTATAGATATATTTCTCATGTCTGTGAGGCAAGTATACACTGAGTTTTGGTTTATTTTTTTGACGCGCTTAAGTTCACAGAAACCGAGACTGTTTTTTACAAAAGCACAATGTTTTCTTGTTATTGTGAGTGCACACAATTAAAAGTATGTTTGGAATGGTGTATTACTCTTATCTGTATGAACAAAAATGACTGAGTATTTTAAGTTGTTTCCGCTGTTGTCAGGAAAAAAAAAAAAATGCAAGAGAGAGTGCCGGCACCTCCACGTCATGCAAGTAAGCGCACTATTCTGTAGCTTCCACACTTTGCACAAACACTTGGATATGTGTCTTATAATAGCGCACATTTATCTAGGTTAACATTAGAGTGAGTAGCCATGTAAGTCCGTCACGGACTTAATGACTTCGCCACAAGGTTTTTTTCTTTCTTTCTGCAACTAACCGACTAATAAAGTGTTTGGTCGACTAAGCCTTTCTAATCAACCAATGATTAGTCGAATATTAGGGGGCAGCTCTACAAAATACTAATAAATACTATAATAGTATATAATAGTAACAAGATATTTACAGAATACAATTATTACAATTTACAATGTTGCTATGAAGATATCAACAGTACAGTACAATATTTCAAGTATGTTTAAATCAAGTGGCACAGAAGCTAATCTCACTAGATTGTATTATGTAATTCAACTTTATTCACCTTCTGGTTTTCAATAAAACCACTGCAGGGCAAAGGTAAAGAGAACAACAGCAGCTCACAAGTTTCATAAGCTATTCAAATATCTAATGGCATTTGAAAAACAACTTGTTGCTCTAAATTCAGGTCATAAATCTAGAAAAGTTTAAAAATAAGACTTACCTATGGGAAAAGAGAGACGGGGGAGGACATGAGAATGACAGCTGAGGACAGTCAGAAGAGACAGACAGGCACAAAGTGACGTTGAATGCACCATCCTGTTGGAAAACCAGGAGGCCACTGAGCACAACAGATGAGCTAAATCCAAAGACTGGTATATCTGTCGCTGTCAGGTTCTGCGTTTGTCCGTTTAGCACTGAGTAGCCCACAAGGACACCACTTAAAACTGCCAAAAGAGTCTGCCGTCATCTCATCTGTGCAGAAAAAAAGTATGTGTTAGAAATCTAGACAAGTTCTTTAAGTCATCACTTCCTCTGAAGTCGCCTCTTCCTCTTTTACAATTCTTAATATGCTTAAGAAACAGTCAAGGGATGACATACATCAGCACATGACATGTCTTCATCTCTGATTGGTGGAGGGGGATTTAAGTTACATTTTTACATTAGAAGACAAGAGACTGACCATCATTCAGAGAAAGTCTGTTTGCAAAGACAATGTAATCTGATAAAGACTATCAGCGGTGTAGAGTGGAAACAGAGCAATATTCTTTTCGCCAAGTACTGTTCATTTTTTCACTTAATATAGCCATATATCTTATGGCTTAATTATTCAAAATATTTTATTTTGATTACCGTGGTTTAACTAGATGCAAATTAAGCTTTGGATCAAACATGGAGTTGTGTTTCTCTTATCAGTGAGTGTGGAGCAGGAAATGGAAAACTCAATGAGATGGAGTGGATATATATATTTTTTTTATAAATCACGTCTAATGAATATATGATGAAAATCCCTGTGACCCAAAAACAGAAACATGGTGACTAGTGTCTTGTGCTTGGGCTACCATGATTTACTAAACACTTGTAAACATGTGGAGTGCTCTGTTGACCATCAGAAAAAAAAAAGAGAAAAAAAGTAAGGGTGCCCCGATCAAAATTTTTGGGGCAGATCACAGCATCACCCGATGCCGATCATGGGGTCTATTTGAAGCCTTCTATTTATCATGTAGCATTATTTATAAGGATGACCTGATCAGGAATTTACAGACATTAATTCAGGGACGGAATTTTGTTTTGGGAAATTCCACCCTTAAGTGACTCTTTTGGATTTTTGCTTTTTTTTTTTTTTTTACATTTAGACGCAATGCACTTTTGTTTTTACAATGGGGCAATTTTGTTGCACAAAAGCTTACACATTGCTCAAGCCTGATTTCAAACTTTGAATTGTATTTCCATAAGATTTACATAAAAACAATGCCTTGCATTAATCTCAAAGGTAACAGTATTGTATAAAAGAAAAAAAAAAAAAAATTCTGAAGAAAACAAGTTGTGTTTACCCAAGCAAAACTCACCAAAATGATGCAGGGAAGTTTACCTTAATGTTGTTGTTTTTTAGCATGTTATGTTATGTTGTTGTTGGTGTTATGGTCTCTATAATATTTAGATTTTTAGATAAAGCTTGGGTACATCCTATTTTTTTCTCCCATTTTATCATCTGCCTGATGAAAATTACAAGTCTGTACATGTAACACACAAGTCACTTACATAAATTACAAACCTCTCCAAAACCAGCAGCACAAACTGAGGTATTATTAATGTACGCGCTACACAGCACAAACGTTGAGTTACATGAAAAAGTTTAACACAAGCAATATTAATAGAGTATGAGCCATAGCAGTAGTGATGCTTGTCTTAGCAAGTGTCCTTCACTAGTTGAGTCTGAAGGGGGGGACTAAACAGTAAATTGGTTTACAATTAGGGATGCACCGATACCAGCATCGGTAACGGCCGACACTGAGCTCATTTACTCGTAAAAAAAAAAGAATGGCAAAGAAAGTAAAACGAGGCATGATGTAGCTTATTATTTACGTTAACTGACGAGAGAGAGAGAGCGAGAGAGCGAGAGAGAACTTCTGTTGAATGCTCTTGATTGCTGATCGTTCACTCAGCACGTGTTATTTGGATTAAAACTAAATCGCATAAGTAAAACATGAACTGTTACCTGATTTATGTTACAGGGTTTCCGTGTTAAAGCAGCACTCAGTAGCTTCGGGACTTCTTCGCTGTATTCTCGCTTTTTGCTCGCAGGTTTCTCTCTAGAGCTCCCCCCCCCACAGCTTCGGAATAGATATTTGACAACACTGTTGTAAAAACTCGTTGGTGATTCTCAGACACCAGAGGCTATAGATCAACGACATCAAAGCAGATGGGACATTCTTTAAAACGTCTTCTTCATTCGGGTTCAAACAGCGTGAGGGAGCGCAATAATGACAGCATTTTAGCAGATTTCTTTTGGCCGTAAAGCAATTGTTTACATCGCGAGACCTGATATCACGCGAGACTTCCTGACGCAGCGGCCGGCGGCCCGCCGGCTCAAAGTTGCAAGTGCGTATTTTCCGCTCACGGGCACCAGGGGGGTGCGAAACGACCACCATTCAACCCGAAATAAGTAATATAACCATTCCAATGACTCCGAAGCTGTTCAGTTAAGGTAAAAAAAGTTACTTAGTTCACCTTTAACTGATTCCCTACATTATTACAGGACGTGTGCAAGTCAAGAAGTTCCATGAGTGCAAACATTCAAAGCACGCGCCCAAAAAAACCTGTCTCAGCGCGTGAATACTGAATTGAATTGTCTTTCACGTCTCTTGCTTGTACTGACGAATTCAAGTGAACATATACAGTATATTTAAATGGGGTCCGTGCGTCTTATAAACCCGCTGCTGTTTTTTAATGTTAATCAAACAAAGGACAAATAAATTACTCACTGCTCTTGACTAAATAGGCTACCTTTTGTAACTTTACAAAAATATCCATCTATATTTAATTTATTCAGTAATGAATATGCAGTGTTTTTTTCACATTTGATTGATTACTGTAGTTTTTGTTGTAGTATCAAAATTGGAATAAAGAATTGATATTTCACTGGTGTCTAAACATTTGTACCACTGACCCAATCCTCAGCACTGAGCCCTTCTGGAGCTGCTCTAAATATGTGATGTACTATCAAATGAAAGATAAAATATGATAGAGCAACAGAATGAAAGTAACAGAAGCTCATTCAATGCATTTTAGCAGGCTTAATTAAGCATGAAAATAACTGAAGGAAATATTTATTTGATGAACAAATTAAGCCAACTAATTTGATTTATATTATTTTGGTTTCTCTACCAATACATTTAAAAATTAAAAATGCTGTGAAAATACAGGTATCGGTTATACGGTATCAGTATCGGTGAGTACCAAAAATGAAAGTATCGGTATTGGACTTGTTCTGGAAAAAGTGGTATCAGTGCTTTACAATATACAGAACTAACCCTGCACAAGCAACAAGCCTTGAGGGATGCTTGTTTCACCTGAACAACACAATACACAGGTCAACATTATTTCCTACACACTACTCCGCAGGTCATCAATATATAAACCCAAATTACTCATTCATAATTTCACGAGTTCGCACTTTTGTATAACCAGATCAGGGGCATTTCCTCCAAGTAGGCAAGGAATGCAGTGTCTCCTCAAAGAAATTGGATGAGAATAAATAAAACAGCGCAAATATTACAAAACGTGACACTAAAAAGTGTATGAATAACTCGCAGTACGAGGGGAGGGCTCCTCCTGAACTTTGTTAATAAATTATATACTTTGTTAATAATATAGTTTGTGAGATAAGAAGAGATTTGTATTTTCATCCATTTATGTCCGGCCAGTGGCATTAACCGGAATGAGAATTACCCAAGCATTAGTTCCTTAAAAGATCAATGATGTATTACCATTAAAAGCAGTTTCAGTTAGTCACTTCCAGCATGATTCATGTCACGGCACCGGATGATAAGAAAACAGTGACAGCCTAATAAGCCTTATAAGGTTGTAAAGGACACCCTAACATAAGGATAGCCTTACAGGAGGACCCCCCTTCCTAAAACGTAAAATTTAACTACATGTACATATTTTGATTTTGATATAGTTTGTCACTGTATTGGAGCCAAAGCAAATTATCATTTTCTTCCCACTGTTAAGGTGACACTGGAATATAAACATTTTCAATGCAATTCAAATGTATTTTTAGCACTGCGCTTGCTGCGATAGTCTGTTACACCGGTGTTCAGACACCGATTACATAACTTGCCCACCGCCCCACCGCCCCCAGAACAGAACAGACACTACAATAAATAAAACAAAGAACACGGTCTGATCAATTCAGTGTGAGCCGAACGAGAGTCGCAGCTCAGATCAGCAGCAGGAGTCAGATTTAATTTATCACATGACGAGAGTGAGGCGAGCTGACTGACAAGATGATGGCGGAAGATTTGGTTACAGAGAGAAATGTAAAAGCGTCTATTTGGCAATATTTCGGATTTAAACCCAATGGCACGTCGGTAAAATAGGGAATGAACTTGCGCTCCCCGGGGCGGTTCGTCGAAAAGAGGCGGCGTGCTCTGGCTCAAACGTTCCCTGGTGCCATTTTGCAGTTTCAGAAAACAATTCCACCACTGACCAGGAAAAACCTAGTCTAAAGTCAGTGGCGCGTTATTCAGATGCTATTTTAAGGGCGCATGCTTGGCCGTAATGTAGCGTGTGCGTTGTACAACGCACATACACTTTGCTTCTCTCATCTACACAGACGCTGGCAGCAGTTCCCATTTTTGCAAACCATACATAATTACAAGGAAAAATATTACCACACAAGGGAAATCATTGTGGTGTCCATGAAGATGTGAAAAAATAGGCATAAATCTAGCTTACACGTTTACCCAAATTATTGGGTAATTCAATTAATTAATTAAATAAATTACATTAATTAAATTACCCAAATTGTTGGCCCTGACGAGAACGTCGGTCTCCTCGGCTGTGAACTGCTCCAGGCGTGCACCTGGCAAATCCGCCATTATAATAGCAATCCGCCATGGAACAAGCGCGCCTGCTTTTAAAGGGAATGTGAGATGACGTTCTGATTGGTTTATTGCATGTTACGCCCAAACCACACCTATGAGTAATGTAGCTACTTCAGACTAAGCCTTTTTAGATTTGCGTTTTAGATTTTAAGAGATCCGGCCACAAAGTTACTTGCGTTTTGCGTTTGATACTTATCTTATTACTAGTCTTCTCCACTAGATGTCATCATCTTATTTACCTAGCCTAGCGTGTTGTTACAGTGGGGATCCTGTCATTCATTCAGTGCTAAACATAGCGGATACAGGTGTGCCTTTCAGCTTGAAAAACGTTTCGGACAGTTGTATGAACTGTCACGTCACTGTCCCGATCAAACTAGTGCTGCATGGTCACGAAACTTTATAATTTGCATGCATTTTTAAGCCTTGTCAATTTAAGCATTGAAGCGAAAGAGAACGTGCGCGCTGTGTAAGAAGTTTTGTGTGCGCACACCCAGCCCCAGTGAGAGGTGAAACGCATGCACTGATGCAGTGACCAAATACAGTATTTCTGCAAAGAAATGTTTAACCACACTTGACAGCCAGTATAAATTGTCAGGGCATGAATATCTCTCCAAAACAGCAGTCGCACACACCCATTCAAGCAATTGCCACTCCCAAATTGCCGCTAATTCGAAAAGCGGAAGCAAAATGCACACGGGCATTCATAAGTGATTAAAAAGCAAGGTGAAAAAGAGGGGAAAGCTCCAACACCCACAAATTAAAAAATACATTTAGTAAAATCTTCTTCTATAAGACATACAATCCAAGCCAAAATCTATCCTCTTTAAGTTAATAGTAAATTGAAACCCTGATGCTGTAAACCAGACTAGACCTTCAACGCAATAGCCTACTTTTCAACTTGGATGGAATTTGAAACTAAAAAGAAGTGTTGGATACTCCAGTGTTGATCCACCACATATGTGACCCTAGACCACAAAACCAGTCACATGGGTCAATTTAAAAAAAGCTGAATAAATACGTTTTCCATTGATGTATGGTTTGTTAGGCCGAGATACAACTATTTGAAAATCTGGAATCTGAGGGTGCAAAAAAAAAAAAAAAAAATTGAGAAAATCGCCTTTAAAGTTGTCCATTTATGTTCGCGATTGTGCTTCATTCACTCATAAAAATAAATGGTTTTTTTACAAAATATCTTCATGGAACATGATCTTTACTTAATATCCTAATGATTTTGGGCATAAAAGAAAAATCGATAATTTTGACCCATACAATGGGTATGCTTTTGCCCATACAAACGCTATTGCCACACATATACCCATGCGACTTGTGACTGGTTTTGTGATCCAGGGTCACACATGACACTTAGATGTCTGACAATGGAATTTCAACTGAGTCATATCTTGACTTGTATCATGTGACAGCAAACGCTAAATATTACAACAGAGCCAGTCACATCTGATTAAGCATAGTGGTAGATCAAAACAGATAGTAATTAGTGTGTGAGAACAGGTCAGAGAACAGGTCAGATGAGTGTTTCACAATCAACTGATGAGTGTGAAATTACAGTAAAGGCTCTAGAAGTTTATAATAGCCAAAGAGTGCTATCTGCTAGCATTCCCATTCATCTCAATGGCAGTTGTTTGGCAGGCGCAGGATTTGAAATTCTACCATCTTTACTCATTGGTGCTTAATTTTGCCCAGGTTTTTGGGATCAATCATCTGAGCCATTAATCACATGTGACTAATTATTTTAGAGCCACAGGAAATTACATCATGACAACACTAACCAGCTTCATAAGACCTCGACAAAGTCTGTCACTACCAGTTAGAAAGTATTCTTAGTTTTGATGTGATAGGCAGTAGATAGTAGTTCATTTTGTCAGCTATTTTGCAATTTAGTCTTAGTCCTTTTTAGTTTATCATTTTTAGAAAAAAAATGTTTTGTTTTTTGTTTAGTCAAGTTTTAGTCAACTAATCCCTGGGTTTTCAAGGCTTGAGCCTAGTCCTAAACTAAACAATCACAAACAATAGTCGAGATCCATGTTTGGATTTATTACAGTTCATCACTGGGAAGGTTTGATCGAAGATTTAGTGCAGGAAACAGCACAAGCGGGTCGTGAACAGAACACAGACTGACTAAATGACAATTTCATTTAAGAAGAGTATCTCAAATGGAAATTGCTGAACTCCCTTAAGTAAAGCACAGGGCAGAAAATTTATCCTTTTAACAGAAAAGGGATTTAAAGAAACTACTTCTGGCAAGCATGAAAGCTCTTAGATGCTCGATCAAAACAGTCTGTAATATTTTGTCTCCTATTTTTATTCGACAAAAACAGAGATTTTGGTCAAGTTATTTATTTATTAACTACATTTTAGTCTCATAATTTTAGTCAACAATATTGCATGTTGACAGTCATAGTTATTGTTAAATGACGTTGGTGTCATGTCATCATTGTCTTAGTAATGGGAAAAAAGGTGGTCAACAAACATTGTTATTAATGGACCCCACTGACTTCCACAGTATAAAACAAAAAGCTATGGAAGTCAATGGGACCCATCAACTGTTTAGTTTCTGCCATTCTTCAAAATATCTTTTTGCGTTCAGCAGAAGAAAGAAACTCAGGTTTGGAACAATGTGAGGGTGAGTAAATAAGGACAGAATTTTTATTTTTGGGTGAACTATCCCTTTAAGTATTGTTTTCTCAATAGATGATGTTCAAAGAAGAAAATAATAAGTTGAAGGTAAAGCAGGACAGTGTGCGCCTTAGGATGGGAAATCTATGCAGAAATGTTACACTTTGTAGGCTAGATTGCGTGACAGGCAATAATCTGCTGAAAAGTATAATTTATTTGAACCATTATTGGGACTTTTTAAACAAAACAAACAAACTAACTGATGAACTATTGTGCTTTTGATATCTTTAAAGGGATACTCCACCGTTTTTTTCATTTTAAACTATGTTATTCCCTTAACTAAGACGAGTTGATACATACCTCTCTCATCTCAGTGCGTGCACTTAATCGCTCTGGTGCGCGTTGACACTTTGATAGCACTTAGCTTAGCCCAGTATATTCAATGGTATCTAACAGCAATGAATTTAGAAGTGACCAAACACATCAACGTTTTCCCTATTTAAAAACAGTTACACGAGTAGTTATACGACCAGGGTGACACAAAATAAAACATGGCGCTTTTCTAAGCGGGTTAAAAAGGATAATTATAATGTATGGCGGAATAGCACTTTTGGGAATACTTCGAAGAGGATCAGGCGTGACTTTTTTACTGCGCCAAATAAACAAAACTGTATGTTGTGGTTAACATAATTCAAATATTATGGAAGACAAATTTACCTCATAATGAGGTTGTCAATTTTTTCAACAACTTTCAATCAGGAGCAAAAATCTGCCTTTAAACTTGAAACAAATGTAGATTTGCTAATACTCAGTTAATATCTAATTAACTGACCTAATATCAGTTAATATCATGATAATTATCGACTGATATGAACATTTTTATCATGATAATTTTTTTGGCCATAATCGCCCGGCCCTACTCACACTTTTTTTTTCATGACCAGCGCTAAAAGGGGGTTTCATAACACTTTAAGACAGATTGTTTGTTGAGCCAAGGGCAGGATCAAACTGGTACAAAAATATCCAAACCACAGTCAAATTAGGGAGAGTTGTGTGGCATGTTTTTTTTCTGGTAACAACATTGTAGGAATGGTCCTTAAAAGCAGTACATTTTTCAATTTCAGCTATTATGGTCCCACAAGTTCTTTACTTCCTAATTTTAACCCCTAAATTCATTTATGCTGACACATCTATTCTGTTGCCCACTATAAGCACACTGGGCCTCATATTTTCTAAGACTTGCAATGGGAACAAGTCTTAGAAAACATGGGGTGTAATCATAAGGTAGTCATCTTAATATAAAACGCATATTCATTAGAGAATTGAAGTCAGCTGCCAATGAGAAAAAATGCCCTCAGCTACTTGATAAATAATACACAACCTCTGCGTCAAAATGTTCGTGTCAGGACTGTCTGAAAGGTGACACCTCTAGTGTAGGAAGTCACGCAAGCCTGATATAAACAACAAACATTACATCACAACCTGCCAGCATTTTCCATACCTACCTTCGGATGAGGTCCGAGGTCCTGACTCTCTGTGGTCATTAAAAAATCTCATGGCACTAAAGAGTAGGGGTGTAACCCCGGTGTCCTGGCCACATTCCCTCCAATGGCCCTTGCCAATCATGGCGTACTAATAATCCCCATCCATTGAATTGGCTCTATCTCTCCTCTCCACCTATAGCTGGTGTGTTGTGAGCGGCCTGGCACCCTTGTACTGTGGCTGCCGTCGCATCATCCAAGTGGATGCTGCACACTGGTGGTGGTTGAGGAGAGACCCCGACATGATTGTAAAGCGCTTTGGGTGTACAGTAACAGGAAAAGCGCTATATAAATGCCTCATTCATTCATTCATACCTAGCCATAAACATTCAGAGACATGTTTGTCATACTATATTCTAAATTACAAGCTTCAGGTGCAGAAACGCACACATGTACCAGTGAAACTGCAAAGGCACTATGCACTATTTGAGTCAGACTGAAAACTACTGGGACAAAGACTCTCAAGATAACAGTTCATTTAAATGAGAGACTTCCTCTTGTTGTTTACCGTAAGATCATTTGCCACTTTTCATATCCGTTTACATATCCTTTTAAAAAAAAGGAGATGTAGACTGTACTGCCTCTCACCCATCACTTGAAGATTTTGTTGCACAATATGAACACTTATTTCCCATATAGGTCCCTTTAAAGAATGTGATATTTTTTCTGCAATTACATTTAATTCTGCCCCAAGAAACAAACAGCCTTTTTCATACATATAAGAAATTAATTATGTGCATTCTTTGACATTCACTTGAGCTAGTGTCAAAACATGAGGAAGCAGACTTCTGAAGCTGCCCATGCACGGGGCAAAAAAAGGTTCCCGTTTCCCCTAAATCTCAGTCGCACGTAGGCAGAAGACAGAGAGGTAATATAGTAAAAGAGAACTGAAGGGAGGGTGGGTCATAACTAATGGGGTGAAGACAAAATTATCTCTCCATTTCAAACAAATGCATGAAGCTTAAAGGGGTAAAAGTTGCCGTAATTATCCCCACTCACACAGATCTGCGGAAAATGAAAAACGCTGTATTATGCTTAGGGTTGGGTATCTTTTTTTTTTTTTTTTTTTACAATACCGGTGCCAAATCGATACTTTTAAAACTGTAATGATAACAAGATTGTCATTATCATGGCTCCGTGGATTTGCACTTAACAAGCCCAGGCAGCGAATGAGAGAGAGAGAGAGAGAGAGAGAGAGAGAGAGAGAGAGAGAGAGAGAGAGAGAGAGAGAGAGAGAGAGAGAGAGAGTCTGATCTTCAGGTCAAGTCATATGCCTATATTCATAAAAAAAATTTAAAAAATTAAATCAAAGTGTGCCACGTCCAAGGAATGTGAAATCTTTGTCGTATCATCATCCTTTTAACATTTAAGGGTATTTCCTGGTGTCAGTGCTGGTCAATGCTAGCCTGGCAAGCCAGACCTACATCAAGAAAAGCTTAACTTCAAGTCCTCCAGAGTCGCGGACAAAGCCGATTCGAAAGACTGTTCGCCAGCAGCAGCCGTCATTCTTTGTTTTCAAGTCGCAGCCAGGTAACCGTCGCAACTCTGTCGTCATATGTTAAGCCCGCCCCGCCTACTCTATAAGCGACGTGATTGGCCTGACCCAATTTAGGTTTTTGCAGCTCGAAAGTCTATGGAGAGTTGCTAGACTACCCTGGCTGCAAAATACATTTTGCTGCCGCTAGGGTGCGTCTAGATTTCTAGGCTAGGTCAATGCATTAAATCAATGCCATTGGCCTCTATGAAGTGAAGCATCAGTTTCACCTCATTTCATTATATCTATTTTTGAATAAATGTACGTTTTTGAATGTGTTCGTTGAATGAACGGTTTAATGACTCACTCAAAGTCAGTCCCTTGCCGCCACCTCGACAGCTCAGGCATTTAAGTGGCACCGAAATCTGTGTTCTGATTCGGTCCAGTATACTGGTCATATAGATGGCACCAGGTTTCCGTACCCAACCCTAATTATGCTACCCTGCCCGTAGTTGGCGATGTCACTTTGTAAAGACACACTATGCACCTATAGACTGTACAAGTAATACGCATGACGTCACAGTTTTCACAAATTTGCGTTTTTGTTGTTTACATGGAGATAACTGTATTGTTTTTTATTTGAAGCTAATATTTCAATAATGTAACCATGTATTCACATGTTCATGGTTCTCTGATGTTGTTTAATGGTCATACTTGCACTCATGCAGGTAAACAAATTAAATAAAATGAATGTCATTTTTTTTTTTTATAATGAATTTATTATTAGCTTTTAATCAACTCTCAAACCCCAATTTGGGAAAGACTGATCTACCCAATGTCTAGGAGGGATCTCATGAAATCAAAAAGAAAATACATACATAAAAAAAAGCTTTTTTTTCTGAAACCTATTTTTTAGATTATTGTTTGCACTCAGTTTATTCCCAATTATTATCACTGATTATTCATTACTCTAATACAGTAAGTAAAAAAGGTAATGTTATATTATGTTATTTATATTATATAATGTTAAAATAGTAGGCTATAGCATAAATGAAAGCATGACAAATAATACCATGATGTACTAAATATTTATATATTAAAATACTACATATTTTTTATTTGAAAAATAAACAAAGAGAATATGAAAATTTTTAATTTAAGGTTAAATGTGCTTAACTAATATATTGCAAAAACAATTAATCACAAACACACACACAAAAAAAGAAAGAACTGGCACAGCAGAAGCCTTGCGTGAAGGGGAAGCATTAAAAAAAAAATCTGCCTCCAGAAGAACATTAAGTATTAAGGAAAAACGGTGGCGGCATTTGCGTGCAAGCAGGTAACGCATCTCGGTCCATGGAGTCAGTGAAGGAGAAGAAAATTGCTCTCCCAGTGAAAGCTTTCATTCCCATGTGCAGTTGCCATGACTACAGCTGATGTGATTACAGTGGAGTTATGAGGTGTGTGTCAGCCAGTGTGCTGATGCACTATAGTATAATGCTGTGAAGGAACAGTGCGAGAATGCCACATATTATTTTAAGTGTGTTTGTTGAATCCAGCAAATAAAAAAAACAGCCGGTGATACTACGCCATGCAGGCTGTGATGTAAGGTTGGTTTTGAGAGAGGAATGAAAACTCATGAAAAAAAAAAAAGGACAAATCCCATTCCCATCACAATCTGCACAGTACAGGTGATTTGAGTCTCTGGATAATGTTTTGAGGACAGACAGATCCGGCAACGCTCAGTCAGATTAATTTCATTGCACTATAGCAAAATGCACAGCTGGAGCTTCCTCAGACACAACAACACTTTTTCTGAATCATTTTCGCAATGAATTTTAACCAACTGATCCCAAGGTAGTGGATGGATGAAGTCAGTGACTTAAAGGGATAGTTCACCCAAAAATAAAAGTTTTAATGGGAAAAATAAACACAATGGAAGTCAATGTCATCAAATGTTTGTTAATGACATTCTTCAAAAAAAAAAAAAAATTGTTTTCAGCAGAAGAATAAAATTCACAGGTTTGGAACAACGTGAGGGTGAGTAAATGAAGACAGAATTTTCATTTTTGGGTGAACCATCCCTTTAAAATCACCACAGGTGTAGTTAATCACATAATTACAACGACAACAATAAAAATACTAATAACAATAATTAGGCTATAGAATTACATAATATGTATTTTAATGCTTTTTATATTTTGTACACTTCAGGATCAGAACTGTCTTTCAATGACTGGTAATTCAACACTGACGGCCTGTACCAATATAAACTGCATAATGAACTGAATTCACTGCAGGTCCAGACTCTAGATAACAAATGTGCACGAAAACACCGGCTTGATTTTCAGAAGTAGATTGGATCACAAGCAACTGATACAGGGTTCTAAAATAGAAACGTAAACTTAGAAGTGATGCCTTTTAAAAACAAACATGATGTGCTGTTGATGTGTTATTTGATGCATACTCAAGACCTGAAAAACTGTTACGTTTAAGAAACCACCAAAACAAAAACTTTAAACTAGACTTTGCAATCATAGAAATGTTCAACGTTACAACAGATCAACCAAATTACACAGGCAAGACTGAAAAACACGTCCTGACCACCACACAGACATACAGGGTGAAAAGCACGTGTTTCTTTCTCGGTCTCTCTCTCTCACACTCTCTCTCTCTTGGTTTTTTTTTTTTTTTTGCAAAGTTTCTACACTGTTACTAAACTAAACATACCTCATTCAACCCATCGCAACATAATAACATTAGTCAATGTTCGTTTCACGCAAAAGTTTTCACTGTAGGCTACAACTCAAATCTGCATTTGTATTTATTTGGAAGCAGGCTCAGCACAAACATACTATCAATTATCGCCCACAGTTTTGGGATTTGCCCGTGTCCTTTCCATACTATCGTCAAATACACTGAACGACGCATTTACTTCACTTCATAAGGCTCTGCAACGATTCAACGGCTGTACTCACATCAAAATGTGCTTCTCCGTGATATGTTATGCTGCGCTCCGGTGTTGATATGATAGTCCTCAGTCCGTGTATATTACCGTTTCTGAATTAAGAACAACCCCCAAACTAACGTTACTACTCGAAGTAATCGAAAATCTGAAGCATAGTCCGTTTACCTACAGAATTCTCCATCTTTTTTCTAAAGTAGCTCGCTCGTCTCTCCCTATCTATTGTGCACACACGCTGTACTGTTGATAAGTAAACGCCGTTTTGCCCAAGGGGAAGACACAGCACACAGGTCAACGACATTACACCGCTACACTAAACAACAGCGCCATCTGGCCGTAAGACACGGAACAACATTAAACATTAAACAAGGTTACAAAAGGGGGTTTGCGCATGAATGTCATAACCATTTTAAGGTTTTCTTATTGTGAGCAACGTTTTTAAAAAAAAATATTTTTTCCCACTCACTCTTAAAAATAAAGATTGGAGAGAAATTGGAACAATTGCAAATGGATTTTTGCTATAAATCCAAAGAAGAACCATTTTGGGTTCCCCAAAGAACCTTTCAGTGAACTGTTCTTAAAATAACTTTGTTTCTCTCTTAGTGTGAAGAACATTTGAATCATCTAAAGAACCCTTTTCACTATAAATAACTATTTGTGCAATGGAAAGTTTTCAAAGATGTACCAGAAATGCCAATAAAGAACTTTATTTTTAAGAGTGAAGGCCTAAACTGAAGTGTCCATTCATTCATTCATTCAAGAAAAAAGCAAGAAAGGAAGGCCATCTTATAAGACAGTTTGGTGCAGACAGACATAGACTTTAAACAGCATATTTCAATGCCAGATTATTCACTTTAAAGAATTATATCAAGCTTTGTGGAAAAGTACACTTTACAAAAGTACACTGTTTTTGGCTAACAGTTTGGAGTCAGATTAGTCTTAATCCCATAGTTGTATTTTGTACTCCACACACTAAGAACTATAAACTTACAGTTCCTTAGTAAAAATCAAATGCTATATTATCAAAGGCAAGGGTTTTGAGGGAGGGGTTTTCAGTCAGTCATGAGGGTTGAGTCACCTGTTCTTCTTTTTCAATGTAGACTCAAGGCATACTGTTACAGTTTCACCATTTCTGAACATTCTGAACAGGAATATGTCATATATTAGCCAAAACAGTAAGGCCTACGTGACAAGCTAGTTTACAAAGGCTTTGTTATTAATGCTGTGGATAATTGCCTAGGCTGGGCATTGTGCAATGAGCTGTGCTGTCAAACTACTAAATAGCCTAACAACAACATGCATGTATTATGAATTGGCTGTACAAAAATGTCCAATGTGATTGATGCAAAATCTGAGTCAACATGTATGGCCTAGAATAGAATTGGAATCTTACTTGGCCTATAAATGTAGCCTACACAAAACAAGTATGATCAATAAGTTCTGACAACATGTTTTACATTTTGATTTAACTTAAAAAAATATGTTAAGCAATTTCCAACTTTTTTTAAACAAGATTCAACTCATTTTTTAAAGTCAGTTTAATGTAGGCCTAATTAAAGTTGAAATTACATCCAAGTTGATTTCACTAAAAAAGAAATGTACAGTGCATAGCTAAAGGCATATTTAGCCAATATATAAAAATAAAAATAAAAATCATACACTTACCTGACTTCTTCAAGACAGCAAGTTCGCTGTTCGACATTCATTGGTCTCCGTTTCTCTTTTGCTTATAAAGGGACATCCAAGGGGTTGAAACCTCAGTTTAGCGTTCGCAGTCATCTAAACTAAAACATATAGGCCCATAAAGGCCCGTGTTATCTCGGAGGAACACTAAAACTCACCAAATCAGTGATAGCTAATGTTTATCAAATCTGCCCACTACAACGCAGCAATATTCGTCCGTCAAGGGAACGGAACGGTGAGAGTTGTCCTGTCATCGCACCTGTCCCATCTGTGCATTCAGTGTGGATTTAAGCAGCCTAAATGTAGATCTCATTATTCACTTGAGAACCAAGTGATTACTTTTACAGCTCTCTGAAATTCTGTCCCGACTGGTAGGCCTATAGCTATCCTATTCAAACAACATTTGCAGAGCAATTTATTCAAGCAATATGTTCAATAATCACCAAGACTGTCGTCTCAGGCTTTCACTGATATAGGCTAATAGGTAGGTCAGGATCGAGCACGACAGGGGAGCGGGTAGTAAGATTAGTAATATGAGCAAAGAAGATTTGAGGCTTAGCGCCGACCTCAAAACTGGCTTTTGCGCGCAAATGGTTCCTTGCGCTTATGAACGCGAACGTGTTTTGTTGTGTAGTTTATTAATGGCTGTAATAAATGTGCTCGAATAAAACCTGTTTATTTAGGCTACATTATTTTAATTAAAATTTTCAGTGTGTTCAAGCTGAAGTTCTGGATAATCGAACAGAGCGCGGTTGGCAAGTGTGATAAAAGACATTCTTCCAAAATTCTTTGGAGTTGTAATTGTGACATTCATTATCAGAGGTAGGACTAGTGAGAACGTCTTTTTATTCGTGTCTTTCTTTAGCCTAAACACTTTATAGTTCAGGCTCAGATTCACTGTGCGCATCGTGCCGGGGAGTCGCACATGGCTATAGCATGCGGTATGCCTTTATTGCGGACGTGAACAGAAATTTAGTTTGGAAAAGGTACGCGTGTCGTTCTTCAATTTCTCAATTATTTAGCCTATTTAATAAATTCAAATATATTTTAATTTCTTACAGAGTGGAATTGTTGGTGAATTCAGTCATAAACGCGTTTATCTATCATTAGCGAATTAGCCTACTTACAGTTTGTAATTAAGTTCTCTTACGAGAGTACTTTCGTGTTGCGTAAGTTAGCTTACGCTACGGGAAAAACCCTTTTCTCGAGAATACTGAAGCCAAAAAATTATCCTTAGTTTTGCATTAGTTTAAAACGCATTGCTGCATAAGCAGACCTAGGCAGAGCGGCTCGCGCGCCTATTGGTTGCTCAGCAGCAACTGCTGCAACCTATCCAGGACCTGCTCGTGACGAAGCACCAATGAGGGCGCGGGCGCCCGTGCGCGTCACGTCCCGCCAGAATGGGCGTGGCTACAGGCTATAAAAGCAGGCCCGTGAGGTTGTTCTCTGATTTTTCAACTCTTCTGCGAAGTGGACACTCACCTCGCTGTTCTCCGGAGAAGCTGCGCCGTCGAAGAGCCTTCAGCGGGACGAGCCTCAAGCCGGCCATCTCGCCGCTTCCTCTGCCGTTCCTGCTGCGCTATCCGGCGCCGAATATCCTTTTCATTACCGCGTGTTACGTTACACACGCTTGCATGTGAGCGAGGCGTTGTTGCAAATGCCTCTTTTCAAAAAGTGCGGCTCCTGCCGAGCCGATCTCAGCGACGGGGACCGCCACATCCTGTGCGTTTCCTGCCTGGGACAGACACACGCGGACCACGCGCTTTCCCTGGGCGGCTGCCCGGAATGTGAAGTGATGTCTATGGCGACCCTGCGGGCTCGCCTAGCATCTTTCAGCGCGGATCCCGTTCACAGAGAACACCGGAGGCATCTGCCGCGAGCGCTTGCATGCCGGATCTCTCCCCGTGTGCATCGCTCTCTGCATCCCCCACCTCTATCACTGCCGGCCAGCCGCCCGCTGTGGATATCGAGTCGGGGGGAGATGACGCAGAAGGGGACAGCTGCTCTATCCTGGCTTCTGACTGCGAAGGCTGGTCGGGCTCCATTCCGGACCCCGCCCCTTCTCTTCAGGAATCGAGCGGTGTGCGGTCTACGTTCGACGCCGAGCTTCTTCGCCTGCTTACCAAGGCCGTGGAGGACCTCGGCCTCGATTGGTCGCTTCCTGACGAGCCTGCACCCAGCAGGCTGGACGGTTGCTTTCTGCCAGGCCGCCGCTCGACGCCTCACACGAGGCCTGCCCCCTTTCTTCCGGAGCTCCACGAGGAGCTCACTAAGAGCTGGAAGGCGCCATTTTCTGCCAGGCTGCGTTCTACTGTCTCTTCGACGCTCTCTCTAGTAGACGGCGCGAAAGACAAGGGCTACCTCTGCATTCCTCCGGTCGAGGAACCGGTAGCCACGCACCTCTGCCCGCCTTCCGCCGGATGGCAGTCTCATCCTTCACTGCCTTCCAAAGCCTGCAGGACTACTTCGGCTTTGATCGGTCGCGCCTACACCGCCGCCGGTCAAGCCGCGTCCGCACTTCACACGATGGCCGTGCTTCAGGTGTATCAGGCCGACCTTCTCCGTAAAATGGACGAGGCGGGCCCGAACCCTGAGAATTTTAATGACCTCAGGAGCGCGACCGACTTAGCGCTACGAGCCACTAAGTCCGCTGCTCAGGCCATCGGGAGGAATATGGCGTCTCTCACTGTCACCGAGAGACACTTGTGGTTAACGCTGTCCGACATGAAGGAGTCCGACAGAGCCACTTTCCTCGACGCGCCCGTGGCGCCATCCGGTCTCTTCGGCCCGGCTGTCAAGGGGTTTTCGGAACGGTACTCCGAGGTTCAGAAAACCTCCCAGGCTATGCGGCATTTCTTGCCGAAGCGCTCCAGTTCCGCTACGGGTCACTCTAAACAGCCGCCCAACCGGAAATCAGCACCACAGCCTCCCCCGCCGTTAGCCTCACAGCGCCGTCAGCCGAGGGATTCCCAGCACTCACGCTCTTCCAGCCGCCACAGACCGCCTCCCCCTCGGGGACCCCGGTCCAAGATTGTGCTGAAGGCAGAGCCCTCAAAGTCTTCCTGACCGCGTTAGGAAGACGAAGATGGTCGAGTCCCGCTCGTCACAGCGCGCGCTGCAGATTCAGCGCTCAGCTTTCAGGACCGGCAGCATTTTTGATGTTTGAGCTTTTTTCTCAAACGTTTTCAGAGGATGCTGGGTCTTATGGCTTCGGCCTCGGCAGTGCTTCAGCTGGGCTTGCTTTTCATGCGCTCGCTGCAGCACTGGCTGAAGACGCGGGTCCCGCTGCGAGCATGGTCCGCTGGCCGCGTTCGCCTCAGGGTAACTCAGAACTGTGTCACAGCACTGAATCCCTGGAAGGCGGCAGACTGGTATCAGTCAGGAGTGGATCTGGGCATGGCTTCGAGACGAAAAGTAATCTCGACAGACGCATCCAACTCAGGCTGGGGCGCCCTCTACGAGGGCAGACCAGTGTTTGGTCTGTGGGCAGCCTCAGAAAGGCGCCTACACATAAACTGTCTGGAGATGAAAGCGGTCGAAAATGCCTTGAGATACTTTCTCCCCCTCCTCAAAGGCCACAACGTTTTGGTCCGCACGGACAACATGTCAGTGGTGTCATACATCAACCGCCAGGGCGGTCTCAGGTCACGGAGCCTTCACAAGCTGGCGGAACGCCTCCTCTTGTGGGCCCATCACAACCTGCGCTCACTGAGAGCATCACATGTCCCGGGCTCCCAAAATGTGGGCCCAGACATGCTGTCCAGGGACAACGTTCCCCCCGGGGAATGGTCCCTGCACCCTCAGATAGCCCAGTTACTATGGGACATCTTCGGCAGAGCGGATGTCGACCTCTTTGCGTCGACGGAGAACGCGCACTGCCCAGTATTCTTCACGAAACAGAGAGATGCGCTGGCCCACGACTGGCCCAGCCGTCCGCTCTATGCGTTTCCCCCGATCACGATGTTACCACAGGTAATCAAGCGCATCAGGGAGAGCAAATGCTCTGTGCTCCTCGTGGCGCCGCTCTGGAGGAATCAAGTGTGGTTCTCAGAGCTGATGCAACTGACGAGCACGACCCCGTGGCCGATTCCGGTGAGGAAAGATCTCCTCTCCCAGGCCGGGGGCGCGATCTGGCACCCACGCCCCGACTTATGGGCCCTGCATGCATGGGCCATCAACGGGTACCCGCTGACCTCCCAGTGGCAGTGTTGAACACAATTACTCAGGCTAGAGCACCCTCTACGAGAAGGCTCTACGCCTCTAAATGGTCAGTGTTTTCCGGCTGGTGCTCGGCCCGAAACTTAGACCCACAGCGCTGTAGCGTTGCAGAGGTTCTCTCCTTTCTGCAAGAGCTTTTGGACGAGGGCAGGTCCCCCTCCACGCTCAAAGTGTATGTGGCGGCCATTGCGGCGTTTACAAAACCTTTGCATGGCCGGTCACTGGGTAGAGACGACCTCATTGTTAGGTTCCTAAGAGGAGCTAGGAGGTTACATTCTCCTCAGCCCCCTCTGGTTCCAGCCTGGGACCTCTCCTTGGTCCTGGAAGCCATGAAGGGCGAACCCATTGAACCCCTTCAGTCCGTGGATTTGCGGTATCTTTCACTGAAGACCGCTTTTCTCATGGCTCTCGCTTCAGTTAAGCGAGTGGGTGACCTTCACGCGCTCTCTGTGAGTGCTTCGTGCTTGGAGTTTGGGCCTAATGACTCTAAAGTCATCCTTAAACCGAGGCACGGTTATGTCCCCAAAGTGCTTTCCACTCCGTTCAGATCACAGATCATTTCACTGTCAGCTCTTCCGAGATCTGAGAGTGAGGACGATGTGAATTTTCTCTGCCCCGTCAGGGCGCTGAGAATATATGTTGAACGGTCTGATGCTTTCAGGCAGTCAGAGCAGCTCTTCGTTTCGTTCGGTGGCCGCACTAAGGGCTTTGCCACATCGAAACAGAGCCTGTCCAGATGGATAGTTGACGCTATCGCTATGGCTTATAGGTCTAAGAACCTTCATTGCCCTCTGGGCGTCAGAGCGCATTCCACCAGAGGCATGGCCTCGTCGTGGGCGTGGTCTCGCGGAGTCTCGCTCCATGATATTTGTATGTCGGCGGGCTGGGCCTCTCCGTCTACATTTATCAGGTTTTATAACCTGGAGGTGCCTGCCCTACAGGCTAAACTGTTGTCAGTCTAACATACTAGCTCTGTTCGCTCTCGCTGCAGATCGACACAGACTGTGTGTGGTTTGTGTTATACACAGGCTCCAGATCGACAGACCAGGTCTTCCTGTCTGTGATCGTTTTTCACCTGTCCTTCGGGTTCAGGTGGCTGACAGGCAGTGTTATCATTCTTAGTTCAGCCCACGGATGTACCTGGCTGTTCTATTGTATTAAGCACCCATTCCCACACTCTGGAATGGTTATCTCTCCCTGGGCCCAACCCTCATCGGCCCAGATATTACCACTTACGTTTGTCCCCGGGCACATGCCCTTGGGAACGTGCATGTGGACCTTCTCTAGCACGCACGGCGTTTTACATTGGGTTCCCGTAGCGTAAGCTAGCTTACGCAACACGAGAGTACTCTCGTAAGAGAACGCTCTCGGTTACTAACGTAACCTCGGTTCTCTCTAGATGAGGGAACGAGTGTTGCGTAACCCTGCCGTGCTTGTGCTACTTCTGGTTCGCTTCAGATTGAAAAACCAGAGAACAACCTCACGGGCCTGCTTTTATAGCCTGTAGCCACGCCCATTCTGGCGGGACGTGACGCGCACGGGCGCCCGCGCCCTCATTGGTGCTTCGTCACGAGCAGGTCCTGGATAGGTTGCAGCAGTTGCTGCTGAGCAACCAATAGGCGCGCGAGCCGCTCTGCCTAGGTCTGCTTATGCAGCAATGCGTTTTAAACTAATGTAAAATTAAGGATAATTTTTTGGCTTCAGTATTCTCGAGAAAAGGGTTTTTCCCGTAGCGTAAGCTAGCTTACGCAACACTCGTTCCCTCATCTAGAGAGAACCGAGGTTACGTTAGTAACCGAGAGTGTTATGTTAAATTAGGCCTACATATGAGAACGGCAGAATGGCAACCAGAATTAGATGAAAGACTAAATTTAAACTTTGTTTAAGTTGGCTTAGGTTTGCAGCGTGCATGTTGCACTCTTAAAGACAGAGTAAAACAAATGACATAAACTATTTTGATCTGAATCAAAATAATGCCTGCACTATCCAATGTGTGTGAAGCAGTGTCAAGAAACAGGCTGAAACAAAAATCAACAATAACGCCTAAACATATTTCACTTTTTCTTTCTTTTCTTTCTTAACCAAAAAAAAAAAAAAAAAAAAAAAAAATTGTTAAAACAAGCTGTTAACAATGTTAACACTTATTAATCAAAAGATATCTGAGATTTTATGTTTGAGATTTTGTGAATATGTATGCTACACTTTTGTGAGGGGTTGAAAAACCACACTGCATGCCAACAAGACAATGCGTGGGCCTTCTGTCTTTCTGCTGTCATCTGAACACGTGTGGTTAGACCAAAGTAAAGAGGTGCAATACACAGCAGGATGTTGCACGAGGGTCTCATGAAACAGACTAAACTGAACCTGCTTACTTTCACATACAGCTGTCCATTCACAGTGACCCAATGGCATTACAACAACACTGATATAAAACATTTTACTGAAACAAAATATTTACCCAAATAAAATGGAGCAAACATAATCACTTTAATACATGTACTCCCATCCCTATAAATTCTAAATAACTAAATTGCTGGTGTTATGATATGAACATACGTATAGATACAGAATTAATATAGGCTGTGATATGGATCCATTTTTTATTTGTATATTTACTTATTTATAGACTTAAATTACTTAAGCCGGTTTGTAAAAATCCGTATATTTTGGTGATCTCTTATCGTTGATAAAATCAACATTCAGAAAGTTTCTAAAACTCTTAATACTCAGGACACAGGCATAATAAAATGATTTGTTTTAGTATAATTTAATGATTTTTTTCTATGTAAAGAAATATATTTGATATTTATAGAATGGAATTTTAACATGACGTTGCACATATGACAGGTATTTGATGTGCAGCGTGGGGAAATGTTGTAGACTCAGTTTGCGAGCGAAGGCGTGGGCATTGTTCTCTCACTGCTCTTTTCATCTCAAACCCGCGAGGTTAGATCAAAACAAGTAACAGCATCCAGAATAACAGCAGACTGTCAGACACAGTAGAGTCAACCGACAAAAAGAACACCTGCTCATTCTGTTGACCTTTCAGGATAAAAATCTGTAGATTTGAGCAATACAGACTAAGCACTAATATGCAATAGTTGCAATAAATCCAACCTGAGCTCTTGTCTATGTGTCCATGTTAGCAATACCACATCAGCACAACTTCCTTTTTGGCCTCATGTATTGGCATCTAAAACATCAGGAACGAATAGTGGCAGGCCTCTGTGGACTGACACATTGACTAAGTTTATTTCCAAGTTAGTAACCAACACTGTAAAAATGAATACGCTATATCTAATCAATAAAATTGTGGCAACAAATTACAAGCAATATTATTAATTAAATTTAACAAATTAGAATTGAGTAATAATTAATCAAATTAATTCCTTAAAAGTTAACCATTGTAAAATTTGAGTAAAATGTACAAAAAAAAATTGTAAACAATTTTTTTTTATTGCCAACATTGAAGACCCCTGATGTTAACAAGCAGAATCACTGAAGGAGAAAACCGTAATTTTAAGTCACCATTATGGCGAACAGTGTTTGTTTTAGTTGGGCTCTTGACCTTAAATCATTGACTTTAAATTTTGTTTGGCTGCTGTTCCTGAGTTATAACAGCCAGATGAACAAAGAGAAAAGGTGATCTGATGGTGTTGGTTGTGTTTTAACATAATCATTATATCACAATCATTTAACCTGAATCTCTGAACTCATATAGATCCCAATTTACTTGGGAACCTAATTTACCAATTTAGGTTTTTAATTATAGCAGCACTGTTCTTGCACAGCATAATATTTTGAACTTTTACAATGTTATCCAAAGATTTCTTAAACATGTCTCATATACAAAAACATTTTTATTTTAGTTTTATTTAGTTTTTAGACACATGAGACATCAATAATCAGCCTGTGAATCTCAACAATGGTGACAATTATAAAGCATGTTGCAGTGCATTCTGGGTGCCACCAATCAAAACTCATTCATGGCTCCCATCATACATTGCTGCATGAATAAATAATGAGCTTATGATCAGAGGTGATCTGTTTGTCACCATTGCTGAGATTCATACGCAAATTCTTGATGTCTGTGTGTGCCTACATTAAAACTTTTTTTTGAAGTTTTGTTTTTAATTGATTTGATCATATGGATTTCATTGAAAAGGCTAAAAATATTATGCTGTACAAGGACAGAGCTGCTATAATTAATAAAGTGAACCTAACTCAGAATTTGGGCTCTATATGAGTTCAGTGATTCAGGTTAAATGATTGTGAAATAATGATTATGTTAAAACACAACCAACACCATCAGATCACCTTTTCTCTTTGTTAATCTGGCTGTTATAGCTCAGGAACAGCAGCCAAACAAAATCTAAAGTAAATGATTTAAGGGTCAAGAGCCCAAACACCAATCACAATAATGGTGACTTAAAATTATGTTTTTCTCCTTCAGTGATTCTGCTTGTTAACATCAGGTGTCTTCAATGTTGGCAATAAAAATGTTTGGGGGTAAATTTGACTCATTTTAAATGGTTAACTTTTGAGGAATTAATTTGATTCATTATTACTCAATTCTAATTTGTTAAATTTAATTAATAATATTGCTTGCAATCTGTTGCCACAATTTTATTGATTAGATATAGCGTATTCATTTTTACAGTGAAGAACTGCATTAAGCTGTCCCCCCAACAGGTTTGAGAAGCTCTGTTCTAGGAGGCCTAAGAAAAGTAATATGGTCCCATGGCCCTATTTCCTGAAACACCAAAGTAAATGCAAGAAGTAAAATGCTATTTTATCTTGGCAACATGTTTTCTAGTTGACTGATTATTTAGCACGCACCTTTGAGGGCTGCAGACCACTGGGAAAATTGTAATGCACAATGAAAACATGTCTTTCCATCTAAAATCTTGGTGTATCTTGTGCACAAGTGATGTGTAGGCTAGGCAATAAAGGTCCACCCACTGAGGACTTCTTTCTCCTGGCAGGCCATTTTCCGTCAAACTGGGTGGCGTTTGATTGTAAGATTGCCGTATTTAGGCTAGTTAAAAGTGGTATACATCTAACAATCTTTCAGATCTTTGGAACTGCAGACATGAGCACCTCGGCGCATTGTTGGATACTGTCATGTTTTTGCATGTTTGCTTCACACAGTAAGTTATTTGACATTTTTGCCTGAAATTTCAGTTGAGAACATTCTGTTTTACGAATCTCAACTCATTAATTTTAAAGAGTAAAAAAGTTCATTTTTTTACTCTCTCGTTTTCAGCTACTTACTCATTCCTCCTGTCTCAGTCACCAGACCTCACACACGTCTCAGTTGGTGACACTGTACAATTAAGATGTACATTTGAGAATAGAGTTTCTTACTGCTATACTGCTGCAACATGGCAAAAGCTGAACCTACGGACTGGTAAACTCACACCAACGAGGTCTGGCTCTCAGACCGATTTACTTCAACATGATGATAAAACTTGCGTTGTTATTTTAAGAGATGTAACAGAGAATGATTCAGGTTTGTACTACTGTATTAGCCACCAGAACTCAATGGCTTTTATCGGCAATGGAAGCAGGGTGATCGTAACAGGTAAATCTGGGGTTAATTCTCATCAACTTTTCTATGGGTCACGGTCACTATAACAGATAACATTCTGACGTGATGATATGTGTTGTAGATCACTCTGTTGTGGAACCAGAACTATCCATCTTATACTCACCACCAGAAACTGGCTCATCATCGGTACCGCTGCAGTGTCTGGTGACCGGAGTTGTCCCGTCTCAAGTGCAGGTGTTCTGGAGGATTGGAGAGGAAGTGCATGTTGGATGGACCGAATCCGCCTGGACAAACTCCACTGATTCAGCCACAGAATTCACGCGTGCTCATCTCTCTATTTCTGCAGATGAGTGGGCAGAAACTGATGAAATCCAAT
Organism: Leuciscus idus; assembly: GCA_021554675.1. NCBI lineage: Eukaryota > Metazoa > Chordata > Actinopteri > Cypriniformes > Leuciscidae > Leuciscus > Leuciscus idus. Next base: position 15,282,318 of record CM038628.1, read on the forward strand.
GCTTTGCTGAATATAATGGCAAGAACATGTCCAAAACTCTGAAGAGATACGGTGCGTATAGCCCAAATGATTAAAGTCTCAGAGAAGACTTTAGGAAAAATAACAGGTCTATACAGCCATTTTTTTTTTTTTTTTTTTTTTTTTTAAATGTCAACTGACTAAATTGATTTTATTCAGGTTGATTTTTTAGATGTAATTACTGTAGAGGAAAGTTGCATTGGAACTCTGAAAACTCGAGAAATCGAGTAAAAGTGAAAAACAATGTAAACAAATGATGATAACCGTTTACAGTAGATACAGAACACTGCCCACTGCATTTTTCTTCTAGTTATTAATTAACCTATAGGCATATCTATATCTAGTTTAATTACTCTGTTCATTGCTATATTTCAGGAACCCAACCAATCTACTCCTGGCTTCTGTACACCGGCTGCGTGGCAGCGCTGCTTACCATTCTTCTAACAGTCATTATGTCTGTAGGATTGTACCGAGGTGAGAATTTGGTGCTTCTGATTTAGAGGATGTTTAAATATATATGTCCTAAATAGTTCTATATAATTATGAGACACTGTGGCATATTTTTTATAATATATTCGTTTTTTTTTTCTCCAATTAAATTCTCAGATATGTCGGCGAACAAAAAAACCAGAGGGTCAGTATTTTAACTTCTACCCTATAAACTTAAAAAAGTGTATTTTATGAATGTAATTAAAGCAACTGAACCAAACAGTTTATTTTTTATTTAAATTTTTTTAATTTATTTTAGGCTCACAAGAAAAGATGCCCACCGCAAAATTTCATATGGTAATGTTTCCTCTCCAACCTACAACTATAATGTGGTATGCTGTATTCTAATATATGCAATAATAGATGTAAAATAATAAGAGTCAAGACAAAAAACCCTGCAAACACAAAATGTTTTATTTTTGTTTATCACAAAAAATGTATTTACCCTTTAACAGGCAAACAGAACACACTGAGAGAAGAGAGTTCATCTGTTATGGTAAGAGACACAGAAAATTGTGAAGACTGAACTAAACTTTTTACTGCATGTGTGTCTTCTGAAGAAAATGACTGTTTTTGCTGTTTCAAAACAACTATTTAATTTGTGCTATTTAGAACAAGTTCATGTTGCATAAATGCACTTTTAAAAAAATCAACAGACAATTCTATATGTATTCTACAATATGAACAAGGCTTGTGATAATATTAAATGAATTTTAAATGAAAAAATAAATAAATTATATAAGTGGTTTTTGAAATTTGATCAAAATAGTTTTTGCCTGTAACTCCTTTGACATTATGTCTGTGTGCTTATTTGTTATATTGGTAAATGTTTTATTGGAGCTTGGCAGATGTGGTCACTATGAATGTCGTGGAATGGAAAATAGCTGTGTGCAGATTCTTTGAAAATGTTTTTTTTTTCTTTTTTCGTAATGTATTACATGACTCAGATCATTTGATTTCGACTGATCAATTGTGGCATTGAGCAGTTAAAAATGTATGTTTAATGACCAATAAACTTTAATCAATAAGAAAGAAAGGTTGTGATGGAACTTTATGAAGTCTTTTTAGTGTCTTAACGTATATTTTGTACGTAGGATTTATTTTGTGTTTTTTGACCAGTAAAGCACGTAACCTTGAACAGCAAAATATTTTACTTACAAAACTATGCTTTTGCAAACTTTTTATCAAACAAAATTTGTACTAACTTTAAATAACTATATTTTATGATCTTAACATTTTGTCCAGTGTTTCTCTGGGGATCTCATCAGTCACGGACAGGACACGAGTCCATCAAAAGAATAAAGGTAAAGCAAATTTTATATGAATAGTGTGCAACAGCAAATAGTAACCCTTGTAAGGATCATTTTCACGTGGCCTTGAGATTTTCTTTCTTTCTTTTTGTAAAATTGTTTTTTTAGGGTGTTATAGTGGAGAAGGACATGTTGGAGTATGTTCAAAATGACTGAAATAAAAGTTAGAAAATTAAACATATTGTCTTAATACAATAAGATGACCTGTTCTTGTTTTATAATCATGAATATTTATTAGTTAGGAAATGTAGGTTTTCCTGTATATATGTTAATTTAAGTTTGTTTTTTTTAACTTTTTTTCCCTAATAAAAATCTGTCCTCTTAAAATTGGGTTAAATCATGCCTCTTTGTAGACCATCACACTTTCTCTAGACCATTTTCCAGAGTAGTTAATATGATGTGAAATTTTATGCGAGTTATATTTGTCCTAAAGGAAAATAGGCTGATTTAAAATACAACCTTAATAGCATCCTGCAATTAAAAATAAGGACATGGAAATTAGGAGAGTGGCACCAATTCTATAGTATTTTGTAATTCTATAGCTTTTTTTGTAAAGTAAAACATGAGCCTGTGTGAGATTGTGTTCATAACGCATGCATATTTTCCTGTGATGGGTTGAAAAACCAAAGTGCATGTAAGTTGTAGCCTTCATACTCTCACTTAAGTGCTTGTGGTTAGACATAAGCTGCATAACAGGATGTTAGATGAGATGAACTGCACACCTGCTTGTACTGTCCATTTTTGCAGAAACTCCACTGACATTACTTAAGCCTTGATTTGAAACTGTTTATGTTGGACCTTACACTTTTGTATTGATACATACTGTAATGTTCTCATTTGTCATACATGACCTAAATTACCATATTAACTTGGTCTGAGGATAAATAAAATTAGACTGCAAATCTGTATTAAATCAATGTGAATATATTTTTGAATATAATACTTAATGATAACAGATTAGAGAGCAAAGTTGTGAATATCACATCAGCAACATTTGTGTTCCACTTTTGTTTTATGCAGATTTACAGATCGTATAATGCAAACTCTGAATTAAGAAATTGCATTACATTTTTGTATTTCTGATTTCACACTATTAAGGGAGTATACTTTTATTTTGTCCATTTTACTTGGTAAAATGTCAAGCTTAAGGGGATAGTGCACCCTTACAAAAAAATAGGTATACTTCAAGTTCATAAAATATATTTGAAATTTAATTAAGCATACTTCATGTAATATGTACTAGTAGTATACTTGTAAGTGTACTATTTTAATACTACTTGGAACTAAATTGCCCCACTTTTTAGTGTATAAAAGTATACTTTAAGTGTAACAGTAAACTCTGAGTACTAGTTTACAAATAGTTTTTCATTTGGACTGCAACCATACTACAAGTGAACTTATAGGTTTAACTTAACATCACACTTAAAGTGCAAAAATAATACAGTTAACTATAAGTATACTACTGTTCATTTTACACTTGAAATGTACCTTCAACTGTATTTTTAACTCTTTCCCCACCAGCATTTTTTTTTTTTTTTTTTGCTAGCCCCCAGAATATTTTGTTGTATGAATATCTGTACATGCAGATTGAGTTGAGTTCAAGAATAGGTCTAATAGCACACTTGAATAAACTTTTTTGTAAGGGCACCCAAACATCGTTTACTCTTTCTCTCATGCCATTCCGAATGACTGACTTTCTGCTGTGCAACACGAAAGAAGATATTTCGAATATTCCAAGTGTTTTATCAATAACAGCATTGCATTAGCCAAAAACATTCCACTGAAGAAAGAAAGTCATGCAAGTATTTTTAATTTGCATATTTGTGTTAACTCTTTTTTTTTAAACTATTGTTGTTAAAAACCTTCATATATCTTAATCATTTGTTAACAACATGTATTCTTTACTTCAATAAGCAATTTTTTTTCTGCCTTAATTTTAATACATTGTTTAACATTGTTCTAACTGTGTGATACATAACTTGGACACAGTCATCTCATAACAAATCACTCTAAATTGTAATGTAGACATGCATTTTCTGTAAAGCTGCTTTGAAACGATATGTATTGTGAAAAGCTCTATACAAATAAATGTGAATTGAATATTTTAACATGACGTTACATAATTCATTCGGTATATTTTCTAGCGTGACATTCCACATATGTATAGCTATCTGAAGTGCAGTGTAGAGAAACGGTATTGTCAGCTTGTGAGCGAAGGTGTGGGCGTTCTTACACCATACTGCTCTTTTCATCTCACACCATGTAGTTAGATAAAAACTTGTGACAGCAGACTGTCAAAAAGAGTATTTGACAGACAAGAACAAATTCTCAGCTTGCATTGATTGCTACACAGAGAAACAAATACTAACTAATCCTGATAAAACTAATCCAATAATTGTAGATGATACGTTGAAATAGACTGCTTGTTTTTCATTAGGTACACACACACAGTATAAGTGTTACTTTGCAGCTTATTTGATTAAAGCATTATTACTTGTATAACAAGTTACCTTATACGTTATAAGAGTGTAATTTGCAACATAAAGAGATCTAGTATATCAGTGTATGCTTTGCAACTGCTTTTCTAAATGCTAGGAAGGTCCACCCACTGTGAGGGGTTATTTTTAACCTCTTTGCAAGTAAAAAGGTATCTGGCATCTTTTGGCATTAAGATTGTGACTGTTAAAGGTGCATCAGAGCCTTGAACCCGTTAACATGAGTACCTGGATGTGCTGTGGGATTTTATGGTTTTGCATTTCAGCTTTACAAAGTAAGTATTTTATGCAAGTTAAGAATGTCATCACATTTATCTCAGCTCATTAATATTTCATCATGTTGAATATTCGTTTTAAACTTGCTTTTACTCTCTCGTTTTCAGCTACTTACTCATTCCTCCTGTCTCAGTCACCGGACCTCACACACGTCTCAGTTGGTGACACTGTACAATTAAGATGTACATTTGAGAATAGAGTTTCTTACTGCTATACTGCTGCAACATGGCAAAAGCTGAACCTACGGACTGGTAAACTCACACCGGCGAGGTCGGGCTCTCAGTCCGATTTACCTCAACATGATGTTAAAACTTGCGTTTTTACTTTAACAAATGTATCACAGAATGATTCAGGTTTGTACTACTGTATTAGCCATTATAGCTCAATGGCTATTATCGGCAGTGGAAGCAGGGTGATCGTAACAGGTAAATCTGGTTAATTCTCATCAACTTTTCTATGGGTCACGGTCACTATAACAGATAACATTCTGACGTGATGATATGTGTTGTAGATCACTCTGTTGTGGAACCAGAACTATCCATCTTATACTCACCACCAGAAACTGGCTCATCATCGGTACCGCTGCAGTGTCTGGTGACCGGAGTTGTCCCGTCTCAAGTGCAGGTGTTCTGGAGGATTGGAGAGGAAGTGCATGTTGGATGGACCGAATCCGCCTGGACAAACTCCACTGATTCAGCCACAGAATTCACGCGTGCTCATCTCTCTATTTCTGTAGATGAGTGGGCAGAAACCGATGAAATCCAATGCTTTGCTGAATATAATGGCAAGAACATGTCCAAAACTCTGAAGAGATACGGTGCGTATAGCCCAAATGATAAAAGTCTCAGAGAAACATCAGGAAAAATAACAGGTCTATACCTATTATTGTCGAGCCATTTTTTTTAAGTTTAAAAATGTCAACGGACTAAATTGATTTTATTCAAGTTGATTTTTTAAATGTAATTACTGTAGAGGAAAGTTGTATTGGAACTCTGAAAACTCGAGAAATCGAGTAAAAGTGAAAAAATGAATGTAAACAAATGATGATAATAGCAAGAACATGTCCAAAACTCTGAAGCGATACGGTGAGTATAAATGATAAAAGTCTCAGAAAAACACCAGGACAAACATTACGTGATATTTCCCCATTTTATTCTCTGTTTAATAAATCAGAGACTAGATTAGTCGCACTAAAAGGTTGGGTAACACTTTATTTACAGTGTCCCTGTAATACATTTAACATGTAGGCCTAGATACTACAGTAATAATAGTCAATTATGCATAGTTACATGCAACTAACCACAATCCAAACCTTAACCTTAACCCTAACTAAATAGTTAATAACTTAGTACTTAATTGTATAATTGCACTGTAACAAGGACACCTTAAAAATAAAGTTTACACAAATGTTTTTGTTTTTTTCTTTGGCAGTGGTTTTGTGTGTGTTAACATATATCAAAACCTTGATGAAGTGATTAAAAATGATTAGAATACCCTTAGAATTCTTCTAATTCTTAGAATATTAGAATAAGAAGAATAAGTTTAATAATTCTGTTCTACAAATTAAAATTGTATCTATGTGAACAAAATAATACATTTTCATAAATTCAAGCAAGATATAGGTCGATATAAAGAATTCCAAAGAATTGAACCTCGGTCTCCACTATAGAACATTACATGATAAATATTAATTATGAATATAATTGTGATGGTTAATCTTTCAGGACTGTTTCAAACGACTCATTCCTTCTGGCCTCTGTACTGCTTTGGGGCAGCATTCCTGGCTATGGCTGTGATCTTCTCTATTTCTTTATGCCAAGGTAAAGATTTAAATCAATCTGGATACCCATTTTTAACAAATTAATAATTTACAAATATTATAACTAACTAACATACTTAAATCAGCACATCTGAGGAAATTATTACCAATATTCATATGTTTTTATCTAATCTGTATGTAATCTGCGGTAAAAGTACATAATTCTCAGAAGAAGAAAAATTATAAAAAACATAAATGTGAAAAAACTTAAATAAATAACTGAAAAAAAACCCTGGGTTACTTACAAATTATTGGTAACACTTTACAATAGGTTAGTTAATGTATTAATTAACATAAACTAAACTAAATTAACGTATTTATTAGTCTTTGTTAATCTTAAAATACAGTTGTTCAATGTTTGTTCATGTTAGTTCAATGTTGAAATTCACATTAACTAAGATTAATAAATGCTGTAAAAGTATTGTTCATTCTTAGATCATGTTAACTAGTTAAAGGTTCAGTCCATCTCGAATCAACCAAATTTCGGAAACTTCCCCGGCTCAAAATTTTGATTTTGTTAATATTTTTTCTAAAGACAAACATAAATAATGATGAAAGCCAAAATATTAAATGTCATGGATGTATATTTACTGAGTAATCCACTATTTTGTAGAGGGGGGGTTAAAATGACAATTTTCACCTGAGATTTGGAGCCAAGTTACAGGCTGGTAAAAATAGATACAGGCTTGATACAGGCTAAATACAGGCTTGTGTTTTTTTGCTCCAAGCTTGCATGAGTCTAACTCAAGAGGTATTAAATATATCTTAATATCCTTTTAGATTTTGGTTTTTAAGAAATATTTATTTTGGTATCTTCATTATAAAGGCCCTATATGGTTTGATGGAGATCTTAATGCAGCTCCATGAGTAAATTGGTAAATTGTCCACTTTTTCAGTCTCAAAAATCAAATGTGGGTCACTTTGCATACAGCTGATACTTATTCTTTTAAAGAGGAATATCTGAACAACAATGTTGAAACTTAAATGTATCTAATTTTTTTCTATAAAGACAATTGCATGGAATATACCAGTCTGAGAGCCATAAACACGTTTTTTCTAAAGTTTGTGTGCCTATCACTCAAAAAGTATTCTACTGTAAACTGTACTGTATGCAATTCAGTGCATATGTTATAAACATGTAGTCATCTTCTAGTGCATTAAATCTGCCAGTGGCTTCATCATAACACACAATTGCATTGAATGTATCTTTTTATTAAATATATTGTATTTACCCTTAACAGGTAAACAGAGTGAAGCGACTGCAGACATTTCATCTGTAATGGTAAGCATGGTATAATCTAATAATTATAGACTGATATTTATATATACAGATATTATTATTGTTCGTTAATTATTCCATTTGAATGGTTGTTGGTGAATTTGTGAAAACGTAACATTTAAAAAAAAATCTTTAAAAAAAATACTTTATATTCTTTAACCTGAAAGTCAAAATGATTTGTCAAGTACAGTTAAGAATAGTTTTGGTGTGGATATATTAAACTTCTTATTTTTTTTTGTCTAGTTTTATCCAGTGGATCCCATGAATTTTGGACAGAATTTAAGTCCAACAAGAAAAAAATAAAGGTAAAAAGAAAATGTATGTATTTTCTATTTGTATGTACTTTTTGACTGTAGACTTGCAGCCTGATCTCATTAATACATAGATATTAATACGTAATTTTAAAAAGACACAAAACATACTTTTTTGTACATTTGGATAGATGCTGAAATGTATAATAAGGACGTATCTGTAACATTCGTTTTACAGCTACAAAACGTTAAATATTTACAAATCTTTCATTTCATAAAGATTTCTGTATAATTCCCCTTGACCCTACTCCCAAACCTAAACATACCCATTTTATACAGAATATATATAGAATAAAACGTAATGGACAGAGATGTGTAGGGAAATGACAATTTTAGTAACAATATAGCATTCAAAATATATTTTGAGCCGCTAATCCTACTCCTACCCCTAAACTTACACGTAGCCATTTCTTAAAACTGTGAAGAAAAACATAACAGGCAGACAAGTGTTATCACAACAATTTATTTATTCAGATAATCTGTTCTTTTTTTCAGGGCATCATGGAGATCAGTGTTAATGAAAGGAATGCAAAGGAATGTTGGTGTATGCCACACAATCATTGAAATGAAAGTTAATTATATTGAAATCCTTAATGTAGAGTTGTTGTTAAGTCAAAATTATAACAATAATCTGTATTATTGTTTGATTTATGTATCCTCTTGGTTCCAAATAAAGATATTTTTACTTATTAAAAGCTGGAAATACATTTTGATGTATTAGGAACAGAAATTGCCCTCTGCCTTTGAATCCTTTGTTAGGAAGCCAACTTTTATTTTGGTGCAAAGTTTCTTGAGGAACCTCTTTTGAATATGCATGTGCACAAGTTATATTTGAGAGCTAAAGATTTTCAGTGAATAACGACTTATATTTCACTCTGTTCAAAGCATATGGTTTAGAAAAACTTGTTTTGTATTTTGCAGTTAATCTCTGCATTATTCAAACACATGATATATTTGAAGATTGCCAAAGCTTGAAGGAATTACACTTCACTGAACAACATTACTCATAATCTCTAAAAGTAAGATCAACGAATCTGAGACTTTCTGACATTCTCATGACAACTTGCTATTACTCCTCAATCCCAAATTAATTGCCATACCTGGCTGTACTGAATATGACTCTTCAGTAGCGAACCGTGACTCTTGAACCTTGGCCTCGGCAGGAAAATCAGCTTACGGTGTTCTCTTCTAAAGTACTGCAGAAGTTACATTTGACAAGAAATGCAACAAGCAAACAGTACAGTGAGTGTGAGTTATCACCAAAACAAAACAAAATGTAATAACATGCAAATCCTCATTACAAATTATTGCATCACACAATCGGTGTGCACTTAGAGGAGTCCTATTATGCGTTTTCACTTTTTCATCTTTAGTTCGTAGTGTGTAATGTTCCTGTTTGAGCATAACAAAGATCAGCAAGGTTGCAAAGCTCAAAGTCCACTCCAAAGGGAGATATTTCACAGAATTCACTTTCCAAGAAATGAAGCTTTAGCATAAGTTCTGCCAGGAAGACTCAATTACTACGTCACTTATTACCTTCACATCTATCCAATCATGTCCTAATACTTGCTGTATAAAAGATCGGTACTTACACATGTTTGAGTTCGCAGACAATTACCTCCCCACCACCACCAGGATGGTCCTGTCCTTACCTCCCCGGGGGTCGGCTGCGCCCCTGCCTTCTTCAGGCAGGAAATGCAGATCCGCTACCCTTGGATTATGCACTATACGGACGGGGCCTACGCCAAAGAACTTTATAAATAATTGCTGGGCTGTCAATAAATTAATGCTTTGTTTACATCGTTCTATCTCCCGAGTCTTCCTGGTAGAACTACAACGAACGACTCTTTAGGACTATGTATTTTTCTCCAGGATTTATACTGTTACTCATTCAAATAATCCCCGCCCACGGAATAAGCAACAAAAAAAAAAGAAAAAAAAAAGTGCGAGGCCTGGTTGAGCTGCTGCTATGTGAGACACTGTTTTTTCAACCCCTTTTCCAAAACTCATTTGTTTGACCTTCCTAAGGCTGACGAACTTAGAGTGATTAAAATTTATTTTAAACACTGTTCCTGAACATTGTAACCCCAACGTTTATCTGTGTGCCGCACATTTTACGGAGGACAGCTTCCAGAACCTAAGAGAGTACAATGCAGGCTACGCACAAAAGCTTCAACTGAAACGGAGCAGTTCCTACTTTGTTGGGACAACCTGTTGTGTGTGGATCACAACTTGTAAGTATTGCGTTCTCTATTAACAGTTCCAATTATAAGTTTTATGTTGTTGCTACAATGTAAACAAAGGGCAAAGCTGTTTGGCTCCGCTCGCCTGCTATAGCCAACATTAGTGTTGATATAGTGTTTACTTTAGCTTTTGTAAGCTCTCGCTTTTGTAAGGCTGTTTGCCATCCTTAAAGGGTTAGTTCACCCAAAAATGAAAATTATGTCATTAATGACTCACCCTCATGTCGTTCCAAGCCCGTAAGACCTCCGTTCATCTTCGGAACACAGTTTAAGATATTTTAGATTTAGTCCGAGAGCTTTCTGTCCCTCCATTGAAAATGTGTACGGTATACTGTCCATGTCCAGAAAGGTAATAACGACATCAAAGTAGTCCATGTGACATCAGTGGGTTAGTTAGAATTTTTTGAAGCATCGAAAATACATTTTGGTCCAAAAATGACAAAAACTACGACTTTATTCAGCATTGTATTCTCTTCTGGGTCTGTTACTGTCTGCTGACGTAAGACGCTGCTGACGTGTTATCTGGTGCGCCCGAGCTTTGTTTACAGTCTGAGGGAGATGGTTCCGTTAAAATATCTTAAACTGTGTTCCGAAGATGAACGGAGGTCTTACGGGCTTGGAACGACATGAGGGTGAGTCATTAATGACATCATTTTCATTTTTGGGTGAACTAACCCTTTAATATTTACACCAGAGCAGAACTTGAAGCGGTGCCAATCACAGCACACTGGGGCAGCTAACCAATCACAACACATTTTGTATTTCGGGAGGAAGGGCTTCATCGAAACAGGAACTGTATGGCGCATTCGAGCCAGACTGGTGAGAGAGGTGCTGTAATAATGTAAAATACGTGAAAATTTGTGTTTTTTGAACAATCAAGCATGAAAGCCTATTCTATTACACCTCAAAAACAAAATCCAGAAGTAGTTGATATGAGGGTTAGACTGTCAAAAACGATTCATTACCCTGATTTATGACATGATGTCTATTCTGTCCTCAGTGTGTGTGACTGTACACAATCGACAGATAGCTAACAAGCTTCAAGAGAAAGTCAGAGGCTGGAGTAAAGTTCAAGGCTCTTTACTGTTGTCGTAATTCTCAAGAAGGAATCTTTGTAAAACTGAAACGATACAGAAAGATAGCACCAATCACTGAATGCTATTCAAACACGTCATACTGTACATTAACAGACATAAAATAATACACCTTTAAGCTACAAAGTTGTAACATATATTTTACATTCAGCTGATATGCTTATAGCTGTAAATAACTTGTAAATATAGTATGTGCAGCTCAACAGCTAAACTAACAAACTATGAAAGGCTATACAATAGCAGTTTTCACATGTTAACAAATAAATATTCAAGTAACATCACAGAACGTCTTACATGACGCATGTGTATCAATGTAATTTACTATAAATTCAAATATAACTTACAAACGATGCTTTCCCAAGGCACAAACAGAAATGGAGACAGGATAAGGTGACTAGAGCTGCAAGCTGACCGCATGGAATATAACTACTAATGTGTTTCCTGATCAGACTGTATCATGTGATAAAATCAACCAATGAAAGCAATGTAAGAATTATATATGAACACAATTAATTACTCCTAGATGACCACTAGGGGGAGAAAGTAACAAACTAAATGCAAAGTATTCTTACAGAACATGACACTCCTCGCCTGGTATTGATTAAATACCACTATCTGAATAATCTTATTGTGTCTGAATAAAAAAGGGGGAACTAAATCAGTTTAATTCCTCAGCACTCTTGAGAAGGATCGTCTCAGAAACAGGTCTCAAGAAGGTCCTCGCTGATCCAGATTTTGTGACCTTGAGTTCGATCTTCCTGACCTTCCCATCTTCATCAGGGAATGTATTCGTAACCAGAGCTATGGGCCATTCATTCCGCTTCACCTGGTTATCCTTAAGCAGAACCAGGTCACCTTTCTCAATGTTAGGTCGTACGTCCTGCCACTTGCTTCGGCTTTGCAGTGTAGGAAGGTACTCACGTCTCCATCTGCTCCAAAACGTGTTAGCCAGATGCTGCACCCGTCTCCACTGCTGGCGGTGAAGGTCTGTGCTGTCAAAGGTTCCCGGAGGAGGAGGGTAAGTAGACATCTTCTGAGTCAGAAGTGTAGCAGGGGTAAGGAGAAAGGGTGACTCCGGGTCTGAAGAAATAGGTGCGAGTGGCCTAGCATTAATAATTGCCGTGATCTCTGCCATTAAAGTAGACAACACCTCATGAGTGAGGCATGAAGGGTTGGTTTGCATAAGCATGGAGTTGAGTATCCGTCTGGCGAAACCAATCATTCGCTCCCAAGATCCTCCCATGTGGGAGGAATGCGGAGAGTTAAACACCCAAGAGCAACCCTCTTCACCCAAATACCTCCTTACATTGGGCTCTTTGGGATCGGTAAGGAGTATGTGCAGCTCCTTACAGGCACCTGTAAAGTTGGTTCCACAGTCTGAACGGATTTGCTTAGCAGGTCCCCGCAGAGCAAAGAATCGGCGCAACGCATTGATGAAGCTTGACGTGTCCATCGCCTCTATCAGCTCTATGTGCACGGCCCGTGTGTTCATGCAGGTGAAAAGTACAGCCCACCTTTTGCTGTTAGCCTGTCCACCGCGGGTTCGTCTTGTGGTGACAGCCCATGGGCCGAAAACGTCAAGTCCCACGTAGGTGAAGGGTGGCTCTGTACTCAGACGATCTGAGGGTAGATCTGCCATCTTCTGTTCAGCGCTTTTCCCACAAAGCTTGTTACATGTAACACATTTGTGAAGGATACTGCTGATACATTTCTTAGCTCCAATGATCCAGAATCCAGCTGTGCGGACAGAGCCTTCTGTGAAAACATGACCTTGGTGCTTAACCTTGTCATGCTAATGACGCACGAGCAATGTTGCAACGTGGCTGCGACCTGGAATGATGAGAGGGAACTTTTCATTAGTGTTGAGTACCGCATGGTTGAGCCTGCCTCCTATTCTCAGAAGACCCTCTTTGTCCACATAGGGGTTCAGCTTTCTCAATGAACTATCTTTTGAGATGTCTTTCCCAGCAACCAAGCAGGCGAACTCTTTGCTGTAAGTTTCTCTTTGCACACACTTGACAATAAGAGTTCCTGCCTTGGACAGCTCTTCTGCCGTGTGAGGTTTTTCGCATTGATGCCAGCCACTACAGATGTCATCCTTGGTTTTTACTGCACTTCTTTGAGACTGAATGATATGTGTCAGGAATGCGATAGCTCGCACCAGAGACTTCCAAGACGAGAACCGTTCAAAACGATGAGATCCCAGACTAGATGATGGAGTAGAGAGAGTGGTGGCATGAGAACGCACATCAACATCTGCATCTGGATCAATGAGTCCATATGACTCCTCTCCTGAAGTGGCTACTCCTTCAGGAAGGGACAAAAACGGAGGCCCTGTGAGCCAGGTTGTGCTAGCTAATTCGGCCGCAGTTACAGAACGTGTAGCATGATCTGCCGGATTCTGTGTGGTGCAGACATAGTGCCACTGCTCAGGTTTGGTGGACTTCCTGATTTCGCTGGACTCTGTTGGAAACGTACACATAAAACCGCCTGGTCTGATTGTATATGTACCCCAAGACGACCTTGCTGTCTGTGTAAAACCGCAATGTGTCTACACGGATGTCCAACTCACTCTCTATCAACTCTGCCATTTCTACTGCCAATACAGCTGCTCCCAGTTCCAATCTTGGGATAGTGTGAGCAGATGAGGGCACCAGTTTTGCCTTTCCCAAAACAAATCCCACGTGACACTCTCCATCTTCATTGATCACCTTGAGGTAAGCTACAGCGGCAATGGCCTTCACCGAGGCATCTGAGAAGATGCAGAGCTCTTTCTTTTGAGTGGTGGTAAGGGTGGTAGGTGTGTAAGCTCTTGGAATCTTGAGCTCACTCAGATCTTGCAAGGAGTCTTTCCACATCCTCCATTCATTTTCCTTCTCATGTGGAAGAGGCTTATCCCAGTCGAGGGCTTCAATGCTAGTGAGCTCTCGTAACAGGAACTTCCCTTGTGATTGGCGCCACAAATCCGAGAGGGTCAAACAGACTGTTCACAGTGGCTAGAACGCCTCTACGGGTAAAAGGCTTCTCGGTAGATGCTACTCTGAAGGTGAAAACATCATGTTTAAGATCCCAGCTGAGCCCTAAGCTGCGTTGAATGATTGCTGAATTGTCATTGAAGTCCAGGTTCTGCAAACCCTTTGCGTGGTCTTCTGGTGGGAAGGCATCCAAAACGTCAGAATGGTTCGACGCTATCTTGTGGAGGCGTAAGTTTGAGCCGGCAAGCATCTCCTGCGCCTTTTTCAGCAGATCTATGGCTTCAGCAGCTGATGGTAGAGACTTGAGGCCGTCATCGACGTAGAAGTCGCGCTCCACAAAGTGTTGGGCCTCTGAGCCATACTCACTTGCTCCATGTTGTGCCGCGCGACGAAGACCATAGATAGCTACTGCTGGCGACGGGCTGTTGCCGAACACATGGACTTTCATCCTGTACTCAACAATCTCCTTGCCAGGTTCGTTGTCCCTGAACCAGAGGAACCGAAGGAAGTCTCGATGGTCTTCTCTGACAGTAAAGCTGTAAAACATCTGTTCAATGTCTGCTACCACTGCTACTGACTCTCTGCGGAAGCGTAGGAAGACTCCAAGTAAGCTGTTGTTCAGATCTGGGCCTTTAAGTAACACATCGTTGAGAGAAATCCCATGATGCTGAGCACTGGAATCAAACACGACTCTAATCTGACTCGGCTTCTGAGGGTGGTACACACCGAAGATGGGTAAGTACCATCGTTCCTCTCCCTCTTGCAGCGGTGGAACTAACTCTGCCTGGTCGTGATCTAAGATCTTTTGCATGAAGTTCACAAAGTGAGTTTTCATTTCAGGCTTTCTTTCAAATGTGCGGCACAAAGAGGCAAGGCGATTAAGAGCTTGCTCTCGATTGTTTGGCAGCTGTCGCCGTGGTGATCGAAATGGAAGAGGCGCCACCCAGCTGTTGGACTCATCCATAAACATTTCTTTATCCATAAGCTCCAGGAAAAGCTCATCTTCGATGGAGAGACCCACTTTGTCATCATCCTTGGTTCTCTCAAAGATCGTGCTGCCGAGGCTGCAGTCATGGAGGACTGGGGTATAGTGTGTAAGGCCGTGAAGAGATGTGCAGTGTAGTCCTTCATTGCCAAACCTCTCCTTGACTTGAATATGATTGGGACATGGAGTAAGGAGAGATGGACGTCCATTTTCAAGCACGTTAGTCCGAAAAGAAGTCACAGACTCTGTCTTGTGGGCTGAGCCCAAGCAGACGTTACCTATAACAACCCAGCCAAGGTCTAATCTTTGAGCGTAGGGTGCTCTCGGTGGCCCATTGCGTTGTTCTCTGACTTTGTGAACCTGGAGGATGTCGCGTCCCAGAAGGAGTATCTGGGCCTCTAGATCTAGGTGTGGTATCTTGTGAGCTATGGACTTCAGATGTGTGTGGTGCTGTGCGGCTGCTGGAGTTGGAATCTCCGTGCGGTCATTTGGTATGTGATTGCATTCAATGAGTGTGGGAAGCATCACGCTTGTTGTTTCATCCAGTGACTCCACCATGAACCCTGTGGCTCTTCTACCAAACGCTTCAGTGACCCCTGAACACGTGCGCAGAATGTATGGCGAGTTTGACCCTTCAATTTGAAAGAGGTCAAAGAATTCAGACCTGGCCAAGGACCTGTTGCTCTGATCATCCAGAACGACATTTTCACAGCTTTGTCAGGGCGTGCTTTAGGATAAACTTTCACTAGACAAATCTTGGAACAGGATCTAGGTTCCTTACCGTCATCACAGACCTCTGTGCACCTAGAGGTGACTGCCAGCTGAAGTGTTTCTCCTTCACCCTCCCCGCCATGCTCTGAGGAGGGACCTCTCCTGTCCCATGGTGGGGGTCCAGGGTGCAGTGCTGCAATATGGCTGTCGCTCTCACATTCTGTGCACTTCAAAGCTACCTCACAGTTCTTTGCCAGGTGAATGGTAGAAGAGCAACATCTGAAACAGATCCCATTTTCTTTAAGAAAAGCCTTGCGCTCTTCTAGTGACTTACTTCGAAAACCCCTACACTTTTTCAGAGGATGTGGTTTCTTGTGGATAGGGCATTGTTTGTCTATTTCTCCTCGCCTGCTGCTTGAACTGTCCGCCTGAGAAGCTGTTTGTAGCGATGCAATTCCAGTCTTGTGAGCAGAGACATAGCTTTTGCCATATGCTGGTCTCTTTTCCACTCGTTCAAACTTTGTTGGACCTGTAGTGAACCTGTGGGAACTATTCATTGGGGTTACAGGGGCTGTTGAGAGAGTGAAGCTTGGGTCGTTTCTTCGGCGTGCTTCACTGCATATGAAGTCTGTGAAGTATGCAAATGGAGGAAAACATACGTTGTGTTGCTCCTTGTATTGTGAGCCTTGAGCTAACCACCTCTCTTGCAGACCAATTGGCAACTTCTCAACGATAGGGTTGACACCCCTGGCGGTGTCCAAGTATGAGAGCCCTGGCAGATAACCCTCAGATTTTGCAGACACTAACTCCCTTAACAGGTCTCCCAGCTCCCTGAGTTTTACGGGGTCCTTATGACTGATTTTAGGAAAGTTCTCTATCCTCTCAAAGAGAGCTCTTTCAATAACCTCGGGGGAGCCATAGCACTCCTCTAGGCGATCCCAAGCCATTCTTAAGCCTATATCAGGGCTGGCAACATGCACAGAACGAATCCGTATGACGTGCTCTGAAGACTGATTTCCTAACCATTTTGTTAAGCTCCTCGCCAGCACTTAAGTTCATTCTGCAGGGAGTGGTGTTCGACGTATTCACGGGTGCGCTGCATGGCGGCTTGAACTGAATCGTGGAGACTCCTACTGCCCTGTGTACCTTCGATCTCTGCTGCTGCCTCAAGAACTTCAGCTTCAGCCAAGGCTACTTCAATCTCCCTCTCATGATCCAAAGCTGATAACTCAGCGGCTATACGTGCCTCCTTGACCTTCAAATCAGCTGCAAGATGTGCCTCTTTTATCTTCAATTCAGCTTCTCTCTGAACGAAGGTGGCACGTGCACGTGCAGCTTCAACTTTAGCACGGGCCTTAGCATACCCTGCTAGCTGAGGATACTTTAGATGTGCTTGATGAGGTGGAACGTTGTGATCTTGCTTCACGTGCTGTCTCTTGATCTTTAACACCATCGTCAGTGATGGACGCTTTTTCCAATCCAGCTTCACTGGTATGCGACATTATGGTTAACGATCCTCCAAGATGTATTAGAAGGGATGTATAAAGAGGCCTTAGTATGCTTGAGAGGGTGTACTGGCTCAGTTCCTAATCTTCTCGTTGCTGTTTTGCCCGCCGTGAAGTCGCTTTTTTACTATTCTGTCCTCAGTGTGTGTGACTGTACACAAATCGACAGATAGCTAACAAGCTTCAAGAGAAAGTCAGAGGCTGGAGTAAAGTTCAAGGCTCTTTACTGTTGTCGTAATTCTCAAGAAGGAATCTTTGTAAAACTGAAACGATACAGAAAGATAGCACCAATCACTGAATGCTATTCAAACACGTCATACTGTACATTAACAGACATAAAATACACCTTTAAACTACAAAGTTGTAACATATATTTTACATTCAGCTGATATGCTTATAGCTGTAAATAACTTGTAAATATGGTATGTGCAGCTCAACAGCTAAACTAACAAACTATGAAAGGCTATACAATAGCAGTTTTCACATGTTAACAAATAAATATTCAAGTAACATCACAGAACGTCTTACATGACGCATGTGTATCAATGTAATTTACTATAAATTCAAATATAACTTACAAGCGATGCTTTCCCAAGGCACAAACAGAAATGGAGACAGGATAAGGTGACTAGAGCTGCAAGCTGACCGCATGGAATATAACTACTAATGTGTTTCCTGATCAGACTGTATCATGTGATAAAATCAACCAATGAAAGCAATGTAAGAATTATATATGAACACAATGAATTACTCCTAGATGACCACTAGGGGGAGAAAGTAACAAACTAAATGCAAAGTATTCTTACAGAACATGACAATGTCCTTATTGTCAGAACCAGGACTTGAACTCAGGTCTCCGGTGTGAGAGTCAGACTCTCAAACTTTGAGCCACTGGAGGATGATGAATCCAACAGTAAGATGCACTATGGAGAACTTGAGATGCAGAAAGTCTTTTAATAAGAGTTCAAGCAATAGTCCACAACTGAAGCAAAAAACAGCAAAAAGTAGTTCTCAAACAAAATAAGTCCAAAAAGGGTGTTCCAGAAAATATTCAAAAAATCTTAAAGCAAAACCTCCAGAGGAGAAAGTCCACAAAACAAATAAAACTGATAAGGAAAAAATCCACAGGCAAAAGAAAATACAAAGTCTCAGAGTTAGCGAACACCTACTCAGGCAACTGGCTTCAGAACAAATAAACACCAAGCAAAGAAGCTATGAGACAGAGTCACTTAAATACACACGGCAGAACGAGACACATGAACCTAATAACATTAATTACAAGCTGAGTAAGCTGGGCATGAGGGCACCATGAGGACCTCTAGAGGCCAAAACACAACATGACAAGCAAAATACTGACACTTATATGGCGGTTTTATGAGGCCATGTGAAATTTGACCCTGTGTGGTTCCAGGGGGTTTATGGATGTGTGTTTATGACTGTAAGCTGCTTGGTGTGACAAGGAAGTGAATGTTTTTCAGGGATGTTTTTATTATTCACTCTCAGAAAGGTACATGGTGGTACAAATAATGTTCCTCAAAGAACAGTTTTGTACCTTTTCAATAATAGTACCTTTAATGGTACAGGAAAGTACGGAAGCCCTAAGAGGCCATGGATTGTTATTTTTTTCTATCTTGTTTTCTCGTGATCACGACTTAATTTTCTCGTGATCTCGAGATAACAAAAGTGGTTTACTCGTGATCACGACTTAATTTTCTCGTGATCTCGAGATAACAAAAGTGGTTTACTCATGATCAAGACTTAATTTTCTCGTGATCTCGAGATAACAAAAGTGGTTTACTCGTGATCACGACTTAATTTTCTCGTGATAACAAAAGTTGTTTTCTCGTGATCACGACTTAATTTCTAATGTATGATCTCGACATAAAACCGTTTTCTCAGTCACGACGTCACGTGTATCGCGATTCGCCTATGTGCGAGCTGGCGTCTTTGCCCGCAGAAGAGATGGATTTTATAACTGCTTTGAGAGAGAGAGGTGTCCCAGGGGAGAACCTGGCAAAAATGGAGGAAGATAAGGTAAGTTATGTCACTTGCTAAACGTGTGGTTTACTTGTGCTAAGTGGTCGCCTTGATAGCACCTGTTTTGAAAACGAATAGGCCCTATATGCCTTATAAGCGGGACGAATACACAACTTGAGATCACGAGAAAATTAAGTCGTGATAACGAGAAAACAACTTTTGTTATCCCGAGATCACGAGAAAATTAAGTCGTGATAACGAGAAAAAAACTTTTGTTATCCCGAGATCACGAGAAAATTAAGTCGTGATAACGAGAAAACAACTTTTGTTATCCCGAGATCACAAGAAAATTAAGTCGTGATAACGAGAAAAAACTTGTTATCTCGAGATCACGAGAAAATTAAGTCGTTATCACGAGAAAACAACATAGAAAAAAATATAATCCATGGCCTCTTAAGGCTTCCGTAGGAAAGACCACTGAAGATACTGTTTTGTACCTGTTACTGTACGTTCACACCGCCGCCGACTTGAGCTTCCAAAGTTACCGGAAGTCATTCATTTTCAATGGAAGCTGGCTTCTCTCAGCTGCAAGGAGCGTCAAATCCATCGGCGTCGCGTTTTGGGCGTTTTGAGCGTTTTGAGCGTCAATCTGAAAGTTGAAAGTATCTCAACTTTATGGTAATGAGCTATGACGCGGTTCAGCGGCAAGCAGCGGCAAACGCCAGCAACCAATCGGAATATAGACGTCCTTCGCGCTGGCTGATTCCGGAGAAACATACGATGTAAACTTTCGTTCCTACCAAAACATTAGTTCCGAGAAAATGGAGGAGAAACTGATAATCGCTGTTGCTGGGTTTCCTATCATTTATGATATGACGTTATTTTCAGGCCAGTTACAAAAGAGAGAGAGCCCCGGCCGCGCGCGCGCACTCACATTCACCGTCTTCAAACAATACATCTCGCTCTCTCTCCCTCGCGCATATTAATCAAAATATTTTTTTTTTCGACCAAATGTGACCAAAACGGTAATAAAAATGCTGTCATTATAAAAGGTTCCTAGTGTCAATGTATTGCTTGTTTTTTTTTCTGTTTACATTTCATGGTGTGACACAGACTTCAGAGCGGCCAAAGCGTCAACAAGCTTCCCCGTACTTTTTTGACAAGCGTCCTTGACAGGGCGGCCAGAGCTTCTTTGCAGCTCAAGTCGGCGGCGGTGTGAACGTACAGTAAAGGTACAATTGAAATTAAGGTACATAATTGTTCTCACATCAAGGGTACAGTTATGGGCCAAATTACTGTTTCATTCATGATTGGTTGCTGTGTTGAGTATTTGGCATAGCAACAAGACACTGATTGGTCGAAATCGCTTCAGCCACGAAATTTTCCGAACTGACAGCGGGAAGCAGGCTATAAACCTACCCATAACCGAAGCGTCACATATGGACGCTAAAGGGTGCTTTGTGCGTCGGATATTGAAGCATGGTTGAAAGTGACGAAAAAGTGACGATTTGGGGTGAGAATGTGTTGCGTATCTGCAACATTCGTTTTACAGCTACAAAACGTTAAATATTTACAAATCTTTCATTTCATAAAGATTTCTGTATAATTCCCCTTGACCCTAACCTAAATATACCCATTTTATACAGAATATATATAGAATAAAACGTAATGGACAGAGATGTGTAGGGAAATGACAATTTTAATAACAATATAGCATTCAAAATATATTTTGAGCCACTAATCCTCCTACCCCTAAACTTACACATAGCCATTTCTTAAAACTGTAAAGTTATGAAGAAAAACATAACAGGCAGACAAGTGTTATCACAACAATTTATTTATTCAGATGATCTGTTCTTTTTTTCAGGGCATCAATGGAGATCAGTGTTAATGAAAGGAATGTTGGAGTATTAAAATGAAAGTTAATTATATTGAAATTTACATCGTTCTAATGGAGAGTAGTTGTTAAGTCAAAATTATAACAATAATCTGTATTATTGTTTGATTTATGTCTCCTCTTGGTTCCAAATAAAGATATTTTTACTTTTTAAAAGCTGGAAATACATTTTGATGTATTAGGAAAAGAAATTGCCCTCTGCCTTTGACTCCTTTGTTAGGAAGCCAACTTTTATTTTGGTGCAAAGGTTCTTGAGGAACCTCTTTTGAATATGCATGTGCACAAGTTATATTTGAGAGCTAAAGATTTTCAGTGAATAACGACTTATATTTCACTCTGTTCAAAGCTTTTATATGGTTTAGGAAAACTTGAAGTATAGAGACCATGGGGCTTGTTTTGTATTCAAACACATGATATATTTGAAGATTGCCAAAGCTTGAAGGAATTAAACTTCACTGAACAACATTACTCATAATCTCTAAAAGTAAGATCAATGAATCTGAGACTCTCTGACATTCTCATGACAACTTGCTATTACTCCTCAATCCCAAATTAATTGCCATACCTGGCTGTACTGAATATGACTCTTCAGTAGCGAACCGTGACTCTTGAACCTTGGCCTCGGCAGGAAAATCAGCATAGCTTACGGTGTTCTCTTCTAAAGTACTGCAGAAGTTACTTTTGACAAGAAATGCAACAAGCAAACAGTACAGTGAGTGTGAGTTATCACCAAAATAAAACAAAATGTAATAACATGCAAATCCTCATTACAAATTATTGCATCACACAATCGGTGTGCACTTAGAGGAGTCCTATTATGCGTTTTCACTTTTTCATCTTTAGTTCGTAGTGTGTAATGTTCCTGTTTGAGCATAACAAAGATCAGCAAGGTTGCAAAGCTCAAAGTCCACTCCAAAGGGAGATATTTCACAGAATTCACTTTCCAAGAAATGAAGCTTTAGCATAAGTTCTGCCAGGAAGACTCAATTACTACGTCACTTATTACCTTCACATCTATCCAATCATGTCTTAATACTTGCTGTATAAAAGATCGGTACTTAAACATGTTTGAGTTCGCAGACGCTGACGCAAAAAATTATCTCCATCCTCCCCACCACCACCAGGATGGTCCTGTCCTTACCTCCCCGGGGGTCGGCTGGGCCCCTGCCTTCTTCAGGCAGGAAATGCAGAGCCGCTACCCTCGGATTATGCACTATACGGACGGGGCCTACGCCAAAGAACATTATAAATAATTGCTGGGCTGTCAATAAATTAATGCTTTGTTTACATCGTTCTATCTCCGAGTCTTTCTGGTAGAACTACAACGAACGACTCTTTAGGACTATGTATTTTTCTCCAGGATTTATGTTACTCATTCAAATAATCCCCGCCCACGGAATAAGCAACAAAAAAAAAAAAAAAAAAAAAAACCTGGTTGAGCTGCTGCTATGTGAGACACTGTTTTTTCAACCCCTTTTCCAAAACTCATTTGTTTGACCTTCCTAAGGCTGACGAACTTAGAGTGATTAAAATTTATTTTAAACACTGTTCCTGAACATTGTAACCCCAACGTTTATCTGTGTGCCGCACATTTTACGGAGGACAGCTTCCAGAACCTAAGAGAGTACAATGCAGGCTACGCACAAAAGCTTCAACTGAAACGGAGCAGTTCCTACTTTGTTGGGACAACCTGTTGTTTGTGGATCACAACTTGTAAGTATGTCTTATTATTTGTAGTTGCGTTCTCTATTAACAGTTCCAATTATAAGTTTTATGTTGTTGCTACAATGTAAACAAAGGGCAAAGCTGTTTGGCTCCGCTCGCCTGCTATAGCCAACATTAGTGTTGATAGTGTTTACTGTAGCTTTTGTAAGCTCTCGCTTTTGTAAGGCTGTTTGCCATCCTTAATATTTACACCAGAGCAGAATTTGATGTTATGAAGGGGCGTGACATTTCCCGAAGACACGCTAAGCGGTGCCAATCACAGCACACTGGGGCAGCTAACCAATCACAGCACATTTTGTATTTCGGAATGAAGGGCTTCATCGAAACAGGAACTGTATGGTGCATTCGAGCCAGACTGGTGAGAGAGGTGCTGTAATAATGTAAGATATGTGAAAAATAAAGTGTTTTTTGAACAATCAAGCATGAAAGCTTATTATATTACACCTCAAAAACAAAATCCAGACTTTGTAAAAGGGCATTATAGGACCCCTTTAAGCGGAATATGGTGACAAGTGGCCAGGTTGCTAAACACCACACAAAACCAACAACATTTAATGTAAGCATACACATTATGACAGTAGGCTATGTACAACAAATACCGTAATAAACGTATGATTTAAAAAACTGAGTACCATGCTTCATGATGCACAGAGGAAGCTGTCAAATGTAGTACGACAGTGACGTGTGTAAAAAAATTGCACGTTTGGACAGGGAACAACCACCATAATGTGAGCATTAGGTTTATGTGGTATGACATGGTGTGAGGATTTACTAAGCTTCAAACCTACCCAAAACCCTAATCCTACCTTTAAAACCATGCAAATATATACTGTTGGTACAAATATATACTGTTGATAGGTACAGTACAGGCCAAAAGTTTGGACACATTACTATTTTTAATGTTTTTGAAAGAGGTTTCTTCTGCTCATCAAGCCTGCATTTATTTGATCAAAAATACAGATTTGTTTAATATATATATTGTGATATATTATTACAATTTAAAATAATTGGTTTTCAATTTATTATACTTTAAATGATCATTTATTTCTGTGATGCAAAGCTGAATTTTCAGGATCATTACTCCAGTCTTCAGTGTCACATGTGACATCCAGTCTATCACATGATCCTTTAGAAATCATTCTAATATTCTGATTTATTATGAGTGTTGGAAACAGTTCTGCTGCCTAATATATTTGATGAATAAAAGGTTAAAAAGAACTGCATTTATTCAAAATGAAAAAATATTTTCCCAAATTACTGACCAGTAGTGTATATTGTTGTTACAAAAGATTTCTATTTTTAAAACATTTGCTTCTTCTTTTTTATTTATTTATTCATTTATTTTTTACTTTTTATTCATCAAAGTATCCTAAAAAAGTATCACAGGTTATGAAAATATATTAAGCAGCAGAACTGTTTCCAACTTTGTGTCACGATGATGAGGCAAGGACGAAGCGGAGAGAGAATCCATATGCAAGCATACTTTAATAGAACAAAGAGAACACGGAACTCAGGACAGGAAACAGCAACATTAAACAACGACCGACAACCAACAACTGAAGCACAGAGGTTTAAATATACAGACAAACAAGCTAAACAAGATAACAAGGGGGTGTGGCTAATTAGAAACACCTGGGAGAACTAATAAGCAAGAAAAACTACAAAGGACTACAAAACATGACACAAAACAGGAAATAACAAAAGTGCACACAAGACAAGGGAAACACAGGACAGGAAACATTACATAGCCCCCCACCTAAGGAGTGGATTCCAGACACTCCTCAGAAAATAAAAGTCCAGGAGGGTGGTGGGTCTGAGGCGGGTCCGGGGGCGGGACGGGGGGCCAGGCCCGTGGAGCGGAAGAGGGCCTGAAGACTCCGGCAGGGCAGAAGGCCAGGGCGAAGCAGGCTGTGCAGGTGACCAGGGCGGAGCAGGCTGTGCAGGCGACCAGGGCGGAGCAGGCTGTGCAGGCGGCCAGGGCGGAGCAGGCTGTGCAGGCGGCCAGGGCGGAGCAGGCTGTGCAGGCGGCCAGGGTGGAGGCGACCCTTCAGGCGGCCAGGGAGGAGACGACCCATCAGGCGACCATGGCACAGGAACAGACACCGGCTCAGAGGAGACCATCTTGTCCGAAGACACAGGCGTGGTTTCGGCCATCTTGTCCGAAGACACAGGCGTGGTTTCGGCCATCTTGTCCGAAGACACAGGCGTGGAGTCGGCCATCTTGTCCGAAGACACAGGCGTGGAGTCGGCCATCTTGTCCGAAGACACAGGCGTGGAGTCGGCCATCTTGTCCGAAGACCCCTCGGGCGGCCACGGCGGTGAAGACCCCTCGGGCGGCCACGGCGGTGAAGACCCTTCGGGCGGCCACGGCGGAGAAGACCCTTCGGGTGGCCACGGCGGAGAAGACCCTTCGGGTGGCCACGGCGGTGAAGACCCTTCGGGTGGCCACGGCGGAGAAGACCCTTCGGGTGGCCACGGCGGTGAAGACCCTTTGGGCGGCCACGGCGGTGAAGACCCTTCGGGCGGCCACGAACCTTCAGGCGGCCAGGGCGGATCGGACTGGTCCGGAGGTGTATTGCCCCCCCCCAAAATTTTCTTGGGGAGGCTCCCCGGTAAAGAGTCCTGGACCAGCGATGAAGAGGGCTTTGAGCTGGGCAGGTCCAGCGATGAGGGCTCTGTGCTGGGCAGATCCAGCGGTGAGGGCTCTGTGCTGGGCAGATCCAGCGGTGAGGGCTCTGTGCTGGGCAGCTCCAGCGGTGAGGGCTCTGTGCTGGGCAGGTCCAGCGGTGAGGGCTCTGTGCTGGGCAGGTCCAGCGAAGAGGGCTTTGTGCTGGGCAGATCCAGCGGCGAAGAAGGCTCTGAGCTGGGCGGAACCAGCGGCGAAGAGAGCTCTGAGCTGGGCGGAACCAGCGATGAAGAGGACTCTGAGCTGGGCGGGACCAGCGGCGAAGGAGACTCTGGGCTGGCGTGAAGTGCAGGCTTGGCTGGACTGGCGTGAAGCTCTGGATCAGCAGAAGCGACGTGAACAGTCTCTGGATCAGCAGAAGCGACGTGAACAGTCTCTGGATCGGCAGAAGCGACGTGAACAGTCTCTGGATCGGCAGAAGCGACGTGAACAGTCTCTGGATCGGCAGAAGTGACGTGAAGCTCTGGCTCTGGCTCGGCAGGACTGACGTGAAGCTCTGGCTCTGGCTCGGCAGGACTGACGTGAAGCTCTGGCTCTGGCTCGGCAGGACTGACGTGAAGCTCTGGCTTTGGCTCGGCAGGACTGACGTGAAGCTCTGGCTCTGGCTCGGCAGGACTGACGTGAAGCTCTGGCTCTGGCTCGGCAGGACTGACGTGAAGCTCTGGCTCTGGCTCGGCAGGACTGACGTGAAGCTCTGGCTCTGGCTCGGCAGGCCCAATGAGAGGAGGAAGATCGCTGAAGTCATCAACCTCGAACATAGGCTTGGCGGGCACGACGCTGTCAGTCACAGGCGCGGCGGGCATGATGCTCACAGTCTCAGGGGCGGCGGGCACGACGCGTACTGCCTTGGCCTCGGCAGCTCTGGCGTGAAGTGCGGGCTCGGCTGGACTGGGGTGAAGTGCAGGCTCGGCTGGACTGATGATGGGGAGTTCTGGGACCACCGGAACAGGGACCACCGGACTGTCGGGACTCCTCTCGACCACCTCCTCTACTGCGGCCTCCACGGGACCCACGAAATATGACCAACCGGGTCCCCTCAAAGGATTGTCCTTTCTCTGGTGGCTGGGGAAGAGACACTGGCAAAAATGCTGCTGGATTCATCATTTGGTCGGTCGTTCTGTCACGATGATGAGGCAAGGACGAAGCGGAGAGAGAATCCATATGCAAGCATACTTTAATAGAACAAAGAGAACACGGAACTCAGGACAGGAAACAGCAACATTAAACAACGACCGACAACCAACAACTGAAGCACAGAGGTTTAAATATACAGACAAACAAGCTAAACAAGATAACAAGGGGGTGTGGCTAATTAGAAACACCTGGGAGAACTAATAAGCAAGAAAAACTACAAAGGACTACAAAACATGACACAGAACAGGAAATAACAAAAGTGCACACAAGACAAGGGAAACACAGGACAGGAAACATTACACTTTGATAATGAATCATCATATTAGAATGATTTCTAAAGGATCATGTGACTGGAGTAATGATCCTGAAAATTCAGCTTTGCATCACATAAATAAATGATAATTTAAAGTATAATAAATTGAAAACCAATTATTTTAAATTGTAATAATATATCACAATATTACTTTTTTTTTCTGTATTTTTGATCAAATAAATGCAGGCTTGATGAGCAGAAGAAACCTCTTTCAAAAACATTAAAAATAGTAATGTGTCCAAACTTTTGGCCTGTACTGTATATTGTCAGAATAGTTGTAGTAGTTAGTCAAATCTTATGATAAGTATAGAGCTTGTTGGCCTCCTTGTACTCCCAAACGTCGTATATATTTGTATATACATTTTATGAAGAGACACATTTACTAATAAACCCACCTGTGTGGAGGCATGAGGCGGTCCAAAGTTGCTTTCAAATTCCTTCCCTCCTCCATTTACACTGGGAAAGAACTGCGATCTAAACAGAATTCTGAAGCTTCCGAGCAGCCTCGTAAAGTGAGTGAGAGAGCAGCAACATATGATTTGTGCGCTATTTTTAAGAGTTCCGAAGCCGTCCTGTAGCCTAGTAGCACTCGCCAATCAAGATCCCGCCTTAACATGGGATAACCAGTCACTAAGGGAGTTCCCAGTGAAGCACGTTGGAGACCTACGCTCATTCTAAGCGAATGATGTTGCATTGTCTCGGACCTGGTGACTGCAGCGTCACTCTCCGTCCGATACCAAGCTGCGTTCCGAAGTCGCTTACACCGTTCAGAGCACAGATTGATCCCTGCCCGCCTTATCTGCTGAGCCGTCAGCCTCGCATGATGCCGATGCTCAGAGTGCTGTTGGCCCTGTAAGGGCTTTGCGGATGTACGTGGATCTCTAGGCAGCAGTCTGACCAGCTGTTTGTGTGCTTGATGGATGGTACTAGGGACGTGCTGTTTTATACTGAGACTTTCTCACTGAATTCGACGCTTTCAATGTTGGCTAAATGCCTATGGGATTTAGGTATGCTGGCTGTCTTCTCAGAACACGTTCGCCAGGGTTTCAAGTTTTGATGCACTGCCTATAGCGTCGTGGGTTCGGTGAGTTTTATTAATGTACTCATGAACTGTTACCACCAGCTGTGCAGTAGTCTGCATTATGCAGAATTACCATTGCTGCTAACTCTGTGTTATGACTATAATGTTACATAGCTGTTTCCGCATTACGCAGTAGTTTTCAATTCCTGTTAACGCTCTCGGTTACTAACGTAACCTCGGTTCTCTCTAGATGAGGGAACGAGTGTTGCGTAAGCTAGCTTACGCTACGGGAAAAACCCTTTTCTCGAGAATACTGAAGCCAAAAAATTATCCTTAATTTTTGCATAAGTTTAAAACGCATTGCTGCATAAGCAGACCTAGGCAGAGCGGCTCGCGCGCCTATTGGTTGCTCAGCAGCAACTGCTGCAACCTATCCAGGACCTGCTCGTGACGAAGCACCAATGAGGGCGCGGGCGCCCGTGCGCGTCACGTCCCGCCAGAATGGGCGTGGCTACAGGCTATAAAAGCAGGCCCGTGAGGTTGTTCTCTGGTTTTTCAATCTGAAGCGAACCAGAAGTAGCACAAGCACGGCAGGGTTACGCAACACTCGTTCCCTCATCTAGAGAGAACCGAGGTTACGTTAGTAACCGAGAGCGTTCTCTTACGAGAGTACTCTCGTGTTGCGTAAGCTAGCTTACGCTACGGGAACCCAATGTAAAATGCCGTGCGTGCTAGAGAAGGTCCACATGCACGTTCCCAAGGGCATGTGCCCGGGGACAAACGTAAGTGGTAATATCTGGGCCGATGAGGGTTGGGCCCAGGGAGAGATAACCATTCCAGGGTGTGGGAATGGGTGCTTAATACAATAGAACAGCCAGGTACATCCGTGGGCTGAACTAAGAATGATAACACTGCCTGTCAGCCACCTGAACCCGAAGGACAGGTGAAAAACGATCACAGACAGGAAGACCTGGTCTGTCGATCTGGAGCCTGTGTATAACACAAACCACACACAGTCTGTGTCGATCTGCAGCGAGAGCGAACAGAGCTAGTATGTTAGACTGACAACAGTTTAGCCTGTAGGGCAGGCACCTCCAGGTTATAAAACCTGATAAATGTAGACGGAGAGGCCCAGCCCGCCGACATACAAATATCATGGAGCGAGACTCCGCGAGACCACGCCCACGACGAGGCCATGCCTCTGGTGGAGTGCGCTCTGACGCCCAGAGGGCAATGAAGGTTCTTAGACCTATAAGCCATAGCGATAGCGTCAACTATCCATCTGGACAGGCTCTGTTTCGATGTGGCAAAGCCCTTAGTGCGGCCACCGAACGAAACGAAGAGCTGCTCTGACTGCCTGAAAGCATCAGACCGTTCAACATATATTCTCAGCGCCCTGACGGGGCAGAGAAAATTCACATCGTCCTCACTCTCAGATCTCGGAAGAGCTGACAGTGAAATGATCTGTGATCTGAACGGAGTGGAAAGCACTTTGGGGACATAACCGTGCCTCGGTTTAAGGATGACTTTAGAGTCATTAGGCCCAAACTCCAAGCACGAAGCACTCACAGAGAGCGCGTGAAGGTCACCCACTCGCTTAACTGAAGCGAGAGCCATGAGAAAAGCGGTCTTCAGTGAAAGATACCGCAAATCCACGAACTGAAGGGGTTCAAAGGGTTCGCCCTTCATGGCTTCCAGGACCAAGGAGAGGTCCCAGGCTGGAACCAGAGGGGGCTGAGGAGGATTTAACCTCCTAGCTCCTCTTAGGAACCTAACAATGAGGTCGTCTCTACCCAGTGACCGGCCATGCAAAGGTTTTGTAAACGCCGCAATGGCCGCCACATACACTTTGAGCGTGGAGGGGGACCTGCCCTCGTCCAAAAGCTCTTGCAGAAAGGAGAGAATCTCTGCAACGCTACAGCGCTGTGGGTCTAAGTTTCGGGCCGAGCACCAGCCGGAAAACACTGACCATTTAGAGGCGTAGAGCCTTCTCGTAGAGGGTGCTCTAGCCTGAGTAATTGTGTTCAACACTGCCGCTGGGAGGTCAGCGGGTACCCGTTGATGGCCCATGCATGCAGGGCCCATAAGTCGGGGCGCGGGTGCCAGATCGCGCCCCTGGCCTGGGAGAGGAGATCTTTCCTCACCGGAATCGGCCACGGGGTCGTGCTCGTCAGTTGCATCAGCTCTGAGAACCACACTTGATTCCTCCAGAGCGGCGCCACGAGGAGCACAGAGCATTTGCTCTCCCTGATGCGCTTGATTACCTGTGGTAACATCGCGATCGGGGGAAACGCATAGAGCGGACGGCTGGGCCAGTCGTGGGCCAGCGCATCTCTCTGTTTCGTGAAGAATACTGGGCAGTGCGCGTTCTCCGTCGACGCAAAGAGGTCGACATCCGCTCTGCCGAAGATGTCCCATAGTAACTGGGCTATCTGAGGGTGCAGGGACCATTCCCCGGGGGGAACGTTGTCCCTGGACAGCATGTCTGGGCCCACATTTTGGGAGCCCGGGACATGTGACGCTCTCAGTGAGCGCAGGTTGTGACGGGCCCACAAGAGGAGGCGTTCCGCCAGCTTGTGAAGGCTCCGTGACCTGAGACCGCCCTGGCGGTTGATGTATGACACCACTGACATGTTGTCCGTGCGGACCAAAACGTTGTGGCCTTTGAGGAGGGGGAGAAAGTATCTCAAGGCATTTTCGACCGCTTTCATCTCCAGACAGTTTATGTGTAGGCGCCTTTCTGAGGCTGCCCACAGACCAAACACTGGTCTGCCCTCGTAGAGGGCGCCCCAACCTGAGTTGGATGCGTCTGTCGAGATTACTTTTCGTCTCGAAGCCATGCCCAGATCCACTCCTGACTGATACCAGTCTGCCGCCTTCCAGGGATTCAGTGCTGTGACACAGTTCTGAGTTACCCTGAGGCGAACGCGGCCAGCGGACCATGCTCGCAGCGGGACCCGCGTCTTCAGCCAGTGCTGCAGAGGGCGCATGAAAAGCAAGCCCAGCTGAAGCACTGCCGAGGCCGAAGCCATAAGACCCAGCATCCTCTGAAAACGTTTGAGAGGAAAAATGCTGCCGGTCCTGAAAGCTGCAGCTCAGCGCTGAATCTGCAGCGCGCGCTGTGACGTCAGCCGCGCTGTCATTGACACAGAGTCTAAGTCTGTTCCCAGAATAGAGATTCTCTGGCTGGGAGACAGTAAACTCTTGGTCCAGTTGATTTGGAGACCCAAATCCCGTAAATGGTCGAGTAATAGAGCCCTGTGCGCTATTAACTCTGACTCTGACTGGGCTAGAATAAGCCAGTCGTCCAGATAGTTCAGTATTCGCATCCCCCGTTGTCTCAGGGGAGCGAGCGCTGCATCCATACACTTCGTGAATGTACGGGGTGCTAAGGACAGACCGAACGGTAGGACGGTGTACTGATAGCTCAGCCCCTCGAAGGCGAATCGCAAGAAAGGCCTGTGATGGGGCGCTATTTGAATCTGAAAATATGCGTCTTTCAGATCCACAGAGATAAACCAGTCCCTCGGGCGAATTTGCGCGAGAATCTGACTGGTCGTGAGCATTTTGAACGATCTCTGCATAAGGGCTCTGTTCAGCCGTCTGAGATCTAGGATGGGTCTGAGACCGCCATCCTTCTTTGGAACGAGGAAATATCTGCTGTAAAAACCTGCCTCGCTCAGTGTGTGAGGGACGGCTTCTACGGCTCGTTTCTCTAACAGTTTCGCAATCTCGGCGCGAAGTAGGTGTGCTACTTCGCTGTTCACCGTGGTTTCGACCCTGGCTCGAAAGCGAGGGGGTCTGCGAGCGAACTGTAGTGAATAGCCTCGTTCTACCGTGTTCAGTACCCATTCTGACACGCCCGGCAGCTCCCTCCATGCCTTTATGTGAAAAGCTAGAGGGAGAATAACGCGCGGGCTGTTGTCGCTGTGTGTGTGTGGCACATATCTCACAGCGCCTGAGAGAGAGCGCGCGCTCATGGAGGCGCGCGCGCTTCGCACACACATAACACAGCTCGTGTCTGGTAGAGGGTGATTTACACACGGGACACGTTTTGTGTTTATTGACGGGGGCTCTGAATGAGTGCTTATCACAGAGCAGCCCGTGTTTGTGTGTAGGGATGAGCGCTGTACAGCGGGCACCTTTCCCACATTCAAAACACACACGGCGCGAGCCGAGTTTATGGATCTGGGCCGTGAATGAGTGTGAGTCACTGAGTCGGCCGTGTTTGTATGTAGGCGCGAACACTGTGGAGTGGGCACATGACCTACATTTATAACACCATCGGCGTGAGCCGGATAAACAGACAGAATGCTCTTTCTGTGATTTATTTGGGCGGCCGTAAAAACGGCCTTTGGGTACAGGCGAGCGTGTTGTGTAACGGGCTCGTTGGCTGTGAAATACACATCTCCAGTCACCTCTGCTGAGGGAACTGTGAGAGCGAGGCGCGCTGATTTTGATGGCGGTCCGGCCGCAGCGGGACTCGACCATCTTCGTCTTCCTAACGCAGTCAGGAAGACTTTGAGGGCTCTGCCTTCAGTACAACCTTGGACCGGGGTCCCCGAGGGGGAGGCGGTCTGTGGCGGCTGGAAGAGCGTGAGCGCTGGGAATCCCTCGGCTGACGGCGCTGTGAGGCTGACGGTGGGGGAGGCTGTGGCGCTGATTTCCGGTTGGGCGGCTGTTTAGAGCGACCCGTAGCGGAACTGGAGCGCTTCGGCAAGAAATGCCGCATAGCCTGGGAGGTTTTCTGAACCTCAGAGTACCGTTCCGAAAACCCCTTGACAGCCGGGCCGAAGAGACCGGATGGCGCCACGGGCGCGTCGAGGAAAGTGGCTCTGTCGGACTCCTTCATGTCGGACAGCGTTAACCACAAGTGTCTCTCGGTGACAGTGAGAGACGCCATATTCCTCCCGATGGCCTGAGCAGCGGACTTAGTGGCTCGTAGCGCTAAGTCGGTCGCGCTCCTGAGGTCATTAAAATTCTCAGGGTTCAGGCCCGCCTCGTCCATTTTACGGAGAAGGTCGGCCTGATAGACCTGAAGCACGGCCATTGTGTGAAGTGCAGACGCGGCTTGACCGGCGGCGGTGTAGGCGCGACCGATCGAAGCCGAAGTAGTCCTGCAGGCTTTGGAAGGCAGTGAAGGATGAGACTGCCATCCGGCGGAAGGCGGGCAGAGGTGCGTGGCTACCGGTTCCTCGACCGGAGGAATGCAGAGGTAGCCCTTGTCTTTCGCGCCGTCTACCAGAGAGAGCGTCGAAGAGACAGTAGAACGCAGCCTGGCAGAAAATGGCGCCTTCCAGCTCTTAGTGAGCTCCTCGTGGAGCTCCGGAAGAAAGGGGGCAGGCCTCGTGTGAGGCGTCGAGCGGCGGCCTGGCAGAAAGCAACCGTCCAGCCTGCTGGGTGCAGGCTCGTCAGGAAGCGACCAATCGAGGCCGAGGTCCTCCACGGCCTTGGTAAGCAGGCGAAGAAGCTCAGCGTCGAATGTAGACCGCACACCGCTCGATTCCTGAAGAGAAGGGGCGGGGTCCGGAATGGAGCCCGACCAGCCTTCGCAGTCAGAAGCCAGGATAGAGCAGCTGTCCCCTTCTGCGTCATCTCCCCCCGACTCGATATCCACAGCGGGCGGCTGGCCGGCCGTGATAGAGGTGGGGGATGCAGAGAGCGATGCACACGGGGAGAGATCCGGCATGCAAGCGCTCGCGGCAGATGCCTCCGGTGTTCTCTGTGAACGGCGCTTTTTACGGTGCGGCCCAGAAGAGAGAAGCGGAGGGGCGGGATCCACGCTGAAAGATGCTAGGCGAGCCCGCAGGGTCGCCATAGACATCACTTCACATTCCGGGCAGCCGCCCAGGGAAAGCGCGTGGTCCGCGTGTGTCTGTCCCAGGCAGGAAACGCACAGGATGTGGCGGTCCCCGTCGCTGAGATCGGCTCGGCAGGAGCCGCATTTTTTGAAAAGAGGCATTTGCAACAACGCCTCGCTCTTTTAGATGCAAGCGTGTGTAACGTAACACGCGGTAGTGAAAAGGATATTTGGCGCCGGATAGCGCAGCAGGAACGGCAGAGGAAGCGGCGAGATGGCCGGCTTGAAGCTCGTCCCGCTGAAGGCTCTTCGACGGCGCAGCTTCTCCGGAGAACAGCGAGGTGAGTGTCCACTTCGCTGAAGAGTTGAAAAATCAGAGAACAACCTCACGGGCCTGCTTTTATAGCCTGTAGCCACGCCCATTCTGGCGGGATGTGACGCGCACGGGCGCCCGCGCCCTCATTGGTGCTTCGTCACGAGCAGGTCCTGGATAGGTTGCAGCAGTTGCTGCTGAGCAACCAATAGGCGCGCAAGCCGCTCTGCCTAGGTCTGCTTATGCAGCAATGCGTTTTAAACTTATGCAAAAATTAAGGATAATTTTTTGGCTTCAGTATTCTCGAGAAAAGGGTTTTTCCCGTAGCGTAAGCTAGCTTACGCAACACGAGAGTACTCTCGTAAGAGAACTCTGTGTATAGCTATAAGGTCATGCAGCTGTCACCGCTATTGCCGTCGACACTGTGTTAACTCTTGTGCTCGAGTGCTTAAAACGTTACACAACTGCAGCGCGGTCGAGAGTTTATTTTATCAAACTTGAAGACGAAATGTAAAGGTGAGTTCTGATAATTTATGTATATATTTAGTTCACAATTCTAAAATATAAATGTTTCAGCCACTTAACGTTAATTTAGCGAGTTAAATTAGCTTTGCTCCAAATGCTTTTTAGCCATTTGACTTGTATAACGTTACACTTTTAATTTTTTTAATGCAATTATTGACTAGTATTAAGTCATCACGTGTACAATATATGGCGTTTGTTCTCCATTATCCACTATAACTGTTAAATGTTAACTTTGCTATACACAAGTTAACGCGCCAAATCACGGGCGGCGCCATAACTGTACACAAATGCACTTAATTTCCGCCGGAAGTGGTTTGCGCAGCGTCTGCCCGTGTAAACCATAGACTGTAAAAAATATGGACAAAGCGTCTGTGACGTCACCCATAGACTTTCTGAAGAACGGGTTTGAAGCCGTTTATGGGGGGTATGGGCGGCGCCATCTTGGAAAATCTTGGGAAATCCTAACCCCGCCCACCTTCTAACGCAGCGCGCGTCACTCAGCTCGCTCTGCTACTCCCGTTATCTCTGTGTATATTTTAGGCAACGAAATATGTTATAAAACACCACACTAACTCTTTTCGTTTTCATTTAAAGAAATCTTAAACATTATAGCCACACAAATGTGGTTCAGGCAACACGTATTGATTATATTCACTGCACATAACGTTTGCCTATTTATAACAAAACGAAATATAAAACACAAACCTGCCTCTTTTCGTTTTAAATATAATATACAAATATTAAACATTTTAATATGGTCCAGGCAATATGTGCATTTGTACTAAACAACAGATGTTGCAGTAAACAACATTACAGATCATATTCGTTGTATTAAAATTTAAAATGACAAAACTCAACCCAGTCTCTTTTTGTTAAATTTCAGTTTTATCAATATTAGCTATTATAAAAGTATAAGTAAAAGGTAAAGTTACAAGAAGCTATACAAATAAAGCAAACAATTCAGTCAAACATAAAAGTCAGCGCTCGATCTAGTCTAACCATACAACAGTAAAGTTAAATAGCTTATAAAGTTATGAAACTTCCCCCCAGGGAACAAATTATAGATTTACGTTACGAGACCAAAAATCGCCCGTTAGATATACACAAGACGAATTATATCTCATGTTTAACCACTACAGAGACGCCAGAGTCAGCGGCAAAAGAACGACTAGCCGAGGAAAGGCTGTTCCAGGCGGGGTACATCGCGCTGAGCGCCCGGTCATCGCTGGATCTCACAACTGGATACAATTTTCATAAATCTTTATAAATAAACCACAGATTTGAGCTTTAAACAACTTATTCTCGCCTGAAAAACTCTTAAAACTACATTTCATGATGCAGAAACAGTAGTATTATATGTCAACTGTATTAAAAAATGGCGCTTCTTATGTTGTCATTCTCCGTGGCGCTGCCTTGTCAGCTGTCAATCAAGCTGTCAATCAAAGTTAACCACGCCCTTATTGTCATACATTTTATATCTAAATACGATCTAAACTAACGAGTTAGAAAAAAATTCACAGCCCTCATGGTTGTCGGGCACTCGAAACCTATCGAAAAATACAATAAAAGTCCATGGGACCAACCTGTAAAAACATGAATTTATGCTGTGAAAACGGACATTTTAACATGGGGGCTATGGACATTTGCTCCCTTTTGGGACCTTCCCCTAGCGGATTTTCGATGTATTGCAGTTTTTCGCACTTCCGGGTAGGCTTCATTTTTTAGATCAGAATGTTGCCGCTTGGTGTAAACACAGCGATTATTTGACCATTGTAGCCTAGGCCTATGTCTTTTTTATTGTTGGTATCCGAACTACATCATAGGTAGGGGTGGGAATTGAATTCGCATGTTTAACTGAAAGAACGAGCAGAGAGAGAGAGAGAGACCCGGTCGCGCGCGCGCACTCTTTCTCTTCGGAGCCAGGCTAAAGTGTAAACGTAAACAAGACTCACCGTCTCCAAACCAGAGCCATAGAGAGAGAGAGTTGCGACACTCTTTGATGTCGCCGCTATTGCTGTCACGTGGTTCATGTAAGCCCCAATAGTTCCAAAACGTACGCTGGCTGTCATGTTCTTCTATGGGACAGACAGCAGCGATTGCATTATTGAACGGTAAATATAAAATAAAACACACACCCAAGTACTTTTTCAGCTGTTATTGCATTATTGCATTTTGTTAATGTCAGTTTTGCATTTGGAGATAAGTTTTAAGCTATATTCTTGGAGGGAAAAGCTTAGTGTTAATGTTCGCATGGGTAGTAGCACTGGCTTTAGCGGCTCTAACTTAACTTTTCCATATCATTCATCTGATGATGGACGTCTCATGATATTTATTTTAGCACAACTGGGCTGTATTAGGCTATTGATTCCCGTGATTTTGCTTATAAATTTTGATTCAGCCATTAGCCTACCTTCGTGATCACGCAAAGAGGTCTGCCGTGGCGGTCCGTTCAGAATTCGCTTAGAAGCTAGCTCACTTCTTCTGATGAAAGTGGCCACCCCCAGGACCACAACGTGAAACATGATCATGTTAAGACTAAGAATATTATTTTAAGATTAAGGCCATACACATTATCAAAACTATAACAGATTAAAAACGAATTTAAGCATGGCTGATACAAATGAAGGTTTTCAAATAAAATATTTTTTATTAAACAATGACAGACAACAAAAATGTGTGCTTGTGTGTGTGAACAAGAAAAACAAAAACCAGGGGCAGGTGATCCATGAAACAGACAGGACTGGTGATAGCCATAACAATCCTAAAGGTCCAGCATTGTTCTCACAAGCCGCTTCACTCAAGACAATAATAACATAATGAAAAGTTAGTATATCCCAAAAAATTAAATAAAATAAAAGTTGCTATAAAGGTGGTAGCGATTCATTACCGAACTCTTAGCTGACGAAGTCGCGCTGCAGGCAGTGCTTGAAAATTGGTTGAAACAACCAACATAAAATATAAATAATTACGCTGTGCATGTACAAATGAAGACCAGTATAAGCATCGCAAAGGGCCTCTGATACAATATAGACAGTTGACAATTCAAAAGAGGTCGATATTTCGGCAACTTAACTCTGGAACAACTCGACGCGCAGCAATGTAAGTGAATGGTGTCCAACGCCCAAATGACAGTGTTTGGAACTATTCCGATCTTCATATCCCGGAAGTAGGCGGTTAAAAGCGCCGCCATTATTTACAACGGAGGTCTATGGGAGTGTCGCAACTCTCTCTCTCTATGGCTCTGCTCCAAACTAACTGTCTTGCTCTCTCTCCCGCGCGCATATTAATCAAAATAAAACGACATGATGGTAAAAGGTCGGAAGACCAAAGTTTCATGTGGAGCATTTTTTTCCCTGAATTACCGCTGGGTGTGAATTGTGCTAAAATACGTTGCCTTATCTTCTCTGAAATGCGTTCCGCACATTCAGCTGCCATAAAAATCACACTCTTAATAAACGTAAAAACCTATCCAGTGATGTAATGTTTTCTGTGTTGACACAAACCTTGTGGGATATCCATGTCCTAACTGCTGGGATAATCACACAATTCGCGAACTAATGACTCCTTTGAACCGATTCATTTTAATGAATAGTTAAAACCTGTCTATGTTTTTTTATTTTTTTATTAACGAAGCAAATACAAACAAATCAGGTACAATGTAAAAGTCTTTCTACGAACTAACAGTGCACACCCTAGAAAATAAAAATAAATAAAAAAGAACAGAAGAACATGGAGCATGTTATAATGGCATTTACATATTCAAAAGAAAATGAATTAAAAGGGCAATTATTCAATAAGATTGTTTATAAAAGAAGCCAGTTTCTCGGCATTCTTGTTATTAATTATTAATGCTGGTTAAAACAACTGATCTTTCCAACACTGAACTCACGAGACGTTTGAATCGATGTATAACTAATCGGTAACACTTTACAATAAGGTTCCATTTATTACATAAATTACATAAAAAGTACATTTTTTTGCCGAAAAAGCATATGAATACTTTTTCCACACAGTGCTATCAGGAATCGATAAGAGAATAGTAAAAAAAAATTAAACAATGGAGCGCATGGACATCTTCGTAGCTGGTTTGTGGTCGTAGCACTCTCTATCTAACCACTCGTTCAGGTGCTTTCTCGAGTGTTTGCAACCAACTACCGCACACGTCGTTCCCGAACCAATTTTCTTCATGTTGTAATTGTTATATCCTCTTTGTCACTGCGATATCAGTGCTTTGTCGGCACAACGGAGCTAGCTAGCAAAACAAACCAAGCCCGCCAGAACGGAAGTGGATTGCATCGATGGGAGGAGTTTAGGATGTAGAGCGGAAACGGCTCAAAAACCTGTGTACTCGCGCCGCAGGAATTTTTTACGCGCGTAACGCGTCTTTGCATTGACTACATTGAAATCACTCGCGCCTGACGCGCTATTCGCGTCCGGTGTGAACGCACCAGGCAACATGAAACTGATTGCCCAAGGTTGCTGCAGCCGTTACTGCATTTTCAAATAGACCGGAGAGCGGGAACTTCGGGAAGCAGATTACGAGCACGAGCACCACCACAAGCCATGGCTTCGCCCTCTTTATCGTCAGAAGTACTTTAGCTGGACTCGAATTATAAGACGAAGAGAAGAGGAAATTCAAAGGTGGGTTTTATGTTTATGTTTAACCAAATAAAAATGTATAAAACGGTACAGCTACTCAACATGATAATAGCGAGTGTAACGTTAAATAGCTTAACTTAATTGTACGAATCCAGTCAGTGATATTAGTCGTCTGCAAATATATTTTAAAGAGTTTCTGTGTCGTAAGTTCACATTTAATACATTATTGTTGTAAATGAATGCTCAAGCAGAGGTGCCATGCTGGTGTAGCCTACTTTACATTAGTCCACAATACTGTATGCGGTTTTGGAACAACGTGATTGAACGCCAACGAACAGTGCGCAGTGTTTAAATTAATGCGATTAACGTTACCTGATTCTGTCCTAAGTCATATACATGTCATATACATTAATTTTATCATAGACCTTTGTTGAAACTCATGTGTCTTTGATTTTTAGATCATGATGGGGTAAACTGTCAGTGCTGGTCTCACTGATCACACATCTGAAAGTCTTCCTGCGTCCTCAGCTGTGAGGCAAGTATCAGTACATGAGTTATTTGAGTTTCTTAATCTTATGATATAATTTTTTCTGATGAGGTTGAATTTATTTTTCTAAGACAAAATGTTTGCCATAATGACAGAGTGATGTCAATCTTGATAAAGCACAGTAACTGCACTTCAAATTAATTCTGAAAGATTTCTGTCACTTAACTGAAAGTATATTCACCTAAAACTCTGACATTCACAAAGTATTGAAGCATACAGGTACCAAATGTCAATATGAAATGTAACATGCAAAATGGCAATGCAATGTGTAAAATGACAATGTATTTCTGTATTTATATTTACATTTTCTATATGATATGTGCAACATCATTCTGGAGCAAAACAAATATTCAAAATCAATAATATAATAATTTGCATTACTACACTCTAGCTTTAACATAAAATTAAAACATACATTTGAAAATTGTATAATTATGTTAAAAAATTTGTATTACAGAAATTAGATGTTTAAAATGTTCAAGCAAATATTATAGCAAAATTATAATTTAGGTTATTTTTCCTAGTTGCTTTTACACTCAAAGTTAAGGCACTTGATGCAATGATCGTCTCGGAATCCTTTTTTTAAATCCAGATTGAATTTTGCCACGTTCATCGCGAGTATTTAATAAAAATGCAATCATAAGTGTCTTAACTGTGAGTGTAAATGCAATTAAGAAAAATAGCATTTAAATTATCATTTTGCTACAATTTTAGGTTGAACATGTTAAAGGGTTAGTTCACCCAAAAATGAAAATTCTTTAATCAATTACGAGCTTTCTGACCCCCCATAGACAGCTAAGCAACTACCACTTTGACGCTTTAAAAAGTTCCTAAAGTGATTGTAAAACTAATCCATATGAATTGAGTGTTTTAGTCTAAATTTTGTGCTGCCTTTATGATGAACAGGTTGAATTTAGGCTTTTATTCATCAATTCACATCAGATA
Organism: Leuciscus idus; assembly: GCA_021554675.1. Taxonomy (NCBI): domain Eukaryota; kingdom Metazoa; phylum Chordata; class Actinopteri; order Cypriniformes; family Leuciscidae; genus Leuciscus; species Leuciscus idus. Next base: position 15,323,310 of record CM038628.1, read on the forward strand.
CGGTAAACGGAAGCTCTAGCATGTTCGCTTGACATGCAAAAACAAATGAGGTTAATTCTCGTGTGTTGCGCAGCACGTTTGAGAAAGAGGTTTGTTCTCACGTGTCAAGCATGTTCGGTTGAGCTTCTGAAATCTGTTCATCATATAAAGCGATCATGTCTCTTCAGAAAATTTGAACTACGGTAAACTGCTCGATTCAAATGGATTGGTCTTACGATCTCTTTATGAACTTTTTGAAGCATCAAAGTTTTAGTTGCATGGACTGTCAATGGGGGGACAGAAAGCTCTCAGATTCCATTAAAAAGATCTTCATTTGTGTTCCAAAGATGAATGAAAGTCTTACAGGTTTGGAACAACATGAGAGTGAATAATTAATGACAGTTTTTTTTAATTTTGGGTGAATTATGCCTTTAAACATCTCTAATCATTTTTGTAATATGTTTAAATTATATGTTAAGACCAGTGTAGGAGATGGCTAATTTAATTATATTATTGAATTTGAATTGTCACTTTGCCCCAAACATTGCACATATGGTATGGAAAATGTAAATTTAAATAAGAAATACATTGCCATTTTATATATTACATTGCCATTTTGCATATTAAATTTCAAAATGTCTTTTGATACCTGTATGCTACCATAATAAAGAGATCGTAAAATAATTTGAATTGAGCAGTTTAGTCCAAGTTTTTCTGTAGAGATACGATCATTTTATATGATGAACAGATTTAATTTAGGCTTTTATTCACATATAAATATTCATCAATTCACACATCAGTTGCGGTAAACGGAAGCTTAAGCATGTTTGCTAGACGTGCGAAAACCGATGATGTTCATTCTCGTGTGTTTAGCAGCACGTTTGAGCTTCTGTTTGTTCAATGTTTAAATGTGAATAAAATCCTAAATTGAATCTGTTTATTATACTAAGCGGTAGTCTCTTCAGACATTTTTTACTAAACTTCTCAATTCAAATGGATTAGTTTAACATTTTACTTTTCTGGGTATTTTATATGAAGCTTTAAGTGAATCATTTAAAACTTTGTGGAAAATGTAAAAATGCAGAAAGTTTTTTTTTTTGTGTGTGAAAATTGTTTTCTTATCTGCATTTCAGTTATTCCAGAAAATGGACCGAATGCATGCTGTGGTTGATTTAAGGTGTTTCCAGGATTCCTTAAAGGTATAGTTCAGCAAAAAAAAATTATTCTGTCATTAATTATACACCCTCATGTCATTCCAAACCTGTAAGACCATCGTTTATCATCGTTTATCTTCGGAACACAAATGAAGATATTTTTGATGAACTCCAAAAGCTTTCTGTTCCTCCATTGGTAGCCTACGCAACTAATACATTCAAGCCCCAGAAAGGTAGTAAAGACACCATTAAACTAATCCAAGTGACTCCAGTGGTTTAACCTCAATTTTATGAAGCGATGCAAGTGCTTTGTTTTGCCAAAAAAAACACACAAAAACATAATTTACCTCTATATTTACAAAATAATATTATCTAAAGCACATTCACGGAACAACATCGTGATCTTGAGTCAACACAATACACATGCGTCGTCGTGCTCACCCTACTGGATTGCAGGTCAGTATTTTCGTAAATAAAGTGGTAAATTGTGTTTTTTGCTAAAACAAAGCACCTGCATTGCTTTATAAAATTGGTTAAACCACTGAAGTCACATGGATTACTTCAATGATGTCTTTCCTATCGTTCTGGGCCTTGAATGTGTTAGTTGCATTGCTCCCAATGGAAGGACAGAAAGCTCTCAGAATTTCATTAAAAATATCTTCATTTGTGTTCTGAAGATGAACAAAGGTCTTATAGGTGTGAAATGACATGAGGGTGAATAATTTACAAAATAATTGTCATTTTTGGGTGAACTAACCCTTTAAGTAAAATTGTCCAATGTGTTTATAGAAGCACATTACATGGATGCCAAACGATATGTTGCAGGATTTATAGTTCACCCAAAAAATGAAACCGTCAATGGGGCCCCATTGACTTCCATAGTATGAAAATAGTATGAAAAATATTCTATGGAAGTTAATGGGGCCCCATCAATTGTTTCATTTTCAATTCTCAAAATATCTTCTTTTTTGTTCAAGTAAACAGATTTGGAACAACTTGAGGGCGAGTACATTTTCAGTTCTAGGTGAACTATCCCTTTAAGTCTAGAGGTCAAATTTGAGCTTGTCATTGGGAGTATAAATTTAATAAATTTACGTCTGTCTTTTCTAATATTGATTCTTCATTATGTTCAGGAAGAACCGGCTACATCTCAACCCACTGTGCAGATCTTGGGAACTTCTTGACTGGATGTGTCTTGAGGAGAATCTTCAGCAGTGTAAAAATGGAGGGATCTGAAATTGCTGAGCAGTTCGGTTGGAGGATGGTGTTTTTAAAAAAAAAAAAGTTAAATAAATGCAAGGGTATTGTGTGAAAAGTGGGGGGGGGGGACAAGTCTAGCTTTGTTGTAGATGAGAAAATATATTTTATGTACTGTAACATTTTAGTGTAATTGCATTTTAAATTCTTTCAAATCTTTTTAAAGAAGTGATATTCTGTTAATTTTGCTAAGTCTTTATTGTATTGTGAAGTCTTTGATGTAAATTTACACAAAGAAATACTTTACTGTAAGTTGGAATGAAAGTATTCAAACGTTCATATGTATTTGATATGTATTTACAGAAATGATTAAATTGATGCCTTTTGGATTCCGTTGTTGAATGTGTATGTTATTCAATAGAAAAATAGCCTTTAATAGTTCTCGTAGGAACAAATTTGACACAGTTAAGGTACAAAGGGGCTTGTCACTGGGGTGGTACCTTAAAGGATCAAATTTGTACTTTTGATAAAGGTACAATATTGTACCAACAAGTTTTAAAAAACAAAAGGTACATTTTGGTTGCCCATGGTACAAATCATGTCCTTTAAGGTACAAACTGGAATGGAACAAATTTGTTCCTCTATATTAAGGTACAATTTTGTACCAGTAAAAGGTACCGCCCCAGTGACAAGGGTTTGTACCTTCTTTGGTACAAAATTGTACCTTTTTTTCTGAGAGTGTTGGTGGATAATGTCCACAGATTGGTGAAATTATGAACATGGAGAGATCTGTCATGGATTTGTTTTTCAGATTTCACTGTATTGTCCATAATGGCTGTGGGAGAGAATAAAAACAGGGTGAATGAAATTAAGAAATAGCATTGACAAATTAAAAACATGTAAAATAACAGATATATGAAATAAGATGAAATTTATTTAAGTATAACTATTTCTAAAAGTAAGTTTTAACCTTTTAAACACCACATTATATGAGTTAAGAATACAAATGTCTGTCTGATAGTCTCTGAGGAGTGTATAAATAGCCGATTGTGGAATTTTTCGGCACCGAAGAAATATGTCAGAATGAATTGTTTTCAGATTACACAGTCACGTCCATAAATAAACAATAGAGATTATATGAAACAAGATGTTAAATTATCAAGTATAAGTATTTTAATCTAATACACAACGAAATACTGACTTAGATAAACATAAAATAGTGAATAATAGTACATATTATTTAAAATGTTAAATTATCAAGTATAAGTATTTTAATCTAATACACAACAAAACACTGACTTGCATAGATAAATAAACATAAAATAGTGAATAATAGTTCATATTATTTGAAATGTTAAATTATCAAGTATAAGCATTTTAATCTAATACATCAGTGATATAGGGTCATCATGTGGACACCACAATACTGACTTGCATAGAAAAATAAAACATAAAATAGTGAATAATAGTTTGTTTTGTTTGAAATAAGACGTTACATTTTCAAGTATTTTAAAGGTAGGTTTAAACATGTGTTGAAGTGAACTTACCATCGGTGAAATTAGGAGGTATTTTTGTCACTGGTTAAAATCATACCTGTAGATCCTTGAATTTCTGAGTAGAAGAGATGTTTGCTCTCCGTTTGCTAAATTGAAAATGAAGATTGTTTCCATCATGGCAGGGGCACAGGCCCTCCCCTCCCTCTCTGTGTAGTTGCTATATGTATTAGCATATGCAGTTTGTTTCAGAAAACATCAAGCAATTAAAAGATAGGCCGGTCACCTGGTGTTTTACAATCAAAGACGTCACAGACTCCCAGTGGCGGCTCCAGAGATTTTCTGTTGCAGGTGCTATGGGGATGCTCAACACTTAAGAGAAGGTGCTTTGAATTTTGCGGCGTCATAATGTCATTATGGAGTCGCATTGGACCACCCTTGGTATAAATATACACATGCGTACACGCCCGCATTAACTATATTCATTCCGCGACTATAGGCATATATATATATATATATATATATATAAGTATTCAACGCAAGGGCTATAGATACAACATACATAAGCCTGCCAATGTAAACCTCTGAAAATATTATTTCACACAATTATGTCACAGTCGAGCCCTGAATACAACGGAACAGCAAACAGCAGTAACAGACACACGCTTCGGCCTAAAATGCTCAGATCACGAAATCACACAGCCAGTTACCAACACACTAGTCTAATGATGAATCAGCAGTGTTCCTATTGTTGGAGCATCATATATGTAACTATGAAGAGCCAAGATTTGTGCTTCAACCACCAAATTAATTACATTGGACAGTGTTGGGCCATGGGCAGCAGAAGTTGTTTGTCCAAAAACGATGTGTGTTTTGGGCTGAGAGTTGGCACACCTCTCAGTACATCATTTGCCTCTGTTGAAAAGCGCCGTTTCATTTCCACCATCAACCTGTCTATAACTGGATAGAAAGAGTGCGTTTTCATGTCATCAGTATTGTCTGTCTATGTTCTCTCTATCGGGGCCTCCACAATAAAATCCTCCAGGTGTCGAGTTTTCTGGGTCTGCCTTTTCTCGCGTGAAGAATGTGTTGTGCCTGTGTTTGCACACAGAGTCTCTGCTTGTTGTTGGATTTCTTTCCACTTAGTGTCTGTGCGCTTTTCTGATAGAGCATTAAGTACAGACTGGGCCAAATCCTCTGCCGCAATGAGGTCAAAATTGGGGGCCTGTAGCTGATCTAACATGAACTTTGTTGTTCTAAATAAATCCTCAAACATGATGAGATGCATGTGACTGAGTGATGACATCACGCAGGGTGGCTCGGATAGCGGGGAGAGTTTTCTTGACGGCGCAGACCGCATTATAATGGCAAGCCCAGCGAGTATCGCACAGTCTCTTGAGTTCCACTGGTTGTGCTGTCGAGTCGAGCTCTTTTTGTTTTCTCATGAATAGATCGTGCACCACGGATCCAGAAAAAAACTTGTAGAGCATTTGTAGTGTCTCAAAAAACTCTGCTGCAGCGCTGACATTATGTACACAGTCCACTAACACTAAATTCAGCTTGTGTGCATGGCAATGTATATAGATGGCTTGTGGCACCTCCTTTCTGAATTTTTCCTGCAGACCATTATTACATCCTGACATCACAGATGCTCCATCGTAGCATTGACCAACACAGCGATTTATATCAATATTACACTGACTGAGTGTGTGTTTGATGCTGGCTAGCAGAGAGTCTGCATCCAATCCATCTGCGGCAGTGAAATGCAAAAACTCCTCATGCACTTCCCCTGACTCTGGCTGCAAATACCGCACGATAACAGAAATCTACTCCTTTTTACTCATATCTTTACTCTCATCCACCAAAACAGCAAAGCACTCGGTATCTCTTACCTCATCACTTATCTTCTTTCTTATAATTTCTGCCATTACAGCAGATATCTCATTTTGAATATCATGGTGAGTGTATTTAGTGTTTGATGGGTTGGTAGCTAACTTCTTGTCCACTGTTGGATCAAACTTAGCAATAACATGCAGCAGCTCACGAAAGTTTCCCAAGTTGTGTGACTCCTCACCCTCTCTATGACCTCGCTGTGAGATCCCCTGGCAGGCTGTAAAGCGCAGGCTCTCCACCACAGCTTTCATGTATTTTCTGTTCTCCATAACTAACGCAGAATGTCCCTTATCAAGCAGGTTTGTTATTTTAGATCCGCTTGTCTCTTTTTGCTTGAACTCATTCCATCCTTCCATAGCAAATTTGTGCCCTATACTCTCATGATGGCTCTTCAGAGATGCTGATGCTTTCCGCCAGTTGTTAAATCCGTTGCTGCTGCTGGTAAATGTTGGCTCCACATGAAATCCGTGCCCTCGTTTCAGAAAATGCCTACACGCAAAACAAAATGCTGCATCTTTGACAACGCTGTATTCCAGCAATGATCCATCCAACTTTTGTTAAAACTTCTCTGCTGATTCCCAAATTGCCGTGTGGGGTATTTTTGAAGGACTGGTCTTCTTGGGCCCTCTTGAGGATGGTTGCTAATATCACCTGCAGCACAAACCGTAACGTTAGCATCCTCAATGGAAACCGTCGCCGGCGATTCTCCTCCGTCTTCAAGTTCATCCCCAGGATTTTCTTGTTCCTGGGGCTCTGTGACGACGAGTGTTGTGTCTGCACCTTCACAGTCTCGTTTCTCGTTTCTCGTTTCAGGATGTGACTCAGAACGTGGACGTTTAGGTAGCAAAAAACGATCCATTTTGGTGTATTTTACTTTGCTAAAACTCACTATCAAAAACAAGCTGAAATGCGTTAAGGTCAAAGGTTCGCCGGGCGCTGCGCCCATTGGCCAAAGAAGATCACCTGTTTGGGCCTCATGTTATTTTAGACTAAAATATATATATTTTTAATTATTATTTAATTCCTATTTTAAAAACGTGAAAAAGAATATTCAAACATGACATTAAAATATAAATATAAAAAATTACAGATATTTCTTGGGGGTGCTGGGCAGGTGCTATGGATATTATAGGGGGAGCTGCAGCACCACCTAGCCATTTAGATATATTAACAGTATTAGAACACCCTTTGACTTTATGAATACACAAAAATTACAGCTTAATGATTTTTTTATATTTCCGTGCATGTATTTAAAGGAACCGTATGTAAGATTGTGGCCAAAACTGGTACTGCAATCACTTTCAAATTACTGTAGAGCCGTGTATCCCCTCCCCCTCCCCCTGACTCGAGGTTGCCAGTTAGGCTGCAGGATCCAGTAGGAACGTAGGCTGCTACAAGGAGCTTCCAATGGCAAGTGACGAGTCCTACACAGTAATTTTTATTCTGTTAATTATGTTTATGCTTCATGAGAGATGTTTTGCGTATTTCGGATTCATAACGAGGTCTTTTAGGTTTCGTAACGTTAGACATTTTTTATCCGACTCGTTTGTAGCTGCAGCTGTGGTAACTAGAGCAGAGCTGGCAACCCGGATGCCGAAACACTACTGACTTCGTGATTAGTAGATAGGTGGAGGGTGGAGCATCAGGCCAAAACAAAACATGACAACATCAACATCAGTTGAGGGCTGCAACTTCACTTTTAAATGACAATATCCTGGCCGGACTACTGTTGTCAGTGATATAAGTATTTGAACAGCAGTGGGGGTTCCATAGACATAATGATTTTGTACTATAACTGTATATTCTACCCTCACAGAAAAATAAACGTATCTATATTTTAAATTAAATGATTATAGATAAAATGTATAACGCAATGAATAATATCAGAATTGGTACAAAATTGATTTAAACAGTTTTAGTTAGTAAATAAACTGTTAAATAAGTTATTAAATATATTGGCAAAACAAATAAATAAATATAAAAACACCTTACATTTTCAGAGCGCTGAAGAAGTAGTTGTTTATGCAATGATAAAAAACAATCCAAAAAGCAAATAGTTTAAGTGGTCGTAAACAAAACAGTCCCAGATCCTCCAGGGATAAACTACAGTTTGAAATTAATGTTTCAGTCCCTCACAGAGACGAGAGGAGTTACAGGCCAGATGAGCCTCTGGGACACAATGTCACAGCATACAGTATAAACTATTTTGATCTGAATCAAAATAATGCCTGCACTATCCGATGTGTGTGAAGCAGTGTCAAGAAACAGGCTGAAAAAAAAATCAACAATAACCCCTAAACATATTTCACTTTTTCTTTCTTTCTTAGCAAAAAAAATAATAAAATTGTTAAAACAAACAATGTTAACACTTATTAATCAAAAGATATCTGAGATTTTATATTTGAGATTTTGTGAATATGTATGCTATACTTTTGTGAGGGGTTGAAAAACCACACTGTATCCCAACAAGACAATGCGTGGGCCTTCTGCTGTAGCCTTTCTGCTGTCATCTGAACACGTGTGGTTAGACCAAAGTAAAGAGGTGCAATACACAGCAGGATGTTACACGAGGGTCTCATGAAACAGACTAAACTGAACCTGCTTACTTTCACATACAGCTGTCCATTCACAGTGACCCAATGGCATTACAACAACACTGATATAAACATTTTACTGAAACAAAATATTTACCCAAATAAAATGGAGCAAACATAATCACTTTAATACATGTACTCCCATCCCTATAAATTCTTATGATATGAACCATAATATTTTTTTGACCATAAATATAGACACAGAATTATTATAGGCTAGTGTGATATATGGATCCATTTTTTATTTGTATAATTACTTATTTATAGACTTAACGGGATAGTTCACTTTGAAATTAAATTTTGGTATGTTTTAGCTTACCTCAAGGTCATCCAAGATGTAGGTATCTTTTTTTCCGCAGTAGTTTCAATTTTGATATTTTTAGGTCAAACCGTTCTTGTCTGTCAGTCATATAATGCAGGTCTATGGTCACTGTCTCAAAGAGCATGCACAGAGTCCAAATTAAAACAATTCCCCGTCGTCCAAATTAAACAATTCCCCATCGTAAGTACACATTGATGGCCCAAGACACGAAACGAGCGGTTTGTGTGAGAAAACGAACAGTATTTATATCGTTTTTACCTCTTGTACACAGCCACGTCCAAGTGATCTGAGAGCGCGGGCGGGTATAGATATATACACTAGATGTCGCATTGGCTACGGTTTCGTTCCAATGAACTGCAGTAGCCAAGGCGACTTCTATTGTATATAAGCTAAAACATACCAAAATTTAATTTCAAAGTGAACTATCCCTTTAAATTACTTTACAAGCTGGTTTGTAAAAATCCGTATGTTGGTGATTCGCTTATCGTTGATAAAATCAACATTCAGAAAGTTTCTCCCTGACAAATGTTTTTTTTATTTCATATCACAAAACTCTTAATACTCAGGACACAGGCATAATAAAATGATTTGTTTTAGTATAATTTAATGATTTTTTTCTATGTAAAGAAAAATATTTGATATTTATAGAACGGGATTTTAACATGACGTTGCACATATGACAGGTATTTGAAGTGCAGCGTGGGGAAATGTTTTAGACTCAGTTTGTGAGCGAAGGCGTGGGCGTTGATCTCTCACCATACTGCTCTTTTCATCTCAAACCCGTGAGGTTAGATCAAAACAAGTAACAGCATCCAGAATAACAGCAGACTGTCAGACACAGTAGAGTCAACCGACAAAAAGAACACCTGCTCATTCTGTTGACCTTTCAGGATAAAAATCTGTAGATTTGAGCAATACAGACTAAGCCACACTAATATGCAATAGTTGCAAGAAATCCAACCTGAGCTCTTGTCTATGTGTCTATGTTAGCAATACCACATCAGCACAACTTCCTTTTTGGCCTCATGTATTGGCATCTAAAACATCAGGAACGAATAGTGGCAGGCCTCTGCGGACTGACACATTGACTAAGTTTATTTCCAAGTTAATAACCGAGAACTGCATTAAGCAGTCATTCTAGGACAGTGCTTCTCAAACCTGTCCTGAGGACCCCCCACCTACACATTTTGTATGTCTATCTCATCTAACACACCTGATTCAACTCATCAGCTTTACTTGGGTGTGTCTGATAAGGGAGACTTCCAATATGTGCAATGGTGGGGGTCCTCAACAGGTTTGAGAAGCTCTGTTCTAGGAGGCCTAAGAAAAGTGATATGGTCCCATGGCCCTATTTCCTGAAACACCAAAGTAAATGCAAAAAGTAAAATGCTATTTTATCTTGGCAACATGTTTTCTAACTAGCTGACTGATTACTTAGCACCTTTGAGGGCTGCAGACCACAGGGAAAATTGTAATGCACAATGTAAACATGTCTTTCCATCTACAGTCTTGGTGTATCCATCACAAGTGTATGTATAGGCTAGGCAATAAAGGTCCACCCACTGAGGACTTCTTTCTTTCTTCTTTTGTTTCTCCTTGCAGGCAATTTCCGTCAAACTGGGTGGCGTTTGATTGGTATGTGGTATGTATACATCTAACATTCTTTCAGCTCTTTGGAACTGCAGACATGAGCACCTCGACGCATTGTTGGATACTGTCATGTTTCTGCATGTTTGCTTCACACAGTAAGTTATTTGACATTTTTGCCTGAACTTTCAGTTGAGAACATTCTGTTTTAAGTATCTCACCTCATTAATTTTAAAGAGTAAGTTTAATTTGATATTCTAGTCATAATAATTAAGAATTTTTTTATTCTCTCGTTTTCAGCTACTTACTCATTCCTCCTGTCTCAGTCACCGGACCTCACACACGTCTCAGTTGGTGACACTGTACAATTAAGATGTACATTTGAGAATAGAGTTTCTTACTGCTATAGTGCTGTAACATGGCAAAAGCTGAACCTACGGACTGGTAAACTCACACCGGCGAGGTCTGGCTCTCAGTCCGATTTACCTCAACATGATGTTAAAACTTGCGTTTTTACTTTAACAAATGTATCACAGAATGATTCAGGTTTGTACTACTGCATTGGCCAGCAGAACTCAATGGCTATTATCGGCAGTGGAAGCAGGGTGATCGTAACAGGTAAATCTGGGGTTAATTCTCATCAACTTTTCTATGGGTCACGGTCTCCCAGTTTAAAACTAGATTAAAGTCGCATCTCTTCAGCCAGGCATTCATATAATCCTACAGTTCAAACTACAATCCGGCCTCTAGCTCATAAATGCCAGAGGAGAACTGGCCCCCGACTGAGCCTGGGTTCTCCCAAGGTTTTTTTTTTTCTCCATTAGGTCACCTGATGGAGTTTTAGGACACCATTAGGTCACTTGATGAAGTTTTTCGGTTCCTTGCCACTGTTGCCTTTGGCTTGCTCAGTTGGGGATATTTTGGGGATATTTAATTTAATTTTATCAATCAATAAATTCCTCTTGAAACAAACTTTGTTGTATTATTTTAATTTAAAACTGTGAAGCTGCTTTGATACAATCTGTATTGTGAAAAGCGCTATACAAATAAACTTGACTTGACTTGACTTGACGGTCACTATAACAGATAACATTTTGACGTGATGATATGTGTTGTAGATCACTCTGTTGTGGAACCAGAACTATCCATCTTATACTCACCACCAGAAACTGGCTCATCATCGGTACCGCTGCAGTGTCTGGTGACCGGAGTTGTCCCGTCTCAAGTGCAGGTGTTCTGGAGGATTGGAGAGGAAGAGCATGTTGGATGGACCGAATCCGCCTGGACAAACTCCACTGATTCAGCCACAGAATTCACGCGTGCTCATCTCTCTATTTCTGCAGATGAGTGGGCAGAAACCGATGAAATCCAATGCTTTGCTGAATATAATGGCAAGAACATGTCCAAAACTCTGAAGAGATACGGTGCGTATAGCCCAAATGATAAAAGTCTCAGAGAAACATATCAGGAAAAATAACAGGTCTACACTTATTATTGTCCAGCCATTTTTTTTTTAAGTTTAAAAATGTCAACTAACTAAATAGATTTTATTCAAGTTGATTTTTTAAAATGTAATTACTGTAGAGGAAAGTTGCATTGGAACTCTGAAAACTCGAGAAATCGAGTAAAAGTGAAAAACTGAATGTAAACAAATGATGATAACCGTTTACAGTAGATACAGAACACTGCCCACTGCATTTTTCTTCTAGTTATTAATTAACCTATAGGCATATCTATATCTAGTTTAATTACTCTGTTCATTGCTATATTTCAGGAACCCAGCCAATCTACTCCTGGCTTCTGTACACCGGCTGTGTGGCAGCGCTGCTTACCATACTTCTAACAGTCATTATGTCTGTAGAATTGTACCGAGGTGAGAATTTGGTGCTTCTGATTTAGAGGATGTTTAAATATATATGTCCTAAATAGTTGGGACTTGCACTGATTAAGTTTTGAATTTGCAAAATTAACAAATGCCTAAAAATGAGTTTTGTTTTGCTGGCTGGGCCTTTTTCAGGTTTGTTTGATTGGACTTTAATGAGTAAAGTTGTCTGACAAACAATCCAACATAACCTTGTATGTTCACAATGTTGATTCATTTATGTTGATGAATACAGGATCTGTCTTATTGAAATAAGCCTGTATAAGTCTTCAGAATTTCCATATTAGTAGCCTTTTACGTATAAGAAATCATTCAGAATATTCATGTAGTTAAATATTTTGGAGGAAATATGTGTAAATGTGCACAATTCATAAACAAATGCCGAACCAAAATAGGATATATATTTTAAAACTATAGTAACATCAATCAGTTTTGCATGAATTAAAAGGCACATGCTTTGGTAAAATTGTTCAGCCGATATATGAGACATTGTGGCATGTTTTTTATAATATATTCATATTTTTTTTCCATTAAATTCTCAGATATGTCGGCGAACAAAAAAACCAGAGGGTCAGTATTTCAACTTCTACCCTATAAACTTCAAAAAGTCTATTTTATGAATGTAATTGAAGCAACTAAACCTAACAGTTTTATTTATTTATTAAAAAAAAAAAAAATGTTAGGCTCACAAGAAAAGATGCCCACCGCAAAATTTCATATGGTAATGTTTCCTTTCCAACCTACAACTATAACATGGTATGCTGTATTCTAATATATGCAATAATAGATGTAAAATAATAAGAGTCAAGACAAAAAACCCTGCAAACACAAAAAAAATTATTTTTGTTTATCACAAAACATTTATTTACCCTTTAACAGGCAAACAGAACACACTGAGAGAAGAGAGTTCATCTGTTATGGTAAGAGACACAGAAAATTGTGAAGACTTTTTACTGCATGTGTGTCTTCTGAAGAAAATGACTGTTTTTGCTGTTTCAAAACAACTATTCAATGTGTGCTATTTAGAACATGAGAACAGGTTCATGTTGCATAAATGCACTTTAAAAAAAATCAACAGACAATTCTATATGTATTCTACAATATGAACAAGGCTTGTGATAATATTAAATTAATTTTAAATGAAAAAATAAATAAATTATATAAGTGGTTTTTGAAATTTGATCAAAATAGTTTTTGCCTGTATCTCCTTTGACATTATGTCTGTGTGCTTATTTGTTATATTGGTAAATGTTTTATTGGAGCTTGGCAGATGTGGTCACTATGAATGTCATGGAATGGAAAATAGCTGTGTGCAGATTCTTTGAAAATGTTTTTTTTTTTATGTAATGTATTACATGACTCAGATCATTTGATTTCGACTGATCAATTGTGGCATTGAGCAGTTAAAAATGTATGTTTAATGACCAATAAACTTTAATCAATAAGAAAGAAAGGTTGTGATGGAACTTTATGAAGTCTTTTTAGTGTCTTCACGTATATTTTGTACGTAGGATTTATTTTGTGTTTTTTGACCAGTAAACCACGTAACCTTGAACAGCAAAATATGTTACTTACAAAACTATGCTTTTGCAAACTTTTTACCAAACAAAATTTGTACTAACTTTAAATAACTATATTTTATGATCTTAACATTTTGTCCAGTGTTTCTCTGGGGATCTCATCAGTCACGGACAGGACACGAGTCCATCAAAAGAATAAAGGTAAAGCAAATTTTATATGAATAGTGTGCATCAGCAAATAGTAACCCTTGTAAGGATCATTTTCACGTGGCCTTGAGATTTTCTTTCTTTCTTTCTTTTTATTTTTATTTTTTTAGGGTGTTATAGTGGAGAAGGACATGTTGGAGTATGTTAAAAATGACTGAAATAAAAGTTAGAAAATTAAACATATTGTCTTAATACAATAAGTTGACCTGTTCTTGTTTTATAATCATGAATATTTATTAGTTAGGAAATGTAGGTTTTCCTGTATATATGTTAATTTAAGTTTTTTTTATTTTATTTTTTTATAAAAATCTGTCCTCTTAAAATTGGGTTAAACCATGCCTCTTGTAGACCATCACACTTTCTAGACCATTTTCCAGAGTAGTTCATATGATGTGAAATTTTAGGCAAGTTATATTTGTCCTAAAGGAAAATAGGCTGATTTAAAATACAACCTTAATAGCATCCTGCAATTAAAAATAAGGACATGAAAATTAGGAGAGTGGCACCAATTCTATAGTCTTTTGTAATTCTATAGCTTTTTTTGTAAAGTTAAACATGAGCCTGTGTGAGATTGTGTTCATAACGTATGCATATTTTCCTGTGATGGGTTTAAAAACCACAGTGCATGTAAAAAGACAACGTATGGCCTCTTGTTGTAGCCTTCATACTCTCACTTAAGTGCTTGTGGTTAGACATAAGCTGCATAACAGGATGTTAGATGAGATGAACTGCACACCTGCTTGTACTGTCCATTTTTGCAGAAACTCCACTGACATTACTTAAGCCTTGATTTGAAACTGTTTATGTTGGACCTTACACTTTTGTATTGATACATAATGTTCTCATTTGTCATACATGAATTACCATATTAACTTGGTCTGAGGATAAATAAAATTAGACTGCAAATCTGTCTTAAATCACTGTGAATATATTTTTGAATATAATACTTATAATACTTGTGAAAATCACATCAGCAACATTTGTGTTCCTCTTTTGTTTTATGCAGATTTACAGATCGTATAATGCAAACTCTGAATTAAGAAATTGCATTACATTTTTGTATTTCTGATTTCACACTATTAAGGGAGTATACTTTTATTTTGTCCATTTTACTTGGTAAAATGTCAAGCTTAAGGGGATAATGCACCCTTACAAAAAAAATAGGTATACTTCAAGTTCAAGTTCAAAAAATATATTTGAAATTTAATTAAGCATACTTCATGTAATATGTACTAGTAGTATACTTGTAAGTGTACTATTTTAATACTACTTGGAACTAAATTGGCCCACTTTTTAGTGTATAAAAGTATACTTTAAGTGTAACAGTAAACTCTGAGTACTAGTTTACAAATAGTTTTTCATTTGGACTGCAACCATACAAGTGAACTTATAGGTTTAACTTAACATCACACTTAAAGTGCAAAAATAATACAGTTAACTAGAAGTATACCACTTTTCTTTTTTAGGTATTCATTTTTACATTTGAAATGTACCTTCAACTGTATTTTTAACTCTTTCCCCACCAGCATTTTATTTTTTTTATTTGCTAGCCAGCGCCAGTATTTTTTTTATAATTTTCACAAAAATGTCATGGCCCCCAGAATATTTTGTTGTATGAATATCTGTACATGCAGACTGAGTTGAGTTCAAGAATAGGTCTAATAGCACATTTGAATAAACTTTTTTGTAAGGGCACCCAAACATTGTTTACTCTTTCTCTCATGCCATTCCGAATGACTGACTTTCTGCTGTGCAACACGAAAGAAGATATTTCGAATATTTCAACTGTTTTATCCATATGAGGTCAATAACAGCATTGCATTAGCCAAAAACATTCCACTGAAGAAAGAAAGTCATGCAAGATTGGAGTATTTTTAATTTTCATATTTGTGTTAACTATTTTTTTTAAACTATTGTTGTTAAAAAACTTCATATATCTTAATCATTAATTTTGTTAACAACATGTATTCTTTACTTCAATAAGCAATTTTTTTTCTGCCTTAATTTGAATACATTGTTTAACATTGTTAGCTAACTGTGTGATACATAACTTGGACACAGTCATCTCATAACAAATCACTCTAAATTGTAATGTAGACATGCATTTTCTGTAAAGCTGCTTTGAAACGATATGTATTGTGAAAAGCGCTATACAAATAAATGTGAATTGAATATTTTAACATGACGTTACATAATTAATTCGGTATATTTTCTAGCGTGACATTCCACATATGTATAGCTATCTGAAGTGCAGTGTAGAGAAACGGTATTGTCAGCTTGTGAGCGAAGGTGTGGGCGTTCTTACACCATACTGCTCTTTTCATCTCACACCATGTAGTTAGATAAAAAACTTGTGACAGCAGACTGTCAAAAAGAATAGTTAACAGACAAGAACAAATTCTCAGCTTGCATTGATTGCTACACAGAGAAACAAATACTAACTAATCCTGATAAAACTAATCCAATAATTGTAGATGATACTGTACGTTGAAATAGACTGCTTGTTTTTCATTAGGTACACACACACAGTATAAGTGTTACTTTGCAGCTTATTTGATTAAAGCATTATTACTTGTATAATAAGTTACCTTATACGTTATAAGAGTGTAATTTGCAACATAAAGAGATCTAGTATATCAGTGTATGCTTTGCAACTGCTTTTTTAAATGCTAGGAAGGTCCACCCACTGTGAGGGGTTATTTTTAACCTTTTTGCGAGTAAAAAGGTATCTGGCATCTTTTGGCATTAAGATTGTGACTGTTAAAGGTGCATCAGAGCCTTGAAACCGTTAACATGAGTACCTGGATGTGCTGTGGGATTTTATGTTTTTGCATTTCAGCTTTACAAAGTAAGTATTTTATGCAAGTTAAGAATGTCATCACATTTATCTCATTAATATTTCATCATGTTGAATATTCGTTTTAAACTTGCTTTTACTCTCTCGTTTTCAGCTACTTACTCATTCCTCCTGTCTCAGTCACCGGACCTCACACACGTCTCAGTTGGTGACACTGTACAATTAAGATGTACATTTGAGCGTAGTGTTTCTTACTGCTATACTGCTGCAACATGGCAAAAGCTGAACCTACGGACTGGTAAACTCACACCGGTGAGGTCTGGCTCTCAGTCCGATTTACTTCAACATGATGATAAAACTTGCGTTGTTACTTTAAAAGATGTAACAAAGAATGATTCAGGTTTGTACTACTGCATTGGCCAGCAGAACTCAATGACTATTATCGGCAGTGGAAGCAGGGTGATCGTAACAGGTAAATCTGGGGTTAAATCTCATCAACTTTTCTATGGGTCACTCACTATAACAGATAACATTTTGACGTGATGATATGTGTTGTAGATCACTCTGTTGTGGAACCAGAACTATCCATCTTATACTCGCCACCAGAAACTGGCTCATCATCGGTACCGCTGCAGTGTCTGGTGACCGGAGTTGTCCCGTCTCAAGTGCAGGTGTTCTGGAGGATTGGAGAGAAAGAGCATGTTGGATGGACCGAATCCGCCTGGACAAACTCCACTGATTCAGCCACAGAATTCACGCGTGCTCATCTCTCTATTTCTGTAGATGAGTGGGCAGAAACTGATGAAATCCAATGCTTTGCTGAATATAATGGCAAGAACATGTCCAAAACTCTGAAGAGATACGGTGCGTATAGCCCAAATGATAAAAGTCTCAGAGAAACATCAGGAAAAATAACAGGTCTACACTTATTATTGTCCAGCCATTTTTTTTTTTAAGTTTAAAAATGTCAACTGACTAAATAGATTTTAATCAAGTTGATTTTTTAAATGTAATTACTGTAGAAGAAAGTTGTATTGGAACTCTGAAAACTTGAGAAATCGAGTAAAAGTGAAAAAATGAATGTAAACAAATGATGATAATGGCAAGAACATGTCCAAAACTCTGAAGCGATACAGTGAGTATAAATGATAAAAGTCTCAGAGAAACATCAGGACAAACATTACGTGATGTTTCCCCATTTTATTCTCTGTTTTTTAATAAATCGGAGACTAGATTAGTCGCACTAAAAGGTTGGGTAACACTTTATTTACAGTGTCCCTGTAATACATTTAACATGTAGATACTACAGTAATAATAGTCAATTATGCATAGTTACATGCAACTAACCCCAAACCAAACCTTAACCCTAACCATATAGTTAATAACTTAGTACTTAATTGTATAATTGCACTGTAACAGGACACCTTAAAAATAAAGTGTGACCAAAGGTTGACTATCAAGAGGTCATTTACACAAATGTTTTTTTTTTTTTCTATTTTCTTTGGCAGTGGTTTTGTGTGTGTTAACATATATCAAAACCTTGATGAAGTGATTAAAAATGATTAGAATAGCCCTTAGAATTCTTCTAATTCTTAGAATATTAGAATAAGAAGAATTAATGAATGAATGAATGAATGAATGAGGCATTTATATAGCGCTTTTCATATGTACTACTGTACACCCAAAGCGCTTTACAATCATATCAGGGGATCTCTCCTCAACCACCACCAGTGTGCAGCATCCACTTGGATGATGCGACGGCAGCCACAGTACAAGGCCGCCAGTGCGCTCACCACACACCAGCTATAGGTGGAGAGGAGAGAGAGTGATAGAGCCAATTCAATGTAAGGGGATTATTAGGAGGCCATGATTGGTAAGGGCCAATGGGTGGAATGTGGCCAGGACACCGGGGTTACACCCCTACTCCTTACGAGAAGTGCCATGGGATTTTTAATGACCACAGAGAGTCATTAAAAGAATAAAAGAATAAGTTTAATAATTCTGTTCTACAAATTCAAATTTTATCTCTATTATGTGAACAAAATAATACATTTTCATAAATTCAAGCAAGATACATAGGTCGATATAAAGAACCTCGGTCTCCACTATAGAACATTACATGATAAATATTAATTATGAATATAATTGTGATGGTTAATCTTTCAGGACTGTTTCAAAGGACTCAATCCTTCTGGCCTCTGTACTGTGGCTTTGGGGCAGCATTCCTGGCTATGGCTGTGATCTTCTCTATTTGTTTATGCCAAGGTAAAGATTTAAATCAATCTGGATACCCGTTTAATTTTTTTTAACAAATTAATAATTTACAAATATTATAACTAACTAACATACTTAAATCAGCACATCTGAGGAAATTATTACCAATATTCATATGTTTTTATCTAGTCTGTATGTAATCTGCGGTAAAAGTACATAATTCTCAGAAGAAGAAAAATTATAAAAAACATAAATGTGAAAAAACTTAAATAACTGAAAAAAAAACCTGGGTTACTTACAAATTATTGGTAACACTTTACAATAGGTTAGTTAATGTATTAATTAACATGAACTAAAAACGAGCAATACATTTGTTACAGTATTTATTAGTCTTTGTTAATGTTAAAATACAGTTGTTCAATGTTTGTTCATGTTAGTTCAATGTTGAAATTCACATTAACTAAGATTAATAAATGCTGTAAAAGTATTGTTCATTCTTAGATCATGTTAACTAGTTAAAGGTTCAGTCCATCTCGAATCAACCAAATTTCGGAAACTTCCCCGGCTCAAAATTTTGATTTTGTTAATATTTTTTCTAAAGACAAACATAAATAGTGATGAAAGCCAAAATATTAAATGTCATGGATGTATATTTACTGAGTAATCCACTATTTTGTAGAGGGGGGGTTAAAATGACAATTTTCACCTGAGATTTGGAGCCAAGTTACAGGCTGGTAAAAATAGATACAGGCTTGATACAGGCTAAATACAGGCTTGTGTTTTTTTGCTCCAAGCTTGCATGAGTCTAACTCAAGAGGTATTAAATATATCTTAATATCCTTTTAGATTTTGGTTTTTAAGAAATATTTATTTTGGTATCTTCATTATAAAGGCCCTATATGGTTCGATAGAGATCTTAATGCAGCTCCATGAGTAAATTGGTAAATTGTCCACTTTTTCAGTCATCAAAAATCAAATGTGGGTCACTTTGCATACAGCTGATACTTATTCTTTTAAAGAGGAATATCTGAACAACAATGTTGAAACTTAAATGTATCTCATTTTTTTCTATAAACACAATTGCATGGAATATACCAGTCTGAGAGCCATAAACACGTTTTTTCTAAAGTTTGTGTGCCTACCACTCAAAAAGTATTCTACTGTAAACTGTACTGTATGCAATTCAGTGCATATGTTATAAACATCTAGTCATGTATTAAATCTGCCAGTGGCTTCATCATAACACACAATTGCATTGAATGTATCTTTTTATTAAATATATTGTATTTACCCTTAACAGGTAAACAGAGTGAAGCGACTGCAGACATTTCATCTGTAATGGTAAGCATGGTATAATCTAATAATTATAGACTGATATTTATATATACAGATATTATTATTGTTCGTTAATTATTCCATTTGAATGGTTGTTGGTGAATTTGTGAAAACGTAACATTTAAAAAAAAATCTTAAAAAAAAATACTTTATATATACGTTTAACCTGAAGAGTCAAAATGATTTGTCAAGTACAGTTAAGAATACAGTAGTTTTGGTGTGGATACTGTATATTAAACTTCTTTTTTTTTTTGTCTAGTTTTATCCAGTGGATCCCATGAATTTTGGACAGAATTTAAGTCCAACAAGAAAAAAATAAAGGTAAAAAGAAAATGTATGTATTTTCTATTTGTATGTACTTTTTGACTGTAGACTTGCAGCCTGGTCTCATTGTTAATACGTAGATATTAATATGTAATTTTCAAAGACACAAAACATACTTTTTTGTACGTTTGGATAGATGCTGAAATGTATAATAAGGACGTATCTGCAACATTCGTTTTACAGCTACAAAACGTTAAATATTTACAAATCTTTCATTTCATAAAGATTTCTGTATAATTCCCCTTGACCCTAACCTAAACATACCCATTTTATACAGAATATATATAGAATAAAACGTAATGGACAGAGATGTGTAGAGAAATGACAATTTTAGTAACAATATAGCATTCAAAATATATTTTGAGCCGCTAATCCTCCTACCCCTAAACTTACAAATAGCCATTTCTTAAAACTGTGAAGAAAAACATAACAGGCAGACAAGTGTTATCACAACAATTTATTTATTCAGATAATCTGTTCTTTTTTCAGGGCATCATGGAGATCAGTGTTAATGAAAGGAATGCAAAGGAATGTTGGTGTATGCCACACAATCATTGAAATGAAAGTTAATTATATTGAAATTTACATCCTTAATGTAGAGTTGTTGTTAAGTCAAAATTATAACAATAATCTGTATTATTGTTTGATTATGTCTCCTCTTGTTTCCAAATAAAGATATTTTTACTTATTAAAAGCTGGAAAAACATTTTGATGTATTAGGAACAGAAATTGCCCTCTGCCTTTGAATCCTTTGTTAGGAAGCCAACTTTTATTTTGGTGCAAAGTTTCTTGAGGAACCTCTTTTGAATATGCATGTGCACAAGTTAGATTTTCAGTGAATAACGACTTATATTTCACTCTGTTCAAAGCATATGGTTTAGAAAAACTTGTTTTGTATTTTGCAGTTAATCTCTGCATCATTCAAACACATGATATATTTGAAGATTGCCAAAGCTTGAAGGAATTACACTTCACTGAACAACATTACTCATAATCTCTAAAAGTAAGATCAACGAATCTGAGACTTTCTGACATTCTCATGACAACTTGCTATTACTCCTCAATCCCAAATTAATTGCCATACCTGGCTGTACTGAATATGACTCTTCAGTAGCGAACCGTGACTCTTGAACCTTGGCCTCGGCAGGAAAATCAGCTTACGGTGTTCTCTTCTAAAGTACTGCAGAAGTTACTTTTGACAAGAAATGCAACAAGCAAACAGTACAGTGAGTGTGAGTTATCACCAAAATAAAGCAAAATGTAATAACATGCAAATCCTCATTACAAATTATTGCATCACACAATCGGTGCGCACTTAGAGGAGTCCTATTATGCGTTTTCACTTTTTCATCTTTAGTTCGTAGTGTGTAATGTTCCTGTTTGAGCATTACAAAGATCTGCAAGGTTGCAAAGCTCAAAGTCCACTCCAAAGGGAGATATTTCACAGAATTCACTTTCCAAGAAATTAAGCTTTAGCATAAGTTCTGCCAGGAAGACTCAATTACTACGTCACTTATTACCTTCACATCTATCCAATCATGTCCTAATACTTGCTGTATAAAAGATCGGTACTACTTACACATGTTTGAGTTTGCAGACGCTGACGCAAACAATTACCTCCATCCTCCTCCCCACCACCAGGATGGTCCTGTCCTTACGTCCCCGGGGGTCGGCTGCGCCCCTGCCTTCTTCAGGCAGGAAATGCAGATCCGCTACCCTTGGATTATGCACTATACGGACGCCAAAGAACTTTATAAATAATTGCTGGGCTGTCAATAAATTAATGCTTTGTTTACATCGTTCTATCTCCCGAGTCTTCCTGGTAGAACTACAACGAACGACTCTTTAGGACTATGTATTTTTCTCCAGGATTTATAATGTTACTCATTCAAATAATCCCCGCCCACGGAATAAGCAAAAAAACACAAAAAAAAACAACATCAACAACAAAAAAAGTGCGAGGCCTGGTTGAGCTGCTGCTATGTGAGACACTGTTTTTTCAACCCCTTTTCCAAAACTCATTTGTTTGACAGTATCAGTATCAGTATCCTGATATTTATGTATACTTACCTGCAGTTCCCCTCCACACCACAGAAGGTGCAGTTGACCTCCAGGACCATGTGGGTTCTGGGGGTCGATGTAAACAGATAGAGGAAGTGATAACTTGTGGGATGAATGCTCTGTTATGTGATGAGCCAAGCAATAAAATAATCAGTACGGTCATCTTGAGTGATTTAGTCTTTTTAATACTTAAGTTACCACATATTGGCGACGAGGATATTGGAGGGATGAAATAAGAGTCGTTTTGAAGACGGATGACACTGGATGAGTTTAGAGAGCTGACGGTGAGAGAGTGAGAGGCTAGCATTGGACCGGAGGATTCACGGAGACAAACGCAAAGATGACGACAATGATAGGCACTCTGTCTGCGTTTGACGTGAAGGAGCAGACATGGGAAGAATATTGTGAGATACTAGAGCAGTTTTTTGAAGCTAACGGAATTGATGATGGAGAAAAGCAGAGAGCTATCCTCATCAGCGTGGTGGGACCAGCCACATACAAGCTCATAAGGAACCTGGTGAGTCCAGAAAAGCCCAGCTCAAAAACATACGGTCAGTTGAAAACTTTAATGAAAGAGCACTTCAACCCAAAACCGAGCGAAATAGTGCAGAGATACAAATTTGACTCGCGCTCCCGCCAGCCTGCTGAGACCGTCAGTGCATACGTAGCAGAACTGAGACGATTAGCACATGATTGTAACTATGGCGTTACGCTGGAACAGATGTTAAGAGACCGACTTGTGTGCGGTATTAACGATGACAGAATTCAAAGACGCTTGCTATCTGAAACAGACTTGACTTTTGAGAGAGCATTCAAAATTGCAGTAGCTGCAGAAGCTGCTAATAAAAATGTTCAAGACCTCCATAAAGCACCTTTAGTAGCATGCAACAGCATGAGGACGGAGGGAACACTTAAAAAGGAGGGAGAATGGAAAAAGAGAGATAAAGAATGCTACCGATGTCATGGAAAGCAACACAGCGCAGCCGAGTGTAAATTTAAGGACGCAAAGTGTCACTGCTGCGGGAAAGTAGGACATATAGCTAAAGCTTGCCGAAATAAAGAAGGTGCACGTCCCAGTGAAAAGAGAGCATACAGAGCAGAGAAAACATACAGAGCAGAGCGGCGTTCACGTCCACATCGATCACATAACGTAGACTGTGAAAAGCAGGATGGTGATAGATCCGAAGAGGAAGCATTCACATTAAACTGCATGGAAACGGAGACATCAATTCAGAGAATAAAACCGTTTGAAGTGACGATGGAAGTGAATAAGAAGGCAGTACCTTTTGAGATTGATACAGGATGCAGTGTAAGCATAATGAATGAGATGAAGTTCAATGAGATGTGGAACGAAAAGCAACGTCCGCAAATAAGACAAACTAAACTTCTACTGAAGTCGTACACAGGGGAGAAAATCAAAGTAGTGGGGGTAGCCAAAGTAGAAATCAACTACGAGCAGCAAGTAAAGACGTTGCCCCTTGTGGTGGTTAAAGGTACAGGACCTAGCTTGTTAGGAAGAGGATGGTTAGAGGCTCTAAAGTTGAAGTGGGAAGAAATCAAAAATGTGAGAACAGAGGCAGAGATTCTACCGGAAGTGCTCATGAGAAATGAGGATGTTTTCAAGCAGGAGTTAGGCATGTTGAAAGGCATGAAAGCAACAATTCGAGTATCTGCTGAAGCACATCCTAAATTCTATCGGCCCCGCTCAGTCCCTTATGCCATGAGGGCAAAAGTAGAAGAGGAGATAGACAGGCTGCTGAAGGAGGACATCATAGCTCCCGTTAAATACGCTGAATGGGCCGCGCCCATAGTTCCTGTCTTGAAGCCAAATGGGTCGGTCAGAATATGCGGAGATTACAAACTAACCGTTAACAGTGCCTCCTCACTAGAACAATACCCTATTCCCCGTGTCGAAGACCTGTTCAACACTCTGTCGGGAGGAAAACAGTTCTCCAAGCTCGATCTAAGCCATGCCTACCAACAGATTGTAATGGATGATGCCTCAAAGAAATACCTCACAATAAACACACACCGAGGCCTGTTCACCTACAATAGGCTACCTTTCAGAGTCTCGTCAGCTCCCGCCATCTTCCAGCGAACGATGGAAAACCTGCTACAAGGCCTCCCAAGAGTAGCTGTGTACTTAGATGACATTATTCTGACGGGGAGAGATGAAGTCGAACATCTGAGCACGCTGGATGAGGTACTTAGGCGACTGAAAGACGCTGGCCTACGACTTCACAGAAGCAAATGTGCGTTTCTACAAAGTGAGGTGGAATATCTAGGGCATGTAGTTAATGCTGAAGGCTTACATCCTGTACAGAGCAAGGTGAGAGCCATAGAGGAAGCTCCATCGCCCACCACAGTAACTGAGCTAAAGGCCTATTTAGGTCTTTTGAATTACTATAACAAGTTTCTCCCTAGTCTAGCTACACATTTAGCCCCGTTACACAAGCTACTGAGGAAAGATGTTTCGTGGGCCTGGAACAAGGAGCAGGAAGAAGCTTTCCAGAACTCAAAACAGTTGCTGAAATCAGCTAAAGTCCTGGGTCACTATTCAGCGGATAAAGACTTAGTGCTTGCGTGTGATGCCTCTCCATACGGAGTAGGTGCCGTACTGTCACATGTCATGGAAGACGGTAGTGAAAAACCTATAGGCTTCATGTCGCGCACGCTAACACCAGCAGAGAAGCGCTACTCACCAGTGATGCGCGGGTCAATGTATAAACAACCCAGACCCGACCGACGTTTTCAACTAACCCGCCCGCAACTCGGACCGCAAAAAAAAGAAAGAAAATATTGTACCCGACCCGCTTCCTGACCCGCATTTTTTAAAAGTAGGCTAGTAAATGAATAGCAAGAAATACACATGACAAAGCCAGCACTTTGGTCATTATCTTTCATTATTTCGGCAACTTTGCTCTTTCTGTTTGTGTATTTGCGGAGCTTCCACTCCCCAGTCTTCACCTTTTCTCTTGCCGCCTCCATCTCTACCTGCAGACTGAGCTCGTGCGTCATCTTCGCGCCAGTTATTCAGCCAATAAAGTGTAGGCCTATGTATTTCATAGAAAATTGCATGTGAGCGGAGTGGAGCGGGAGCAAGCGGGCGGATCTTGGACAGAACGCAGAGCGGCATTTTTAAAAGGATGGAGCGTCGCCCTATTTCCCGCTCCAATTTCGCTCCGCGCACACCAAGATTCTGAAGCATGCTCAGTCAAGCCTGACTCAGTCTACTGTTGATGACTGCAAGATGGATTCTATTTTCAGTCAAAACTCGGCTCAATAATGGAGTTCAAAAAGTAGGCTACTTCAAAAAGGAAAATAAGAAGTCATACAGGTGTAAAACTAACTATTATGTGGTAGAAGAAAACGACATCGTTTCAGTCAGTAGGCCTAAAGATTAATTTTGGAATCTAAAAAGACACATCTCTCGAAAACATGCAGTGTGATATGTGAACACGCTGGGAAGAAAGCAAAAGGTTAGCAAATTGAATACGGTAACTTAAAGTGTAGCCTAAATTAAATACAGCGTAAAATGCAAACAATTGATACAAGCCCATTTAAATTTTAATCCTGCGCGCTGCGCACAAGTTCAGTTATAAGAATGTTGTCCTAATAGTTAATTTAGCCTAGGCCTACTTTTAAAACGTTTATGTATATTTATTTTATATTTTTGTTTATATAAATTTTATTTATATTATTAGGCCCATTTATTCGTTTTATTTTACAGCAGTTTGTGTGTACAATGGATATAAGCCCATTTAAATTGTAATCGTGCGCGTTGCACAAAAGTTAACTTATCAAAATTCTGGCCTAATAGTAAATTTACTTTTAAAATTTTTATGTAGGCTATATTTTTGTTTATATAATTGTTATTCATATTATTAGGCCCATTTATTCGTTTAATTTTACAGGACTTTGTGTAGGCTATATTCCTTCTTACATAGGCCTAATTTGTCATTTGAAATAAAACATTTCTATTTGAAAAATGTTGTTGTTGCTCATTAGTTCTTTAGGAGGTAAGGCTGTGGTCTAAGCTACAGTGATATAGGCTACATGTAGATTTTTTTTCCCCTTTTTGGAGCGAGCGGGGGGCGATTTGAGTGGAGCGCGGATCAAACTGCGTTGAGCGCTGATCGAGCGATAATGAGCGGAGCGGCCTGATGTAGCTTTGAGCGGGGGAGCGGAGGGGTGGACAGTTCCGTGAGCGATGAGCGAAGATTCTCACCGCTCCACTCCGCTTATGCTCTCTATACTACTATATAAATTACAAAGGTTTAATTGGCATCTTTATTTCAAACGACCCGACCGACTGCGACCCGAATATCATTAAAAATATTTTTGGATGACTCGTAACCGCGGGTGACCGCAGGCACCCGCTCATTTCGGATCAACCCGCGCATCACTGCTACTCACAGCTCGATAAGGAGGGGTTAGCCATCATTTTTGGGATCAAGAGGTTTCACAAATACATCTACGGACGAACATTCACAATCACCACTGACCACAAACCACTGATATCACTTTTTCACGAAAAAAAGCCAGTGCCACAGATGGGGTCACCAAGAGTACAGAGGTGGGCGACACTCCTCAGAGCTTATGAGTATAAGATCATATACAAACCTGGGCAAGAACATGCAAATGCAGATGCACTGAGCAGGTTACCACTGCCACAAACAGAGGAAGAGGACGAGACAGACCAGGTCCTCATGTTGGAGGTCATGGAGGATCCACCAATCACGACAAAACAGGTTAGACAGTGGACAGCTAAGGACAAAATACTCCCCCAAGTGCTAGCCTGGTGTCTGAAAGGATGGCCAAGGGAGGTGGATGCAGTGTACAAACCCTACAGTCAGAGAAAACTGGAGCTGAGTGTGAAACATGGGTGTGTGCTCTGGGGGGCAAGAGTGGTCGTTCCGCAGAGGAGTAGGAAAGCCATTTTAAAACAGTTACACCACACACACCCAGGAATATCGAGAATGAAGGGCTTAGCACGTTCATACGTTTGGTGGCCGGGGATGGACTCCGAAATTGAAAAGGAAGTGCAGTCCTGCCATACATGTCAGGAAAGCAGGAATCCTCCAGCAGGAGCACCGTTACATCCATGGGAATGGCCGGAGACACCCTGGAGCAGGCTGCATGTGGATTACGCCGGCCCTTTTCTAGAAAAAATGTTCCTTGTCATTGTAGACGCACACTCCAAATGGATTGACGTGTTGTGGCAGGATTTGTGAATTTTAATAGGTATTGCGAACCTACAAATACACTTCCAAATACATATGCACGCACACACATACATAGAAGCCCAAAGCGCAGAGGACGGAAAGGACGCAAGAATACCCATATATGGGAAACAGAGATATCAGCGAAAACCCCCGTCTGAAGCAAGAGACGATTGATGTTGCAAGGCTCAGTCATGAGACTGAGTTCCTCTGGAAAAAACCCAAGAAACTGCATTAGAACAATGTAACCCAGTTCCGTATAAATATGACTGCATTTTTGACTGTACGTTGCTGCATTTTTGATTTTGATGTCGATTGCATCCCTAGAGAGAAATCAAATCTCTTCTAGTTTAAACCTAGCTGAATTTCTTTTGGTTTAATTTGCTCTGCTGTATTATTGTAACTTGAGAAACCTCGGATGAGAACAAGTTCGTATTTACTCCAATTGCTTGAACTGCTTCAAGGTAATTAGCCTTTGTAATATTCACTCATACAGGACTGCCCTGTTGAGATTGAATAAGCTGAAGTTTTATAACCTGTAACATTTTCTTTTTAATTTGCTACGAGTTTTAATTTTGTGTAACCAGTGTTTTAATCTTTTGTATAAATAAATTTTTATTTCTAAAAGACAATCACTGTTAAGTTTTTACTTCAGCTACTACAAACAGTTCAAAAAAAAGCAATAGACAGAGCAATTTATTAATCCTTTTCTAAACAAAGAAAACAAGGATTCCAAGAGTGACTCTGCTGGATGGTAAGCATGATTTCTTATTCATATGTCTAGTAAATGATGTTTATTATTGTTTCCTGGGAGTGTAGGGACTACACCTAGATTTACTGGTATAAATTATAACAAGCTAATGAGGGAGTTATATCTATTCTGACCTGACAGCAAAAGACCACCTAGACACAGAGATACCAGGGGTTATTCAGGAAAGTGAGAGTAGTACCAGATCTCACCACAGTGTACCCAGCAAGTACAGCAACAAGTCAAGTGACCATTGAAAAGCTCAGACAGTGCTTTAGCATACATGGCCTGCCCCAGACCTTAGTATCAGATAATGGAACTTGCTTCACAAGCCAAGAGTTTCAAGCATTCCTAAAACAGAATGGCATACAGCACATAACATCCGCTCCATTCCACCCGGCATCGAACGGCCTAGCGGAAAGAGCTGTACAGTCGTTCAAACAAGGAATAAAGAAAATAAAAGGAGACACTCTGGAAACAAGAATAGCTAGATTTCTGTTTAATTACAGAATCACACCGCAAACCACGACTGGATTGTCACCAGCTGAAATGCTCATGTCCAGGAGATTGCGCTCAACACTGGATCTTCTACTGCCTGATGTGAAGTCAAAGATACGTAAGAAACAACTCAAGCAGAAGGAACAACATGACGCACACAGTAAGTGGAGGAGTTTTTCTCCTGGGGATGATGTGTACACCCGAAACTACAGTCATGGACCCCGTTGGGTACCAGCGGTCGTTGAAGAGAACACCGGACCTGTATCCTATACAGTACAAACAGGAGACGGATGAGTCATGAGACGTCATGTCGATCAAATAAAAAAACGGCATACCATAGTGACTGGTGAAACGCCTATGCCCGAGAGAACAGAGGAGCCTGCCAGTCTTCAGGTCTCTGATACAGTATTGGAGGCCCTGCCTGCAGACTCTGCCGTCACCACTTCGGTCAGAGAGAGAATGACTGCTTCTGAGACAGCCCAAGCACACCCCTCAGTTGTTGAACAGACAGAAGCAGAAGTAGGTCCACTACCTGTGCTGCGCCGCTCCGAGCGCACAAGACGGACTCCTACTTACCTGAAAGACTTTGTGAAATAGTAGTGAGATCCCTCAAGTCAGAGCAAGAATGCGCTCTGGGACTCACTGGAAGGATGGCAGTCTACCCACCTTCCTAGTTCGTTTATTTGTTTTAACTCTGTTCAAAGAGTTTTAAAAAAAAAAAAAAAAAAAAAAAGAGAAAAGAAATGTCTGTTAATTGCAACAATGTGATCAGACTATTTAGAAGTGTTTACTGTTGATTTGGGTTTGTTTCTGTGGGTTAACAGGAAAGTATAATGTCACCCTTACAGTACTTTTGGGGAGTAGTTTTTCTCTTAAAGGAACACTCCACCGTTTTTTGAAATAGGGCTTATTCACCTTCTTTCCTACATTTAGATAGGTGGGCAAATGCATTTTTGTCTCAGTGCATGCATTGTTTTAGTTTGACAGGGTCGGCGCTAGCTTAGCTTAGCATAATGAATGGAATCCTTTGTTGCCAGCTAGCATGTCCTGAGTAAAAGTGATAAAAAAATTTTTAAAAACCCACCTAATTACTTCTTGTGGCCTGCGTATTCACAACAAATACAAATAGCGATGCAGATTAACACTAGACGATTTCCTATGCAGATATTGACTTGGGACTATATTAGGGGGAAGCACAGGTGAAGCACTGCTACTTGGGCGCAGAGATATCACGCCCAAGTAGCAGTGCTTCGCCTGTGCTTCCCCCTAATATAGTCCTTAATATATAAGTCAATATCTGCCTAGGAAATCGCCTAGTGTTAATCTGCATCACTATTTGTACTTGTTGTGAATACGCAGGCCACAAGAAGTAATTAGGTGGGTTTTAAAAAACAATTATATCACTTTTACTCAGGACATGCTAGCTGGCAACAAAGGATTCCATTCATTGTGCTAAGCTAAGCTAGCGCCGACCCTGTCAAACTAAAACAATGCATGCACTGAGACAAAAATGCATTTGCCCACCTATCTAAATGTAGGAAAGAAAGTGAATAAGCCCTATTTCAAAAAACGGTGGAGTGTTCCTTTAAGGGGGGAGGGATGTAGTATCCTGATATTTATGTATACTTACCTGCAGTTCCCCTCCACACCACAGAAGGTGCAGTTGACCTCCAGGACCATGTGGGTTCTGGGGGTCGATGTAAACAGATAGAGGAAGTGATAACTCGTGGGATGAATCATAGACATGTATAGAAAGGCTAGATAGCTTACCGGCGCTGAGAGCCAATGGGACCCGACGACGTCACACGGCGGCCATCTTAGGACAGGACCGCTCGTCCAGTTATAACATTAAAGTCTATTGTGCATGTAGTGCTGAAATAACTATATTTTGCTCAATTTTCAACCGATTTTCAAACGGCTTGGTGTGTCATAAACGTCAGGGATGCGGCTATTTAACTGCATACTTGTGAAAAATTATAGCCACAAACGGCATCAGCACAAATCATAGCCACGTTAATAAGGTTTGTAATAAACCAAACCGTTTGTAAATCCGTCAAGAATTCAGCAAGTTACGAGCATTTTAGTTGGCGTATGTCACTCACCTTCCGTCCACAGCAGCAGGGAGCAGCAGCGCAGTCTCCTGACCTAAGATGGCCGCCAAGTGACGACACAGCTGACTCCGCCTTGAGCCATCTAGCCTTTCTATAATGCTCTGTTATGTGATGAGCCAAGCAATAAAATAATCAGTACGGTCATCTTGAGTGATTTAGTCTTTTTAATACTTAAGTTACCACACTAAGGCTGACGAACTTAGAGTGATTAAAAATTATTTTAAACACGGTTCCTGAACATTGTAACCCCAACGTTTATCTGTGTGCCGCACATTTTACGGAGGACAGCTTCCAGACCGAGAGTACAATGCAGGCTACGCACAAAAGCTTCAACTGAAACGGAGCAGTTCCTACTTTGTTGGGACAACCTGTTGTTTGTGGACAGAGCCGCCTTAACCTAATGTTAGGCCCCGGGGCTGAGAGGTTTTGTAGGCCCCCCATCCCCTCGATTTATAGAGTCTCATTTTAAAAAAGTGTAAAAGCCTATAGGTAATCTACATCACAAAATGCATTAGTTTCTTACGAGACCTACAACAGTGAGTTTTTTTATATTGTTTTTAATTTTAATATTGTTATTAACATATCACTGAGCACATAAACACAAGACACTTTATTTAACAACCACACACAGCAACTAAATTTAAACTTTATGCAATGAGAAGCGATTTTCGCGAGCGACAACCAATAGGAAAGAAGCCTTTCAGGGGAGCTCAGCTCCCGTCACCGTCTCGAGTGCAGTGCAGGCAAGACAGAAGAGTTCCACAAACATGGATATAATAAAATAATGCATGGAAAAGAAACTGTCGACAGTCTCAGTGAGTTTAATTCATACATTTATAGTTCGAGTGTTTTATGATGCAAGTTTAGCACTGCTGCAGTTTATTTTACAGTTTCCCCTGCATTATGTTGACTATTAGGGACAAGAAAATTTATTATTTGTTAAATTCGGATGACGTTTTAGTAATTTATGACAGTATGTTTAATTTGTAGATTGATCGATCGTTAATCTAGTATGATTTAATCCCTGAACACTGCTGTGTGGTAATATAAAAACACTCTCCCAACAGCATACTGTTTCTTTTGAGCCTAATTCCTAGTCAAATTAAAATTATATAGTTGTATAATATCACTTGTGATGGTGTTTTGTATAGATGTGGCCAGACGTAACGCCTCATTCGCGCCGCGGGACCTCTAGACGCGCGTAAACGCGTAGCCTATATCACTCGCGCAGTCGCGCCAGACGCTCTCTATTCGCGTTTGGTGTGAACGCACCATAACAATAACATTAGAGCGACAGCACTACCAACGCCCACAAGCTACTAGCGACATACAGCGACAAAATCTGACAAGTTAAAACAATATGACCTTTTCAGCTCATCATGAACCTGAACATGGGAGGCCCCTGAACTTCTGAGGCCCCTGGGCTTCAGCCCAGGTAAGCCCGTGCATTAATGCGGCCTTGTTTGTGGATCACAACTTGTAAGTATGTCTTATTATTTGTAGTTGCGTTCTCTATTAACAGTTCCAATTATAAGTTTTATGTTGTTGCTACAATGTAAACAAAAGGCAAAGCTGTTTGGCTCCGCTCGCCTGCTATAGCCAACATTAGTGTTGATATAGTGTTTACTGTAGCTTTTGTAAGCTCTCGCTTTTGTAAGGCTGTTTGCCATCCTTAAAGGGTTAGTTCACCCAAAAATGAAAATTATGTCATTAATGACTCACCCTCATGTCGTTCCAAGCCCGTAAGACCTCCGTTCATCTTCGGAACACAGTTTAAGATATTTTAGATTTAGTCCGAGAGCTTTCTGTCCCTCCATTGAAAATGTGTACGGTATACTGTCCATGTCCAGAAAGGTAATAACGACATCATCAAAGTAGTCCATGTGACATCAGTGGATTAGTTAGAATTTTTTGAAGCATCGAAAATACATTTTGGTCCAAAAATAACAAAAACTACGACTTTATTCAGCATTGTATTCTCTTCCGGGTCTGTTACTGTCTGCTGACGTAAGACGCTGCTGACGTGTTATCTGGTGCGCCCGAGCTTCGTTTACAGTCTGAGGGAGACGGTTCCGTTAAAATATCTTAAACTGTGTTCCGAAGATGAACGGAGGTCTTACGGGCTTGGAACGACATGAGGGTGAGTCATTAATGACATCATTTTCATTTTTGGGTTAACTAACCCTTTAATATTTACACCAGAGCAGAACTTGATGTTATGAAGGGGCATGACATTTCCCGAAGACACGCTAAGCGGTGCCAATCACAGCACATTGGGGCAGCTAACCAATCACAGCACATTTTGTATTTCGGGAGGAAGGGCTTCATTGAAACAGGAACTGTATGGCGCATTCGAGCCAGACTGGTGAGAGAGGTGCTGTAATAATGTAAAATACGTGAAAATTTGTGTTTTTTGAACAATCAAGCATGAAAGCCTATTCTATTACACCTCAAAAACAAAATCCAGAAGTAGTTGATATGAGGGTTAGACTGTCAAAAACGATTCATTACCCTGATTTATGACATGATGTCCTTATTGTCAGAACCAGGACTTGAACTCAGATCTCCGGTGTGAGAGTCAGACTCTCAAACTTTGAGCCACTGGAGGATGATGAACCCAACAGTAAGACACACTATGGAGAACTTGAGATGCAGAAAGTCTTTTAATAAGAGTTCAAGCAATAGTCCACAACTGAAGCAAAAAACAGCAAAAAGTAGTTCTCAAACAAAATAAGTCCAAAAAGGGTATTCCAGAAAATATTCAAAAAAATCTTAAAGCAAAACCTCCAGAGGAGAAAGTCCACAAAACAAATAAAACTGATAAGGAAAAAATCCACAGGCAAAAGAAAATACAAAGTCTCAGAGTTAGCGAACACCTACTCAGGCAACTGGCTTCAGAACAAATAAACACCAAGCAAAGAAGCTATGAGACAGAGTCACTTAAATACACACGGCAGAATGAGACACATGAAGCTAATAACATTAATTACAAGCTGAGTAAGCTGGGCATGAGGGCACCATGAGGACCTCTAGAGGCCAAAACACAACATGACAAGCAAAATACTGACACTTATATGGCGAGACCATGTGAAATTTGACCCTGTGTGGTTCCAGGGGGTTTATGGATGTGTGTTTATGACTGTAAGCTGCTTGGTGTGACAAGGAAGTGAATGTTTTTCAGGGATGTTTTTATTATTGGTGGATAATGTCCACAGATTGGTGAAATTATGAACATGGAGAGATCTGTCATGGATTTGTTTTTCAGATTTCACTGTATTGTCCATAATGGCTGTGGGAGAGAATAAAAACAGGGTGAATGAAATTAAGAAATAGCATTGACAAATTAAAAACATGTAAAATAACAGATATATGAAATAAGATGAAATTTATTTAAGTATAACTATTTCTAAAAGTAAGTTTTAACCTTTTAAACACCACATTATATGAGTTAAGAATACAAATGTCTGTCTGATAGTCTCTGAGGAGTGTATAAATAGCCGATCGTGGAATTTTTCGGCACCGAAGAAATATGTCAGAATGAATTGTTTTCAGATTACACAGTCACGTCCATAAATAAACAATAGAGATTATATGAAACAAGATGTTAAATTATCAAGTATAAGTATTTTAATCTAATACACAACGAAATACTGACTTAGATAAACATAAAATAGTGAATAATAGTACATATTATTTGAAATGTTAAATGATCAAGTATAAGTATTTTAATCTAATACACAACAAAATACTGACTTGCATAGATAAATAAACATAAAAATAGTGAATAATAGTTCATATTATTTGAAATGTTAAATTATCAAGTATAATCATTTTAATCTAATACATCAGTGATATAGGGTCATCATGTGGGCGCCACAATATACTGTTTTACTCAGATAAACAAAACATATAAAATAAAATAAATAAGATGTTAAATGATCAAGTATAAGTATTTTAATCCATTACATCAGTGATATAGAGTCATCATGCGGACACCACAATACTGACTTGCATAGAAAAATAAAACATAAAATAGTGAATAATAGTTTGTTTTGTTTGAAATAAGACGTTACATTTTCAAGTATTTTAAAGGTTGGTTTAAACATGTGTTGAAGTGAACTTATCATCGGTGAAATTAGGAGGTCTTTTTGTCACTGGTTAAAATCATACCTGTAGATCCTTGAATTTCTGAGTAGAAGAGATGTTTGCTCTCCGTTTGCTAAATTGAAAATGAAGATTGTTTCCATCATGGCAGGGGCACAGGCCCTCCCCTCCCTCTCTGTGTAGTTGCTATGTATTAGCATATGCAGTTTGTTTCAGAAAACATCAAGCAATTAAAAGATAGGCCGGTCACCTGGTGTTTTACAATCAAAGACGTCACAGACTCCCAGTGGCGGCTCCAGAGATTTTCTGTTGCAGGTGCTATGGGGATGCTCAACACTGAGAAGAGAAGGTGCTTTGAATTTTGCGGCGTCATAATGTCATTATGGAGTCGCATTGGACCACCCTTGGTATAAATATACACATGCGTACACGCCCGCATTAACTATATTCATTCCGCGACTATAGGCATATATATATATATAAAGTATTCAATGCAAGGGCTATAGATACAACATACATAAGCCTGCCAATGTAAACCTCTGAAAATATTATTTCACACAATTATGTCACAGTCGAGCCCTGAATACAACGGAACAGCAAACAGCAGTAACAGACACACGCTTCGGCCTAAAATGCTCAGATCACGAAATCACACAGCCAGTTACCAACACACTAGTCTAATGATGAATCAGCAGTGTTCCTATTGTTGGAGCATCATATATGTAACTATGAAGAGCCAAGATTTGTGCTTCAACCACCAAATTAATTACATTTTTAACAGCCAACAGAGGGGGAAATAAAGCTCTTAACATAGATGTCTTCACAACAAAACAATACTTCTGTTGCTGTGATTCAGTGCGAAGGCATCAATGATGTTATCGCAGTCAAGGGTCCTTGTTCTCTCCGCGTTTATAGCCAAAAGTGCCAGATTACTGGTCCTAGCGTCTCCACTGCTGTTCCTCAGGTAGTTTTTTACATGGCCCAGGCAAGAAAAACTGCGTTCACAGCTCACTGATGTGACAGGAAGTGTCAGGGCTATGCATATTAAAGTGTACAGGTCCATAAATGCATCTTTATATGGCCGCATTAAGGATAGGAACTCCTGTGTGCTGTGGATGGCATGTCCCTGTTCTTCCTTCCTTTGTAGAAGCCGCCGCACCTGGTAGAGCTCCGCTGACATGTTTTCCTCACTGACACCATAGTGTTGGGCCATGGGCAGCAGAAGTTGTTTGTCCAAAAACGATGTGTGTTTTGGGCTGAGAGTTGGTACACCTCTCAGTACATCATTTGCCTCTGTTGAAAAGCGCCGTTTCATTTCCACCATCAACCTGTCTATAACTGGATAGAAAGAGTGCGTTTTCATGTCATCAGTATTGTCTGTCTATGTTCTCTCTATTGGGGCCTCCACAATAAAATCCTCCAGGTGTCGAGTTTTCTGGGTCTGCCTTTTCTCGCGTGAAGAATGTGTTGTGCCTGTGTTTGCACACAGAGTCTCTGCTTGTTGTTGGATTTCTTTCCACTTAGTGTCTGTGCGCTTTTCTGATAGAGCATTAAGTACAGACTGGGCCAAATCCTCTGCCGCAATGAGGTCAAAATTGGGGGCCTGTAGCTGATCTGACATGAACTTTGTTGTTCTAAATAAATCCTCAAACATGATGAGATGCAAAACAAACTTCTCATCGATGATGGCACTGATGGCTCTTGCCTCTGCCCTCCGATGTGTGTGTGACTGAGTGATGACATCACGCAGGGTGGCTCGGATAGCGGGGAGAGTTTTCTTGACGGCGCAGATCGCATTATAATGGCAAGCCCAGCGAGTATCGCACAGTCTCTTGAGTTCCACTGGTTGTGCTGTCGAGTCGAGCTCTTTTTGTTTTCTCATGAATAGATCGTGCACCACGGATCCAGAAAAAAACTTGTAGAGCATTTGTAGTGTCTCAAAAAACTCTGCTGCAGCGCTGACATTATGTACACAGTCCACTAACACTAAATTCAGCTTGTGTGCATGGCAATGTATATAGATGGCTTGTGGCACCTCCTTTCTGAATTTTTCCTGCAGACCATTATTACATCCTGACATCACAGATGCTCCATCGTAGCATTGACCAACACAGCGATTTATATCAATATTACACTGACTGAGTGTGTGTTTGATGCTGGCTAGCAGAGAGTCTGCATCCAATCCATCTGCGGCAGTGAAATGCAAAAACTCCTCATGCACTTCCCCTGACTCTGGCTGCAAATACCGCACGATAACAGAAATCTGCTCCTTTTTACTCATATCTTTACTCTCATTCACCAAAACAGCAAAGCACTCGGTATCTCTTACCTCATCACTTATCTTCTTTCTTATAATTTCTGCCATTACAGCAGATATCTCATTTTGAATATCATGGTGAGTGTATTTAGTGTTTGATGGGTTGGTAGCTAACTTCTTGTCCACTGTTGGATCAAACTTAGCAATAACATGCAGCAGCTCACGAAAGTTTCCCAAGTTGTGTGACTCCTCACCCTCTCTGTGACCTCGCTGTGCGATCCCCTGGCAGGCTGTGAAGCGCAGGCTCTCCACCACAGCTTTCATGTATTTTCTGTTCTCCATAACTAACGCAGAATGTCCCTTATCAAGCAGGTTTGCTATTTTAGATCCGCTTGTCTCTTTTTGCTTGAACTCATTCCATCCTTCCATAGCAAATTTGTGCCCCATACTCTCATGATGGCTCTTCAGAGATGCTGATGCTTTCCGCCAGTTGTTAAATCCGTTGCTGCTGCTGGTAAATGTTGGCTCCACATGAAATCCGTGCCCTCGTTTCAGAAAATGCCTACACGCAAAACAAAATGCTGCATCTTTGACAACGCTGTATTCCAGCCATGATCCATCCAACTTTTGTTAAAACTTCTCTGCTGATTCCCAAATTGCCGTGTGGGGTATTTTTGAAGGACTGGTCTTCTTGGGCCCTCTTGAGGATGGTTGCTAATATCACCTGCAGCACAAACCGTAACGTTAGCATCCTCAATGGAAACCGTCGCCGGCGATTCTCCTCCGTCTTCAAGTTCATCCCCAGGATTTTCTTGTTCCTGGGGCTCTGTGACGACGAGTGTTGTGTCTGCACCTTCACAGTCTCGTTTCTCGTTTCTCGTTTCAGGATGTGACTCAGAACGTGGACGTTTAGGTAGCAAAAAACGATCCATTTTGGTGTATTTTACTTTGCTAAAACTCACTATCAAAAACAAGCTGAAATGCGTTAAGGTCAAAGGTTCGCCGGGCGCTGCGCCCATTGGCCAAAGAAGATCACCTGTTTGGGCCTCATGTTATTTTAGACTAAAATATATATATTTTTAATTATTATTTAATTCCTATTTTAAAAACGTGAAAAAGAATATTCAAACATGACATTAAAATATAAATATAAAAAATTACAGATATTTCTTGGGGGTGCTGGGCAGGTGCTATGGATATTATAGGGGGAGCTGCAGCACCACCTAGCCATTTAGATATATTAACAGTATTAGAACACCCTTTGACTTTATGAATACACAAAAATTACAGCTTAATGATTTTTTTATATTTCCGTGCATTTATTTAAAGGAACCGTATGTAAGATTGTGGCCAAAACTGGTACTGCAATCACTTTCAAATTACTGTAGAGCCGTGTATCCCCTCCCCCTCCCCCTGACTCGAGGTTGCCAGTTAGGCTGCAGGATCCAGTAGGAACGTAGGCTGCTACAAGGAGCTTCCAATGGCAAGTGACGAGTCCTACACAGTAATTTTTATTCTGTTAATTATGTTTATGCTTCATGAGAGATGTTTTGCGTATTTCGGATTCATAACGAGGTCTTTTAGGTTTCATAACGTTAGACATTTTTTATCCGACTCGTTTGTAGCTGCAGCTGTGGTAACTAGAGCAGAGCTGGCAACCCGGATGCCGAAACACTACTGACTTCGTGATTAGTAGATAGGTGGAGGGTGGAGCATCAGGCCAAAACAAAACATGACAACATCAACATCCGTTGAGGGCTGCAACTTCACTTTTAAATGACAATATCCTGGCCGGACTACTGTTGTCAGTGATATAAGTATTTGAACAGCAGT
Source organism: Leuciscus idus (assembly GCA_021554675.1). NCBI lineage: Eukaryota > Metazoa > Chordata > Actinopteri > Cypriniformes > Leuciscidae > Leuciscus > Leuciscus idus. The sequence goes on from CM038628.1 coordinate 15,362,642, forward strand.
GGGGGTTCCATAGACATAATGATTTTGTACTATAACTGTATATTCTACCCTCACAGAAAAATAAACGTATCTATATTTTAAATTAAATGATTATAGATAAAATGTATAACGCAATGAATAATATCAGAATTGGTACAAAATTGATTTAAACAGTTTTAGTTAGTAAATAAACTGTTAAATAAGTTATTAAATATGTTGGCAAAACAAATAAATAAATATAAAAACACCTTACATTTTCAGAGCGCTGAAGAAGTAGTTGTTTATGCAATGATAAAAAACAATCCAAAAAGCAAATAGTTTAAGTGGTCGTAAACAAAACAGTCCCAGATCCTCCAGGGATAAACTACAGTGTGAAATTAATGTTTCAGTCCCTCACAGAGACGAGAGGAGTTACAGGCCAGATGAGCCTCTGGGACACAATGTCACAGCATACAGTATAAACTATTTTGATCTGAATCAAAATAATGCCTGCACTATCCGATGTGTGTGAAGCAGTGTCAAGAAACAGGCTGAAAAAAAAATCAACAATAACCCCTAAACATATTTCACTTTTTCTTTCTTTCTTAGCAAAAAAATTAATAAAATTGTTAAAACAAACAATGTTAACACTTATTAATCAAAAGATATCTGAGATTTTATATTTGAGATTTTGTGAATATGTATGCTATACTTTTGTGAGGGGTTGAAAAACCACACTGTATCCCAACAAGACAATGCGTGGGCCTTCTGCTGTAGCCTTTCTGCTGTCATCTGAACACGTGTGGTTAGACCAAAGTAAAGAGGTGCAATACACAGCAGGATGTTACACGAGGGTCTCATGAAACAGACTAAACTGAACCTGCTTACTTTCACATACAGCTGTCCATTCACAGTGACCCAATGGCATTACAACAACACTGATATAAACATTTTACTGAAACAAAATATTTACCCAAATAAAATGGAGCAAACATAATCACTTTAATACATGTACTCCCATCCCTATAAATTCTTATGATATGAACCATAATATTTTTTTGACCATAAATATAGACACAGAATTATTATAGGCTAGTGTGATTTATGGATCCATTTTTTATTTGTATACTTACTTATTTATAGACTTAACGGGATAGTTCACTTTGAAATTAAATTTTGGTATGTTTTAGCTTACCTCAAGGGCATCCAAGATGTAGGTGTCTTTTTTTCCGCAGTAGTTTCAATTTTGATATTTTTAGGTCAAACCGTTCTTGTCTGTCAGTCATATAATGCAGGTCTATGGTCACTGTCTCAAAGAGCATGCACAGAGTCCAAATTAAAACAATTCCCCATCGTCCAAATTAAACAATTCCCCATCGTAAGTACACATTGATGGCCCAAGACACGAAACGAGCCGTTTGTGTGAGAAAACGAACAGTATTTATATCGTTTTTACCTCTTGTACACAGCCACGTCCAAGTGATCTGAGAGCGCGGGCGCAGAGGTGGGCACAAATACATCAAAAACTATTTTGTTACAAACTACAAATACTGGCTCATGAAATGTAACAAAATAAAATACAAAATACTAATGTGAAAAATGTATTTAAATAAAATACAAGTAATTTGTATTTTGAAAATACAAAAATTCTCCCACAATAATCTTAAAGGGTTAGTTCACCCAAAAATGAAAATTCTGTCAGTAATTACTCACCCTCATGTTGTTCCAACCCTGTAAGACCTTCGTTCATCTTCGGAACACAAATTAAGATATTTTTGATGAAATCTGAGAGCTGGATCACTCCTCCATAGGCTTCTAAGACATTATAACTTGCTGACCCAGAAAAGTTATTAAAGAGATCGTTAATATAGTCCAAGTGACTACAGTGGCTCAATCTTAAGTTTATCAAGCGACGAGAATACTTTTTGTGCGCAAAAAACACACAAAAATAACGACTTTATTCCACTATTCATTTCCTTCTCTCTGGGCCTCGAGTTAGTTCACGTAGTGTTTTAGCTTAGCGCTTCTGTGTTGTGCATCACACGCATCACACACATGACCAGCGTCGGCCAATACTGAGCCTACGTGTGACGTGCAACACAGACGCGCTGCGCAGTTATACTACGTGAAAAGACTCAAAGCCCAGAGAGAAGGAAATGAAAAGTGGAATAAAGTCTTTATTTTTTATTTATTTATTTTTTGCGCACAAAAAGTATTCTCGTCGCTTTATAAACTTAAGATTGAGCCACTTTAGTCACTTGGACTACATTAACGATGTCTTTAATGCATTTTCTGGGCCAGCAAGTTTTAATGTCTTAGAAGCCTATGGAGGAGTGAACCAGCTCTCAGATTTATTCAAAAATATCTTAATTTGTGTTCCGAAGATGAACTTTGGGGTCTTACGGGGTTGGAACAACATGAGGGTGAGTAATTACTGACAGAATTTTCATTTTTGGGTGAACTAACCCTTTAATGCCGTTTTTAAGAGGAGCAGCGCCACTTCTTCTCCTGTGTTCAAAACTCATTCACTTCTTGGAGGGAGCCCGGTCTACAGGGATTTTCACGTGATTTTCGTGCATCTAACCTGGAGTCCTGGACATTGCCATTGCCAACATCAGACCGAAAATATGGCAAAATCATTTACTATGATGATAAGCATATGGTGATTTTTCTTAAGTATTTAAGTATTTGAAATACTCTAAATACACTCCCTCAAAATATTTTGTTACAAACTACATTTTATTTTTTCCACACCTGCAAAATACAAATTACAAAATACACTAAAGTAATTAAATACGTATTTAAAATACATTTAATTGAAATACTGCCCATGTCTGCGCGGGCGGGTATAGATATATACACTAGATGTCGCATTGGCTACGGTTTCGTTCCAATGAACTGCAGTAGCCAAGGCGACTTCTATTGTATATAAGCTAAAACATACCAAAATTTAATTTCAAAGTGAACTATCCCTTTAAATTACTTTACAAGCTGGTTTGTAAAAATCCGTATATGTTGGTGATTCGCTTATCGTTGATAAAATCAACATTCAGAAAGTTTCTCCCTGAAAAATGTTTTTTTTATTTCATATCACAAAACTCTTAATACTCAGGACACAGGCATAATAAAATGATTTGTTTTAGTATAATTTAATGATTTTTTTCTATGTAAAGAAAAATATTTGATATTTATAGAACGGGATTTTAACATGACGTTGCACATATGACAGGTATTTGAAGTGCAGCGTGGGGAAATGTTTTAGACTCAGTTTGTGAGCGAAGGCGTGGGCGTTGATCTCTCACCATACTGCTCTTTTCATCTCAAACCCGTGAGGTTAGATCAAAACAAGTAACAGCATCCAGAATAACAGCAGACTGTCAGACACAGTAGAGTCAACCGACAAAAAGAACACCTGCTCATTCTGTTGACCTTTCAGGATAAAAATCTGTAGATTTGAGCAATACAGACTAAGCCACACTAATATGCAATAGTTGCAAGAAATCCAACCTGAGCTCTTGTCTATGTGTCTATGTTAGCAATACCACATCAGCACAACTTCCTTTTTGGCCTCATGTATTGGCATCTAAAACATCAGGAACGAATAGTGGCAGGCCTCTGCGGACTGACACATTGACTAAGTTTATTTCCAAGTTAATAACCGAGAACTGCATTAAGCAGTCATTCTAGGACAGTGCTTCTCAAACCTGTCCTGAGGACCCCCCACCTACACATTTTGTATGTCTATCTCATCTAACACACCTGATTCAACTCATCAGCTTTACTTGGGTGTGTCTGATAAGGGAGACTTCCAATATGTGCAATGGTGGGGGTCCTCAACAGGTTTGAGAAGCTCTGTTCTAGGAGGCCTAAGAAAAGTGATATGGTCCCATGGCCCTATTTCCTGAAACACCAAAGTAAATGCAAGAAGTAAAATGCTATTTTATCTTGGCAACATGTTTTCTAACTAGTTTATTGTTAGAAAACATAAACTAGTTTATGTTAGATTAGATTATTTAGACTGATTATTTAGCACGCACCTTTGAGGGCTGCAGACCACTGGGAAAACTTTAATGCACAATGTAAACATGTCTTTCCATCTACAATCATATCTTTTGCACAAGTGATGTATAGGCTAGGCTATAAGGTCCACCCACTGAGGACTTCTTTCTTTCTTCTTTTGTTTCTCCTTGCAGGCCATTTTCCGTCAAACTGGGTGGCATTTGATTGTAAGATTGCCGTATTTAGGCTAGTTAAAAGTGGTATACATCTAACATTCTTTCAGCTCTTTGGAACTGCAGACATGAGCACCTCGACGCATTGTTGGATACTGTCATGTTTTTGCATGTTTGCTTCACACAGTAAGTTATTTGACATTTTTGCCTGAAATTTCAGTTGAGAACATTCTGTTTTAAGTATCTCACCTCATTAATTTTAAAGAGTAAATTTAATTTGATATTCTAGTCATAATGATTAAGAATTTTTTTATTCTCTCGTTTTCAGCTACTTACTCATTCCTCCTGTCTCAGTCACCGGACCTCACACACGTCTCAGTTGGTGACACTGTACAATTAAGATGTACATTTGAGCGTAGTGTTTCTTACTGCTATACTGCTGCAACATGGCAAAAGCTGAACCTACGGACTGGTAAACTCACACCGGCGAGGTCTGGCTCTCAGTCCGATTTACTTCAACATGATGATAAAACTTGCGTTGTTACTTTAAAAGATGTAACAAAGAATGATTCAGGTTTGTACTACTGCATTGGCCAGTATAACTCAATGGCTATTATCGGCAGTGGAAGCAGGGTGATCGTAACAGGTAAATCTGGGGTTAAATCTCATCAACTTTTCTATGGGTCACTCACTATAACAGATAACATTCTGACGTGATGATATGTGTTGTAGATCACTCTGTTGTGGAACCAGAACTATCCATCTTATACTCACCACCAGAAACTGGCTCATCATCGGTACCGCTGCAGTGTCTGGTGACCGGAGTTGTCCCGTCTCAAGTGCAGGTGTTCTGGAGGATTGGAGAGGAAGAGCATGTTGGATGGACCGAATCCGCCTGGACAAACTCCACTGATTCAGCCACAGAATTCACGCGTGCTCATCTCTCTATTTCTGTAGATGAGTGGGCAGAAACCGATGAAATCCAATGCTTTGCTGAATATAATGGCAAGAACATGTCCAAAACTCTGAAGAGATACGGTGCGTATTATAGCCCAAATGATAAAAGTCTCAGAGAAACATATCAGGAAAAATAACCTATTATTGTCCAGCCATTTTTTTTTTTAAGTTTAAAAACGTCAACTGACTAAATTGATTTTATTCAAGTTGATTTTTAAAATATAATTACTGTAGAGGAAAGTTGTATTGGAACTCTGAAAACTCGAGAAATCGAGTAAAAGTGAAAAACTGAATGTAAAGAAATGATGATAACCGTTTACAGTAGATACAGAACACTGCCCACTGCATTTTGCTTCTAGTTATTAATTAACCTATTGGCATATCTATATCTAGTTTAATTACTCTGTTCATTGCTATATTTCAGGAACCCAACCAATCTACTCCTGGCTTCTGTACACCGGCTGCGTGGCAGCGCTGCTTACCATACTTCTAACAGTCATTATGTCTGTAGGATTGTACCGAGGTGAGAATTTGGTGCTTCTGATTTAGAGGATGTTTAAATATATGTCCTAAATAGTTCGATATATGAGACATTGTGGCATATTTTTTTATAATATATTCATAATTTCTTTCCATTAAATTCTCAGATATGTCGGCGAACAAAAAAAACAGAGGGTCAGTATTTCAACTTCTACCCTATAAACTTCAAAAAGTCTATTTTATGAATGTAATTGAAGCAACTAAACCTAACGTTTTTTTATCTTTATTTTTATTATTATTTTAGGCTCACAAGAAAAGATGCCCACCGGAAAATTTCATATGGTAATGTTTCCTTTCCAACCTACAACTATAATGTGGTATGCTGTATTCTAATATATAATATATGCAACAATAGCTGTAAAGTAATAAGAGTCAAGACAAAAAAACCTGCAAACACAAAATGTTTTATTTTTGTTTATCACAAAAAAATTATTTACCCTTTAACAGGCAAACAGAACACACTGAGAGAAGAGAGTTCATCTGTTATGGTAAGAGACACAGAAAATTGTGAAGACTGAACTAAACTTTTTACTGCATGTGTGCCTTCTGAAGAAAATGACTGTTTTTGCTGTTTCAAAACAACTATTCAATGTGTGCTATTTACATGAGACTGTAACATGTGAACAGGTTCATGTTGCATAAATGCACTTTTTAAAAAAATCAACAGACAATTCTATATGTATTCTACAATATGAACAAGGCTTGCGATAATATTAAATGAATATTAAATGATTTTTTTTTATATAAGTGGTTTTTGAAATTTGATCAAAATAGTTTTTGCCTGTAACTCCTTTGACATTATGGGCCCTATTTTAACGATCTGAAACGAAAGTATCAAGCGCAAAACGCAAGTAACTTTGTGGGCGGGTCTTGGGCGCTGTTGCTATTATACCGGCGGGATAAATTACTCTTGCGCCTGACGCAAATCTAAAATGGGTTGGTCTGAAGTAGCTTCATTATTCATAGGTGTGGTTTGGGCGTAACGTGAAATAAACCAATCAGAGCGTCATCTCACATTCCCTTTAAGAGCAGACACGCTTGTCCTAAAGCGGATTCCTATTATAACGGCGGATTTGCCAGGCGCGCGCCAGCAGCGGTTCACAGCCGAGGAGACCGACGTTCTCGTCACGGCCGTAAAACACAAAGAAGTGACATTGGGGATGGAGAAACACACCCAAATTCTATCTATCTATCTATCTATCTATCTATCTATCTATCTATCTATCTATCTATTGTAATAATGTATGATTTGCAAAAATGAAACCTGCATCTACCATCTGTGTAGATGAGAGAATTAAAGTGTATGCGCGTTGTGCACACGCTATATTGATTATGGCCAAGCATGCGCCCTTAAAATAGCATATTAATAACACGCGCAACGCGCCACTGACTTTAAACTAGTTTTTTTTGGTTAGTGGCGGAATTGTTTTCTAAACCTGTAAAATAGCATCAGGGAACGTTTGCGCCGGAACACGCCTCCTCTTTGCGCTGAACCACCCCCGGGAGCGAAAGTTCATTTGCTAGTCTACCGACGTGTGTCTGTGGAGGGAAAAGTCCGCTGTGCGCGGGTGCAAAATAGGAATGATACATGCGTCGGTGTACAAAGTCAATTGCACTGGGTGCAAGATAGGGCCCTATGTGTGTGCACTTATTTGTTATATTGGTAAAAGTTTTATTGGAGCTTGGCAGATGTGGTCACTATGTCGTGGAATGGAAAATAGCTGTGTGCAGATTCTCTTTTTTTTTTTTATGTATTACATGACTCAGATCATTTGATTTCGACTGATCAATTGTGGCATTGAGCAGTTAAAGGGATAGTTCACTTTGAAATAAATTTTTGGTATGTTTTAGCTTACCTCAAGGGCATCCAAGATGTAGGTGTCTTTTTTTCTGCAGTAGTTTAAATTTTGATATTTTTAGGTCAAACCGTTCTTGTCTGTCAGTCATATAATGCAGGTCGATGATCATTATCTCAAAGAGCATGCACAGAGTCCAAATTAAAACAATTCCCCGTCGTCCAAATTAAACAATTCCCCATCGTAAGTACACATTGATGGCCTAAGACACGAAACGAGCGGTTTGTGTGAGAAAACGAACATTATTTATATCGTTTTTACATCTTATACACAGCCATGTCCAAGTGATCTGATCTGACGTGTGCGCAGACTGGTGCATATACACTAGATGTCGCCTTGTCTACGGCAGTTCATTGGAACGAATGTCTTTAAGGCGACATCTAGTGTATATATCTATGCACCAGTCTGCGCACACGTCAGATCAGATCACTTGGACATGGCTGTGTATAAGATGTAAAAACGATATAAATAATGTTCGTTTTCTCACACAAACCGCTCGTTTCGTGTCTTGGGCCATCAATGTGTACTTACGATGGGGAATTGTTTAATTTGGACTCTGTGCATGCTCTTTGAGGTGGTGACCATCGACCTGCATTATATGACTGACAGACAAGAACGGTTTGACCTAAAAATATCAAAATTGAAACTACTGCGGAAAAAAAGACACCTACATCTTGGATGCCCTTGAGGTAAGCTAAAACATACCAAAAATTTATTTCAAAGTGAACTATCCCTTTAAAAATGTATGTTTAATGACCAATAAACTTGAATCAATAAGAAAGAAAGGTTGTGATGGAACTTTCTGAAGTCTTTTTAGTGTCTTCACTAATTTCTACTCCTTTTTGTACGTAGGATTTATTTTGTGTTTTTTGACCAGTAAACCACGTAACCTTGAACAGCAAAATATTTTACTTACAAAACTATGCTTTTGCAAACTTTTTACCAAACAAAATTTGTACTAACTTTAAATAACTATATTTTATGATCTTAACATTTTGTCCAGTGTTTCTCTGGGGATCTCATCAGTCACGGACAGGACACGAGTCCATCAAAAGAATAAAGGTAAAGCAAATTTTATATGAATTATGTGCAACAGCAAATAGTAACCCTTGTAAGGATCATTCTCATGTGGCCTTGAGATTTTCTTTCTTTCTTTTTTTTTTATAGGGTACTATAGTGGAGAAAGACATGTTGGAGTATGCTAAAAATGACTGAAATAAAAGTTAGAAAATTAAACATATTGTCTTAATACAATAAGATGACCTGTTCTTGTTTTATAATCATGAATATTTATTAGTTAGGAAATGTAGGTTTTCCTGTATATATGTTCATTTAAGTTTTTTTTTTTTTTTTACTTTTTTTCCCTAATAAAAATCTGTCCTCTTAAAATTGGGTTAAACCATGCCTCTTTGTAGACCATCACACTTTCTAGACCATTTTCCAGAGTAGTTCATATGATGTGAAATTTTATGCGAGTTATATTTGTCCTAAAGGAAAATAGGCTGATTTAAAATACAACCTTAATAGCATCCTGCAATTAAAAATAAGGATATGAAAATTAGGAGAGTGGCACCAATTCTATAGTCTTTTGTAATTCTATAGCTTTTTTTGTAAAGTTAAACATGAGCCTGTGTGAGATTGTGTTCATAACGTATGCATATTTTCCTGTGATGGGTTGACAAACCACAGTGCTTGTGGTTAGACATAAGCTGCATAACAGGATGTTAGATGAGATGAACTGCACACCTGCTTGTACTGTCCATTTTTGAAGAAACTCCACTGACATTACTTAAGCCTTGATTTGAAACTGTTTATGTTGGACCTTACACCTTTCTATTGATAAATAATGTTCTCATTTGTCATACATGAATTACCATATTAACTTGGTCTGAGGATAAATAAAATTAGACTGCAAATCTGTATTAAATCACTGTGAATATATTTTGGAATATAATACTTAATGATAACAGATTAGAGAGCAAAGTTGTGAATATCACATCAGCAACATTTGTGTTCCTCTTTTGTTTTATGCAGTTTACAGATCGTATAATGCAAACTCTGAATTAAGAAATTACATTACATTTTTGTATTTCTGATTTCACACTATTAAGGGAGTATACTTTTATTTTGTCCATTTTGCTTGGTAAAATGTCAAGCTTAAGGGGATAGTGCACCCTTACAAAAAAAAAAATAGGTATACTTCAAGTTCAAGTTCATAAAATATATTTGAAATTTAATTAAGCATACTTCATGTAATATGTACTAGTAGTATACTTGTAAGTGTACTATTTTAATACTACTTGGAACTAAATTGGCCCACTTTTTAGTGTATAAAAGTATACTTTAAGTGTAACAGTAAACTTTGAATACTAGTTTACAAATAGTTTTTCATTTGGACTGCAACCATACAAGTGAACTTATAGGTTTAACTTAACATTACACTTAAAGTGCAAAAATAATACAGTTAACTATAAGTATACCACTTTTCTTTTTTAGGTATTCATTTTTACATTTGAAATGTACCTTCAACTGTATTTTTAACTCTTTCCCCACCAGCATTTTATTTTTTTTATTTGCTAGCCAGCGCCAGTATTTTTTGATAATTTTCACAAAAATTTCATGGCCCCCAGAATATTTTGTTGTATGAATATCTGTACATGCAGATTGAGTTGAGTTCAAGAATAGGTCTAATAGCACACTTGAATAAACTTTTTTGTAAGGGCACCCAAACATCGTTTACTCTTTCTCTTATGCCATTCCGAATGACTGACTTTCTGCTGTGCAACACGAAAGAAGATATTTCGAATATTCCAAGTGTTTTATCAATAACAGCATTGCATTAGCCAAAAACATTCCACTGAAGAAAGAAAGTCATGCAAGTATTTTTAATTTTCATATTTGTGTTAACTCTTTTTTTTTTTAACTATTGTTGTTAAAAACCTTCATATATCTTAATCATTTGTTAACAACATGTATTCTTTACTTCAATAAGCAATTTTTTTTCTGCCTTAAGTTTAATACATTGTTTAACATTGTTAGCTAACTGTGTGATACATAACTTGGACACAGTCATCTCATAACAAATCACTCTAAATTGTAATGTAGACATGCATTTTCTGTAAAGCTGCTTTGAAACGATATGTATTGTGAAAAGCTCTATACAAATAAATGTGAATTGAATATTTTAACATGACGTTACATAATTCATTCGGTATATTTTCTAGCGTGACATTCCACATATGTATAGCTATCTGAAGTGCAGTGTAGAGAAACGGTATTGTCAGCTTGTGAGCGAAGGTGTGGGCGTTCTTACACCATACTGCTCTTTTCATCTCACACCATGTAGTTAGATAAAAACTTGTGACAGCAGACTGTCAAAAAGAATAGTTGACAGACAAGAACAAATTCTCAGCTTGCATTGATTGCTACACAGAGAAACAAATACTAACTAATCCTGATAAAACTAATCCAATAATTGTAGATGATACGTTGAAATAGACTGCTTGTTTTTCATTAGGTACACACACACAGTATAAGTGTTACTTTGCAGCTTATTTGATTAAAGCATTATTACCTGTATAATAAGTTACCTTATACGTTATAAGAGTGTAATTTGCAACATAAAGAGATCTAGTGTATCAGTGTATGCTTTGCAACTGCTTTTCTAAATGCTAGGAAGTTCCACCCACTGTGAGGGGTTATTTTTAACCTTTTTGCAAGTAGGTATCTGGCATCTTTTGGCATTAAGATTGTGACTGTTAAAGGTGCATCAGAGCCTTGAACCCGTTAACATGAGTACCTGGATGTGCTGTGGGATTTTATGTTTTTGCATTTCAGCTTTACAAAGTAAGTCTTTTATGCAAGTTAAGAATGTCATCACATTTATCTCAGCTCATTAATATTTCATCATGTTGAATATTTGTTTTAAACTTGCTTTTACTCTCTCGTTTTCAGCTACTTACTCATTCCTCCTGTCTCAGTCACTGGACCTCACACACGTCTCAGTTGGTGACACTGTACAATTAAGATGTACATTTGAGAATAGAGTTTCTTACTGCTATAGTGCTGTAACATGGCAAAAGCTGAACCTACGGACTGGTAAACTCACACCGGCGAGGTCTGGCTCTCAGACCGATTTACTTCAACATGATGATAAAACTTGCGTTGTTATTTTAAGAGATGTAACAAAGAATGATTCAGGTTTGTACTACTGTATTGGCCACCAGAACTCAATGGCTTTTATCGGCAGTGGAAGCAGGGTGATCGTAACAGGTAAATCTGGGGTTAATTCTCATCAACTTGTCTATGGGTCACGGTCACTATAACAGATAACATTCTTACGTGATGATATGTGTTGTAGATCACTCTGTTGTGGAACCAGAACTATCCATCTTATACTCACCACCAGAAACTGGCTCATCATCGGTACCGCTGCAGTGTCTGGTGACCGGAGTTGTCCCGTTTCAAGTGCAGGTGTTCTGGAGGATTGGAGAGGAAGTGCATGTTGGATGGACCGAATCCGCCTGGACAAACTCCACTGATTCAGCCACAGAATTCACGCGTGCTCATCTCTCTATTTCTGTAGATGAGTGGGCAGAAACTGATGAAATCCAATGCTTTGCTGAATATAATGGCAAGAACATGTCCAAAACTCTGAAGAGATACGGTGCGTATAGCCCAAATGATAAAAGTCTCAGAGAAACATCAGGAAAAACTAGATGTACCGCATGGCGGTACAAAATATGACCGCCGCTCAGGCCTGCACTGGCTTTCCACAAAAATAAATGACGTGGAGCAATTTGGCTGTATTGCGTGTTTATGTATATACCTAAAAAAAGTAGTAGTATGTGCATGTCTGTGTGTGTGTGTGTCTGTGCGTGTATGTATGCGTGCATACATGTGTGTGCGCGTTTGTGTGTGTGTGTGTCTGTGCATGTGGATTTGTATGTGTGTGTATGGGTGTGTGTCTGTGCGTGTGGATGTCAGTGTGTGTGCATGCTTGCGTTTGTTTGTATTCCTGCATGTGTGTGTGTGACAGTATCATCCTAAACCAGCAACCCTTCGCTCAACACCACCATCTACAGGCCGATGAGTGTACAGTCACTAAATGTGCACATAAATGAATTTATTTTATACCCCCCCCATGGATGAAATTCTACGAAACTTAGCAGAGGATACCCCCAGAGGATGTCAAGTTAATCATACACATGAAATATGGTGCAGTTCTGAACATCTCAACTGAAGATAGGGGCGATTAAAGCAGAATAATATTGCATTTTAATTTTTTATGGGAGGGGCGCAAATCACAAATGAGTGATTATGGGCTAGGTTGATGTGGGCCCTTAAGACCAACATACCATACAAATTTCTTCATCCTCGGTGCCACGGTTCAGGTAGTTATTTAGGAAAAACTGCATTTTTTGGGTTTGGGGGGGCCCAGCGCGGGGGGGGAGTGGCCCCCGGGGACCAAACGAAATTTTTCCGTAAAAGTCTAGTGGGGCTACATGCCCACCAAATTTCATGTTCCCCGGTGTTTCGGTGTCCCTGGTATCGTTGACGAAAAATTCAGTAGATGAAAAAAAAAAAAAAAAAACTTTGACAATCCCTATATGACCGCCGCTACGACCGCTTTCGCTAGCTACGCTAGCGGCGGTCATAATTATATAGTTAATAACTTGAAATGTGACAATGAAATAAAAACAAAAATGACAATTTTAGTAACAATATAGCATTAAAAATATATTTTGAGCCGCTAATCCTCCTACCCCTAAACTTACCCATAGCCATTCTTAAAACTGTAAAGTTATGAAGAAAAACATAACAGGCAGACAAGTGTTATCACAACAATTTATTTATTCAGATAATCTGTTCTTTTTTCAGGGCATCATGGAGATCAGTGTTAATGAAAGGAATGCAAAGGAATGTTGGTGTATGCCACACAATCATTGAAATGAAAGTTAATTATAGTGAAATTTACATCCTTAATGTAGAGTTGTTGTTAAGTCAAAATTATAACAATAATCTGTATTATTGTTTGATTATGTCTCCTCTTGTTTCCAAATAAAGATATTTTTACTTATTAAAAGCTGGAAATACATTTTTATGTATTAGGAACAGAAATTGCCCTCTGCCTTTGAATCCTTTGTTAGGAAGCCAACTTTTATTTTGGTGCAAAGTTTCTTGAGGAACCTCTTTTGAATATGCATGTGCACAAGTTATATTTGAGAGCTAAAGATTTTCAGTGAATAACGACTTATATTTCACTCTGTTCAAAGCTTTTATATGGTTTAGGAAAACTTGAAATATAGAGACCATGGGGATTGTTTTGTATTTTGCAGTTAAATCTGCATCATTCAAACACATGATATATTTGAAGATTGCCAAAGCTTGAAGGAATTACACTTCACTGAACAAAATTACTCATAATCTCTAAAAGTAAGATCAATGAATCTGAGACTTTCTGACATTCTCATGACAACTTGCTATTACTCCTCAATCCCAAATTAATTTCCATACCTGGCTGTACTGAATATGACTCTTCAGTAGCAAACCGTGACTCTTGAACCTTGGCCTCGGCAGGAAAATCAGCTTACGGTGTTCTCTTCTAAAGTACTGCAGAAGTTACATTTGACAAGAAATGCAACAAGCAAAGAGCACAGTGAGTGTGAGTTATCACCAAAATAAAACAAAATGTAATAACATATAACAAATCCTCATTACAAATGATTGCATCACACAATCGGTGTGCACTTAGAGGAGTCCTATTATGTGTTTTCACTTTTTCATCTTTAGTTAGTATGTAATGTTCCTGTTTGAGCATAACAAAGATCTGCAAGCTTGCAAAGCTCAAAGTCCACTCCAAAGGGAGATATTTCCATGGGTGGTGGTAGCGCAATGGATAAGACACATGCCTTTGGTGTGAGAGACCCGGGTTCGAATCCACTGTGAGACACCAATGTGTCCCTGAGCAAGACACTTAACCCCTAGTTGCTCCAGAGGCGTGCGACCTCTGACATACATAGCAATTGTAAGTCGCTTTGGATAAAAGCGTCAGCTAAATGAATAAATGTAAATGTAAATTTCACAGAATTCACTTTCCAAGAAATGAAGCTTTAGCATAAGTTCTGCCAGGAAGACTCAATTACTACGTCACTTATTACCTTCACATCTATCCAATCATGTCCTAATACTTGCTGTAGTTCACAGACGCTGACGCAAACAATTACCTCCATCCTCCCCACCACCACCAGGATGGTCCCGTCCTTACCTCCCTGGGGGGTCGGCTGCGCCCCTGCCTTCGTCTTCAGGCAGGAAATGCAGATCCGCTACCCTCGGATTATGCACTATACTTTGTATACTACACCAAAGAACTTTATAAATAATTGCTGGGCTGTCAAAACATTAATGCTTTGTTTACATCGTTCTATCTCCCGAGTCTTTCTGGTAGAACTACAACAAACGACTCTTTAGGACTATGTATTTTTCTCCAGGATTTATGTTACTCATTCAAATAAACCCCGCCCACGGAATAAGCAAAAAAAATAAATAAAATAAAATAAAATAAAATATTGTGCGAGGCCTGGTTGAGCTGCTGCTATGTGAGACACTGTTTTTTCAACCCCTTTTCCAAAACTCATTTGTTTGACCTTCCTAAGGCTGACGAACTTAGAGTGGTTAAAATTGATTTTAAACACTGTTCCTGAACATTGTAACCCCAACGTTTATCTGTGTGCTGCACATTTTACGGAGGACAGCTTCCAGAACCTAAGAGAGTACAATGCAGGCTACGCACAAAAGCTTCAACTGAAATGGAGCAGAATTCCTACTTTGTTGGGACAACCTGTTGTTTGTGGATCACAACTTGTAAGTATGTCTTATTATTGGTTGTTGCGTTCTCTATTAACAGTTCCAATTATAAGTTTTATGTTGTTGCTACAATGTAAACAAAGGGCAAAGCTGTTTGGCTCCGCTCGCCTGCTAGCCAACATTAGTGTTGATATAGTGTTTACTGTAGCTTTTGTAAGCTCTCACTTTTGTAAGGCTGTTTGCCATCCTTAATATTTACACCAGAGCAGAATTTGATGTTATGAAGGGGCGTGACATTTCCCGAAGACACGCTAAGCAGTGCCAATCACAGCACACTGGGGCAACTAACCAATCACAGCACATTTTGTATTTCGGAAGGAAGGGCTTCATCGAAACAGGAACTGTATGGTGCATTCGAGCCAGACTGGTGAGAGAGGTGCTGTAATAATGTAAAATACGTGAAAAATAAAGTGTTTTTTGAACAATCAAGCATGAAAGCCTATTATATTACACCTCAAAAACTAAATACAGACTTTGTAAAAGGGCATTATAGGACCCCTTTAAGCGGAATATGGTGACAAGTGGCCATGCATTTGCATGTTTGGACAGGGAACAACCACCATAATGTGAGCATTAGGTTTATGTGGTATGAAATGGTGTGAGGATTTACTAAGCTTCAAACCTACCCAAAACCCTAATCCTACCTTTAAAACCATGCAAATATATACGGTTGGTAAAAATATATATTGTTGATAGGTACAGTACAGGCCAACCCAGAGGAAAATTTTACTGCTCAAAGCTTGCTTTTCTATAGCTCAGGAGACAAATTTGAGATTCTCATCTAAGACTTATTTTAATCTCTATTTTGTCTAAAATGTTTCTCATATGTTTCTCCTAAAATTCACTAGGAGCAATAGGTGAGACAGAGGAAAATTTTACTGCTCAGAGCTTGCTTTTAGGAGACAAATTTGAGATTCTCATCTAAGCCTCATTTTAATCTCTATTTTGTCTAAAATGTTTCTCATATGTTTCTCCTAAAATTCACTAGGAGCAATAGGTGAGACAGAATAATCAGAGGGAGTCATACCTGAGACTAAAAGGAGATGCCTTGCTAATCTCAATTCTGTGTTTTTAATGACTCCTTTATTTCTCCTTTGAAAAAGAAAATGAGCAATACTGGAGCTACTATGGAGCAATATCCGAGTCTCTCGCTCACTCTCCCTCTCATGCACACAAACACACACGCACGCACATGAATTACTAATTCAATCATATGACCTCCTACCAGACTAGATTCACCATTCTAAACAACACAGATCTTGATGGACCAAAGAAACAACGGACGGGAATGCTACTCTCTCTTCACTGCAGGACAGACAGAAGATCTATCCACAACCATCAGGCTTTAAAAATCTATAGCAAATGGCAGATTAGCTGATGTAATAAAGATATAAAGAAATTTGAATCTGAATCTTTATTTAAATCAAAATAACATTAACAAATTTAAAGACATTTTAAAGACAGCAAAAACTGTTTAAACATGGTCATTACAAAATATGAACTAAAGTGCTTTTTTTTTTGTAAAATTCTGTTTTTAAAACAGTAACAATTTTAACAATGTTATGAGCAGTGGCAGGCCAGGTTTACAACAATTCACAACAATAAACTTGAGTCTCTGACGCCAACATACATAATTTGAAAACAAGGACTTTTTGTGAACATTGTCATTTCAACAAATGTCTCTGTGTGCCCCATCCGA
The DNA here is from genome assembly GCA_021554675.1 of Leuciscus idus. Taxonomy (NCBI): domain Eukaryota; kingdom Metazoa; phylum Chordata; class Actinopteri; order Cypriniformes; family Leuciscidae; genus Leuciscus; species Leuciscus idus. The sequence goes on from CM038628.1 coordinate 15,379,690, forward strand.
TATTTACAGTGTTGTGGCCCTGATGCGGCATTTGTTTATGAAGGCTTTTTTGACCTTACTTTTCTCAACCGGTGTCCAACCATCCAGTGTACTACAGCGCATGACGTAAGCTGCAAGAATAAAAGAAAAGAAAGCACAAATTACAGATTGCATTGAGTAACCGCAGTTACCACAACAGTATTAACAACTTTTTTCATCCTGATACGACAAAATTCACATTGTAATATCTCTATGGATCACACATAAGGAAATGCAGCAAAACTGTGAGGACAGTGAAACAATCATAACATTTAACGTAGCTATGTGATATATGGGTATCCAACACCTCTTATTGGGTTCCCACACATTTTTTACCTATGAATTTTCACAACTTTTTCCACAAATTGTTAACAACCACATGAGCAACATACTTACTTAGAATTGCATTGACTTTGAACTTATCCAGGACTCTCTTCCCATCTGGCACCTTTCCGTGTTTCCCAAATGCCACAGCATTCTGGCACTCCTCTGCAGTAAAGAATTCATCAAAAAGAAGATGGAACAAGCGAAGGCAGTCCTTCTTTGCGGTTGCATGGATTGCAGCCAGGTGAGTCGAGGACAAGAAGAGGCCACTTCCTGGATATAGCTCCTGCTGCCGAGATCTGCCTTTTGGAGCCCAAACACCAGCCTGAGGTTGGATCTGTTCCACTTTGTCCAGAAAACTTCTGAATGCCTCGAGGTGCTCACCACCTGTGACACAAAATATGTATATTACCTTACAGGGACACAGCAGCATTCATAAAGTAAAAAAAAAAAAAAAAAAAAAAAAAAGACAAGTTTTTAAAAAGTCCAAAAGATTTCATGATTGGATAAGAGTTTTACCAAATTGTTTAAAGCTTTTAAGATTTAGTTTAAGCATCAAATAACTCCCAATGTCCAAAGTAAGACAATGTAGTAGAACTTTAAACATATACCAATATAAAAACATAATTACAATTTTATGTTGCACAATTTAATACACTAGATTATTACCCACGTTTTTTTTTACACAACTCTTCTGAATAGATATTAGGTGTGTTAGAAAAACTGTGAGAGAAAAAAATAAGTGTTAAAAGAACAAGTAATTGCAACAGAGAGACAAAACATACTTACTTATACCACACAGCACATCATGCAGTTTGGCCTTTTCCTCCACTAATTTTTCCACCTCTGTCTTGCATGCTTCGCATGGCTTCCATGATCTGTCTTCTGCTGACTCAGGCGAAATGAAACATGGTTCTCCATATTCTGGAATTGGATCACGCTCGATGATTAAAGTATCTGCAGATGAGCTTGAAGTCTCATGTTCAGAGGTGTTTGTCTGGCTCTGGTCCCCAAGAACAGCAGGTTTTTGATGTGTATTAGGACTGTGCAACATTTTGAGGAAGCTTTCTTTGGCTGTAGGAGCTGGTGGCTGTCTTCGCTGATCCAAATCTGCCAAAACAGGCTGCTGTTGTGTTTGGTCTGAAGGTGTGGGTAGTGCTGTGTGAGGCTGGTGATGCTTTGAATACTGCGAAAGGCTGGAATTGTGTGGAATTGGAGACAGAGTAGTTCCATACTGGTTGAGCGACTGGACTGGTGAATGCTGGTAATGTTGTGGCGTATTTGGTGATGACTGGGAAACTGGAAGTTGGTACTGTGGCCAGGCAGTTGCATGCTGGTGCTGTGGCTGGACAGGTAGAAATGACTCTGTAGGTGGAGGCTGGTACACTGGCCAGGTTGTTGGAGGCTGAATGACATTTTGGTCCACAGTATTTGGGTGATCCTGTGCAGAGGTGGACTGGCCTGCTTGAGGTAGGAATGGAAGGTTGTAGAATCTTTGTGCAGCTGCATCTCTTTTTTTCATGTCCTTCTTTGTCGCCTTCTTGGTATCCACCGTTTTGTCAGCTGTTCCAATGAAGTCTACTGTAGCATTGTAGAACTTATTGTCAGACCATCTTGCCAGTACTTCTTTTCCTGGTGTCAGATCTCTAAAGCAAGCGATGGGTTTATCATCTTTGTTTAGTATATCACAGAGATTAAAAATCTTTGCTGTGTATCCATCTTCAAAGGTCAAAAATACAAAAAGTCCTGAAAATGAACACAAAGTAAACAAAAAGGAGATTGTGAGTAAATCAGTGCAGGCTAAAAATTAATCTTACTTAAACATGCTACTATATCTTTATTGTCTTATTTCTAACCCTCTTAGCAAAGCAACAAAATTACCTCTTCACTTTAGCCTTCAACTAGGATTAACTTTATTATTTTAGCACTTTCAAATTTATTCGCTCCTGCAACTCTTTGATTTATGCACTCTCTATTCTATTTTTTCAATGTTTTTAATCCCTTTCATTATTTAATTATCACACATTTTATTTGTTTATTTATTTATTTATTTTACACATTGTCTATGAAGAGTATGGCGCAGGAATACTTTTTTGTAAAGAACTTTGAGCTGCAATTCCTATACAAATTATTTTATCCCTTAAATTTTTAGATGATTCGCAAAATTCACTAAAATGTACAAATAAGTTTCACTCCTTTTTCATGACATTCCATTAAAAATTCCTGTAGGCTATAATCAATATTTGTGCCAGCTACCAATATACAGTATTTATAAAAATTCCAGTAATAAGAGACCAAATACTGACGAATATTTTGGTTAGTAAAGTGTCCAAAGTACGTTAAAAATAACCACTTAAACCAGTTTTAATACTTAACAAAATTAGCTAAGCCGTAGTATAGTAAAATAACTCAATTACCATCTTGGTTATCTCTGGGGGAGCTGGGGTCTGGTTCATACAACCTCATCTTTTTCGGAGGGTTTCGCGCTCTTCTGGGCAGTTTTGTATTAGTTCCTTCTGCACTCATTCTGTAAAATAAACAAAAGTACAACACATTTAATTATTGGGGTCTCACTGCACGAGATCAAATTTTTCCAATCATACACAATTTATGATTTTTTTTTTTTTTACATAAAGATGTTTATTGCAGACAGTGTTAATTTTGACAGCAAATTTTTATTTAGTTTTAGTCATAGTCTTTTGACTAAAATGCCATTTAGTTTTAGTCATATTTTAGTCATCTGAATTGTTTTAATTTAGTCTAGTTTTAGTCGACGAAATACAGTAAGATTTTAGTCGACTAAATCTACAGTAGATTTAGTCGACTAAAATATAATGGGTTTCAATTTCTCAAAAATTTCCAAACCCATATACTCCTGCAGGGCTCCAGACTGCGACCAAATGGTCGCATTTTGCGACCAAAATTTGAGAGTGTGCGACTGAATTTTTCATCCAGTCGCACATGTGCGACCAGTAAATTTGTTTTGTTTTTACACGTTAAACGGAAGGGGCGCGTCAATGAATCCGGAATGTGTGGCAGGGCCAATGAGTGTGAGAAGAATTGGGAATGGCCACTGTAACTGGCTAATGTGTGGAGGGGGAGGGTCCTAGAGATAATCGAGCGCGCGTAAACGTCCGTGGGAAGGAGACGGAGACAAATATCAATGTCACAGACACAGCCGGATGATGATTCAGAATCAGAGGTTTGTGAGGTGATAAAGGCCCGAACCCACCATTTTCGGGAAGACTGGCTGCGAGAATTCAGCTGGTTGAGGTACTGTAAGGAGACGAACTTAATGAACTGCGAATGTTGCAGTCGCTATCCCAGAACTGCGGGGAAAACGAAGTTTGCAGACAGTGCAGGCACTTCGCAGTTTAAACACAATATGCTAGTTAGACACATTCTCAGCCTCAAGCATAGAGTATTCCGTGACATGTTAATAAATCAAAACAAAATGAAAGCGGAAAAAAACTGCGCTACTCATTTCTGCGTCACGGACCGTTTAATAGTTCGAACCAATAATAGACAGCGCAGAGCTTCTCTCGCCAGTCGCGGGCGGATCTCGATCACGCAACACCGTCACATCGTGGACATCCAGTGAAGAAATCCATTGAGTTCGCGACAGAATTAATAACATCGTTGCGAGATCCAGTGAGAAACATTCAGATTCAACGCAGAATTCTCTGTTATAAACCATATCAGATCAAACAGCGCTAACGTGGAAACCAGGAGAAACATGTGCCATGAACGAACAAGTTATAGAAGGCTTTAGGTCCACAGATCAGCAACATTCACCATGGATTTAATGTAGTAACACTAACTGTAACGGTATACTGTGGTTATAACAGTAGCCTACACATATCTTTTTCCAGCACTTCAAAACTATAATATCATATTTAAATGTTATTTTTAATGTGTTGACCAAAACATTTTTTGTTCAACCTTTAAAGATTGTCTCTATTTATAAAACTAAAAGTTTCAAGAAGTAGGAAAACTCACACTTATTTAAAAAAATAAATAAAATTAAATTACCATTGTAAACATAGCTGCTGAGGGCGCTTATTGGCTATTTTCAATCCCTAATATCTATTTTGTCACTCATTTTGCTATTGAATTAATATTAAGACATTATGAATGATAATAGTTCAAGTTAATTTTATCTACACCTCAAATTAAGCTCAGTGCTTTGTCATCCCACAGTGCTACCAGATACTTTCTGTAGAACTTAGTGCCGCTGCCCTCAAATGTTAGTCTGGAGCCCTCTGAACTTAAAATAAAACTGCACATTGTAATTTCTGTACGTTAAGTCGATTTATTATCAAAGCATTTGTCAGTAATACAGTTATTTTTGGGGGAAATGTGAATAATTGCATTGCAAGGTGATTTAAGATGTGCCCCTAAATTTTCTGCTTGCGCTCCTAAAATTTTAAGTCAGGGGCTACAGCGCTCCTAATAAAAAAAGTTAGTCTGGAGCCCTGTCCTGGAGAAAACATATATTAACCTGCTAATATGATTTTAAAGTTTGAACGTGCAATACAGATACAGATTTAACTACTGTAACTTAAAAAAATATCTTAAAATTAAATAAAACCACTTTTCCTAAAGTAGAAGAGTCTTTTTTTCAATGAATGATATATGAATTATTTATAACTACTTGCATACATCATTCTCTATTCTTTCAAGCAGACATATTTATTTGTATGAATTAAATATAATTAATCCTTATTAAAGCTATTAACGAGCAGTGAATGCTTTTCTCTTTTTCTTTTGTTGCTTGACAATATTAAGGACACAGACCGCATTAGGTTTATTACCCACTGTCACTTTAAGACATCGGATCATGTCCAATGACATGCGGATCTAATGCACTGATGCACATAGATACACTCACAACTGTTTAAGACATAACCGACATAATTTACGTGAATACTCTCCAAAACGGACATTTAGACATAATATTTGTGTGTATTTGTCCATTCAGACACGAAAGAGAGCTCAATTCCATACTCGCGCGCTGTGTGTCTATGTGAATGGCTGCACGCTTCGGGTCGGGTGTGTGCGCACAGAAAACCGTACTGAATATAGCTCTTTTTTATAGCTCTTATTCAGATCTTCATGTCTGCTCTACTCATTCTCCCAGACATTTACATGTTTTAACGTTTTATGAGACATGCAGCGCATGCCAACTCGTGTGCCGCTGGGTAGATCACGTACGTTACAGTATCTACCACAAATGCAGGACATCAGACTGGATCGCTTCCCAAATCGTCACTATCTAACATTTTCGTCTAGTTTTTATTAGTTGACGAAAATGTCAATAGATTTTCGTCATAGTTTTTGTCATTCAAAAGTAGTTTTTATTTAGTTATCGTCTCGTTTTCGTCTGTGAAAAAATGTCGTTGACGAAAATAATGACGAAAATTATTCGTCAACGAAATTAACACTTTAATGTTACCATGGCCTTCCTAGCAAGCCAACTATTTGCTACAAAATACGACCAGTTTCTTCAGAGAGTATCAGAACCCGCTCGCCATTTAAAATGTACCCAAATTCTGTTTTAAAAAAACATGTTGCTTACCTTCTTTTGAGTCCTGCAACTGTTTCTTCCTCCATTCCGTCTGCCTGCAACTCCATACGTTAACTAACGCGCGCCTTAACCTCGTTGATTCAGCAGCGCCCCTCCACTGTGAATTAACCAATGACGATGCAGCATTTGTGACTGATGGCGCTCTCTTCTAATGCTGACGTTGGGGCTGCATCATCTACAAGGTTCACAGTGTTTTTGCGCCAACTGAAGCTCAAAAAAGAAAAAAAAGAGTTCGGAGGTGCAGCATCTATAAGCGGTGAGTGGATACAGCGACTTTTTAATAATAGAATAAACTTACTTGTGTTTTCTTTGTAATTTAAGGTTTTTGTGAGCTTTGTAAATGTACAACACATTATCTTTTAGTACTTGATTTTTTATTTTTACATTCAAAAAATCAAGTTTTATTTTTATTTCAGTTAACTGAAATAGTTCTTACACGCCCATTATTTCAGTGTCATATAATTTTGTTTTCATTTACTACAATAACCTTATGAAACCCTAATAATGAAATGGTTAGTAAAATAAGTGATTGTCACATGCCAAGAGTTTTCACTTGTGCATTCTGTACCAGCTAATAAATGTTACAACTGCGATCATTTTCATTATGATCATAATTTAGTCAACTTTATGTTAATCAATTTCTATTTAATAGGAAAAGTTGCACGTGTGTATAATTATTCATTTAATGTAACCCTTTTCAGTCTGAATAAATTTAATATTTGTGCCCTTTTATGGACTATCTGTACCTTTTTTTTCTGTCAACCACAGGTTATTTTCCCTGCAGCCCCCGACACCAGTCAATATTGCTCTTCCATAGAAGTTACTGATACATTTGATAGTAGGGGGGGTAAGTGTAACACTATTTAACACTGTGTATTAGACTGCACTGTCTATACCACCATCATCAAAAAAGAGCATCTTCTATATTTGTGTGTGTGTGTGTGTGTGTGTGTGTGTGTGTGTGTGTGTGTGTGTGTGTGTGTGTGTGTGTGTGTGTATTATACAGTTGGAGCTACATACTGTATATTTTTAAAAAAATAAAATGGCGCAGAAGTACAACTCACGCTGGAGGAGAAAGGTGAAGAGCCAGCAAAATACTTGCAAAAGATACAGAAGAAAGGTTGGGAAATTTACATTTTATTGTTTTTATATTGTCATCTGCAGTGATTGAATATAAGCACATTCACCCAAGTTCTGTATTTACGTACCATTTGAGGTGTTGGTACTTAACTTGCCACTTGATATTTCCACTCCACTACATTTTAGGGAAAAATTATATTTTAATGTTTACTACACTACATTTATCTGATAACTATAGTTTCCATTTGCTTTACAGATTACATGAAGCTTCAGAGTCAAAACAGCACATTTTTAGATTAATTTACATGAATGACTTAACTGATTCAGGTCAATAACAAATCTGATAATTGGCCAGGACAAAATCAACCAACCCATACATGTAAATATTATGTAATTTACTTACACTTTTGAAACTGAAGTACATTTACTGTGATATCATATACTTTAATACTTCTACTAAAGTCTTTTTCATGTGGGTAACTAGCTTTTACCAAATATTTTAACAACTTCCCTTTTACTGAAGTGTGACTTTCAAGTAATTTATATTAAAAAAAACATTTAGCTGCTATGTTCTTTACTCAGCTACATTTCATCAGCTCCATTGGTTCTGACAATGTTCCTCAATAATTTTATATAACAATAAAATATTTGTTTGAAATGACAGTCTGTTAAGATCACCTTTATATGTGGGATTAGCAAAATATTAAGAACATGTCTGACCTAGTAGTGTTCAACAGCACTACAAAGTACAGTTTTCAAAATGGCCATCCAAGTAAATAATCACCTCTTTTAAACAGATCCAATAAAATGTTAATATTTGAATCCCCATGAGGGGAGAATTTATAGCAGGATTTCCTACAGTATATACTGCATTGTTGTAACCTAGGTATGCCTTTTAAATTTGCATGCGAGTGTTAAATATGCTTAATGTATTATCATTCTCGGTTTTCTGCAGGACACACAAGGACAGGAAAATAGAGGTAAAACATGTGCAAAAATGTAAAACAACTAACTCCATTTCCTTCAGTCTCCAAGATGGCATGTAGTTTATTTATTCTGTGGAAATCGCATGTTGCAAAGCTTTAAATTTTGATCGAGCTGGAGTGTTAATTCAAATAAAAGTTCATGTGTCCAATAAAACACTGTTACTGAAGTGAGACCTTCACTCACTTGGGTTGTCAAGGGTTTACTGACAGCTCAGGTGATTATTATAACACTTTAATAGTCTAGTAATTAGTAATGTGTTTAGCATAAGTATAATGAAAAATAAACATGTTGAGACTAGTAAGCCATAAATTCACCAATCAAGTAAAAGCAAATTAATCAATTGATTTTTTTTTTTTCTAGAAGCAACAAACTGGAGGTCAGATGATTGCAGCACCGAGCAAGTGACCAGATCTGCTAATTTGGAAGACTCATCAAACACAAATGTGTGTAACATCCATTACGCCAACCATTCATCCCAGTGCTATGGACACACAAGTGAGATGCACACTCTTAATGTTGAATCAGAGCCTGAACAGCCTATTTACATGGATACATTTCCTGAGCACCTACCTGAATTTGTTGAAGAAGGGACATTAGATGACAATGCGTTATTTGATGAAGACTTTTCAATTGATGATGACCTATCATTTGAAGACAGTTTTGAGCTTAACCAAGAGGAGGGAACAGAACTCGAAAGCTCTACAAACACTGTAGATCATCCACTGTACAGAAATGCACCAGTTTCTGTTGCAGAGAGTCTTCTCCTCATAATGACTTTTGCAAACAGACACAAAATAACAGGAAAAGCTCTCAGTGATTTGCTTACATTAATATCTCTGCACTGCCCCTCTGATACACAGACTGAGTGTCTTAAAAATTTACACAAATTTAAACAGTTTTTTGATGATCCCTCCTCTCTGCTTTTGCACAAATATTGTAGCTCATGCTTCATGATTGTTGAGAGTACAGACACCCAGTGTAAAACCTGTGAAGCCAATGTGTTGATGGAGGGGTCAACCTCCTATTTCATTGAGGTTCCCATTGAAGCACAACTGAAGAGATTGTTTGCTCAGGAAGGTTTTGAAGAAAAACTTAAGTTCAGGTTTAATAGACATAAAAAGTGTCATGACAGTATTGAAGAAATATATGACGGAAAAACCTATCAGAAATTGACTACTTGCAATGGGCCTCTCAGTGATTCCAGAAACATTTCGTTAATGTGGAACACAGACGGCATACCTATTTTTAAGTCTTCAAAGTTTTCTGTTTGGCCTTTTTATTGTGTTATAAACGAGTTAAATTTTGTTGAACGCACGAAACGAGAAAACATGATATTTGCAGGTGTTTGGTTTGGGGATTCAAAGCCGTCAATGTTGACATTCCTTGAACCACTGTGTGGCACTCTGAACAAAATTGAAAGAGAAGGAATTTCTCTTCAGTTTGCAGGAGCTCAAGAACCTTTCATATGCAAAGCCTTTACCATTGCAGGAACCTGCGATTTGCCTGCAAAAGCTTTGGTACTTAATACTGTTCAATTCAATGGACATTTTGGGTGTCTAAAGTGTGAACAGCCAGGTCAAACAGTGAAGACCGGAGAGAGAGGTCATGTCCATGCCTTTCCTTTCCAGAAGACAGATCCAAAAGGCCCGCCTCGTACTCACAAGGGGTTTGTAGATTATGCTAAGATGGCCTATGATTCCAACAGCGTTGTTCGTGGGGTGAAGGGACCTACGTTTCTCAGCAGACTAACAAGCTATGATTTGGTCTTGGGCACAGGTATAGACTACATGCATTCTGTACTACTGGGAGTAATGCGTCTATTGATGTTTTTGTGGTTTTCCACAGAGTTCTCTCGATGTGCATTCAGTATGGTCAGATCAATCAAAGAAGTTGACAAACGTCTAAAAGAAATAAGGCCACCATTTATGATTCGATTCCCTCGTTCTGTGTCTTCTCACAGGATGTTCTTTAAAGCATCTGAGTATCGGTACATTTTGCTGTTTTTCGGGCCAGTTGTATTCCGGGGCATTCTTGCAGGACTGTACTACAACCATTTCCTGCTCCTTATTGAAGCAATCTTTATTCTTCTGATGGAGTCAATAACCCCTGCTCAAATAGATCATGCTGAGAAACTACTCTGGAATTTCTGTTCTCAAATGAGTGGACTCTATGGTGAGCGATACATGACAGCCAATTTGCACTTACTTGTCCATTTAGCTGATAGTGTGAGAGCTCTTGGACCTCTGTGGACACACTCTTGCTTTCACTTTGAAGACAAAAATGGGTACTTGCTCCGTCTTATACATGGAACCCAGAATATACCTGCCCAAATGGTAAATGCTGTAAAGACTATACAATCTCTCCCTAGCATCACACAAAACATAAAGCTGAACATAGTAACTACTGAGTTTATGGCCAGAATGACAAATAGCAATAGTTATCAACCAAGTAATGTTGTCAATATTGTGGCCATGTTAGGGGCATCATTCAATAGATGTCTTGAAACTGATGATATTTTTCTTCTGGAACAGTTTCTTGGTCAGGCTTTACATAGTAATGTCGTCAAGGCATATAACAGAGCTCAAATAGGGAAAATAATTTACACTTCCCAGCAGTATGTCAAAACCAAAAGACGAAACAATTACACAGTGTTATTTTGTGATGGTGCGCAGATCAAATATGGACAGATTGAATTGTTGTGTTCCTACAAAGAACCCAATGAAGGTCAGAATGAGATAAAACTTGCATTTTTGAATGAATTTGCAGTTGCAAGCATAAATCTTCTACAAGATACTTTGACAGGTGGAACGTGTTTCCATATTGTTAGCCTCCTGGAAGTTCCTGTGAGAAAGACAGTGGTAGGACTTGAAAGTATTTTGGGCAAGTTGATGTTCATTGATTTGTCCTCAATGCCTGGTATTGTGTTTGCTGCACATTTCCCTAACAAACTTGAAAGGGACTAAAGATATTATAAAGTCAAAGATATGATCTTATTTTGAACAGAAGAGCCCATGATTTTTCCAACTAGTTGAAAATCCTTACTGAAAATGTAAAATATGTTGATGGACAAATAGTTTATACTGTGATGCCATCTCAACTGTTTTATATGGGCAAATCTATTGTCATACAAAAAGGTCACTTTGGGGCTAACATGAGAAGATACATACATCTGAATATACAACATTAAATTTATTAATGATATGAGTTTTTGGCAGTTAAACTTTGATACATCTGAAATGTTGAAATTGTAATTTCTTTGCTCTCAAGTTACCAATAAATTACTGTTTTTATTTTACAATGTGTTTTGTGTGGTTAATAAAATTATTTTACTGAATTACATGCAGTGAAATATTTCAAATCATTTATAGAAAATAATATAAAAGAAGAGGGTCTTTGCAGCCTAAAATAAAAGATGTACAATTAATTTATTCATACAGTAATACATTATATTAAAAAAATCATGTGGATTAAGATATGATATGAAACAACCAAGACAGTGATCCAAGTCTGAGAATTCAATGAGCACTTGTGGAAATCTCTTCCTTTGCTCTATCTGAGTTTAGCATGAGATGCATGAATTGAAGCTGGGATGAGAGTATATTGAGTTCATGGAGAGAACTCTCTGATTTCTCTGTCTGAGATCACAAAGAGACACAGAAGTTGAGAAACTCTGAGCATTATATTAGAGCTTGTTGAGATCTCTTCTGAAACTTAAAAGGAGACTAAATTGAGATTTAGTGCATCTTATTGCTCCAGAGAAAAGCCTGAGACACAGGAGAAATAAACCTTTGTCTCAGTTTGGTGTCATATGGATCTCAAAGTTGTCTAGGAGAAATAAATGAAACATTTTGGAGATCTCTTTTCAGATTTTATTTTCCTCTGGGAAAAGTTTGGACACATTACTATTTTTAATGTTTTCGAAAGAGGTTTCTTCTGCTCATCAAGCCTGCATTTATTTGATCAAAAATACAGATAAAAAAAAAAAAAAAATTATATTGTGATATATTATTACAATTTAAAATAATTGGTTTTCAATTTATTATACTGTAAATTATCATTTATTTCTGTGATGCAAAGCTGAATTTTCAGGATCATTACTCCAGTCTTCAGTGTCACATGTGACATCCAGTCTATCACATGATCCTTTAGAAATCATTCTAATATTCTGATTTATTATGAGTGTTGGAAACAGTTCTGCTGCCTAATATATTTGATGAATAAAAGGTTAAAAAGAACTGCATTTATAAAAAAAATATATATATATTTGCTAATAATATAAATCTTCTTTACTATCACTTCTTTTTATCAATTTAACACATCCTTGCTGAATAAAAGTATTGATTTAATTTATTTCAAAAAAGAAAGAAAAAAAATTACTGACCAGTATTGTTGTTACAAAAGATTTCTATTTTTAAAACATTTGCTGCTTCTTTTTTTCTTCTTCTTCTTTTTTTTTTTTTTTTTACTTTTTTTTTTCATCAAAGTATCCTAAAAAAGTATCACAGGTTATGAAAAAAATATTAAGCAGCAGAACTGTTTCCAACTTTGATAATGAATCATCATATTAGAATGATTTCTAAAGGATCATGTGATAGACTGGAGTAATTCAAAATTCAGCTTTGCATCACAGAAATAAATGATAATTTAAAGTATAATAAATTGAAAACCAATTATTTTAAATTGTAATAATATATCACAGTATTACTTTTTTTTTTTTTTTTTTTTGTATTTTTGATCAAATAAATGCAGGCTAGATGAGCAGAAGAAACCTCTTTCAAAAACATAAAAAATAGTAAAGTGTCCAAACTTTTGGCCTGTACTGTATATTGTTAGAATAGTTGTAGTAGTTAGTCAAATCTTATGATAAGCATAGAGCATGTTGGCCTCCTTGTACTCCCAAACGTCGTATATATTTGTATATAAATTTTATGAAGAGACACATTTACTAATAAACCCACCTGTGTGGAGGCATACACGGGTTTCTTGTATACAAACAATACCGGATGCGCGCGCATCCAGGAGGCAAAAAACCGCTATATGTTATGCCGAGTTCTGTAATAAAAGAATAAAAGAACATTGTAATTAACGTAGATTTGTTTGTAATTTTTTGTTGACTCAATAATAAACTGCAATTTCAGAGTTGGATCTGTTTGTTTGTGTTTCATATTAATATAACATTATGTAAAAAGTCCAACTGTTTACGAATCAAAATCCGGACATACTGTGATGCATGTATGAATTATCATGTTAGACTAAGTTAGTAATGTAACAGCCAATGTTAGCAGTGCAGCATCTATAGAGCCCGAATTTGCTTTTATATAAGTTAACCTTGTTTACGTTACTTTACGACCTGCAACATTTCATGACTGCACACATATAACGTTACTTACTGTAAATCAAAGATTTGACGATGGATTATGTGCTGTCATGAGCACATACTAGAGTTTAACTGCTCAGCCAGTTATGAACAGTGAAAAAAATGTTTATTTTTTCAAACAGCTATTTAGATCGCAAATTTGACATTTAGTATACCAAGTGTGTAGTATACTACAAGAAAACATTCAAATAAATGCTGTTCTTTTGAATTTTCTATTCATCAAAGAATCCTAAATAAAATATGTCACAAAAATAAGTAGCAGCACAACTGTTTTCAACATTGATAATTATCAGAAATGTTTCTTGAGCATCAAATCATCATATTAGAATGATTTCTGAAGGATCATGTGACACTGAAGACTGGAGTAATGATGCTGAAAATTCAGCTTTGATAAATTACACGTTTTCTTTTTGAATGCATTTTAAAATGTATGTTCCAATAATATTTCATAATATTCCTGTTTTACAGAATTTTTGAGCACAAGAGACTGCTTTCAAAAACATAAAAATCTTACCAACCCCAAACTTTTGAACAGTAGTGTATACATGGATTTCGAATAAAATTATATATATCAGGCCATACAATTGCTGGCCACTTGTCATCCACAATCCAAAGATCGTCATGTATTGTGTAGGGATCCGGCAAGATCTCACCATTGCTGAGAGTAAGTTTTTTAACCCTGGAGAACCCACGGGGTCAGATTTGACCCCTGTTAATTGCTGCTACCAAAAAAATAATAAAAATAATTTTTTGTCAAATTTAACTTCAAGACCCCAGAGTGCCACTTCTGACCCCTGCATAGAGACACCTAGTGGATGAATATTGAACTCACAAGTGCCAGAGTGGTAGTAATATGATGGCTGACCACAAGGTGTTTTGTTGAGCTGGAAACCTACCCAAACAAAATCGTCTTCTCAGCAAACCAGCGGATGGTAAAATTGTGTATTTTTTGTTAATCTATTTAGTATTAGCTTGCAGAATGCCTAGAAGTACGTTTTATATTATTTTTGGATAAATTAGTGACTCTGAGCTAGTTCAAAAAACAATGGGCCAAAAATGACCCTCTGGGTGTATAGGTTAAAAAAATGTCGGGTCAGAAATGACCCTTTGGTTCTTTGAGTTACTTTGATGGAGAATGGTGACAGTCCTGTATTTGGCTAAAGCACTGCAATAATTTCATTTGTATAATATATTTTAATAAGTTACCTCAGTAGTACAGGGCCAGAGACTAATAAAGTAGTATATCTTTTCAGGGAGGATGGCGTATGTGCATGGACCTCAAAACTGAAATGCACTGTGAAAAATGTGTAGTTCCTCTCTGCATCAACAAAAAAAGAAATTGTTTCAAAGACTACCACAATGTCTAGTGTGAGTTCCTCTCTCTAGCAGAACAGATTTTTGGATAAGCAAAGACCCATGGTGTTAGTTTTTTTCAGTCGTCTCCATTGGCCACATTTGGAATCCAGTTTTAACATGCAACAAATAAAGTAAAAAACAACAAAAAAATATTGTTAAATGTAGCTGTGTGGTTGACTGATTATTTTCCTAAATTTAAAATAGTTTGCATTGACAGTGTTTGTTATTCTCATTCTTTGAAATGATACGCCTAAAGCCCAATGGGTCAAATTTGGCCCTAATCCTAAATTAGGGAATAAAGGGTTAAAATTGAAAAAGTGGATATTTTGGTGTTCAGTGAACTTATAGCAGTAATTTAATGCATAGTTCATAATTTTCCAAAGAAGAAAAGGGTTCTTGGGTTCTCCAGGGTTAATATTATCGCCACGTACATGTGTGCAGTCATGAAATGTTGCAGGTCGTAAAGTAACGTAAACAAGGTTAACTTATATAAAAGCAAATTCGGGCTCTATAGATGCTGCACTGCTAACATTGGCTGTTACATTACTAACTTAGTCTAACATGATAATTAGCATTTTGACTTCACTTAGCGACAACACCACCACTATGCTACTAGCCTATAGACTAGACGGATTTCAGAAAAATGGCCTTCTATAAGAAGTGAGGAGCATTTATGGGTACTGGAAGTCGGGAACTGGCCTACCTTACATATTTCAAGGGTGCTGAGTCCAAAAAAACTGGTTCCCAAGTGAAATTTTGAGTTTTTGACCTTCTAATTTGCATATCAAAATGGCCGCCAAATTGCCTATCTTGCTCAGACGTTGGACCATTTTCCCCTATTTTTTTTGTAAGTAGGCAATCAAGATGAGGAAATTAAGTTTCTAGATCGATAGTCAAGGGTCAGAGCAAAGATATAATGGAGGCTCACTGCCTTTTTTATGTATATATATATGCAAAATACCAACTTTTAAGGTGAAATTAAGCATTATTTGTGTCATTTTTTAAGGCCGACATACATATTCAATCAATATCACTCTTAAATGTTCCCAGTGTATATATGATATGTGATGTATTCCATATTACATAATAACTAAGAAAAACACCATTGCAAGTTGTCTGATATTTTTTTTTATGCAAATTAAGCATTTGTTCTCTAAATTCTAAGACGGGAAAAACCCAGGTGAATAGGGAAAAATATTCAAAAAGAGACCACCATGAAACTTCCCAAGTTGAATATTTAGATCAGGACATAGCATGGTCAGTCCCATCTCTGAGGACCCTTTGCCTGAGGTGAATGTAACAGCAAAGAGGATCATAACAGTTTCACACGCTTTGGTAAATTTCCTGTTTTTTAAATTTTTTTTAGACAAACAATGTCAATATTCCTTAGTTATTGATTGAACTTCTTACCCTATTTATCCAAAATGATACTTTTTCAACCATAGTGGGTCAAAATTTAGGGCCATATGATTTCCGCGATCACGGAATCGCGGATGGAATCTAGTTTTAACATGGAATTTCGCAGAATTGTACATATTTGTAATGGAGTACCGGTACTCACTAACGTTTATAGGCTCGGCTGCTCTCAGATGCTTCCATGTCTCTGAATGGCAACTGCAGCAGCCTACTAGTGAGCCCTGCGTGACGTCACGCCCAATGAGGGCGCTTTGCGCCCTCCATGCGCCTCAGCCCACCAGAATGGATGTGGCTAGCATGTATAAAAGAGGCTGAAAGGCTGAAATTCTGGTTTTCATAGACTGAAGCGAATAAGCTCATGGCGCGACACGGCAGGTTACGCAATACTCGTTCCCTCTTCTAGAGAGAACTGAGGCCACGTTAAGCATATACTGATTGGCTTCATCACTGTCTCCTCTCCACCAGTAAGCTGGTGTGTGGTGGGCGTTCTGGCGCAATATGGCTGCCGTCGCATCATCCAAGTGGATGCTGCACATTGGTGGTGGTTGAGGAGATTCCCCCATCTATGTAAAGCACTTTGAGGTCTCAGAAAAAGCGCTATATAAATGTAACGAATTATAATTATTATTATTATAGGTAACCGAGTAAGTTCTCTTACGAGAGGTTCTCTCGTATTGCGTAAGTTGCTTACGCTACGGGAACCCCTTGTCAATGCCGTGCGCGCCGAGCATCCACTGCATGAGTCCCAGTGGAGCCCGGGGAACACAACATGCGGGAACAGGCGGCCAGCAACGCGGGCCAGCCCATGTCATAAGCACTTCATAGGAATACAGAGCGGCTCTGCCGGTCTATGTATAAGCATGGAGAATGTGGCCAGTAGCGCGGGCCGGCACAGTACATAAGCACATCATAGGGAGAATATAGAGCGGCTTCACCTGGTCTATGTATAGAGAGTATAACCCCTAGCGCAGCTGAGTGGAGAATAGGCGGCCAGCAACACAGGCCAGCACCAGTGCACAAGCGCGTGATGGGGAAAATACAGAGTGGCTCCACCGGTCTGTATATAGAGAATCTCATTCCTTAGTGCAGCTCACCAGAAAAGCTAGTAGTACACGAAAGTAGTCTGCACATGAACGACTGGGCAGAACATACATATCACTTAAACTGATATCAGTTTAGCCTGCAAGGCGGGAACTTCCAGGTTATAAAATCTCACGAATGTAGAGGGGGAGGCCCAGCCTGCCACCATACAAATGTTGTGAATAGAAATCCCGCTGGACCAAGCCCACGATGAGGCTATGCCTCTAGTGGAATGGGCTCTGATGCCCAAAGGGCACTGCAGGTGTTTGGATGCATAAGCTGCTGCAATAGCGTCCACTATCCATCTGGACAGGCTCTGTTTCGAGGTGGCGAGACCCCTGGTGCACCCACCAAACGAAACAAAGAGCTGGAGCTGCTCAGATTGCCTAAAGGCGGCGGAGCGTGTGATGTAAACTCTCAGCGCCCTGACGGGGCATAAGAGGTTATCACTGTCCTCACTATCGGATGCTGGCAGTGCTGACAGGGAGATGATCTGCGCCCTAAAGGGAGTGCCAATCGCTTTGGGGACGTACCCGTGTCTCGGTTTGAGGATGACTTTGGAGTCATTTGGTCCGAATTCGAGACATGCGGGGCTAACAGACAGTGCATGTAGATCCCCCACGCGTTTTACTGACGACAGACCTGTCAGAAAACGGTTTTGAGCGAAAGGTATTTCAGATCCACAGATTCTAGCGGTTCAAAGGGAAATGCTTTCAGGGCCTCTAGGACCAGAGAAAGATCCCAAATAGGAACTGAGGGGGACCGCGGGGGGTTCACCATCCTGGCTCCTCTAAGGAAGCGAATGATAAGCTCGCTCCTTCTTATTGCGCGAACGCTGCAATAGCCGCCACATACACTTTGAGCGTGGAGGGGGACCCGCACTTGTTCAACAGCTCTTGTAGGAAGGAGAGCACCCATGAAACCCCACGTGTGTGTGGATCCAGGCTCTTAGTAGCGCACCATTTGGAGAACACTGACCATTTAGACGCATAGAGCCTTCACGTGGAAGGAGCTCTAGACTGCGTGATCGTGTTTACGACCCCTTCTGGCAAATCAACGGGTATCCGTTAATTATCCAGGCATGCATGCTTGATAGAGAAGATCTTTCCTCACTGGGATCGGCCATGGGGCTGAGTGCGACAGCCTAACTAGCTCTGGGTACCAGATTTGGTTCTCCCATCACGGGGCTATGAGGAGCAATGAGTGGCGCGTTTCCCTGATCCTCTTGATTACCTGTGGTAACAGCGAGATCGGAGGGAAAGCATACAGCGGGCGGCTGGGCCAGGTTTGGGCCAGCACGTCCTCGCTCTTTGAGAAAAACGTCGGGCAGTGAGCGTTATCTTTTGACCCAAAAAGGTTGACTTCCGCCCTGCCAAACAGGTGCCACAGTAGCTGGACTGTCTGGGGGTGCAGGAACCATTCTCCCGGGGGAATGTCTCTGGACAGTCTGTCTGGACCGACATTCAGGTGGCCTGGCACGTGCACGGCTCCCAGATTCCTGGATCTGACACCACCCTGTTGGTTCACGTAGGACACCATGGACATGTTGTCTGAGCGGACTAGCACATGGTGGTCCCGTATATGTGGGAGGAAGCGCTTGAGCGCGTTCTCGATCACTATTATCTTATCATTAACAGTTTATGTGGAGGCATTTCTCCTGGTCTGACCACAGACCAAAGACCGGTTTGCCCTCGAAAAGAGCGCCCCAACCTAAGTTGGATGCTTCCGTCGAGATAACTTTTCGGTGCGAGACGGCTCCCATTGTCACTCCCTGCTGCAGTCGAATGCCGCCGGACGCCCAGGCTCGGTGAGGCACTCGAGCGTTCAACCAGCGTTGTAGTGGGCGCATACGCAGTAGATTTAGCTGAAGCACTGCTGCAGCTGATGCCATACAACCCAGCATCCTCTGAAATGTTTTTAGAGGTGCGGCGCTGCCCAACTGGAAAGAGGCGGCCAGGCGTCGGATAGTGTCGACAGCCGGGCCGTCATTGCCACAGAGTCCAGTTCCAAACCCAGAAAAGAGGTTGACTGACTGGGCAGTAATGAGCTTTTGGTCCAGTTGACCGTGAGACCCAGGCTTTCCAGGTGGCTGAGAAGCACTGTTCTGTGAGAGATAAGTTCTTCCTCTGACTGTGCTAGAATCAGCCAATCGTCCAAATAGTTCAAAATCCGCATGCCCTGACCTCTCAGGGGAGCGAAAGCCGTGTCCATGCACTTCGTGAATGTACAGGGTGCTAAAGACAGGCCGAACGGCAGAACGGTGTACTGATATACCTGACCGTTGAAGGCGAATCTCAAGAATGGCCTGTGACAGGGTATTATCTGAATCTGAAAGTAAGCGTCTTTCAGATCGAGGGGAAATAAACCAGTCCCTCGGGCGAATCTGCGCGAGGATCTGTCTGGTTGTGAGCATTTTGAACGGTCTTTTCATAAGAGCTTTGTTCAAATATCTCAGATCTAAAATCGTTCTGAGAGCTCCGTCCTTCTTGGGCATGAGGAAGTAACCGCTGTAAAAGCCTGACTCACTCAGAGAAGGGTGTACCGGTTCTATGGCCCCTTTGCACAGAAGTTTCGCTATTCCTGCACAAAGTAGGTGTGCTACTTCCCCATTCACTCTCGTCTCGGTTCGCGTTCGAAAGCGCGGGGGACGGCGAGCGAACTGCAATGAATAGCCCTCTCTTACTGTGCTCAGCACCCATTCTGACGCACCTGGAATAGCTTCCCACACTTTCGCATGTACGGCTAGGGGCAGAATGGCCTCCGGGCTCCGATTGCCGCATTCTGCGGGCTCGAGAACCTGATTCGGAGGCGCGGGCGCAGTGTGTGCACTCTCAGTGCTTGAATACGGCGGCTCGCAGACAGCGATGGTTGGCTGTTTTACGCACGATGTCCCGGAGGAAGTTACAAGGTGTTTTTTTTCCCTATTCACCTGGGTTTTTCCCCGTCTTAGAATTTAGAGGACAAATGCTTAATTTGCATGAAAAAAAAAATCTCAGACAACTTGCAATGGTGTTTTTCATAGTTATTATGTAATATGGAATACATCACATATCATATATACACTGGGAACATTTAAGAGTGATATTGATTGAATATGTATGTCGGCCTTAAAAAATGACACAAATAATGCTTAATTTCACCTTAAAAGTTGGTATTTTGCATATATATATACATAAAAAAGGCAGTGAGCCTCCATTATATCTTTGCTCTGACCCTTGACTATCGATCTAGAAACTTAATTTCCTCATCTTGTTTGCCTACTTACAAAAATAATAGGGGAAAATGGTCCAACGACTGAGCAAGATAGGCAATTTGGCGGCCATTTTGATATGCAAATTAGAAGGTCAAAAACTCACAATTTCGCTTGGGAACCAGTTTTTTGGGATTCAGCACCCTTGAAATATGTAAAGTAGGCCAGTTCCCGACTTGTACCCATAAATGCTCCTCACTTTCACTTTTTGGGTACATCCCATCTAGACTACTACCCTAAACCCTTTAACGTTACTCCGGTACGAAGACCGCGGGTCTTTTCTGCCTCCTGGTTGCGTGCGCATGCAGTGATGACGTCGCCGAGAAATCCATGTATAAGGCGGTCCAAAGTTGCATTCAAATTCCTTCCCTCCTCCATTTACACTGGGAAAGAACTGGGATCTAAACAGAATTCTGAAGCTTCCGAGCAGCCTCGTAAAGTGAGTGAGAGAGCAGCAACATATGATTTGTGCGCTATTTTTAAGAGTTCCGAAGCCGTCCTGTAGCCTAGTAGCACTCGCCAATCAAGATCCCGCCTTAACATGGGATAACCAGTCATGGTTTAGTAATCATAGTTTTTTTTTTTGGAGCTGTGCCTGACATAGCCATTAGCCAATCAAATCTTGTGCAGAGAAAGTTTGTCTAAAATATTTCATTAATAATAATAATAATAATAATAATAATGACGACATTGATGATGACGATGATGATAACAATAATAAATTCATTAGAAATATACAATTCTAACAAAATTCCAAAGAATGTATTAGTTTTTTATTGGATTTCTGTTATTAAAATTATAATGTCTTGACTGTTTCACGTGTTGTGACATCCCAACCTGCAAAAAGTCATTTCAGGGAGGTATGACAAGCATATGACATTTCACCATGACACTAAAAGATATAAAAGCATATAATTATATATATACTTTTTTTGTATGAAATTACTTGTTAATTGTGTTAAAATATGTAGATTACAGATTACTTTTACTATTTATATAAGCTGCTTGTACTATTTATGCAAACTGCTTTTATTTATATTCCATTGGAACTTTAAACAGGTCTAAAGGCGGCCGCACACCGGACGCGCAGCTCAGCGCCGCGCCGCGCCACGTCTAGGACAACTGTCACCTGAAAATCCGATAACATCAGCAATTTTCTGATTTCTGTAAATAAATATAAAACTAAATGTATATTGCAGCACAGGGTGAAGTCCGTATATACATTAACTACGATTTGAGACACACACATGTAAATTTTATATAAAACTATGTAAATGGCGCTCTGTGGCGCGGCAGGATTTTGAACACGGTCCTGAGCCGCCGCGGACAGACGCCGAAAGGCGCCGCCGGTGTGTGTACTCTCATAGAGAATAGTGTGTTCGAATTTAAAAGACGTGGCGCTGCGCGGCGCGCCGCCGAGCTGCGCGTCCGGTGTGCGACCCCCTTTAGGAGTTTGTTGTTTTCATATAGCCTTGGCAACTAGCCGGCCTGAATAATATGCACATGAAATTAAACTTATTGAACTCACCTCAACATGTCTTTTACAATAATTTAACCCGCCATGGGCAATGCTGAAGTCACTGTTACAAACTGTACAGCGTGCAAGACTGTCATTATGTTTTACTCTTATAAGACAGGGGTACACTTTCGTGTAGTCTGGCGTAAAATGTATATTATACTTTCATTTTTTGTGGCACTCTCCCTCTGCCATGGCGTTCCAGTTTCTATTACACTGAACTGATTAATTCGGTTCGGGAGAAGAGATAAAAGCCCGCCCACACTGACAATTGATTGGTTGATTTACCGAAACAGGCCAATCAGATGTTCTCTATCTTACATGCGCTTCATGAGGCACACACGCACACTAGCACACAACACGCAAGGTCTCTCGCTCCCTCTCCCTCTCTGCCGTGCGCGCGCTACACGGTTTGGAACACTCTGTCTCGCATGCGCGCTCTTGCTCGCTCGTTCTAGATTCCGGGAGATTTTAACTCATTTGCGGGCATCAGGGAGCCGCTATTAATATGCGGGAGACTCCCGGAACTTCCGGGAGACTTGGGATGTCTGACTGTTAAATGCATGGTTTTCTGATGCATGGAATACTTTTTTTAGTATGTCACATTTGTCAGAGCGCCCAAAGTTAAAAACATCCGTGTTGGTCAATTCCTTGTGTTCACCACACGAGGGCCCTTCACGAGTTCTAAGCTCTGGTTACTGATTCATGTTGTTTCAGCCGCCACAGCCCAGTTCTACTGCAGCTACAATAGCAGTAATCCTGCTAGATTTTCCGGTGTTCTTCTTTTAGAATAGGATAATAAAACATATAGGATATATGATATAAAGGATAATTAAACATAAAACATATTGGGTATAAAGAAGGATAATGAAACATTTGTGTATTTCTACATTAATCAGTTGCACCACCATTAATTTTAATAAACAGATAATTGATAAATGATTTGTGAAGCATTTGGACATGCAAGGATGGTATAGAGGGATACATTCGTATCAATGGCAACAATATCAATATATATATATATATATTTTATTTTTATTTTATTTTTATTTATTTTTTTTCGTACCAAATGTGATGTATCTTAACACATGTAAATGTGATGTATTTGTCATTTCTTTACTTTGTGCCTTATTACATTTTCTTGGACAAAGAAGTACATCACTATTCATATCCCTTCCGAAAAGAAGTATACTTCAAGTTAATTTTATGAAGTATACTTGAGTAATGTTCAAGTATATTTTTAAGTATTCTTTATGTAGTAAGCATACTAATATCAATGTGTACTTGTAGTAAACTTGTAAGTGTAGGCTACTATTTCAATACTGCTTGGGACTAAATTGGCCCACTTTTAGTATATAAAAGTATACGTTTAAGTGTACTATAAGTGTAACAGTAAACTTTAAGTACACAACTAGGTTTCTCATTTGTATGAGAATGAGTATACTAGTAGTTTACTATTTTAATACAAGAAGTGTTTTTTTTTAGTTTATGAAAGTACACACTGAAGTGTACTCTCCGTAAACTACTAGTTTAGTTTAAGTTTTAGTTTAGTTTTCTTTAAGTGAAAATAACATTATACTTATAGTTCACTATTTATATATTATTTTTGCACTTGCAGTATACTACTATGTTCAAATGTAGATATTATTTTTATACTTGAAAAATACCTTTAACTCCAATTAAAGTGAAAGCATACTTTTGATAGACAAAATAAATATGATTTCACACAAAAAGTACCTAAAATGCACAGCATTTGCATGTCTAGTGTGTTTTAACAAGAACTGGAGTAGGCTATCAGAAAAGAAAATGACTCAAAAATATTTATAGAAAATGTACCCATTTAAACTTGTTTTTGTTATTCAGTTTGGGTAAGTATATGGTGTTTTATAAACAAAAATATATAGAAAATAAATATTTGTGTGTGCTGTAAAGTGGTTAGAAAAAAATGAAATCGGAATCGGCTAAAATCTGTATCGGCAGGTCAAACTCAATGAAAAATCGGAATCGGCCTAGAAAATTGTAAACGGTGCATCTCTATAATCTTTCTGATTGGCTGGTATCAAACACCATCACATAATCTGATGTTCACCTAGATGTTTTATTTATTTATTTCTACATTTGCAGTAGTATTGTCGATGGGTTCAATAACACATCCTGCAAAAGGGGGGCCTTGGCCAGAACCTAGTGGTATTTGGGGGGCCTTGTCATGGAAAAGCTTGGGAACCCCTGGACTAGCCTACACAAAAATTAAAATGCGCAGAATTAGAAACATATCTATTTTATATCAATATTATAATCAATATTTTCAAACAATGTAAGTTTCGTTAGACTGTATATGAAAAACTAGGCTATGTAAAAAAAGTATATTTAATAGGCTACTCGATCAAAAGAGTTAACACAACTACAAGCCAAGTATACTTTGAATACTTAATTATAATTTTAAGTGTATCTCGATCAAAAGATTGAGTACAAGTACAGGCCAAATATACGTGGAGTTTTCTCTCAGTATAAGTCAAGTACACTTACTGTAAGTGTAATTTTAAGTATATTTCTGAGAAGTACATAAAGTATATTTTTGAGAAGTATATAAAATGTAGACTGAAAGTATACTTTCTTATTTTTAGTTTGAAAGAAGTATACTAATAGAACACTTGAATAAACTTATTTTTCGTAAGGGAATTCATGATTTTCGTGCCTATATTTGTAAAGATATTTTTCACCTTATTGACATTGCATTCTAACTGAAAAACTGGAAGGCAGAAACTGGATGGCACATTAGAATGTTTGTTACAAGTTGCAGTAGGCCTTTATTCAAATGTAATCTTTCACATGCAGAAAATTCTCACCCATTCACTAATTTTACTTCTCACATTTGCATAAAATGTACTCACATAAACATAACAAGAAAATAATGATCCTAAAGGTTCATTAATACAGCAAGGCTGTGTCTTGTAATCTAGTATGTATCCCTGCCAATTTAAAAATAAAACCTATGTAAACTAAGCAAAGTTGATTCAAGCGCAAGAAATATTTGTTTTTCAGTTCATAGAATGTAATACAAAATATCTGTGGTTTAGAAGCGTCCTGCTAAAATGAATGAGGTAATGAAAAAGAGAAGAGCAGCGGCAAGTGCAAAAAATCTAGTTACACCGATGAAAGGATAACAAGTGTCCTGAATATCTGAGGAAAAGAAGAAAATGTAGAGTATTGTGAGAAAGGAATCAAAAATGTTTACAGCAGTTCAGTCAATAAATCATACTGATCAACATTTCGGACAGATAACAAAACCTTTCATTTGCTAACTTAGTGAGGATATGGATTATGAAAAGTTATTTACCATAATGATGAAGAGTTGCGTTGAACATCCATCCACCAAACTTCACAACACAAGTGGACTGTCCTTCAATCTTCCACTCCTCAGCTGATATGGCTAAATTATTCAGAGTTTTCACAGAGTTCTCTTCGCCTTCTTCCCAAACAACCAAAGTTTGTCCATTTTCTTTTCTACTACCTATGAGCCAGTACACAAAGGCCTGTGATGGAGCAGATCCCCCGACTGTACACTGAAGAGTGACTGTAGAGTCGTGGTTGTTGCTGCTGGTAAATGCCATGATATCAACAGACGGCATAACAGTGCTGTCAGCTGCAAGAAGAAAGAGAGATGCAATTTTAATGAGATAAACTAACAAAAGGATTGAAACATAATTATATAATTAAAACCTGAGCTTTCTTATCAACTCAAACCTTGAGTACCACCATGTTCTAATACAGTACCATGTACAGTGACAGCTGTGCCATTCCCAAGGTACATATGCTCACGGTCTGTAGCGATGCAGTAATAGGTCCCAGAATCCTGTACCGTTGCGTTGTAGATGGAAGCCAGACACACTGAGTTTTCCACCTCATCTTTAGTCTGAGGAGGGACTTTTGCATCCTGCAGAATGTCTATTATTCCACTCATTGGATTTACTCGGACCCAGGCCACTGTGTGACAGAATGACTGCACCTCATTGAGTTGGCAGTGCATGGTCACTGTATCCCCCGATTTTACTTTCACTGACGGGGGAAACTGATAAACTGTTCCCGCCATCGCTGCAAAGGGATTCAGACCTCAAAATGTGAAAAATTAAACAATATCATAAATGCTACTTTGATGGTCTTACCAATTAGTTTTAGTTACAAATGTACTAAAATGCATAAATGAAAAGAAAAATACTGTTGTAGCTTACCGTGTGGCGAAATTAACCAGAACAAGACAAGAAAAAGGAGGTCATGCATGCTGTCTGAAGACTTTACAGGCCAAACCAACTGAGAGAAATGTGCAGAGTCTGACATATCACACACCTTTTCCTGTCTGTCCACGGTCGTTTCATCAGCTTGTTGATGATAAACTGATACACATTGAAGCTTGGTTAGATTCTGAGGTGGACCTGAAACTTCATTTCTTGTCTTCAGTTTTATTCATGATAGAACTCTCTACCCATAAATAAAATTGCATAGATTGAACCACAGTTTACAGTTACTAATGCAGCATCTTAGCATTAACCACTAACACCAAAACCCCCAAAATTGAAAGAAATGAAAACATCAGTTAAAGGGTCCTTTGCACCATGACCTCGAGCCAAACACCCAATCTATTATTAGATACGAATTATTATTTTTTCCGAAGTGTTAACAACTTAGTGTTAACTAATAATTGTTGCAAACTGGTACTACCAACAAAATATTAGTGCATTCCTGGAACTGGGCGTCGTTACACTACATCCTTATGCATCGCTTTCTTCCAGGACTTTTACGTGCTTTTCCCAAACCCCTGAAGTGACGTCGATGTCCGGGTCAGCAGTAGCATGAGCCGTCAGGCAAGTGTTATTTAAATAAACTCCTGATGTACTTGTAAACTTTCCAATGCCTCGTTTTATGAGTACAGAACCTATTTGTACTACCGTATAAGTTTGGTACCATTCTGGGCATTATTAGTGGGGTAATTTACGAGATGCATCCTATCCGTTAGCGCCTGCACTAAGCCATCCGGCTGATATTTCAAAATAAGCTCTAACTTTAATAATGTTCGACCAAGGGAAAAAATGCTTCTGGGGGGTGTTTGGCTCGAGGTCATGGTGCAAAAGACCTTAGGTTGATTTTACTCCGAACCATCCCTTTAAGCTCTTATCCCTAGTTATTATGGTTTTATAACAGTACTGTATATAATATGTATAACAAAAATGCACAAACAGGCATTGCAACTCTTCAAATGGCATGTTTTAATGGCACATCAAAAGTAGTAGGCTATTCACATTTAATCTGAAACTCAAGCTTGTTACGATGAACGCAAAGATGATATCCTGGCTGGAATTGATGACCGACACACAGAGCTCCTGGTCAGCCTTTCTCTGTTTTTGTTCTTTATGAGTCAGGAGTCAAGTTTGATTCCTTAACTTGTTTCTCTTCTCCCTCTCCTGCACGTGCGCTCTCGCACAGATTAACACAATCTATATCAGCATTTCCATTCTCCCTCTCCTTCACATGCATTCTCGCACAACTGAATCTGCATTTGCGCCCTCGCTCATCTTCCCACACCCGTTTCCATTTGCCCTAATCTTCTTGTTATTTAGATCACGTGTTCTTCTCTCCTCTTTGTTGGTTTATTGTTTGTTCATTCATGCCCGTTACAGACGCCTCATCATTGTGAGTTACCTTTATCTAATTCCTTCCGTGTGTGTGCATCAGACAAGAGATATCACCTGTTATCCTGTGCCAAGTCTGCTAGTCTGTGCTGTTGTTGGAGTCAGTGCTCATCATCTCCTGTGTGCACTTCCTGACAGCAACTACCTGCCTTTCACCCTGCCTGGTTGCAGCCTGATCCTTTTCAGTTTCATTGTCCTGTTCTGCGTCCGCCTAGACGACCGCTGACCGGCAGACAGCCTATTTTTGTCTTTTATCTGATCCTCAATAAACCTCTGCAACCAGCATTCGCTTTTGGGTCCTTTTCGCACTGTGATATAAGTAAGAGCCTACAAATCAAAGCTCAGGTTGTGGAAAATGATAGCAACACTGAGATTGCTCTGTCTGCGATGACTGGATACTCTTTGGCCTCAGTTAACCAGCAACTGGCAAAAGTTAGGTCACTAAACCACAGTCGTGTCTCATTTTAGTGAGCTGCTCGTGTTGCTTTAAAGTCCATTTCCTTTTTCCATTGCAGATTAGCTAAATGTGTCTCTTACCCAGTCAATGGCTTTGAAGATGAGGGGAAATAAGAGAAAAAAATAAATGCTAGAAATGACCTCACAAAATGCTGCAGTGCTGTCTGAATGTCCAGTTTGAACAAGGGAAACATTTACAGAGTGGCTCTTTCCACATGTTATCGCCAAGTAGCAAGCTTTGATCTGAATCCACACTATTTGTCTGTGCTAGTTAGGAAATTTTCATTTTTCTTTGCATTATGCTCAGTTCATTAAAGGTATAGCGGAGGATCTTTCCAAATTTTAGATAAGACCCGCCCTCTCCACTTTTTGAAAAGTTTGATTGATTCACCAGAATGATTGACAATTAGGAGGACCAATAGTTTAGACTACCCACCAGGAAGTAAAACATCCTCCGCTATACCTTTAAGATGTGCAAAGATGTCTGCCATTGTCTGCCAGCCTTGCAAACCATTCCTCATTTGCCAACTGCAACATGTACTGTGATATTTCTGTGGTTAAGGTTTTCCATTCATATACACGTGACAAAATTTTCCATGACTGGCAATAAATGTTTGTTACTCTATATCTATTGCACTATTGCATATAGTACAAATTTTACACTCACAATCATAAATATCAGCACAGCTATGAACCTGTGGCCTCATACTTACATCCGGAATGACAGCAGTCTTTCTTGTGCGATATTGCTAAAATAAATAATGTGATAAGTGTAATGACTGTAACTATATTATATTTGACAGAAACTGGACATTATGGTTTTTCAAGGCATACGTTAAACCTGAAAGAATTTCACATGAGAGCTGAACGAATTCTGGGTGGATAAGTAAAGTGGCAAAATCATGCAATCTCTGTTGCACTCTTGATGCATAACACAAAAACTGGCATCTATTTAACACATAAGATCATAATTACCCAAATACATGAATGCAATCTAAGACTAAAGCAGTGTGGCACATACTTGTGCCCTACTTCATTTCAACAAAATCAGCAATTCTGTTCTTCCCCCAAACACTTCAGGGTTAGAATTATGCATCTCTGAGGTTTCATTGCTGCTCTTTTGAGACTGAAGTTTTTCCGCTGACAGAGCAAAGTTTGGACATTAGCAAATATGAGATGAGGTCCTCATCATGATTTTGCTCGTGTGGTGCATGCAACCACACAATAAAGAGGACACAGAAAAACAAAACACTGAAGGAAAGAAAAAATCACTTCCTGTCTGTGACCCTGCCACACAACCGAAATCACATAAGGCACAATATCTCTTTATTGCTGGTTCTTTGTTCCTAATAATTACATTTGCCATTCAGCAACACCTGACTGACACTTTCTAGGCTACATAAATATATATATTTAAATTCCTTTCAGCCCAACAGTTCAGCCCAGATTGGGTGAAAGTCTAAATTTATCCTTTCAATTAACTGACATTTCACAAAATAACACACTATTCAAAACATCAAATAAACATCAATAAAAATCTGAAGCAAAAAGATCACAATTACTCATGAAACATGCTTCCTGCAAATAGATATGCCAATTTATAACTATTGCCATCTTTCCACTGATGTACAGCAATGCCAAACACCAAAATAAGTTTGATGAATAAAAAGTTTGTCAAAGCAAAATATAGATAAACAGACAATTCTTTGAATATCCACTTGTTAAGTCATGATGTAAGCAATGCTGTTTCCAGGTTCAAACCATATTCTTTTTACTTGAGAATATTATTTCAACAGCCGTTTATGAGCACTATTTATTCATATAGGCTACACATATATGCACTGTACACACATTTAAAAATGTACGCTGTACACTATTTTGTGCTCACGGCGTCCCAAACACAAGTATTTTAAGGATTCATAACAGATGAATTACTGTCTGGCCATTTGGGATTTCATTATGTAGACAAAGGTTAAGACTATAATTTTTCATATTACATCACATCGTGAGCGTATATTAGCACCGTTTGTTGTTTTCTTGGGGCATCTGGTAGAGCGTTTGGAAAAAGTGATGGGAAATGTCAGACTGAACAAGAGGATAGGTTTTTGCATAGACACATCATCACAAAAGTTTTTCGTCCCAGTTTATAAACATAAACAATCACTGTTATCAGAAACAGGAGACCAAAAATGAGGCAGAGAGACAGATATATGTATTTTACAGCATAGCACACATTTGATGCATCTGCAGAGAGAGAAAATATGGAAGAGTACATTAGAAAAAGTAAAACACAGAATATTCAATATAAAGATGTTCATTAAAAACCATGAACAAATACATTTTATGAACTAATTAAACACTACCGTTCAAAAGTTTGGGGTCACAAAGACTGAATTTTTTTTTATCAAAAAAGTGAAAGATTATTACAATAAAAAAATATCTATTTTGTACTTCAATATATTTGAAAATATAATTTATTCCTGTAAAAAAGCTGATTTTCAGCAGCCATCACTCCAGTTTTCAGTGTTACATAATCCTTTAAAAATCATTCTAAAATGCTGATTTGCAGCTCAACTTATTATTATTATTATCAATGTTGAAAGCAGTAGCACCGATGAATATTTTTAATCGGAATCCCCCCCGATGAATCCCAAACTCTTAAACGGTAGTGTATATTTTAGAGATATTATACTGTACCATGTCGCTGAAGGGTCTTGGTATAGAGCTGTCCTCTAAACTTCACCAGACACACGCACTTCACCTTTCTGTCCCACTCCTCAGCAGTGATCAGGATTTGGTTCCTGGTGATCTGGATGCCACCATCATTCCCATGTGTCAAAATTGCTTGTCCTTTCTCTTTTCTCCTCTCTACAGCCCAGGACATATGAATCTGAGAGGACTCAACGCCAGTCACAACACAATGAAGAGGGACTAAAGGACCGTTTGGGATCAGCGGTGTCAGAATATCAATAACAGGAAACACAGTATGTTCTGGAAAGAGATTAGGAGAAACATTTGGTTATAATGGAAAGAAATACTAAGCATCAATGAAAGACTTTAGAACGTTGTGTTGCTATTCAGTGGGTTTACTGTAAATCAGTTGTATTAAAAGTGTTAGGCACATAGGCTACACTCTAAAAATAAAGGTTCTTTATTGGCATTGATGGCTCCATCAAAACCTTTAATATCAATGGAATCTTTCCATTGCACTGAAGATTCTTTATAATGGCAAAAAAGTTATTTTGATTATTAAAATGTTCTTCACACTAAGAAAATAAAAAAAGTAAATTTTCAGAAATGTTGACTGAAAGGTTATTTAGGGAAGGCAAAATGCTGTTTCTATTGCACCACTACAAACCGTGGTTTATAAATGCCATTATTAAATCTCGCTATAAAGTTCATGTACTATACTTACCCACTCATTTTTATGGAGTAAATGACAAAAAATGCCATACATTTATTTTCTTAAAGTCCTTTTGTAAAGTTGACCTGATGGTGCCACCAATAATGGCATTTTTGTCTTCTGTGTACATATATTACTTAATAGTAATATACTGTATGTACACAGAAGACAAAAATGCCATTATTATTTTGTTTATACAAAATTCTTAATTCATAATAAGAGATTATTATTATTATTATATTTAACTAGACTCACCTTTGGCTTTCACAATAACCCTGGATCCATTGCCAATGTGAGCAAAGCGGCTTTGCACAGCTGCACAATAGTACATACTGGAGTCATGCACTGTTGAATTGGTGATAACAGCAGTACAAATGCTGGTCCACTGGTTGGACAAGTGATGAGGATCGATTTGAAGTCTGTCCGTGAGGCTGATTGTTGCATTCTCAGGAATGACTCTCAGCCAAGCCACCGTGGAACACGGGGAGTACAACTCCACAATGTTGCACTTTAAAATTACGTCCTCTCCAGCCATCACCTCAGCAACGGTCGGCCACTGTGTCACAATGAACGGCTTTGTCCCTAGATGAGATATTATTGTAATGTTTATGTTAATACTTCGGAGTCTTGGGGCTTTTATACAGCAGATTTTTGAAC
This sequence comes from Leuciscus idus, assembly GCA_021554675.1. Taxonomy (NCBI): domain Eukaryota; kingdom Metazoa; phylum Chordata; class Actinopteri; order Cypriniformes; family Leuciscidae; genus Leuciscus; species Leuciscus idus. The sequence goes on from CM038628.1 coordinate 15,411,881, forward strand.
AATGTAAAGAAGCATTTAATTTTTAAAAACTTCTAAATTATCATGTTGACCCACCTACCAGTGTTTGCTAAATTCATACAATACTTACAAAATACAAATATTCAAACAAATATAACTCGCAGATTAAATATTAATGTTAACCCTTGAAGCACATTAGAACATTTAAATAAACTTGATGGTTGCACTTTATTTCAATAGCCCACTTTAGACATTCTACTAATAATAAGTAACTTTTGTACATGCCAACCAACTCATTAATTTGCAACTACATGTCAACTAACTTTCATTTTAGTAGTTTTAGTAGACAGTTAGGATACGGTTAGAAGAATAAGTTGACATGTACTTGCAAAGTTACTTATAGTTGGTATGTTGGGAAACCATCAAAATAAAGTGTTAGCAGATATTAAGCAGACAGTCTACTAATACTCTAATGACTGATAGGTAGATGACAAGTTACTTATAGTTAGTAGAATGTCTAAAGTGGACTATTGAAATAAAGTGTTACCAACTTGATTTTGTATGAATTTAGAAGTATATTTTTAGAGACTAAAATTCTCATTTAACATACTGCTTCATTACAAAATGAGTAAAATCTCTTTACCTGTTCCCACAGTGAGGGATACCCAGATCATCATCAGCCAGATGCTCATCTTTTATGTCTGACTATCACACAACTGAATCTAGCCTTTATTTGTCTTGATCAGCAAAAACTTGGTCTTCCGTTCAGCCGTCTGTGATAGGTCTTCTCACAGTAGTCAGTGACTACAGAAAACACAGGATACTTAAAACTATAGCAAGTCTAGTTAGCATTAAAATGCAGTGATATTGTTTCATAAACAGTTTGACTGAAATGCTGGACCTCAGTATATTCCATTTCGCCTTTTTTAAACTTCTGTTAATATCTTTTGAATTTAAATGCTGGAACAGTTTTAAATGTTAGTTGTCTAAATATTCACAGTGACATCCTCAACATGGCTTTCAATGTTAACCAACATTTTCTTGAGAATTTTGTTACCTGCTACTCTCACACTGTGGTTATCTCAGGAACAGACTGAAGACTCCGATTACAGATGCAAATTCAACCTTTAATAATAATACTCTGGAACAAACTGAAAGGCAGGGAAAACACACAACAGACATTGGACAAAGACTGAAAGAAAGGGTGCATCTTAAATAGCAAACAGAAACGAGATAATTAATCAGACACAGCTGGGACAAATTAACTCATAATGACAGTAACCATAGAAACAAATGAGTGGTGGAAAAAGAACAAAGGAAAACAGGAACCAATCAAAACACAAACTGAAAGTCCAAACATGAACTGAAAGGTGACAGCACCCCACCCTCCCGGAAGGCGCATCCTCGCGCCGTAAAACATCCAAGGGCGTGGGCGTGGCTTTGACAGAATGGGAAGCCTCCAAGGTGGTGCCGGCAGCTCAGGAGACCAGGGTGGAGTAGATGGTGGGAGGAGACAGGAGGGACTTGGAGCAGATGGAGCAAGGTGGGACCAAGGCTGCAGCTCATGGTGCGATGGAGGGAGGAGCCATGGTGGAGAGAGGGCTTGCGACTCTAGGGGGCTGACTGACAAAGGCGGAGCAGGTGGAAGAGGAGACCAGGGTGTAGACGGAGAGCCGACGAGCCAAGGCAATGCTGAGGATCCGGAAGGACATGGCGATTCCAACGGCTCTGGCAACCGAGGCACAGGCGGGGATTCAGAGGGCCCCAGTGGAGCCGGAACGACTGAGGACCACGGTGGAGCTGGAGGGAGTGAGGAGCCCAATGGAGCCAGAGGGACGAGGCGAAGCCGGAGGAGTGTAGTCCTGAGGCGAGGGCAGGTCGACGAATTACCAAGGCGAAGCCAGAGGTACAAGGGAGCCTGGCGGAGCTGGTGGACTAATGGGCCACGATGGAGATGAGGAAGGTAGGAGCCAAGGTGAAGCTAATGGGCAGACGGGCTGAGGTGGAGTCCTGGTCGCGGAGGCCGGAGGCGGAGATCGGGGATCCACCGACCACGATGGAGCTAGAGACTGGCAGACCCGTGGCGAGGCCATATCACTGCTGGTGGAATGAGGCTGAGCTGAGGGGCTGATAGGAAGCAGTTGCAGTGGGGATGAGGAATAGATGATGGGAAAAGGTGGGAGAGGGAGGCTGGGGGGGGGTTGGGACTGACAGACAGTTCCGGGCAGACAGATAATACATATGATGGCGGAAGACAGGGTATTTCAGTATCGAAATCTATTAAGTCCAATTTCTCTGAACGCTGGACGAGGAGGGGGACAGGAGAATCAGGCGCGGCGGCGGCCATCTTGGGACGAGACTCTGGAATGGCGGACATGACGGGACGGGGTGAGACTCTGAAAGGGCGGACATTGTGGGACAGGACGAGACTCTGGAATGGCGGCCATGACAGGACGGGATGAGACTCTGGAATGGTGGCAATGACAGGACAGGACGAGACTCTGGAATGGCGGCCATGACAGGACGGGATGAGACTCTGGAATGGTGGCAATGACGGGACAGGACGAGACTCTGGAATGGCGGCCATGACGGGACGGAACGAGACTCTGGAATGGTCTCAGAGATGGGCTTGGTTCCAGACTGGGATCCAACACTCTCCAGACAACGAATCAAGGTTTCCCTCCAGTCCAGCCCTGTGGTGTCTGGGAGGTCAATAGGGTGGTTGGAAGTTGCCCCGATCTGGAACAGGGTCCTCAGGGTGTTGTTATCAAGGGAGCTGGTGATGGCAAGCTGGAGGAATTCCCTCTAAAACTCTAAAAGGTCATGGCTCTCCTCAGCCACGGAGAGGAACATTACCCATTCAGCAATATTCAAAGGCCCTATGACTTTTCCAGCTGTTTGAGATTTACTGAACAAGGATTAAGGAATAAGGATTTTTATTTTTATTTTATAACTTTGCATAACAAGCAACATATAAAATATAATGTATAATGGCAATGCAAATGTAAATATATAAAATGATTATAATGTATCAAATGTTTGTTTTGTCTTAATTTAAGTCATTGTAAGTCATCTTGGGGTCCCATTAGAAGATTGCTCCGTCCTCTGGTTAAGAACAATTGAAATATAGAGACACTTTGTCCCAGTAATGATGAAAGGATAGAAATGCCCCTGGTTAAAGCGGATACAGGGAGAGTCATGGCTCTGTGATGTCAGTAGTTATGAGATATTAAGGCAGGGCAGAAGTAGATTCAGTTTAGCACAGGTTTGAACAGGATAGGGTATTGTGACATTGGCATCAGATTAGGCAGAGTAAATTCGTAATCAGTCATGTTATGTTTCAACCCTTGTTGGTATGACAGGGAACTAATCCTATGTGCTCTTGGTTTCCTGCTTCTCTGTATACTTTTATATGTACAAACTGAACAGGTTGGAAGGCACCCTGATACATTTTCTTTTAAAGACTAGCATGGATTTAAAAATGGATGGATTGATGTTGCTAGTGGGTTGTGGGGAGAAAAAAAAGAAGAAAAATTAAATGTTAACCATAAGCTCTTGAAATTAAATAAAGTCCTCATCAAAGAGCTTCAAAATGAAAAATAATAGAAAATTGGCCCTAATATTTTCATGACATATTGGTTTAGCTTAAGCTATTTTCTCCAAAGTATTTTAATTAATATAGCTATATATTCAAATGTTTGAGGAAAATGACAAAGAGTTCAAGGTATTGCCTTGGCCACCAAATTCCCCAGATCTCAATCCGATTGAGTATGTGCTGGCCCAACAAATCCGATCCATGGAGGCCCCACCTCCCAGCTTGCAGGACTTAAAGGGATACTCCACCCTTTTTTCATATTAAACTATGTTATTCCCTTAACTAAGACGAGTTGATACATACCTCTCTCGTCTCAGTGCGTGCACTTAATCACTCTGGCGCGCGGTGACACTTTGATAGCACTCAGCTTAGCCCAGTATATTCAATGGTATCTAACAGCAATGAATTTAGAAGTGACCAAACACATCAACGTTTTCCCTATTTAAAAACAGTTACACGAGTAGTTATACGACCAAGTATGGTGACACAAAATAAAACGTGACGCTTTTCTAAGCGGGTTAAAAAGGATAACTATAATGTATGGCGGAATAGCACTTTTGGGAATACTTCGACTCGGCGCAGTAAAAAGTCACGCCTGATCCTCTTCCTCTCACTTCTGTCAATAGTGCACGCACTGAGATGACAGAGGTATGTATCAACTCGTCTTAGTTAAGGGAATAACATAGTTTAATATGAAAAAAACGGTGGAGTATCCCTTTAAGAGAGGCTGCTCACTGCAGAACAAATGGGTGGAGCTTACGTCTAGTTCCCCCTCACTAGACGTCTAGCGATAAGGAGCGAATGTAATTTGGGCTTAATGGCTGGAGCTAGAATATCCAACCACATCCTAACCCTACCCACAACTCTATCCCTCCACCCCATCAGACGTCCAGAGAGGTGGAGCTGGACCTCAATGACTCAGCAGAGAGCACCACTTTGGACTTTAAGGATCTGCTGGTAATGTCTTGGTGCCAGATGCCACAGGACACGTTCAGAGGTCTTGTGGAGTCCATGCCTCAATGCATTAGAGCTGTTTTGGCAACACAATATTATGCAGGTGGTTTTAATGTTGTATACATTGATCAGCCACACATTAAAACTCCCTTCCTAATATCGTGTGTGCCCCCCTCAGCTCTGATGCACCAAGACATTAGCAGCAGATCCTTTAAAGGCACCGATATACTTTAAACAAAATCGAAGAATGAACTGGTGTGATGTTACTTTCCGAAAAGTTCACTATGGCTGGTGACCACCTTCGAACCCCCATTGGTCCATGGCAATTACGTTATAGGTAGGTAGGGCTCTGGGGCTCTGCCTTTTTATGATATGGAAATCTTCATGTCTCCTGTCCAGTCTGTCAAGGTCAGATGTCTGCAAGTAAAAGCATTGATGAGTAAATAAACATGACGAGTCACGTGACTTGACTGGAGTGCTGAATTGTAGCTCTGGTGCAAACATATCAACATCGCTATGATCAGATGCTTTCTTAAAGTTATTTTTGCTGTGTTTAGTTTGTTTATTTTGTTCAAATCAAAGTGTGGCACATTTTTACATATTCATTTAAACGCCACTTGCAGCAGCATGGGCAGCATCGGCATGTTCGCAAATAGTATACCGCTGGTCACGTATTTCTAACTTCTTTTTACCCCAAAGTGAAGAACAAAAAAGAACTTATCGGGGCCTTAAGCCCTGCAAGTTGCGAGGTGGGACATCCATGGATCAAATTTTTTGTTGTACCAGAAAGACTCAGTAGGCAGATAAACATTCAATAATTTTATTCTCTGAAAGATTTTTCAACAATTACATATGAATTTGTGTCAGCTACAGTCCTATCACAAATGTCTTTGTCCTTAGTCCATGTCTTGATGTAAGCTGGCCAACCTCGGACAGGAGGAATGGGCATATCTGGTGGTGGTGGTGGTGGGGAAGATGGAGGGCTACTTCACCAGGTCACCTATGATCAGCAAATGAGAGAGTAAGGTGAGACTTATATAGTGTTGAGTTAATTTGCTCAATGTAATTAATGAATGACGTGACATTAGAGCCTTCCTGGTAGAACCTACGCTGAAGCTTTCATGTCCAGCACATCCCATAGATGCCCAATCACAGTGATCAGGGGAATTGGGAGGCCAAGGAAACATCTGGATCTTTTTGTCATGTTTCTCAAACCATTTCTGAACAATTTTCATTGGCATTTGAACAATGGGCATTTGAACAGTCCCCATTGTAGGCACTTTTGCCGTTGAACAAGGGTCATCATGGGTACTCTGACTGGTCAGCAGCTACACAGCCCCATACATAGGGTTGCACTGTGAAGCATTATGTTTTTCAGCAGTCCCACATGCTTGAACGAGCCTTGGGTGACCATGACCCTGACGCTGGTTCACCGGTTGTCCTTCCTTGCACCACCTTTAGTATGTACTAACCAATGCATACTAAGAAGAACACCTGACAAGACTAGCCATTATCCATCACTATTTGGCTCTTGTCAAAGTCGCTCAGATCTTTAGCTTGCCCATTTTCCTGCTTCCAACATTTGAAATTTAAGAACCAACTGTTCAGTTGTCGCCTAATATATCACACTCCTTGAAGGGTGCCATTGTAATGTTATAATCAATGTCATTCAATTCACCTGTCAGTGGATTTAATGTTGTGGCTGAACAGTGCATATTCTATTGTCTGTTTAGTTAGCCATGAGAGTGCAGCATCCATTGAAGCAGATGATGATAACACACTCATGAGCAAATACTTGACTCTGGACTCTGAAGCATGCATAATCTATGCATCACAATCATACAAGTATGAACACGAGTTTGTACATACAAAGTACATTTGTTCTCTTTCTGAGTATGCTACATTTGAGGTAGACTGCCATTTGCAAACTGCCTGTTTTACCTCCAGTTTGCCATAAAAATGTGGTATGTGAAGAATGTAGACTTGCACTGAGTTGAAACTAACATCTGCAGTGAGAAACACTGCTGTTTGTGCTCACACCCCAAAAATATATAAATATAGCAAGGAAAAAGAACAGAAAAATTGCGACCATTTACAATTTACTTGAATATGGGGCCAAACCCTGATGTTTTCAAATGGACATTGTTCAGTAACAAACCAGAATCAACATGCACTAAAGACAACTTACAAAAAAAACTTCATAAGACAGAAACAAATGTATTCCATTGTGAAAAAGTAGTGTGCTTAATTGAACTGAATGTGCACTTGTAGTGTACTTCTAATCTTAAAAGTATATCTGTACTTGCAAATAATATATTATTAATTAATAATGCAATAAAGATATACTTTTCATTAAAGTACATTTTAAATCATGGCTTAATAATATTGTCATGCTTTAAAAAATTTCGATGTATTGACTAAAGCACATGTAAAGTATATTTGACTATACATTAAGGCCTTAACTGTAAAATTCACTATAACACAAAAAATATATAATCCATTTTCGTGTGTGTCTGTGTATGGGTAAAAAGGTCCCTGAACACCTGAAATATTCTTAGTGTGAGTTTGAAATTCTGCTTGTGTAAGTGAGTCAGTTATACAAAGCCTACTACTAGTTATCAATTACCATTTTTAAAATTGCACAAGAAGGTTGTGCAACTGTTTGAAGATGACTATAGGCTGACTAATTCATTGCTCAGTTTGTTTATGTGTAAATCTGTGTGCTTTTGCACCTGTACAATGCTGCCCTATATTCTTTAGTGATGTGCTGCTGTAATGCTGTCAAAGGAGTGTCATGTCTCATAATCTCAGTGCACCCACCCAAAATGCTAAGCATGCCCTTGCCTGTGCATAACCAGAACTGTTCAGAAAACAAGGAGAGGAAGACAGCCAGTCAGTGAATTTTGGTCTGTACAGGGACACGCCTTGCTCAATGGGAATCTATAGAGTATGTCTGATAGCTTCCTGGAAAGAATCTCATGAAAAATGTATAGTAATGCTGACCAAAACTGCACATTGAATATCTAACGCGTTCTAACTTTTCAGTTTTTTAGAACAATACGATTACGACATGCCACACGCCTAAAAACTAGGCCAATGCAAACCTAATCACACGTTCTGAAGTAGGCCTGTTGTTGCGCAAAGGAATTTGTATCCTGAGAGCTTCCAGATGTGTTCCCAAAGGAGCAGTAGGCCTAATAGTTTCCAATAGTTTCATCCATCAACAAAAATGTGTCATACGGAAACCTGGTTTTCCAGAGTTTTTTCCAGAGTGTGGAGCATATGAAACCCGATCGACTCCGCCCCGTTAGGTTTACTGTCCTAAAGCATCAAGTTACAGGAGATATTTTTCCCATAGCGGTCACTGACACGGAAGGTGGGTTTGATTTTTCTTCCTTTTTTTTCCCCCCTGAGTGGGAGGATTCAGGATGTCAGCCAAGATGTGACAGAAGCGATGGGACGCTGAGAGTGTAAAGTAGGAGTACTGCACGACGGGAACAGTAAAGTTTATCTAGTGTGAAGAAAATAAAATAAATTCACTTCAAATGGCGGCAGAGGTATGTGGTGTACATTATATTACATATTTGTGATTGCTCTTTTACTTTTAAATTGGGGTTCACACGGTTTATGAATGTTATAAGCTGCGTTTCGTCATTTTTTTTTCTCTTGAAACTTTGCTTTTGTCAGTCTCGGTAATCTTCCGCACTTGACCGAAACGGTGTCAAGATGCTGTAGTATTCTGCTGTCAAACAAACTAAAACAAGAAAACTTTTTTCTATAAATGTTATTAAGTGTTTCCCCCCCTAAAGATCTTTGCTTCTGTTTCCTTTTTGTATGAGCAGTTAATAACTCCAAGTGCCACTGACGCATACCTCGTTTGTGCTGTTTTCTGTTTGTTTGGTTGGTTGGTTGTTTTTTATGCGGACGTGTCTTTGTTATTTATGTCTCGTGTCATAACCACCGCGTTTTATAGGACATGTCAGATTGAAAAGAAATTCGACTTTCGAAAACTTCTCGAGGACGTGCGTTCTTTGGCATCCCGCTGCGCTGAGTGAGTCTCCCTGTTTTTGAATGCAGAAACTCGCCCTGTGACCCTAACAAAGAAAGAATCTTAGAAATAGTGCCAGATAATTCAAGCCATATGAGTCGAGACCATCGCTGCAATGAAATGTTCGCAATTTTATCTATTCAAACGACACAATGGTTGTGTGTCAAAACCTAGTGAGCTGCCTGCGTTCCAACCCTAACCACCCCCGTCGCGCCTATGATAGCCAAAAAATGCTGTCTAAGCAGGCAGCTCACTAGGTTTTGACATACAGCCATTGTGTAGAAATGGAAAGCACGGGGAATCAATCAGACTCTTGCGTTGTTGTGCATTGGCAGAAAGGCCTCAAGACGAAGGTGTGAGACCAGGGTGGTTGTGAATGGTCAAGGCTGCAATTAGTGTTAGATATTAAAGGGATGGTTCACCCCAAAATGAAAATTTTGTCATTACTTACTCGCCCTTTAAGTTGTTGCAAACCTTTATGAGTTACTTTCTTCTGTTTAACACAAAAGAAGATGGTTGACGGCACCCATTGACTTCCAGGAAAAAATACTGTGGAAGTCAATGGGTGCAGTCAACTGTCTGGTTACCAAAAGGAGGGTGAGTAAATGACAAAAAATTTATTATTGGTTGAACTATCCCTTTAACCCTTTTTTTTATTATTATTGTAGCCACAGGATTTTTATGTATTTCAACGTAAATGTATTTTGAGCCATAACAATGAAACCCTAACCTTTTGTCTTAACAAAACAGGGAAATAGTTTCCGTCATAAAAGGCTCAGCTTAGATACATAATGCTCTGAGGGCGGGCTGTCATGGCCTGACATGCAGGTATTTCAGGTACTTTAGAATCTAGATAATTGTGTGAGAGGGAGCAAGGTTTGAATACACACAGTTTACAGACTCCTTTAATAGTGCTCAGATAGTTTTGAAGAGAGTGAAGTGGAGAGTGGAGCACAAGCTTTTTGACAATTTGACTGATCAATATATAAAACTGAGTGCATATGATTATTTCAGCCTGAATGTTTATTGTTCTTCATTATAAAAGACAAAGCAACAGATGTTAACATACCAAAACTAAATAAATAATTTCTAAATTCTAAAAAAAAGTGCTGATCGTCATATCATTTTTCTGTTTTTGTAATTTAAGAGATGGTTTCCTGCACTACATTTTCCATTTGAATTATGATAGACATTGAGCAAAAAAGATCATTATATTCTCCCCAGATCAGTGTTTTTTTTGTTTCTATCTTCTTTAAAGTGCCAACACATGGGTGATTTTCTAAAGAACTAGAGAGAAAAAACTTCTTTGTGAAACTGAAACAGGTTCTCCTAAAACATCAGGCTATGAAACCCTTTTGGTTTTCAATTAAACATTTTTAAGCAGTAGAACCTCCACCTATATTATTTTTCTTATAATTATTTGTCTCTATCTGTACACAACATCTTGTACTCTCTTAATTTTGCAGTATTCTGACCTTGAGAAGGCCATTAACACCTTGGTCACAAACTTCCATGCTGCTTCTCCTGATAATCGGCCTACGCTGAAGGTAGATGAGTTCAAGAACCTTCTCTCCTCCCAGATGCCAACCTTAGTCAAGGTAAAAACCCATGTTGCCATTCATTCCACCAGATAAGAATGTCTAAAAACTGTTATTACTCATGTCCGGTGACTGTATTAAGCTGCAGCTTAACAATTGGTAATCCTTTCAATGGTGGAAAATGTGAAAATGCTACAGTGAAATCAGTTTTATTTATGATACCAATAATGCTAGGCCTGTTTGTTTTTTTTAAATAAGCTTTTGCTGTAAAACATTGTAAAAATACTTTTTAGATATAAAAAGTATTAATTGTATAGCTTACGTTAAGTTAATGTTTTTGCATTGTTTTAGGGATACATGTTACTTTGGTGGTGTAGTTTGTGAGTGTGTGTTGGGGGGGGTTTGCAGCTAACATGCAGGCTTTATTTATTATCTTCTGTCCACTTAACTTATTCCAGTAGCAGTATATTTAGGAACAGTGTATTAGCTGGTGTAAAAAACACATCTTCCCCTAATGCCTGTAACGTTGTCACCATATTTATTATGGTAAAGTTCTGGTAACCACAGCTGCCATTTTACCATAATTTAACATTTTTCCTGTGTATGATTTCTGTGAAGGATTGGTTGGTTTCACAGAGACTGTTTCTCATAGTTTGTTGCCTTAGATAGAGGCGTGGTCTGATTACACAGATCAGTTTAAACTCAGGTTGAGCCTGCGAAGGACACTGGGTGTGGCTCCATTCAGGGAGCAAAATGGTGGCTGCCGTTGATCTAAATAGTTTCTCCTGCTCTTCGGTTACAGTCGGTACTAGATCATGTTATGGCAGGCCTTCTACAGCTTCAGGGAGAACCTGTGACATAGAAGATTTTATATTTATTTTAGTTGAATGAAGAGCAAATGCTCTGAGGTAAATTATACTGTAACATTTGAACTGTACTTCAGTGTTGATGTAATTGTGCTCACAGTTCATGTTGTGACATGTTAGGAACAGAAGAAAGAAAATTCTGTCACTGTACAGATTTAGAAAAATGTATTACCACAAAACTAATATCAATCTTGTATATATGATTATGCAAGCATTGCAATGTTTAATTAGGTTAGATTATATTTAAAGATTATAACTGAAAGCCTGAATCTACTCATTGTACTTGAACTTGCAGAGTTATTAAAGAACATAAAAGGGGGGGGGGGGGGCTCAAAATAATGTTTATTACTGAGCAATACAGACAAACCAACGGCCACATGAGGGCGATAAAGTGCAATTGTTCAAATGCAAAAGAGAGAGAGAAAAAAAAAACATTTTAAATGGGGCACATTTTGACAGAATACATGGACATCAGTGAGGATTTTCACTCTCTTTTTTTTCCTCTAGTCGGATCATTTTGGAGATGTGCTGAAGCAAATGGGTGTGAAAGATGGAGAAGGCATCAGCTTCAAACACTTCTGGGGCCTGATCCAGAACTTGGCCACAACCCAGCATGGTCTGCTCAGCCAAGAGAAGTTGTCCAAATGCACCTGCCTTTTACTATGAGCTGCAGACTTCATCTGCATCTGCCACTAAGATCTGGTCTCTCTGCATCTCTGCATTTATCCAGAACCACTCATCTCCAGACAAAACACTAACTTTCCTTCCTAAACATTCCAATAAAATGCTGACAAAATAAACATCAAGATGTCTTTATATTAATTTTTTTTACATTGTGTCAAGCATTACAGTGATCATCTCTCTTCAATCAAGTATCAAGTAATCAAGTATATCAAGTAAATCGTAATATACAGACAAGTTAACTAACTACTTCATATTCCACAATTAACCTGGAGTTCAATTTGTTTTACTTGCAAGTAAAGTTACAGCTTCCCACAGTGTTTCTCAGTAAAAAAAAAAAAAAAAAAAAAACTTTCATTTTTTCTTTTTAGTATTATTATTATTTTTTGTAATAACACTACATTTAAACTTACTGCCATAATAGTCTAAAGTATGTTTATGTTTACAGGCAGACATGTACTGAGTGGTTTTGGCAAACAAAAACAACATCAACAACTTTTATTTATATTTTGTAATAGCCTACTGTTTTTGTATGGCCAAAAATCAATAACACCCTGAATTATTGTTTAATAAAATTCACATAAAAAAAACATCCCTTGTTTTTTTCTGATTTATAACCAATTGTAATTTTCATTTTAGAATCAGCTGTCACTGTGCAACACAAATATTAACAAATCTGTCTTACTGTAAAGACTAAGGTCCTTTCTGAGAAAAAAACAAACAACGCAACTACAGAAAGATGATCAGGTCTTAATATTGTTATATCTGTTTTAAAAACTGCTGAATAAGGTTACATGTAAATACTTTTTTTCTTTTTTTTTTTTTTTTTTTTACAGTGTAGGTTTGCATGAGAACTTTGTCTTCGCCACACACACACACACACACACACACACACACACACACACACACACACACACACACACACACACACACACACACAAAACCTATGTGGTCTGAATGCATTTCCTTTTCTCTTGTATTGTAAAATGCCTACAGTATATGTTTTAAAGGCAGTTCTACACTCAACTCGTTGACTCTGACTCAACGAGCTCTGCTGCAAAAATTCCTATGTTCCTGTATAGCTGTACCGGTACAAATGGCAAATAAACTTTCAACTTTCAACTCAACTCAACTCAACTCAACTCAACTCAACTCAACTCTATAGACCTTAAGATGATAAATTTGAGTATTCCTTCTTGCAGCTGTTGCTTGATCTGTCTTAATTTGCATTTAGACATTAAGCTAGGATGGTCACAGGCGAACAGACCTAAGATTTCTTAATTCAGTACTGTAATGAACAAATTCACCACAGCAAATTTTCACAGGAGTAGACACTCACCACTTTTTTTTTTCTTCACCACATATTCTGTCTAAACTACTCCACAGAATTAGCATCTTGGTCTGTGAACGTTTATCTTGTCAGCCTATTTGAATGAACACTTTTGCATGCTTTTTGCATCTTTAGTGAAAATGAACCATATATACTGTCTCAAATTTAAAGTATTGTATTTTTTAAGGTAAACACCCTACATTAGATATACCAGTAGTGCACTGCCCTGCAAAAAAAACTCTTCCGATTGAACAATAATCATTGATTTCGGTCAAATATAGGGGGCCCAAGTAATTAATGTCAGTCTCCAGTGCAGTACATACATTTATCCATAAACTTTGGGCCGACCAATGGAGGTGGAGCTGAACAAGGTGGCAACATCGCAGGCCCGGAAGTCCAAGGCAATGCCACCGGCTTGAGGGACCGAAGCAGTAATGGGAGCCTGGCGGAGCCAAGGCAAAGCCAAAGGGCTGACAAGCCAAGGTGGAGACGTGAGCCTGGAGGCCTGAGGTATAGCCAAGGGATCTACCTCACAAAGCCGAACTGGTGGTGAAGAGGTGCAAAGCCGGAGAGCTGGAGAGAGTCAGCGGTAAGGGGGGAGCTGAGAAAAACTAATTTGGATAATTTCACGGGTTACTTGGAGCGAGTTCAAGGGTGGAGACAAGGATGGGACATTGAAGAGTAAGTGAGTAATGACTTTGGTTGAGAGTTAACTTGAATGAATGGATGATACCTGGGATATATCTGACTGCAAAAATCTCTAAATCCATCTGACATTTCTCTTTTAAATTAGCTTTTTTTTTTATCAGGCTCCTATGTTTAGGTTCAGTAATTTAACTTTAATGGCAATGAAAAGGTTATTGAAATGTCTTATTTTCAAAAACGTCACTTTAGTCAATGCATTAACACATTGTATTTCTCTGCAAAACCAGCTAAGTGTCATAAACAGAAGAGGACAGACGAGGTAAGTGATTAATAATAAAACTTTATTTGCAGGAGTGGATGAGAAGAAGGGAGGCGACACAGGTAAGTCAACAGGCAATAGATGATTCGATGCAGACTTAGCTGGCTGGTGACACAGTGTTTCTCTGTGCAGGTGAACGGCTGGTGAGCAGACGAACAGGAGATCACAACAGAAGACGAGGAACAGATGGCAGACTTAAGACTAAAGACGGATCGGGTAGTTTAGGTAAGTCTCTCAGGTGAGTATGCAGGTAGGGTTTGTAGAGCTTTATCGTAGACGAGACCAGACAATGAGGTGAAGGGAATGATGGTCTAAATAAAGTGTGCTGATGAGAACATGCAGATGATCAGAACTCTGGTGAACGAGTGGGCGGAGTGTGGTAATCTGGTGCTGATGGCTGGAGTGATGGTGTTGCTAAATCTGTGACACTAAGGGACCTATCTTGCATCCAGCGCAATTGACTTTGTACACCGATGCATGTATCATTCCTATTTTGCACCCGACGCAGACGCACGTCGGTAAATTAGGGAATGAACTTGCGCTCCCAGGGGCGGTTCAGCGAAAAGAGGAGGCGTCTTTCGGCGCAAACGTTCCCTGGTGCCATTTTGTAGTTCCAGAAAACAATTCCGACACAGACCAGGAAAAACCTAGTTTAAAGTCAGTGACGCGTTATTCAGATGCTATTTTAAGGGCGCATGCTTGGCCGTAATGTAGCGTGTACACAACGTACAAACACTTTGCTTCTCTCATCTACACAGACGCTGGCAGCAGTTCCCATTTTTGCAAATCATACATATTTACAAGGAAAAATATTACCACACAAGGGAAATCATTGTGGTGTCCATAAAGATGTGAAAAAATAGGCATAAATCTAGCTTACACATTTACCCAAATTATTATACGCCTGTTTAACCAAATCTAATTTGGGTGGGTTTCTCCCATCCCCATACAATGTCACTTCTCTGTCTTTTACGGCCCTGACGAAAACGTCGGTCTCCTCGGCTGTGAACTGCTCCTGGCGTGCGCCTGGCAAATCCGCCGTTATAATAGCAACCCGCCATGGAACAAGCGTGCCTGCTTTTAAAGGGAATGTGAGATGACGCTCTGATTGGTTTATTTCACGTTACGCCCAAACCACACCTATGAGTAATGTAGCTACTTCAGACCAACCCATTTTAGATTTGCGTTTAGAAATCCGCCCTCAAAGTTACTTGCGTTTCGTGTTTGATACTTGCGTTTCAGATCGTTAAAATAGGGCCCTAAGTCCATGTGGGCCTTTTTTTCTGTGCAAAAACCTCCTAGTCCAGCTCGTAAACAGTAACAAAATCACTACTGCCATGTCCGTATCGTATTCAGATCCAAGTGCTCACAGGGGACCCAAGTTCGAATGTGACTCGGGGTCGTTTCCCGATCCCACCCTATCTCTCTCCAGTCACTCTTCACTGTCCTTTCTGAGTAAAGGTAAAAGGCTAAAAAATATAGTCAAAAAATTATTCACACAGTATAACTGTCACAGTTCTGTTCTGTCTGAGTGTTTTTGTCACTGGTCACATGTTTTCCTTTGTTCTGTTTTCCCGCCACTCCTTGGTTTCCATGGTTACCCTCATTAGTTAATTTGTATCACCTGGTTTCTCGTTAGTCTTGTCAGCTGTGTCTTGTTTCCCTGATCTGTTCTCCCTTGTATTTAAACCCTGAGTTTTGCCTTGTTCAGTGTCGGTCAATGTTTAATGTTAGGTTCCTGTTCTGAGCACACGCTCCCTGTTTTTGTGTATCTGTTATATTTGAGAATTAAAACCTTGGAATACTTCATCTTCGAGTTTGCCTCCTACTTCATCTACCCTGCAGCCTGACAATAACCATGACACAAAATGACAGCACATTTTGATTAGATAACAACAAACAGAAGGCAAATAGAAGACTTATACAACTATACAATAACTACACCGCTATGCTCAAAAAACGTAAAAATGTATAATATATTTTAAAATATAATAACCTATATCCAATATTAAATAAATATATTAAATAAATATATAAACGCGCTGAAAAACTATCCTCCCCCATGTTTAAAGATAGTGGCCCACCCTTCTCGGGAACTTGGGTATAAAAACCGAACTTCCCAGTGGTAAATATAACTTGAGAGGGCATTCATGTCCAATTTTTAACTAGGAATCTCGTATTTATGATAATTCCGATAGCACATGAAGGCAGCATAATTCAAGCCTTGGCATGTCTTTAACCAGAACACCATCAAGTATTTTAAGGTTGAGCATGCAAGCTCATCGATTCAGCAGGAACCAATCAGCCATCCTGTGCCATCTAGAGTTTCATGACATAACTTTGTATAATTATAGTTATTGTTCTTGGTGGGAATGGACCTTAACAGGTCAGTTAATTTATGATAGCATGGACAGAGAACACGTTTCACATTTCAGTATATCATTATTGTCAATATCAACTAAGATAATTTATTTTATTTACCAAAATTGGCAATGATCCATTGAGGTAAAAATATTATAAAGCTTTTTGAAGCTGGATGTGACAACATACGTACTGTGATAAAGGTCTATTCTTAGCCTTGGACTTGCACATTTATTGACTCTATTGCCTTTGCAGTGTAATCATTGTTGTTGATATTATCACCCTGTGATTTTAGGGCAGCTTTAAACCAGGAAATATTTTTTGGGCTTCTTTTTGGTGTAATTTTATATATTTTAAAATAATTTTTAGTCATATGTATTTCTAAAATACTTTGGTTTGGTCTGTTGCTCAGCAGATAGGGTCAGGGACAAATGATACAAATTTTACATATCAATAAATACTAACATATAAGCAGCATATAATACTAACATATATATATTTTTTTTATTTTTTTTTAGCCTCTGTTCAACAAGCTATTTTAAACTATGACTCATCATTAGTGCTATAAGACCACAGTGGCATTTCATGTACAAATATAGTAACATAAATGTCTGCAAAGCTCATATGGAACCTTTGAACTGCTAGGTGTCAATTATTCATGTCAAAAACAACATCAGCTTTATCAAGTTGTGATATTAGTTTGGCATAAAACTGGTTG
Source organism: Leuciscus idus (assembly GCA_021554675.1). NCBI lineage: Eukaryota > Metazoa > Chordata > Actinopteri > Cypriniformes > Leuciscidae > Leuciscus > Leuciscus idus. The sequence continues at coordinate 15,428,894 of CM038628.1, forward strand.
TAAATAGCCTTATATTCGCTCCATCATACTAATTGTTTTTTCGTGTGAACACAATCTATCAGCATTTGTTTCTTAAAGGATAGTTCATGCGACAAGGAAAATCATAAAATTAAAGAAACATGAACTGAAATTTGAAATCAAGAAGTTTGAAATCACACCCATACTCTAATTCACTATTACTCCACTAGTAAAGCCCACTTAAAGGAGTGAATGAAAATGTGTGAGCAAATTCAGACACAGATTCTTTTTTTAATTGATTATAAAATTTGAATTAAGGTTTATACATGCTACTTTCCATGACAGAGTTCAAGATCAATCTTTTCACTACTGCTTGTGCTGCCAATTTGCTAAGTTTCAAATGATTATTAAACAGCAATCACAAACTAAGCAAAAGCAGCAGCCCTTCCAACACACTCTGTGTCTGAATTTGCTCACACATTTTCATTCACTCCTTTAAGTGGGCTTTACTAGTGGAGTAATAGTGAATAAGAGTATGGGTGCGATTTCAAACTTCTTGATTTCAAATTTCAGTTCATGTTTCTTTAATTTTATGTTTTTTTTATGACTATCCTTTAAGAAACAAATGCTGTTGTGATAGATTGTGTTCACACGCAAAAACAATTAGTATGATGGAGCGAATATAAGGCTATTTACAACCAGTTTTATGCTAAACTAAAATCACAACTTGATAAAGCTGATGTTGTTTTTGACATGAATAATTTACACCTAACAGTTCAAAGGTTCCATGTGAGCTTTGCAGACATTTATGTTACTTGTACATGAAATGCCACTGTGGTCTTATAGCACTAATGATGAGTCATATTTTAAAATAGCTTGTTGAACAGAGGCTAAACATTTTTTTTTTTTAAACCAGTAGCAGCTTTGATGACTACTTTAAATTGGGCTGCTTATATGTTAGTATTTATTGATATGTTAAATATGTATCATTTGTCCCTGACCCTATCTGCTGAGCAACAGACCAAACCAAAGTATTTTAGAAATAAATATGACTAAAAATTATTAAAAAAATATATAAAATTACACCAAAAAGAATCCCAAAAAATATAGAGTTCCTGGTTTAATGCTGCCCTAAAATCACATGGTGAGAATGCCAACAACAATGATGACTCGGCAAAGGCAATAGAGTCAATAATGTGCAAGTCCAAGGCTAAGAATAGACCTTTATCACAGTACGTATGTTGTCACATCCAGCTTCAAAAAGCTTTATAATATTTTTACCTCAATGGATCATTGCCAGTTTTGGTAAATAAAATAAATTATCTTAGTTGATATTGACAATAATGATATACTGAAATGTGAAACGTGTTCTCTGTCCATGCTATCATAAATTAACTGACCTGTTAAGATCCATTCCCACCAAGAACAATAACTATAATTATACAAAGTTCTGTCATGATTCTCATGAAACAGATTGCACAGGATGGCTGATTGGTTTCTGCTGAATCGATGAGCTTGCATGCTCAACCTTAAAATACTTGATGGTGTTCTGGTTAAAGACATGCCAAGGCTTGAATTAGCTCACTGTTAACTTCAATAGTGCTTACAGACAGCATATATATAACTAAGATTACAGTAGGAGATAGGATCCTTTATGTTTTTATCTTATCTTTATGTTTTATGTTTTATCTTTATGTTTCAATTTTGCTCAGCTCTTTTTATTCAAAAGCATTTTTCTTTGTATTTTGTTTTATTAAAGCATTCACAAACCCAGACCTGTGGAATTGTTTTTGGTGAATAGAAACTACCTGAAACTGTCAGACAGCTGGCCTGCAAATATACTATGTATACTGAAACTGTCAGACAGCTGCCCTGCAAATATATTTTTAGAGATATAGTTTACCAACATAGCCTACTTTAGTGGACATAACTTATGAAGTAAAAAAAAAAAAAAGTCAAGTAAAGTAACTGCATTGGCCCACAGTATAGATAGCATCTGGTTTAAGCACTAGTGGAGGGAAGGTAAGGCCAGATTGTGAAGCTATTACAGGGTATTGCTAAGTGATTCTGCAAAATATAATAAGATAAAGAAATAATTTAATAAGAAAATAAGATAAATTTGAATGCTCATTTAGTCCAATTTGAACAAAATTAACACTTTGAAGGCCCAGAAAGGTAGGAAAGACATCATTAAAATAGTCAATGTGACTACAGTGGTTCAACCTTAATTTTATGAAGCGGCGAGAATACTTTTTGTGCCCCCCCCCCCCCAAAAAAATAAATAAATAAAAGACTTTTGTAACCCAGGTTACCAGTGGACAGAGACAAAATGCACTTCAAATGAAAAAAACAGAGTTAACCCTCTGAGGTCGAGAAACGCGCCGACGCGTTTTGCTGGATTTTTTTCACATAGCAGCAACATAAACTTAAATTACTCTGTCATTTATGGTTATACAGAAAAAATAAAAATAAAAAAAATAATCTGTGATATTTCTACTTTTGTATGTGTCCACTTACAATCAAATCAAAACATTGTGCTTTTGTAAAATAAAGAAAATAAACAGGGTGTGCGTTCTGCCTCTCCGTCGCGGTGAACTTTTTTTTCTTGAGCACGTCTATAAACTGAAACATAACTCAGCGAATACTTCTCACACATTTATGAGCCATATACCTTTATACACATTTAAGTGTGTACTTTTAAATGATCGGATTCAATCTGAAAACAAATATTCTCTGTTTAAGTAATTTGTATAAAACCAACAGGATGTCCAGTATCTCAAACGCTTGCTAATTACTTTTTAATTCGACCACGCCCACTCGCGCAAAATAGATTCACATGCAAATCTCCACATGGGACGCGAACGCCCTCCTTACCTCAAACACAAAACACCAAAACACTTCACAAGTCTCTGCTTTTCGTCGAGTTTGGAAGACACGTCTGAGCTTACATTGGATTTAACTCAGAAGAAGAAGAACGCGATTTGAAGACAAGAAAGATGTAAGGTAAGAAATTCTTACTTATTAGTTTATGGTATTGTTGCATAAACTTCACATTGCAGTTGAACTGTTGCTAGATATATGGTGAATATTATACTATTTAGACCCGTGTTTCCTGTTAAATACTGTTTGTGGATATCTGCTCAAACATAGATATGTATAACCATAATGTTTAATATTTTGGAGCGCGATGGCGTTTGAATGTATCATATTTTGGAGCGCGCTGTGGGTTTGAATGTATCATATTTTGGAGCGCGCTGTGCGTTTGAATGTATCATATTTTGGAGCGCGATTGCGTTTGAAAGGAAAAATGCACCAAACATTAGGCTTTATGTTTTTACTATTATCTCATTTCATATCATCATAACGAATGGAAACATTTGAAGTAACATATGATAATCAATATATTTTTCTCTAGCGTAGTTGTTCTTGAAATCTTTTGGAAGATTTAATTTATTGTTATTATTATTTTATGCAGCACTGCGTAGCCTATGCCTACAAGGCACAACAAACCTGGTGTTCATTATATATTGTTGGAAACGTGTGTGTGTGTGTGTGTATTCTGTGAATTTTAAAAAGAAATTTTAACCAGAAAAATCTAAAATCTATTCCCAAAATCGTGCAGCCCTAGTTTCTCTTGATATCAGTATGTTCACAGTTTTTTCTTTTTTTTTTTCTTTCAGGGACCAGATGCAACTGAGTCCTGCTGACTTCAACATTCACATGAGTCTCTGTACATGAACATGGTAAAGTGAAAATCAAACACCTTGGAAATGAAAGGTATGTACAATGTTTTTAGGAATGGCACAAAGGTCTCTGTCTTTGGATCATTGTTTTCAATGTGCTCTTTTGTCATTTGTATTTTTGGATTGTGTTGTGTTGTAAATAAATCCAAACAATCTAAAAGCCATTCTTTTTTAAATCTCCTCATTCTTTGTGCAAGGTTGCTCTGAATGACAGGGCCTGATCGCTCCTAATAGGGCAGTTAGGGGAGTGTCTTTGTCTTTCTCAGGTGTGAAAAGCTTACATATTCATGAGATGATCACGCCTCTTCGCATATGGCTTTGTCACACAAAACACGTCTTAGAAATTTTAAATCAATATATTGTCTTATCTGAATGAGCAGTCAGGGTGATTTTCACATAGTTTTGGAGCAAATATTCGAGGCTATGTCATACAATTTTCAAAAGTCTTGTGAAGAAATAATCAGTATGGGTTTCATGGCCTTATTTCACTGAGAATTTTTTTTTTGTATTTTCACAAACCACGCATAAATGTCATTATCTCAAAACTACAAACTTTTACATACATGCTGCTGATATATTATTGTAGCAGAGTTTGTGCTGAATACAGTGTAATTAGACTTTAGCCATGAAAATGTCACTAGTAACAGAAAAAAACACAAATGTCAGAGCATGTCAGACCACCTCCAGGGCCCAGAAAACAGCTCAGACCTCAGAGGGTTAAAGTATGAAAGCTGCTTTCAGATCAAATATAAGACTGCAAACAAATTAATTAATTATACAGAAATGGAGAAATATAAAATATTGAATGTTATAAATATGTCCAATAGCGTTATCTCCCTTTACATAAGCCTCCAATGAGATCGCATTTTGAATGACGTCATGGAAAATTCTGCTATCGCGGCACTTTTAGAGAGCAGCGCATTCTAGAACTTTCTTTTCTTCGTGAACCTCTGACGCGAGCAGATGCTTGTTTTGCTTCGGCAGATTTGAAGCTCTGATTTGAGTCGAGAACTGATGTAAGAGTTGTTTAAGTAAGGAATAATTGACTTCAGGCCGTTGAATTATTAGAAAAATAATGCACTTTATTTTTACAATAATGTGCATTATTTTTCTAATAATTCAACGGCCTGAAGTCAATTATTCCGCTTATACTACAGTTACCACACCTCGAAACATTGTTCAGATTATGTATTTCAAGACGTTTGTTAAGTTTTTGTCATTTTAAAATGCTCTTGAATATAGGACTAATTTCTTACGCATCTAATCCCATGCCTCCGTTGCTAATTCCAAAACGTCATTTTAGAGTTAGTAACGGAGGTTTGAGCCGCTGATAGCAGACTAATGCTGGGGACACACGACTAACTGACACATTCTCTGACTGTTTTCATCGACTGCAGCAGATTTTAAACACCGACTTTGAACACAGACTGAACGCGCTGAACACGCGTTTGGACATGATCAGTCATAAGTATCAAATTACATTCATTATGCAGTTATTAATGCAGTTATTAGAGAGAGATGTTGCAATAATGAGACAGAAAAGCATGTGCGTCAATATTATTTATTTATTAATTCAATTCGTTTTAATTAATTCGTTCATTCTTTTTTTTTCATTATTGACAGATGACAGTAGACTATAGCCAAATAAATTAAACACAAAGCCCTTTTAACAAGTAGACCTATCAATAATTATTTATTTGTTATATTATCTGCAATAAAAATCCGTATTGATTATAGATAGGACTATATACTTTATTGTCACGTTTTGGGTTTGTTCTTGTCATGTTCCTGCCATGTCTTGTCATTGGTTAATTGTCTGATCATTGTTCACAGGTGTCCCTTGTTTTGTCATTAGTCTGTGTATTTAAGCCCTCATGTTTGCCATGTGTCTTTGTCAAGTATTGTTTCATGTAATTCTACTGTAGTGTAAGTTTCATGTTCATACCACAGTTTTTGTTTTCATGCCACGTCATGTTTTTGTTTCATGTTTTATTTTAGTTACAATAAACTGCACTTGGGTTCTCATTTCTCAACTTGCCTCCAGTGGATCCCTTATTACAGAATACTTGACCTACAACAATGAACCCAGCGGTTGCCCTCCTGAACCTACGCCAGGGGAATTTTCCCATTGAAACGTATGTGGCAGAATTTTGTGAACTCTCTTACCTGGTGGATTTTAATGATGTGGCGCTCAAGGACATTTTTAGGGTAGGTTTAAATGAGCCTGTTTGCTACCAGCTACCTGGGGGAAAAATCCACTGGTCCTTGGCCCAATATATTGACTGCCCTATTATTGAGCGGTTCCTCATTTACTGTGGGTTTTGAGGAGAAGCCCCACAAACCCACAGTATCTGCCAAGCCTGAGCCACTTCACGTCATGCCTGCCAAGCCTGAGCCACTTCACGTCATGCCTGCCAAGCCTGAGCCACTTCACGTCATGTCTGCCAAGCCTGCCAAGCCTGAATTTCTTCATGTCATGTCTGCCAAGCCTGAATCTCTTCACGTCATGTCTGCCAAGCCTGAATCTCTTCACGTCATGTCTGCCAAGCCTGAATCTCTTCACGTCATGTCTGCCAAGCCTGAATCTCTTCATGTCACGTCTGCCATGTCTGGGTCTCTTCACGTTACGCCTGCCAAGTCCGAGCCTGTGCCGAGCCAGAGCCTGTTCACGTCACGTCTGCCGAGCCAGAGCCTGTTCACGTCACGTCTGCCGAGCTAGATCCTGTTCACGTCACGACTGCTGAGACTTTTCACGTCATTTCTGTTCTGGAGTCGTTGTCTGTTCCAGCCCATAACCCCATAGCTGTCCCCAAGAAAATTTTGGGGGGGGGGGCAGTAGGGTCCTTGATAGGACCATGGAGGCCGTGCCGCCATGGCCACCCGAACTGTCTGGTCCACCCTGGCCACCCGAACTGTCTGGTCCACCCTGGCCACCCGAACTGTCTGGTCCACCCTGGCCACCCGAACTGTCTGGTCCACCCTGGCCACCCGAACTGTCTGGTCCACCCTGGCCACCCGAACTGTCTGGTCCACCCTGGCTTCCTGCACTGCCGGATCCGCCCTGGCTTCCTGCACTGCCGGATCCGCCCTGGCTTCCTGCACTGCCAGGTCCGCCCACGCCTTGCCACGGCCCAGGTCCGCCCACGCCTTGCCACGGCCCAGGTCCGCCCACGCCTTGCCACGGCCCAGGCCCGTCCACGCCATGCCACGTCCCATGTCCTGTCCCCCTGCACGGGCCTGGCCCACCATCCCTCCCCCATGACCTCCTCCACTCCACCACCCTCCTGGTCTTATCTTGTGTTTTGGTTTTGTTGGGCGTCGGGAGACGCCCTTAGAGGGGGGGATTCTGTCACGTTTTGGGTTTGTTCTTGTCATGTTTCTGTGTCATGTCTTGTTTCCATGTCTGTCATGTGATCCTGCCATGTCTTGTCATTGGTTAATTGTCTGATCATTGTTCACAGGTGTCCCTTGTTTTGTCATTAGTCTGTGTATTTAAGCCCTCATGTTTGCCATGTGTCTTTGTCAAGTATTGTTTCATGTAATTCTACTGTAGTGTAAGTTTCATGTTCATACCACGGTTTTTGTTTTCATGCCACGTCATGTTTTTGTTTCATGTTTTATTTTAGTTACAATAAACTACACTTGGGTTCTCATTTCTCAACTTGCCTCCAGTGGATCCCTTATTACATTTATTTATTAAAATTAAACTGCATGTTTCTATTGATTGTGAAGCTAGACATTGAAAATTGCAGATCAAGCACATGGGGCTAAATGCTTTTTCTTGTTATGAATTGTATCCTATTTTCCGTTATTACAGTTGACTACGCGAAGTGATATGGAACTGTAATGCGGTCAAGACCTGCCTGGAACTACTTTAGCCGTGCATTTCCCTGAAAATAATGCACACCTTAGAACGTTCGTCAACCAATCAGATTCAAGCATTCAACGGCCCTGTAGTATAAATGCCTCTAAATCATTTATATGATGACGATGTAGAAATAAGTAGCAGTTAAAATGAGTTGAAGTGATATGATTGTTCACGTTATGTGTTGACCGCATGTCAATGACGCAATATTAGCGCTAGTTTAAAGCTAATAGTGTGTGTCGTGTGTGTATATATCTCTAACTAAGGATTCAGAGAGAAGCAGTTTATGCTTGAGAATGACATTTTGAGAACGTGTATCATCTGGAACTTCCTGGGTTCTTCCAATGTACATGTAAACGAGTTCCTTGGTGAGTTAATATAGTTTCAATAATTTCAGTATTGTTCAATAAGGATCATTAAGTGTGTTACATCAAGTTATTGTTTATTTGGTGCAGTATTAATGGCAAATACAGCCTTAAGTGTAAAATGAAAGATGTAATTAGGCATTTATGTGAAATTAATGCCATGAAATGCAATGTGTGTGTTAAATAAGATGCTTACAAGCAAGTATGCAAAATGTATTTATTGCACAGACAATTTATTGCATAAAGACAATTTATTGTACAGAGTCCTATAAATGGACATCATTTGCTGTGTTTTATGAGAAGTTGTGTATAATCTGAATTGATTTGTATATAGTGTCGAATGCTAATTGTTGTTTTTTTGGCCTTGTGTCTTCAAGGCCAGGTTTTTTTGTTGTTCTGCTTTTGTTTCCATGTGAGTGCTGTGATGTCCAACTGATGAGTGTGATCCATTCTGCATGTGAATCGGACGAAGTGTGAATCATTCCTGAATAATGGATTGTCTCAGCTCTTCCTGTGTGCGTAACGGTGGGGTTGGACTGGCGAGCCGCCCATTTAACGAATCCTTTGATTTTCCTGAGAAACCGAAGCCGAAACTGAACTTGCTCGTCTTTGAACGGTAGGATTAGAATCACACATCAATTTATTCTGTTCTATCCAGGGCAGAATAGGACGACTGAATTAAGTGCCTCACGAACTTTTGGACTGAGTTTACGAACTGATCTGTTCATTGAGAAACATCAGACTTTTGGACTTTCTGAGTATTTACGTTCAGAGTGAACGCAATTTTGTTTTGTTTTGTTTGTTTCATTTTCTGTTGTTTTCCTTACGCCTGTGTGAGGTTATATGGGTCCATGTTCAACTAATTGATTAATCATTACAATCTAACAACAAGGTAAAAAAAAAAGAAAAGAACATATAAATTCAAACTTGTTCTTACCTCATCCTTTTGTTTGAGTATTCACTGCTGTTGCACCATCTCTCTCCCCGGACGAACCTAATCTTTTGAGCCCACTGGTCCGTTAGTAAAGTTGACACAAATTTATCACGTGTAACGGGTTACACTTTATTCAACAATTTCTTCTCTTCCGTATCAGTCTCTCCGACATGTGTTCATGAGAGCACCAGGACGCATGCATGCGTGTGGTGATGACGCAGGAGCTGGCATTCTGACATATGACCCCGAAACACAGGGCTGTGTATACAAGCAGAGGAAGACGCATGCTCACGCTGTGCAATTCATGCAATTAAATGCAATTCATCCTCTGTGTCGAATTCTGCAGACATAGTTATGAACTGTTTTAAATTGAGTGTGAGTCTTCCTATGCTTGTAAACACATCCCTGCATTTCCGGGTCAAATGTCAGAACGCCAGCTCCTGCGTCATCACCACACGCATGCGTCGTGGTTCTCTCGTAAATGCGTGAATACATAGCATTTCATAGCTTAGGCCCAAAAAATGTGTTACACTAACATTAGAGGAATTGTCATAGCCACATCAGGGTGTCACAGAATCCGCCACACCATCCTTCACGCCCTCAGCACCAGACTCTTACACACGCTCCCAAGTCTGCGTCTGCCAGTCTCCAGTCCTCCAGCCACTTCTATCCATAACCTGCAACAGATAAGACTTTGATTCCCATGCCAGTATCACCATTTCTATCTGAAGTCAAGAGACTCACCTGTTAATAACCTGTGTCCTTTAATAAACTCCGTTCAGATTTTACCTGTGTATGCTATCTTCTGTTCCGTGACAGGGCATATCATTTGTACCACAAACATTCGACACTCACAAACACAATCATCATATAGAGGCAACAAATTGCATGACAAATTTTTTATCATCTCAGTTGTAAAATCAATGGTAAGAAACGGAAAAATCATCAAGTAAAATAATATTATGTTTTTAAAGAAACAATTCGTATTTTACATACTTGTACTTTAAAATGTTTAATGTTTAAAAATAACAATATTTTTGCTATTGCTGATTTTACTAAGAAGTTATTGTTACGATACTATTTGACTATTTGTGGAAGACTGAATCGTTGCATAACTTTTATGCTTAATATTCTTGATATTCTGTCTAAAACTTAGTTTGAAAGTAAAATAATTTAAATAAATATCACTTAATGAGGCTCTTTTTGCAAAATACTGGCTGAAGCAAGATCTTTGCTTGCTGGTTAAACCACACTCGCTGAAGCAAGTTAAACCACAGCGCCCTGCAGAAAATCAAGCATAAACCAGCACAAATTCCTTGTTGGTCCAAGGTTAAAACTGGTATAGTGCTGGTCTGATAATACTACAGCTAAAACTGTTAGGAAAGAACTTAATTTAGATACAGTGCTGAATTTCTTATACAAAGATCCAGACAAAACTATTATTTTCATGGTAGCAGACCTAGCCATTTATTGGCTTTAAGACTACTTAATAGAAAATAAAAGTTTCTTTTAGTGTGAACTATACAGCTCTAACTCTGAATGTGAACCTACACCCTATACTTCCTTTTTATCTACTCTTACTCTTCCGCATCTGTCAGAATCAGACTCTGAGTTCTTAGCTAGATCTACAGTACCAGTCAAAAGTTTGGAAACATTACTATTTTTAATGTTTTTGAAGAAGTCTCTTATGCTCATCAAGCCTGCAGTTAAAAAACAAAACAAAACAAAAAACAGTAATATTATGAAATATTATTACAATTTAAAATAATGGTTCTCTTTTTTAATATATTTTAAAATGTAATTTATTTTTTGTGATGCAAAGCTGAATTTTCATCAGCAAGTACTCCAGTCTTTGGTGTCTTATGATCCTTCAGAAATCATTCTAATATGATGATTTGATACTCAGTTATTATCAATGATAATAACAGTTGTGCTGTTTAATATTTTTTTTTTGGAATACTTTTTTCAGGATTCATTGATGAGTAAAACGTTAACAGCATTTATTCATTAAAACAGCATTTATTCAAAATAAAAACATTTCTAACAATATAAATCGTTACCATCACCTTTTATCAATTTAACGCATCCTTGTTGAATTAAAGTACTAATTTCTTAAAAAAAAAATAGTTATTGTTCCCAAACTTTTGAACGGTAGTGTATATTGTTACAAAAGATTTCTATTCTAAATAAATACAGTTCTTTTGAACTTTTTATTCATCAAATAATCCTGAAAAAAGTATCTCAGGTTATAAAAAAAATATTAAGCAGCACAACTGTTTCCAACATTGATCATAAATCAGCATATTAGAATGATTTCTGAAGGATCATAAGACACCAAAGACTGGAGTACTTGCTGATGAAAATTCAGCTTTGCATCACAAAAATAAATTACATTTTAAAGTATATTAAAAAAGAGAACCATTATTTTAAATTGTAATAATATTTCATAATATTACTGTTTTTTTTATTTATTTATTTTTTAACTGCAGGCTTGATGAGCATAAGAGACTTCTTTCAAAAACATTATAAATAGTAACGTTTCCAAACTTTTGACTGGTACTGTATATCACTTGTTGAATTAGAATCATCGGTCAGAGGTATGAGCAAGGGGAAATCCCCAGGCCTAGATGGCATACCAGTTGAGTTCTGCTTGACCTTCTGGGCCTAGTTGGGTTCATCTATGCTAGACATGATGCAATATTCAATTGATCAAGGATCCTTTCCGGAAAATATGAACATGGCTATTATATCTCTTCTGCTAAAAAAGATAAAGACTCTACATTATGTTATAGTTATCACCCACTCTCTCTAATTGGTACAGATGTTAAAATATATGCGAAAGTTTTAGCCTGCCTCTCTTTAGATGCATTGAAAGCATTCGACCATTTAGAGTGGAACTATAAGTGGGCAGTGCTAGATCACCTAGGTTTTAGCTCCAACTTTATAAATATGATTAAAATCTTGTATGTTAATCCCTCAGCTACCATTCTTACTGGCCAGGTATGTTCACAATCTTTTCTGATTGGAAGAGGTACTCGTCAGGGTTGTCCTCTTTCACCTTTACTATTTGCTCTATCTTGTAAACTTCATTTTGGCCCTATCATTACACATTTTATTTCTACTTGGAGAATGGTGACCAGAAAAATAAAGCCAAATTTGATTTGGCATTGTCATTCACCTTTGTTCCATAATAATATGTTTTTATCAGGAAAGAAACCAATTCATTGTCCACAATGGGTTAAATGTAAAGTAAATTGATTTGGTGACATTTATGATGACAAAGGGCTGAAATCATTTTAAGATATTATGGCTCTCTTTAATTTATCAGGAACTTCCTTTTTCATGTATCTTCGCATTAGATCTGTGCTTCGGGCATATGGAGTTCCTTGGGATTCACAATTACCTGTACATCCCTTCCGAAAGATAATTCTTCCAACTGATAATTCTGTTATTTCTGCCTCAGTTATTTACTCTTTTCTCCTCAAAAACTCATACAAACATACAGTACATCTAGTAGTCTAAGGTTATCAGTGAGGACATACTAACTTTATTCACAGAGCAAATTTGGGAGACAATCACATCATTCTTGGAAAACACAAATCATCAGATGATCCATTGGAAACTTCTGTACAGACTTTACCTATCCCCTTTAAAACGTTTCTATATGCATTTGTCTCCTTCCTTGAATTGTAATTTATGTCCGCAGAGAGCATTTGGTACATAAAAAAAAAAAGTTTTTCCCGTCCGTGAGGGAGCGGAGGAGTCGCCGCCGTTCGCCGTGGGCCGGAGCCTGCTGCCATCCGCCATGACGGGGAGGAGCAGGGAACGGGGGACTCCTGCCAACTGCCCGAACATGGAGGAGCCGTCACCGTCCACCAGGCGGCGAAGGAGTGTCGAGCCGTCCACCGAGGGCTATCCAGCGCCACCGCCAGGCACCGCGAAGAAGATCACCCAGCTGGTGGAGGGCCAGATGGCAGCGTGTTGTGGGAACCGGACCAAGATTTTTTTTTCCTCTCTCCCCTCTCTCGTCTCTGTCACCCCTCATGCTTCCGTCTCCTTTTCTCTCGCCTCGTCTGTCCATACCCCCAGGTACCGCAGCCGCCGTGTCTGGTCTCCCCGGAACACGGTCTCCCCGGAAACTGGTACCCGGGCGTGGCAGGAGGGACTGAGTAGAGCGCAGTCTCGTGGGTACCCCCCGGCCTGCGAGGGGCGATGGGGGTATGTGGCGAGCAGGACGAGGCCGAGGGCCGTGAGAGGGCGGCACGAGGCCGGTGGCATGATTACTGAAGAGCGACACCTGCGCGACGCACCGGTCTCGTATCTCTCACGGAGGAGTGGAAGCATAAAGGAGGAGCGACGACAGTGAAGAGCGAGAGAGGAACAGGCCTGAGTTTTATGTGATGTTTTGTTCCTGTTTGTGAGGCCAGCAGTCGTCCGTGAGGGGCTGCTGGCTTATACTTTCATTTTTGTATTGGCTTATTTATTTATTAAAATATTTGAATGTTCGCCGGTTCCTGCCTCCTTCTTCCCATAACATCTGAACTGCTTTACAGTAAATACTTTGTTCACAGTGTAGGTTCTCATGAGAACTTTGTCTTCACCACACACACACACACACACACACACACAAAAAAAACCCCTATGTGGTCTGAATGCATTTCCTTTTCTCTTGTATTGTAAAATGCCTACAGTATATGTTTTAAAGGCAGTTCTACACTTGTCCGTTGATAGACTTATAGGCTTCTTGCAACTGTTGCTAAGCCTGATCTGTCTTAGGCCTAGTCCACACGGACACAGGAATTTTTATAATCTGAGTTTTTCCTCCTGCGTTTAAAAAAAAATCCCATCCACACATGCTCGGTTTAAAAGAAATCTCTGCCTACATGAAAACGCAATAACACGCTATCACGCGCTGTCAAGAGCATGCCACACCAGCAGGCGGCGATATAACCCTAATCGTAAAGCCACGTTGGCCAATCAGAAGCCTGAATCAGAAGCAAAAACCCCGGTTTTACTGTCTACACGACAACACTGCAACCAGCGTTTCTGAAAATCCTCCCCCTGGCAGGGGTTTTCAAAAATGTTCGGTTTCAGTGACCTGATCCTGCATTTCCATGTGGACGAACGGCCGAGCCGCGTAAAAAAAGTCACGGTTATAAAAATCGTATCGGTTACTGACGTAACCTCGGTTCCCTGCGATGAGGGAACGAGTGTTGCATAAGCCTTAGCTTATGCTACGGGAAAGCCCCTTTTTCTCGAGAAGATTGAAGCCAAAATTATCCTATAATTTGTATAATTTAAAATGCACTTGCTGCAGCAGCAGACCTAAGCAAGACGGCTTAGCGCGCTTATTGGCTGCTCTGCGGCAACTGCTGCAACCTATGGAGAGGCAGCTGTGATGTACTGACCAATGAGGGCGCTTCACGCTCTTTGTAAGTCATGGCCCGCCAAAACGGGTGTGGCCAAGGCTATATAAACCGCGCCCTCCCATAGGTGCCTTGTTTTCATCGATGGAAGCGATAACATATCAGGGCACAAGCACGGCAAGGTTACGCAACACTCGTTCCCTCATCTCAGGGAACCGAGGTTACGTTAGTAACCGAGACGTTACGGGACGGGAACGGGAACGCTACGGGAACCCCGTGTAAAACACTGTGCGTGCTCAAAAAATACGTTCTCAGTCAGCGTCCCAGGGCAAGTGCCCGGGGCTCATAAGACGAGTAAGCTAATGTGAATGAATGGTGCTTAATACGTTATAGTCCAGATATGCCAGATCTAAGTCGGGCAGGTAACTGTAGCAACATGGTTAGACCGAAAACAGTCTAGCCTGTAAGGCGGGGACTTCTAGGTTGTAAAACCTGATAAATGTAGACGGGAAGCCCCGTCTTCAAGATCACTTCAAGATATCTTGAAGTGAAATCCCACTGGACCAAGCCCAAGAGGAGGCCATGCCTCTAGTAGAATGAGCTCTGACGCCCAGGGGGCAAGAGAGACCTTTGGACACGTAAGCCAATGAAATAGCATTGACTATCCAACGTGAAAGGCTCTGTTTAGTGGTAGTCAAACCTTTAGTGCGGCCACCAAAGGATACAAAGAGCTGTTCAAGTTGTCTGAAAACCACAGAATGCTCCACATAAATCCTAAGAGCCCAAACGGGGCAGAGAATGTTTGCGTCCCTTTCATCGTCAGATATAGGGAGAGCAGATAGGGAAATGACTTGCGTTCTGAAGGGAGTGGCAAGTATTTTAGGAACATAACCGTGTCTTGGTTTGAGGATGACTTTAGAGTCATTAGGCCCAAATTCAAGACAGGTAGCGCTCACGGAGGGCGTGTGCAGGTCACCCACACACTTGACTGAGGCGATAGCCATCAGAAAAATGCTTTTGAGTGAAAGATTTTTCAGATCTATTGTCTGCATTGGTTCAAATGGGTCACCTTTAATGTCGTCTAGGACCGTGGAAATGTCCCAAACGGGAACCGAAGGGGGCCGAGGGGGGTTTAGCCTCCTAGCTCCCCTGAGGAAGCGGACGACTAGATAGTTTCTCCCCAGTGACTGGCCAGACGCCGGCGTTACGAATGCCGCTATGGCTGACACATATACTTTGAGCGTGGAAGGGGATCCACCCGCGTCCAAGAGCTCCTGGAGGAAGGAGAGCACCTCCGATACTCCACAGCATTGTGGTTGTATGTTCCTCGCTGAGCACCAGTTAGAGAACACTGACCACTTTAAGGCGTAAAGCCGTCTAGTAGAGGGAGCTCTGGCCTCTGTGATGGTGTTTAGAACTCCTTCTGGGAGGTTAACGGGTACCCGTTGAGGGCCTATGCATGCAGGGCCCACAGCTCGGGATGGGGATGCCAGAGCTTCCTTTTGGCTTGGGAGAGGAGGTCTCTCCTCACTGGAATCGGCCACGGAGCCGTTCCCGGTAGCTGCATCAGCTCCGGGAACCACATCTGGTTCCTCCAGAGCAGGGCTACTAGGAGCATCGCGCATTTGGTCTCCCTGATCCGTTTGATCACCTGTGGTAACAATGAGATCGGTGGGAACGCATAGAGCGGACGCCTGGGCCAGTCGTGGGCCAGCGCGTTGTTGTTCTTCGTAAAGTAAATTGGGCAATGAGCGTTGTCTTCTGAGGCGAAGTCGACCTCTGCCCTGCCAAAGATGCTCCATAACAACTGGATCACCTTGGGGTGCAGGGACCATTCTCCTGGGGGAACGTTGCCCCTGGATAGCATGTCTGGACCCAGATTTAGGGTGCCTGGTACGGGCGCCGCTCTCAGCGAGCGCAGATTGTGCTGAGCCCACACGAGAAGGCGTTTGGCCCTGGTGTACAGGCTCCGAGATCTGATGCCGCCTTGGCGGTTTATGTAGGACACCACCGCCATGTTGTCCGTACGGACTAAGACGTGGTGACCTCGCAAGTATGGGAGAAAAACCTCCAGAGCTAACTCGACAGCTCTCATCTCTAGACAAGACATGACATGTGTAGGCATTTCTCCGGGCCTGACCAGAGGCCGGAGGTGGGCCTGCCCTCAAACAGGGCTACTTTTAGCTTCAAGCTCGTCCCTATGTCGACGCCTGACTGGTACCAGCTGGCTGTCTTCCAAGGTTCCAGGGCTTTGATACAGCCCTGGGTTACCCTGAGACGAAATTGACCCGATGCCCACGCATGAGATGGGACTCGGGGTTTTAGCCAGTACTGGAGGGGGCGCATATGTAGCAGGCCCAGCTGAAGTACTGCTGAAGCGGATGCCATGCGACCCAGAGTCCTCTGCAACATTTTGAGAGGAATGATGTCGCCAATTTTGAATGACGCCGCTAAAGCGTTGGATGGAGAGCGTGCTGTTGTAAGCCGCGCTTTAATCGACACAGAGTCTATTTCTGTTCCCAGAAAGGAGATTCTCTGGCTGGGTAACAGCGAGCTCTTGGTCAGATTGATTTTGAGACCCAAATTCTGCAAATGATTGAGAAGCAGAGCTTTGTGAGTCATCAGTTCCGTCTTTGACTGGGCTAGAATTAACCAGTCATCTAAATAGTTCAATATTCGCATACCCTGTTGTCTCAGGGGAGCGAGCGCCGCGTCCATGCACTTCATGAATGTATGAGGTGCCAAAGACAGGCCAAACGGAAGGACCGTGTACTGATAATCCCGGCCCTCGAAGGCGAATTTGTTTATTTGGGTCGCCGTAAAAACGGCGTTTGTGTGCCGGCGTGCATGTTGTATAACAGACTCGTGTACTGCAGTATAGACATCTCCAGTCGCCTCCGGTGAGGGAACTGTGAGAAGTGTGCGCGAGCTCTTCGACGGCGGTCCGGCTCGTGGCTAGGAGGGTTTCGGAGGCTCAGGGTCTAGCACAATCTTGGGCCTCGGGCCCCGTGAGGGAGGCGGTCTGTGGCGGCTAGACGAGCGCGAGTGATGGGGAGCCTCAGCGGGTGGACGGCGCTGAAAAGCTGGCGGCTGAAGCGGAGGCCTCGGAGTCTGAGCAGGCGGCTGTTTCTTTGAGCGGCCTGAGGCAGAACTCAAGCGTTTAGGCAAGAAATGTCGCAGGGCCTGTGACGCTTTCTGTGCCTCGGAGAAGCGTTCCGCGAAGCCCTTGACAGACGGGCCAAACAGACCGGATGGCGAGATAGGCGAGTCCAGAAAGGAGGCCCTGTCCGAGTCCTTTATCTCTGTTAGCGTCAGCCAAAGATGTCGCTCTATTATTCCTACCGATAGCCTGAGTGTTGGTCTTTGTAGCTTGCAGGGCTAAGTCAGTAGCGCTTCTCAGGTCTCTGAACGCGTCTTGGTTTCGGGCCAACCTCGTCCAGTGTGCGGAGAAGGTTGGCCTGAAAGACTTGCAGCACCGCCATTGTGTGGAGTGCTGATGCAACCTGACCGGTGGCGGTGTAGGCGTGACCGGTGAGAGCCGAAGTAGTCCGGCAGACTTTAGAGGGGTGAGCGGCCTTAGACTGCCATCCGGTGGAGGGCGGGCAAAGGTGCGCGGACACGGCCTCTTCGATAGGGGGAAGATGCTGGTAGGCCTTTTCCTGAGCACCGTCAACAACGGAGAGCGTCGAGGAAACACTGGTTTTCAGCCTGGCGGAATACGGAGCCTTCCATGACTTAGTAAGTTCGTCATGGAGTTCCGGCAGGAACGGGGCGGACCTTTGCTGAGGGGCCTGGCGGCGTCCTTGCAAAAACCACTCGTCGAGCCTGTTGCGCGCTGGTTCCGCGGGTGAAGACCACTCGAGGCCGAGGTCCTCCACGGCCTTTGTCAACACGCGGATGAGTTCAGCATCCACACCGGCTCTTACTCCACTGGTGCTGGCCTGGGTTGAGGGGGCGGGGTCCGGAATGGAGCCCGACCAGCCACTTTCAGAGGCAGCGAGAGAGCAGCTGTCGTCGGCCTCGTCACCGTCTGGTCCACCGAAAGTGATGGGAGCGGCCGCGGAAACCGCCGGGCGCTGGCCATCCAAGAAAGGTGAGGGCGAATCATCGGGCGAGGCACGCGGGGATCCTACCGGCATGAGCTCGCGAGTTGCTGAGGCTTCCAGTGCTCTCTGGGAGCAGCGCTTTTTAGGGCGCGGCCCGTGAGAGAGAGAAGGAAGCGTATCCTCGCTGAAGATGGCTAACCTAGCCGGCAGGGTCGGTAAGTCCATCAAATCGCACTCCGGGCAGCCGCCTTTAGAGAGCGCGAGGTCAGCGTGGTCCTTCCCCAGGCAGGAGACGCAAAGGATGTGGCGGTCTCCGGCCGTGAGGGGGCTCGGCACGAGCCGCAGTTGAGGCGGGGCATTTGTAACAACGGCCGCGAATTTGCTCTTTTAGAAGAAAGCTTCAAAAGGATATGTGCGCGCCGGATGGCGTAGCTGAGACGGCGGCTGAAGGCAGCGTAGAAGGTATCTAAACTGGCTTCCTCAGTCCTGCAGTGCAGTAGCTCGTCCCGCTGAAGTGCTGTGTCGACGGCGCGAGGCTTCTTCCAGAGTCAGCGAAGAGAATCCTACGCTGAAAGGAGATGAAATCAAGGCACCTATGGGAGGGCGCGGTTTATATAGCCTTGGCCACACCTGTTTTGGCGGGCCATGACGTACAAAGAGCGCGAAGCGTCCTCATTGGTCAGTACGTCACAGCTGCCTCTCTATAGGTTGCAGCAGTTGCCGCAGAGCAGCCAATAAGCACGCTAAGCCGTCTTGCTTAGGTCTGCTGCTGCAGCAAGTGCGTTTTAAATTATACAAATTATAGGATAATTTTGGCTTCAGTCTTCTCGAGAAAAAGGGGCTTTCCCGTAGCGTAAGCTAAGGCTAACGCAACACGAGAGTACTCTCGAAAGGGAAACCCGTGTCCGTGTGGACAAGGCCTTAGACATTAAGCTAGGATGGTCACAGGCGAACAGACCTAAGATTTCTTAATTCAGTACTGTAATGAACAAATTCACCACAGCAAATTTTCACAGTAGGAGTAGACACCCCTCACTTTTTTTTTTCTTCACTACATACTCTGTCAGAACTACTCCACAGAATTAGCATTTTGGTTTGTGAACATTTATCTTATCAGCCTATTTGAATGAACACTTTTCCATGCTTTTTTTTTCATCCTGCACTCCCCTAAATCTATGTACAGTGAAAATGAACCATATATACTGTCTTAAATTTAAAGTATTGTATTTTTTAAGGTAAACACACTACATTAGATATACCAGTAGTGCACTGCCCAACAAAAACACTATTCCAATTGAACAATAATCATTGATTTCGGTCAAATTTAGGGGGCCCAAGTAATTAATGTCAGTCTCCAGTGCAATACATGCATTTATCCATAAACTTTAATTTGCCAGAATGGGGGAAGCTCTGCATCCTGCTCATACAGACCATCGTCTGCTGTTAAATATGGTAGGCTACATGGACGTCCTTTTGAGAGGACTTCCCCAGTAAAAAGCTGTTGTACCCCTAAGGGTAAAATATTGTTGTAAGACATTCTTCAAACTAATAACAAAATGGGAAAATATGAGAGTGAGTTCCTTTTGTGTTCCTGTAGCTCAAACATTAGAAAGTGAGGCAGTAACACCAAGGTCTTGGGTTTAATTCCCAGAATGCCTGAAGTGATAAATTGTTTTCCTTGAATACAGTGTCAGCAGTATAGCAGCGGTAAGCAGACGAGACACAGAGCTTGGGGGCCGACCAATGGAGGTGGAGCTGAACAAGGTGGAGACCCCAGAGAAAATGAAAAGACGCTGCCCGAGACAACATTGCAGGCCCGGAAGTCCAAGGCATTGCCACCGGCTTGAGGGACCGAAGCAGTAATGGGAGCCTGGCAGAGCCAAGGCGAAGCCAAAGGGCTGTCAAGCCAAGGTGGAGACGTGGGCCTGGAGGCCTGAGGTATAGGGATCCACCTCACAAAGCCGAACTGGTGGTGAAGAGGTGCAAAGCCGGAGAGCTGGAGAGAGTCAGCAGTAAGGGGGGAGCTGAGGAGCTGAGAAAAACTAATTTGGATCATTTCATGGGTTACCTGGAGCGAGTTCAGGGGTGGAGATAAGGATGGGACATTGAAGAGTAAGTGAGTAATGACTTTGGTAGAGAGTTAACTTGAATGAATGGATGATACCTGGAATATATCTGACTGCAAAAATCTCTAAATCCATCTGACATTTCTCTTTTAAATTAGCTTTTTTTTTTTTTATCAGGCTCCTATGTTTAGGTTCAGTAATGGCAATGAAAAGGTTATTGAAATGTCTTATTTTCAAAAAATGTCACTTTAGTCAATGCATTAACACATTGTCTTTTGCTGCAAAACCAGCTAAGTGTCATAAACAGAAGAGGACAGACGAGGTAAGTGACCCATCCCCATACAATGTCACTTATCTGTCTTTTACGGCCCTGACGAGAACTTTGGTCTCCCCGGCTATGAACTGCTCCTGGCGTGTGCCTGGCAAATCCGCCGTTATAATAGCAAACCACCATGGAACGAGCGCGCCTGCTCTTAAAGGGTAACTAAACCCCTGGTAAGAGCCTGACTCCACCCACTGGCAATATTTGAAAAATGCTAGAAAAGTGGGCAGACCCCAGCGGAGATAGAGGGGACGAACCGTGAACAGGGGGGCGTGCACCTGAGAGTCCTGCTGTCAGACTCTCTAAAATGGAGAGTTTGCTCACAGGGTCGCAAGACGACGTAAAGTACATGCTGCATCTGATGAGTTTTATCGAGTTGATGTCAATAGCGCGCTCTCTGTAGGCATATTCATATTTTGCCGCTATGTGAAAAAATCAGGCAAAATGCGCAGACGCTTTTGTCGACCCCAGAGGATTAACTTTAGCCTAACTATAAATTGTGATTAAAATATATATGATCACTCATATCAAGACGCCGCTGCGGTGGTGGAGTCCATGCAGGAGTAGCAGCGTTTGGCACTGTGTCGCTTTTCAGCGCGAGCTGTGTGGAGAAGCCCATTTCCACCTCTATTGCGTTGGAGAAGCAATCCAGCGTAAAATGCAGGTTTCACACTCACGGTCTTCCAGGCCAAGTGCATGCAACCACTGGCGCCTAATTTCCAAGTCTGCTGGAAAGCTATGCAGTCCAGCAGTGTTGTTGCAACCAGCAACACTACACCTACGTACCCTCCTGCCCACTGTACAATACAGATAAATCTACGCTAGCTCGTACCAAGGGCGTGGTGAGCTCGTACCAGGGGCGTGGTGAGCTTGTACCAGGGGTGTGGTGAGCTGGAACCTGCTTACGTCACCTGCCACCGCTTACGTCACTTGCCACCGCAAACATCCAATAGGAAAATTCAACTGCAGTAGCCACCGTTCAACCTTAAGAGGGCAGCACTCAGACGTTTTTACACCATATATTGTAAAATTAAAACTCTTTATACCCAAATGTCAAAAAAGTTACTCGAATCAATGAACAGAACTAATAAAGCCCCATTCTTACAGATCATTAACTAAAAAAAGTTGGTTCAGGGTTTAGTTACCCTTTAAAGGGAATGAGAGATGACACTCTGATTGGTTTATTTCACGTTACGCCCAAACCACACCTATGAGTAATGTAGCTACTTCAGACCAACCCATTTTAGATTTGCGTTTAGAGATCCGCCCACAAAGTTACTTGCGTTTCGTGTTTGATACTTGCTTTTTAGATCATTAAAATAGGGCCCTAAGTCCATGTGGGCCTTTTTTTTTTTTTTTGGCAAAAACCTCCAAGTCCAGCCCTTTGGACAAGATCGTAAACAGTAACAAAATCACTACTGCCATGTCCATATCATATTCAGATCCAAGTGCTCACAGGGGAACCAAGTTTGAATGTGACTCGGGGTCATTTCCCGATCCCACCCTATCTCTCTCCAGTCACTCTTCACTGTGCTTTCTGAGTAAAGGTAAAAGGCTAAAAAATATAGTAAAAAAATAATTCACACAGTATAACCATGACACAAAATGACAGCACATTTTGATTAGACAACAACAACAAACAGAAGGCAAATAGAAGACTTATACAACTATACAATAACTACACCGCTATGCTAAAACAACGTAAAAATATATAATATATTTTAAAATATAATAACCTATATCCAATATAAAATAAATATATAAGCGCGCTGAAAAACGATCCTCCCCATGTTTAAAGATAGTGGCCCACCCATCTCGGGAACTTGGGTATCAAAATGATTAACGAACTTCCCAGTGGTAAATATGAATTGAGAGGGTATTCATGTCCAATTTTTAACTAGGAAACTCGTATTTATGATAATTCCGATAGCATGTGAAGGCAGCATTAGTCTGAGCATAGGCCTACTCCAAACATGATGGAAAAATATCATGCATATCTTAATTTGTCTGTAACAGCTGAATTTGTGTAAGATGTTGCCCTACAGCTGTCACTGAGAATACATATTTATCTGAATAAGAATGAAATTAATGTTTTGTACAGCTTTCCAAACATAGTTATGAATGGATTTGGATGGATTCATCCACCACTGTTGCATCCAAAAAGTCTTAAGTAATTTTTACTAAACCTTAAATATTAGTTTCATGGCGATTAATCAAATGGACAGCCATTTGTTGTGGTGTCCGAAATCAAAGTGGATGTTAATGAGTGCACTCACTCAATCCTATTAATAATGCACAGCTTTAGTGTACATAACAGTGTACTGATGTACACCCAACGGCTAGAGAATACCCATAATGCACTGTGAGGGTTATGCCGAATGAATTCCTACATCTCGCAGAAGATGGCGCCGCAGCTGAATCATCCATTTAGCCGTTTTCCAAACCACTGGTCTAATGTGGGTACAGCGTAATATCATACAGGTATAAATTCTTTTTTAATTGATTATAAAATTTTAATTAAGGTTTATACATGCTACTCTCCATGACAGAGTTCAAGATCAATCTTTTCACTACTGCTTGTCCTGCCAATTTGCTAAGTTTCAAATGATTATTAAACAGCAATCACAAACTAAGCAAAAGCAGCAGCCCTTCCTGTGTCTGAATTTGCTCACACATTTTCATTCACTCCTTTAAGTGGGCTATACAGTGGAGTAATAGTGAATAAGAGTATGGGTGTGATTTCAGTTCATGTTTCTTTAATTTTATGATTTTCCTTGTGGCATGAACTATCCTTTAAGTAACAAATGCTGTTGTGATAGATTGTGTTTCACACGCAAAAACAATTCGTATGATGGAGCGAATATAAGGCTATTTACAACCAGTTTTATGCCAAACTAATATCACAACTTGATAAAGCTGATGTTGTTTTTGACATGAATAATTGACACCTAGCAGTTCAAAGGTTCCATGTGAGCTTTGCAGACATTTATGTTACTATATTTGTACATGAAATGCCACTGTGGTCTTATAGCACTAATGATGAGTCATAAAATAGCTTGTTGAACAGAGGCTGAAAAAAAAAACCAAAAAAAAAAAAACGTAGCAGCTTTGATGATTACTTTAAATTGGGCTGCTTATATGTTAGTATTTATTGATATGTTAAATATGTATCATTTGTCCCTGACCCTATCTTCTGAGCAACAGATCAAACCAAAGTATTTTAAAAATAAATATGAATATATAAAATTACACCAAAATTACGCCAATATAGATTTCCTGGTTTAAAGCTGCCTTAAAATCACATGATGAGAATGCCAACAACAATGATGACTCTGCAAAGGCAATAGAGTCAATAACTGTGCAAGTCCAAGGCTAAGAATAGACCTTTATCACAGTACGTATGTTGTCACATCCAGCTTCAAAAAGCTTTATAATATTTTTACCTCAATGGATCATTGCCAGTTTTGGTAAATAAAATAAATTATCTTAATTGATATTGACAATAATGATATACTGAAATGTGAAACGTGTTCTCTGTCCATGCTATCATAAATTAACTGACCTGTTAAGGTCCATTCCCACCAAGAACAATAACTATAATTATACAAAGTGGATGGCTGATTGGTTTCTGCTGAATCGATGAGCTTGCATGCTCAACCTTAAAATACTTGATGGTGTTCTGGTTAAAGACATGCCAAGGCTTGAATTAGCTCACTATTAACTTCAATAGTGCTTACAGACAGCAGATATATAACTAAGATTACAGAAGGAGATAGGATCCTTTATGTTTTTATCTTATCTTTATGTTTTATGTTTTATCTTTATGTTTAAATTTTGCTCAGCACTTTTAATTCAAAAGCATTTTTCTTTGTATTTTGTTTTATTAAAGCATTCACAAACCCAGACCTGTGGAATTGTTTTTGGTGAATAGAAACTTACTGAAACTGTCAGACAGCTGGCCTGCAAATATGTATACTGAAACTGTCAGACAGCTGCCCTGCAAATATATTTTTAGAGATATAGTTTACCAACATAGCCTACTTTAGTGGACATAACTTATGAAGTAAAAAAAAAAGTCAAGTAAAGTAACTGCATCGGCCCACAGTATAGATAGCATCTGGTTTAAGCACTAGTGGAGGGAAAGTAAGGCCAGATTGTGAAGCTATTACAGGCATAGTTCGAATTACAGGGGTACTGGGGGGTACTATATCCCCCAAAGGGACAGAAATATCAGTTTTGGGGGGGTCAGATAATTTTTCCGATATTGCGAAAAAATATAATTACAGTTACAATACAAGTCAACTCCTATTTTCACTGTAGAAACATTTTAATGTAAAGCGATTTCAGACACCCCTATTGTGGACCGTACCATTTTTAACCACCGTGGCTAGAAGCAACGGAGATAGAGAACGACTTCAACTTCTCAAGCAAGTGTCAACGTTGAATGACAAAACGCTAGTTTCATAAAGTATCATTCTTTTCAACATTCCTTATTTGTATATTCAAAAATATTTAAAATAATCTAATTTAATACAGTTATAATTTTTCAATGTAAATTATTTAATTTTATTGGTAACAGCCTAGTGTCTAATTATTTTAATTGAATATATTTATCAAATTTAAGAATTTGAAATGAAAGATGGAGTATACATTTAATAAAATTAGGGGAAAATGCCCTTTATAAAGGTACAAAAATTATTCTGAGTGTTTTCAAACAGTGATGTAATGAAACATTGACAATTTAAGCTTGAAGGGAGTAAAGCCTCTGTTTAGGCTATTAAGGAAATGTAATTTTGCCAAAAGAAGAACTTTTATTTTAAATAAATGTTCATTTTAAATCAGCCTACTTCAGTGTGATATGTTACCATATTATCATGCTTAACACTAAGAATTTGAATAATTGTAATGTGATGATCAGATGCAGATATCTAAATCAAAGAATATAGGTGGTTTGCGGGTGGATTATTTATTTTTAACAGTGGATTCGGGTGACTCAAAGTGCACCAGATTAATGAATTTATCTTTAAAATGTAAAAAAAAATCTTCCGGGGGGGCATGCCCCCGGACCCCCCTACAGATACCAAGCTCCACCATCAAAAAAATGTTGGAAACACATTAGGCTATATGATGATCTACAAAAATATACACATTTAATTATCTTATTATTAAAATACATTATTATGATTTTACCACCTCCGCCTCATTTTGAGCCAGGAAAAACCCTGAAATAGGCAATAGGTTTCTTGTAAAGGTATTACTTTTACTAGTAATTAGAATGGTATTTCAGTGCACTTCTAACTTTTGGGAGTTGATCAAAACAGTTCTCTTTTGGATATATAATAACAATGAGATATTCTGTAGCCTACTGATTATCAGTTTGTCGCATGTTTAGACCTTGTATGTGTGTTGCACAACACATGTTGCACTTGGCGATCACGGTGGGGATTGATATGGTAGTGGACCATGATGGTCATAGAAGAAGTGAAGGAGCAGTACCCCCCAATTATGGTGGGGTAATTCGCACTCTGATTACAGGGTATTGCTAAGTGATTCTGCAACATATAATAAGATAAAGAATAAGATAATAAGAAAATAAGATAAATTTGAATGCTCCTTTAGTCAAAAAGGCCCAGAAAGGTAGGAAAGACATAATTAAAATAGTCAATGTGACTACAGTGGTTCAACCTTAATTTTATGAAGCGGCGAGAATACTTTTTGTGTCCCTGTTTTATATTGAGTATGAGTCTTCCTATGCTTGTAAACACATCCCTGCATTTCACACGCATGCGTTGTGGTGCTCTTGTGAATGCGCGAATACATAGCATTTCATAGCTTAGGCCTAAAAGATGTGTTACACTAACATTAGAGGAATTGTCATAGCCACATCAGGGTGTCACAGAATCCACCACACCATCCTTCACGCCCTCAGCACCAGACTCTTACACACGCTCCCAAGTCTGCGTCTGCCAGTCTCCAGTCCTCCAGCCACTTGTATCCATAACCTGCAACAGATAAGACTTTCATTCCCATGCCAGTATCACCAGTTCTATCTGAAGTCGAGAGACTCACCTGCTAATAACCTGTGTCCTTAATAAACTCTGTTCAGATTTTACCTGTGTATGCTATCTTCTGATCCGTGACAGGGCATATCATTTGTACCACAAACCTTCGACACTCACAAAAACAATCATCATATAGAGGCAACAAATTTCATGACTCATTTTTGATCATCTCAGCTGTAAAAATCAATGGTAAAAAACGAATTTGCTTTTATTTTTGCTATTGTTGATTTTACTAAGAAGTTACTGTTACAATACTATTTGAGTATTTGTGGAAGACTGAATCGTTGCATAACTTTTATGCTTAATATTCTTGATATTCTGTCTAAAACTTAGTTTGAAAATAAAATAATTTAAATAAATATCACTTAATGAGGCTCTTTTTGCAAAATACTGGCTGAAGCAAGATCTTTGGGTCAAGTTAAACCACAGCACCCTGCAGAAAATCAAGCATAAACCAGCACAAATTCCTTGTTGGTCCAAGGTTAAAACTGGTATTGTGCTGGTCTGATAATACTACAGCTAAAACTGTTAGGAAAGAACTTAATTTAGATACAGTGCTGAATTTCTTATACAAAGATCCAGACAAAACTATTATTTTCATGGTAGCAGACCTAGCCATTTATTGGCTTTAAGACTACTTAATAGAAAATAAAAGTTCCTTTTATTGTGAACTATACAGCTCTAACTCTGAATGTGAACCTACACCCTATACTTCCTTTTTATCTCTTACTCTTCCACATCTGTCAGAATCAGACTCTGTGTTCTTAGCTAGATCTATATCACTTGTTGAATTAGAATCATCGGTCAGAGGTATGAGCAAGGGGAAATCCCCAGGCCTAGATGGCATACCAGTTGAGTTCTGCTTGACCTTCTGGGCCTAGTTGGGTTCATCTATGCTAGACATGATGCAATATTCAATTGATCAAGGATCCTTTCCGGAAAATACGAACATGGCTATTATATCTCTTCTGCTAAAAAAGATAAAGACTCTACATTATGTTATAGTTATCACCCACTTTCTACTTGGATAACGGTGACCAGAAAAATAAAGCCGTCATTCACCTTTGTTCCATAATAATATGTTTTTATCAGGAAAGAAACCAATTCATTGTCCACAATGGGTTAAATGGGTTAAATTGAAGCTGCTTTGATACAATCTGTATTGTGAAAAGCGCTATACAAATAAACTTGACTTGACTTGACTTGACTTAAATGTAAAGTAAATTGATTTGGTGATATTTATGATGACAAAGGGCTAAAATCATTTTAAGATATTATGGCTCTCTTTAATTTATCAGGAACTTCCTTTTTCATGTGTCTTCACATTAGATCTGTGCTTCGGGCATATGGAGTTCCCTTGGATTCACAATTACCTGTACATCCCTTCCGAAAGATAATTCTTCCAACTGATAATTTTCTGTTATTTCTGCCTCAGTTATTTACTCTTTTCTCCTCAAAGACTCATACAAACCACTTTCCATATCAACTATCTGGTCTAAGGTTATCAGTGAGGACATACAAACTTTATTCACTGAGCAAATTTGGGAGACAATCACATCATTCTCGAAAAACCCAAATCATCAGATGATCCATTGGAAACTTCTGTACAGACTTTACCTGTCCGCTTTAAAACGTTTCTATACGTATTTGTCTCCTTCCCCGAATTGTAATTTATGTATGCAGAGAGCATTTGGTACATATATTTTTTTAAAATCTGGGAATGCTCTGCACTTTTTTCTTTCTGGTCTCAGCTTGCTCATGACATATAATTCCTGTTAGATATGGTTTTGACTCCAGAACTTTTCTTTCTACATAATTCAAAATAATAAATAATTATTCACTGCAAAAGCTTGCAATTCCTGTCTACCTGGTGGGTGGGTGGGTGGATGGGTGGTGTGGGTTACACTTTAATATGTTGAATATTTTTTCTAACTGTATATTAAACTGACTACTCAATAAAAACAATTGTTTGTGGGGGGGTGGACAATCTAAGCCAGTGTCATACCCTTTTTTTTTCATAAATTAGCATTAAATTAATAATTAAAATTATAATGTAAAGGAATAATAGATGCACAGATAATCTTTAACAATGCAACTCCTAAGCATAACTGTTCGTCGTCTTTGTATCACTGCCATCCATTTGCAGAGGTTTTTGTCACATCTGATAACTTGTACTTAAAATGTTCTTCTTTGTTCACAGAACATATTTCGTCACAGAAGATTTGTCACAGCCACGTCATGGTATATGATACTTTGCACTACAAAGCTTTGACACCCACAACCAATCAACCATTGACAGGTTAGAGAGACAACCTATAACATATATTTGATTATCTCAGCTCTACATTTAATGGTAGGTAACTGAAAAAAATAATTCAATTAATCATATTATTATTTTAAAGAGACAATTACTGCTTAACATCCTTTTTTTAATTTTGTATTTGTTTTAACAATATTGCAAATTTTATGAAGGTATTATTGTTACAATTCTAGACTATCGTTCTTGTTAAGTGGTGTTAATTTTCACAATAATCACAATAATGATTTGACTTATCTCACTACAGATGATGGGGCAGTTCCAGATTTACCTTGTTGTTTTCTGGGCATTGCTTCTCATGACCACTTCTGGAGAGGATGACATAGGTGCACCAAAAGAGTGTGAGGATGCTCCCTTTGTTCCAGGGCACAATCTTGCTGGAGAGGGATTTGATGTTGTGACCATGGAGCGAAAAGGATCTTACGTGATCGACACGGAGAAATGGGATTTAGGAAACGGCACTTGTAAAATGCACAAAAACGATTACATGAATGGAATAAAACAGAAGCTACCAGCAGCAGTTGTGTTCTGGAGGACCTTGCCAAAGTGTTCAATGAAAGTCTCCAGTCAGATCTTTGAATCAAGTGAAGCACTGGTCAATGATTCATCATCAGCACTCTCAGACAGCTGGAAAGTTGGTTTAGATGTGAAGGCTGTTGGAGCTGCGGTCGGAGGCACTCATTCCAGGGAAGCGAAATTTGCAATGACAAAATCAAAAGAAGACAAATACAGTTTCACCAAACATGAAGTTGCATGCAGCTTTTACAGGTGAGAGAGTTGGGTTGCTTTTCCTCATAGAATGACTTAAAAAAAAAAAAAAATTCCTTTAATTGTAAATTGCTCCCTCTTTGATTCCACTGAATTCAAACGTATTAACAATTTATTTACAGATATGGTCTAGCTGAAAATCCTCCTCTTCATGCAGAGTTTCTTGAAGCAATTAAATCACTCCCTGCATCCCACGATCCAGACGCCTACCGCAACCTGATCACCACATATGGCACTCACTTTACCACAGATGTCAAGTTAGGGGGGAAAATGAAAGCCATAACAGCCATCAAAACATGTCAGGCAACAGTGAGTGGGCTTACAGACACTGCAGTGAAAGACTGTTTGGATGTAGAAGCATCTGGTTCATACAGTGTAGCAACTGTGAAGGTAGAGAGCCATTTTTGTAAAAAACTGAAAAAGAAGATGGGCACAAATCAAAAGTTCAGCACCATGTTCAGTGAGCGTCAGACAGAGATTATCGGAGGAAACATAAATGGAGAAGATCTGCTTTTTGCTGGTTCATCACACCCAAATTCCCTTAAGACCTGGCTTGAGTCTTTGAAGAGCCTCCCTGACATTTTGCACTACTCTCTGAAACCCCTCCATTTCTTACTGAGTGAAAAACACCCTGCCAGGAAAGGACTGAAGAAAGCTATTGAAGAATACATAATAAAAAATGCCCTCATGAAGGTTTGCTCAGAGTCTTGCAAGATTGGCAGGAAGTGCAGTGCAAGAGACCGATGTGCTTGTGTTTGTGAAAGTAGTCAAATTATAAAGTCTAACTGTTGTCCAGCTGAAAAAGGACTTGCCAGCCTGAAAGTCTACAACCTTAGAGCCAAAGGTCTGTATGGAGATATATTTACACAAACAGATGGCACTGTATCAGTTACATATGGCACACAAAACAAGCGCACTGAGACTATTGATAATAATGACAATCCAAGTTGGCCAGAAACATTTGAGTTTGTTCCTATTAAGATTAGCATGGCCAATAAACTAACTTTTGAAGTGTTTGATGCAGACAGCTACTGGAACAGCGACCACCTTGGTGAATGCTCTTTTGAACTTAGAAGTGGAGTTGTGAGTGACGCTTGTGTTTTTAAATATGGCACCTTCTTTTTTACCTATGAAGTGAAGTGTGCCCCCAGTCTAAATGGCCCACAGTGTAATGAACACAAACCTTCTCCAATGGCTTCCCCTCTGGCTGACATTTTCAGCTCAAGAAATGGTGTTCTGGTTAAAGACATGCCCAGGCTTGAATCAGCTCACAACTTCTCAAATAAATTCAAGAGTGCTTATGGACAACAGATACAGCTGTAGGATTTTAGTAGGATCTCAAATCAGGCGTTATGCATTAAAGCCATAATCTTGCAACGCTTCCTGATAATCAAATGCTTAAAATGCTTAAGTATAAACTTTGCTCAATTCTTTTAATTCCAATTACTTGTCTTTGTATTTTGTTTTATTAAAGCATTCATAAAACCTGATTTGTGTGATTTATTTACTTTTTGGGTAGAAAAACTTCCCAAAACTGCTAAAACTGACAGTTGTTCTGCAAAAGATCTGTATTTAAAACCTTCTTCCTGGAGTGTTTGTGGTTATGTTTGTGGTTATTTGAATAGAATGATTAATTTGAATATAAAATCATATAAACTTAATGAGACACCTTTTGCAAAAAAAAAAGTCCTTTAAGCAAGTTCAGTCACATGCTTTGTGTCAAGTTAAATCAGAGCTATCAGGGGCCTGTACCATGATGGTAACAAACTCGGGGTTACAGGATTAGTTTTGAGTTGACGAAACAAAATCAATCCATTCAGCCTTTGTTGGTACCATGACCCTGATCATCAACTTGCTGTGTGAACTCAGGCTTTGATCCTGAGTTCATGAAGCACATGCACATGTAAGTGTGACATCAATAGTGAACACTGTACTTATTTTTTGGATGTTAGTACATAGTAGTTATAGACACCTATATAAAGTGGGACCTTTGATAATGTACATAGGTATTAAAGTGAACAGCTTACATGTAGTCATTTTTAAAGATTTATTTGTCAATTCCAAATCATATTTAAATTAAATATTATCAGTATATATTTATATTCATTTAAACTAAATGCTTAATAATAATTGTTGAACTAAAGTTGCTTCGGTTAAATGGATTATAGGTATAATAATAATATAAATCATAAATAAATCATATAAAATAATTATAATAAATGATCATTGCTAAAATTAAGACAATTTTGTGTTTTAAAATCTTTACTATGTAGTGACCTTTAATTTGGAGCAAGAGAAACTGGGAGTGACGTCAGACATGTCACTTTGCTCACAGCTGATTGGTCTGAAGACATGGACCACACATGGGCCAACACTAGCCCAAGTCTCAGCCATTTAATAACCATAACAGGGCATGAACTGGGCCAGAACTGGTTTTAATAGTGGCGCCAATTCTCAGCCATTAATAAATCATATCAACACCAGCTTTTAACCAGACCCTTATCCATTTAATAACCCACAACTGGCCCTGAAAAGAGACAGAATAGGTTTTATTTTTGGTACAAATTATCAGCCTTAAGTAAACCAAAACACAGCCAAACCTGCCATGT
The DNA here is from genome assembly GCA_021554675.1 of Leuciscus idus. Taxonomy (NCBI): domain Eukaryota; kingdom Metazoa; phylum Chordata; class Actinopteri; order Cypriniformes; family Leuciscidae; genus Leuciscus; species Leuciscus idus. Next base: position 15,461,315 of record CM038628.1, read on the forward strand.
GTGGCAATGATAGCACAGCATGATCACGGCAAAACACATCCCTAATGTTGGTGGGAGGAGTGTAGCCCAGATCAGTCCATTGATCATCTGGCCCAAATCAGGCCATATAAATGGACTTTCCCACATAGGAAATTTACCACAAAGAATGACGGCCCTATAGTGGCCCAGATCTGGATTTAAGACTAGGACCACACATGGGCTATAACTGGCTCGATTCTCAGCCAATTAATGACCCATAACTGGCCCTGCACTGGGCCTGAATAGGTTTTAGTATTGGTACAGATTCTCCAGAAGATTTGGATTACAGCACAATAATTTAATACTTTTATGATAATTTTGTGTTTGTGGTGTATATTTTACACCACATGATAATGGTAAAATTATCAGAGAAATTACAGTTCTTTTCATTCTTTTATAACTTGTAAATTCAAAGATTAATTTTAAACAATATTACACTTTAAAAATTTTAACTGATTTAATCTCTATGATAATTTCACCATTAACGTGGTATTTTATTTATTTTGTTCACCATGAAGTACATAATTTTATTATATGTACCAGTATGAAAACAGGCCCAGTGCAGGGCCAGTTATGGGTTATTAAATGGCTGAGACTCGGGCCAGTTATAGCTCATGTGTGGTCCGAGTCTTAACCCTCTGAGGTCGACAAACGCGCCGACGCGTTTTGCTGGATTTTTTTCACATAGCAGCAACATAAACTTAAATTACTCCGTCATTTATGGTTATACAGAAAAAATAAATATAAAAAAATTATCTGTGATATTTCTACTTTTGTATGTGTCCACTTACAATCAAATCAAAACATTGTGCTTTTGTAAAATAAAGAAAATAAACAGGGTGTGCGTTCTGCCTCTCCGTCGCGGTGAACTTTTTTTTCTTGAGCACTTTAAGTGTGTACTTTTAAATGATCGGATTCAAACTGAAAACAAATATTCTCTGTTTAAGTAATTTGTATAAAACCAACAGGATGTCCAGTATCTAAAACGCTTGCTAATTACTTTTTAATTCGACACGCCCACTCGCGCAAAAGAGATTCACATGCAAATCTCCACATGGAACGCGAACGCCCTCCTTACCTCAAACACAAAACACCAAAAAACTTAACAAGTCTCTGCTTTTCGTCGAGTTTGGAAGACACGTCTGAGCTTACATTGGATTCAACTCAGAAGAAGAAGAACGCGATTTGAAGACAAGAAAGATGTAAGGTAAGAAATTCTTACTTATTAGTTTATGGTATTGTTGCATAAACTTCACATTGCAGTTGAACTGTTGCTAGATATATGGTGAATATTATACTATTTGTATTGGTACATTCGTGCCGCGAGATGTTTCAAAAGTGGTGGGGACAATATCGACCTTAGAAAATAGTGGTGACATGTCCCACCCGTCCCACCCGCAAATTACGCCTATGAGCGAAATAACGTTACACAAAACACTCGTTACAACTAACAGTAAACAAATATATACACACCTTTTCAGTCTGTGCTTAATAAACAGGTACACTGTAAATCCGTAAAACTATTTGATGAGCTGTCATAAAGTGCGCGCTCTCACTTTCATTTCTGCCGTGATCAGTAACGTTAGGCCAGTCGCTCTGGAGAGTGTAAGCTGGATCACGAACAGTGTGTGAGATCCATCCTCGAGTAACAACGAGAGTAAATGAAGACTGATATGTTCATTCTGACATCCAACAACAAAACACCTCAATCGCTTAGGAGACATTCTTGTCTACAGCTGCTCAAGCGTCGAAACAATGGAGGACTGTGTCCCACTCCCTCAGGGTGGGTCTATGCTCAAACTGCAGTGTCAATCAACAGTCGTGGGAGGGGCCTGTGCAATTCTATGTCACATTGCATAGAATCTTAGAACAGCTCATTCTGAGACAGTGCTTATGATTTATTGAGATTGTAAAAAAAACCACTGGGTGGATTTTTATCATTCTAGGGTGGTTTTGCTCACACACTGCCAACACACATTTATGTTCAAACACCATGTAAAAGTGAATTTTGCATAATAGGTGCCCTTTAAGATGCGTTTAAGTTAATCTGATCAAAAGTAGATGCATTTCCATTCACACCTGGTCTCATTTGTTCACTTTCAACCACTTCTGTTCTGATTTCTTTGAGGGGAGAAATTTCAGCAATGAAAACCTCAAGAAGCTTTAACCTCAAGTTTTTTACGACATTGATATTAAATGCTCATTGATGCTGTGTTTCAGGTAAGGTGCGTTTGAATGAGAAATGCCTTCAAAGAATGGATCTCACAAAACTACTGTATACCACCAGAGAGGAAATCAGATGCTACACGTCATTATTTGCACTACTTTGTTACTGCTTGTTGACATTTTCTGCAATATTTTTTTTATTGTGATTACACTGTCTGTCTGGTACATTTGTCTTGTAGTGTGTGTGTGTGTGTGTGTGTGTGTGTGTGTGTGTGTGTGTGTGTGTGTGTGTGTGTGTGTGTGTGAGTGTGTGTGTGTGATTTTTTTTTTTATTACATTTTTATGTAGCTTCTTAAAATGATTGTGTTTACATACAATTTTACCAAAATATTTAACAAAACAAATAATGGCAAGAGTACTGTAAAAAATATAATGAAGTATAACAATGCATAAAGATAACAAATATTTTATGCCAGGTTTGGCTGTGTTTTGGTTTACTTAAAGGGATAGTTCACTTTGAAATTAAATTTTGGTATGTTTTAGCTTACCTCAAGGGCATCCAAGATGTAGGTGTCTTTTTTTCCGCAGTAGTTTCAATTTTGATATTTTTAGGTCATGGAGGATGCACAGTGAAGTTGGATAGAATCCAAAAAATACATAGTGACAATAAAATACTCTCTTATTTGGGCCATAACATTTAGAGTTTTAGCTGTTAATCACTGTCATTTGTAAGGAATTTGGGAAAAAAATATTTGAACTGACTTCAGTTGTGTATAGCCTGTAGACTGCTGCCTTGCCATAGCATATTGGCTTTCCATTTACAGCAGAAGTGGTTCAGACAACATGAACATTTATTGGGTAGAATTCACTCAAATACTCTTAAAGGTACAATATGTAAGATTTTTGTAATAAAATATCCAAAGATCACTTGCACAGTGTGATATATTTCCTGCAGTTGTGTACTTACAATATCCCAAAAGTTCCCAAAGATTTGCAATTTCAGAGAAATTCATATTTTAAATAATGGCTTGTCCCTGGACCTGGTCATTGTCGCCTGTCAATGACGTAATATTTGCGTTATCCCTGGTTTCCGCTCGTACGTACTGCTATAGTAACCATGGCGAGAGACTTGGACAACTTCGTTATGTCTAGCGGCACGCTCACGCTGTTGTTGTTTCCTTCCAACATTATGGACCATGGCAAGCAGACTTTGGGACAAAAGGGAACTAAAACAAGGATCAATATCAGTGTGGCGTTTGCGAGATGCCAAGAGCTCCACGTCCGCGACTAACTTCGACTTGACAGAGACGCCGCTCTTGCATGCACTTTATTAGACAGGTGAGCAAATGTACATAAAACGAATCAATGTTATATAGCTCAATGTGATGAAATGTTAGAGTATGATCAGTATGTTATTCTAATGTTGATCTAGCTTACTGCTAGTCTCATACAGCCAACAAACTAACACATAGAATAACATAACTTCAACGCACTCAAATGCAGTTTAGTGTGATCTTGCAAATTGAGTACATGCATTTTACTCCTTAGGTCTTCCTAACACACACGTTATGCCCTCTTTGATTTTATGTTGGTTAAGTTAGTGAAATATTTGGTTTTATACTCGGTCACAAAAGTGACCGGTGGGAAACACCATAGTCAGAATTCATACAAATTCTTCAATTAGACCTATTTACAAAACACATTCCATGACATCTATAACCTCGTTTTGTCACTTCATGAAGGAGGCTAAGTGAGGTGAAAAGGTTGTCATGTACAAAGTTACACCCTGGAGGAACTTCTGCTTGTTCGGCTAGACCCATAGCAAATTTTTTCTGGCCCAGCTCCGGGCCACACAATCACTTTTCCCTCGCCCCAAGTACCGCAAAGAATGACGGCCCTGAAGTGGCCCGGAACTGGATTAAAGACAAGGGTAACACATGGGCCATAACTGGCCCGAATCTCAGCCAGTTAGTCACCTTTAACTGGCCCTGAACTGGGCCAAAACAGGTTTTATTATTGGTACCAATTCTCAGCCATAAGTTAACCATATCGACACCACCCTTTAACCAGAAACCCCAAAACTGAGCCATAACCCAGCCTAATCTTACCCAAACCATGTGAACAAATAAGGCACAAGAAAATTCAATTCTCAAAAATAGTTTATTTAACAATAGGCACAAGCCAATAATAATAAATTGTTATTATTTTCAATTTTTTTTTAGTACATTCAAAGCTTAACATCTTATTACCACCTCAAAGTGCATTTAATTTCAAAATGTTCTGGTTTGTCTTAAACAGTATGCGGGGGCGCTCGCAGGCGAGTGCAGAATGAATGGCGCTATACCCCTCAAAATACACTTTTCTCAGGATATAATTTTTTGTCTAGTAATTTGAATGTTGTATTCGAAAGGAGATGCAAAGAAATTACACACTGCTGGGTGTTAGATTTTTTAGAGTCACTTATTTGCTTTAAAAAGTATTTTAAAATGTCAATGACGTCATACATATCGTACGACCAGATATACTGCTTTACGGCAATCCTTCAGTCGCTTTGGTGCTTTCGCGCTCTGCACTTTCTTTTCTCTTGAGGCATCGACAACACAGCTGACACAGGTAAATACACGTGCTAGAAGAGTTTTTGTTTTGTTTGTTTCTGGTCCCGCTTCGGATGCCACGATGCCATCAAGCGGTAACTCTGGTCGTAATCAGTCATTCACTGACCAATCAGCGTTCATTAGCAGAATGCTAGCGTGTTATGGGCAACAACAACTCAACCTGTAAGAAATCGAAAGGACATAAGTACTCGTTCATTCAATTTTCGACCTATAACCCATGTTGAACTTGCAAAACCTACAATAAAATCTGAGATTTCTCAACGGCAATCGGGTGAAAGAGACAAATTTAGCCGTCTAGCCCCATAGACTCCTATTCAGTCTGCACTCGCCTGCGATCACCTCCAGCAGAATTCTAATGGAACTGCAACCAAGATCGATACAATGGGGCTAATAGGAAGTGCCAAGACTCTCCGTAGACGGGCTCTGGGGGGAACAGGAATTCCGTTAGGGAACAGAATCGACTACTACACCGGTCTATCGCACCCCGGTCGTGTCAGTCTGTACTCGCGTTCTCAAGTTCAGGGCAGTGAATCAGCTACCATATAGGCAAAAGTTAACTTCAATAAAGAACATGGTGACATCCGAGTTTGAATTCAGGTATTTAAAAAAGCTCCAAAAAAGAGATGTTCTTCTATTTTTTAAAGATTGCCATTAAATAACCTGCCAAAATAACCTTCGTACCCGCCACGGTCGATTTTTAATCGAGGTTAAGGTTAAATAAAAATACTAAAAAAATAAGAGAGCAGTAAACACATCGCAGGCTTGATCTGTTTCGGCATGAGTGCAAAAGAGAACCCATGTGGTTGCATATCTGCTGTATGTATTACATCTAATGTTAGGTCATACACAATATATAGACTGTAAATAGGGTCGTGCACAACAGAGCTTCACTTACCTGAACCGGTTCGGTCCTTTGGTTCGGTTGTCTGACAGACGTCTTCTTCTTCACCCTTCAGCGGGAGAAATTTCAAACGACGCATCACGTGAACCTCATCCACCAACCAGAAAGCTGCTGTTACCGTGGAGATCGCACCAAAGTTCACTGCACAGTTAACTGTACATACATATTTTTAAATAGACTGTTATTTAGAATATATATATATATATATATATATATATATATATATATATATATATACATTAGTAAGTTTTAACATGATTTTGTGGTGCTTAAACTAAAGAGTATGGAATACTTAGACTACTTTGTATGTGAATTAAGTCTTTTTTATTAGAAATTCATAAAGGCAAATTAAAATAAATAATTAAAACATGTAACTCAATTGTCATTTTAGGAAAATTTATATTTTGTTCAGGTAAAATGGATTTTGGAATTTTTAAATGATTTTTGAATTTTTTGAACACTGCTGAAAACTAAACGCTATATTTATTAATTATTTATCATTTTTTCTGGACACAGCTTTTTTCACTGACTCATAAGTCAATTCATATTATTATTGTTATTAATTATTAAAATCATTATATCTCTTTCGTAGTTTTGATAACTGCACCATCCATGGACAACACTTTAAACCGTTTTATTTCTCCCGTGAAAAATTGTGGTGGTGGTGGTGGGGGGGGGGGGGGGGGACAATCCTTGAATAGTAAAGTGAAAGTGAAAGTGACGGCCAAGTATGGTAACCCATACTTGGAATTTGACCTCTGCATTTAACCCATCCAAGTTAATGCACACACATTAGGAGCAGAGTAGTGAGTAGTTAACACACACACACACGGCAGCGGGCAGCCTTTGTGTGGCGCCCAGGGAGCAATTAGGGGTTAGGTGCCTTGCTCAAGGGCACCTCAGTCATTTCCCACCGGTTCTGGAATCAAACCAGCAACCTTTGGGTTACCAGTTCAACTCCCTAACCACTAGGCCATGACTGCCCAAAATACTTATAGCGGCCTAAATACTTATAATTGTCCAGTACACAAAGTATGGCCCATAATCGCTACACTGATCTGGGCCACACACCTCCCATGCACAATCGGCCCAAATGTTGTCTGCCGTCATGCATGCAGTGCCATCATTGCCACACATGGCCCACAGTTGGCTGACATGATCTGGGCCACACACCTCCCATGCACAATCGGCCCAAATGTTGTCTGCCGTCATGCATGCAGTGCCATCATTGCCACACATGGCCCACAGTTGGCTGACATGATCTGGGCCATACACCTCCCATCCACAATCGGCCCAAATGTTGTCTGCCGTCATGCATGCAGTGCCATCATTGCCACACATGGCCCACAGTTGGCTGACATGATGCATGCCAGTGCCGGCAACACGCCAGCAGTGCCATGATGAGGCCACATTTGGGCCTCATTTGGGTCACGTACATCTAAGTAATGTTATACTTATTTGTGCAATTTGTAGTTTTGATAGTAGCTAGTTTATTATTTGCATTTACTGCTGTAGTAATAGCCTATTTCCCTTTTCTGACCTCAATAGTAACAGCCGAGTTTGGTGACAAAATTACTACAGCAGGACTAATAAAATATTTACTATATTATTCAAATATGTATTTATAAATATATCTTTCTTTAATTTTTTTGGTATACCCATGCCTTCTACACCAGTGTGTTTTTGTGTTCACTTGTTTACAAAAAGATTACATAAGAATGATAACATTACTAAGCTGATAAGATGTAGGCCTAATTTTTATGATTAATGGTTAGTCATTATTATCAATTACTTTGACCAACGTTCTAAAGCATTGCTAGAGAAAACAACTGTAAATTAATCTGAAGTTTATCATTTATGATAACCTTTGATAAAGTAAAGGTTGTCAGAAAGATTTTCAGTTGAGTCAGTAGGCTATAAAGCAACATTCAAAGCATGCAATATGCAACTCCAAGTTCTTATGTTGTCTTGAGCTATCAGCCTATAATTTAAAAGCTATTTTGATAATAGCCTCAGACAACTTTGGGAGACAGAATAAAAACACAAGAATATATTATATTTATTTAAACATGCAATAATACACATTTAAAAAGCTTAATCTCAGTCATTCGTGAGAAACGAACAGTTATATGAGTAGATCTGAGGTGCTCAAGCTAATCATTTCTGTTTCACTCGCTTGTATTGGTCGCCCCGCCCACGCAATAGTCTCGTGATATTCATGGTAGACATTGGAACCAAATATTTCATGAACCGAATATATTGTAACACCGGGACTCCTTCTTCATGTCCGGTGACTGTATTAAGCTGCTGCTTAACAATTGATAATGCTTAACAATTGATAATTTCAATGGGAGAAAATGTGAAAATGCTACAGTGAAATCAGTTCTATTTATGATAACAATAATGTTAGGCCTCTTTTTTTTTAAGCTTTTGCTGTAAAACATTGTAAAAAACTTTTTAGATATAAAAATTATTAATTGTATAGCTTACGTTAACACACATGTTTTCCTCTAAAACAGCCAGCATTTCTAAATGCCCACCGTGTCCTGCGGCTCGTGTCGAGCCACTCTCAGTGACGGGGACCTTCCTGCCTGGGCCGGGACCACGCATACCACGCGCTCGCTAACGGCGGCTGCCGTGAGTGCGAAGCATTGCCTCTCTCGCCCCTGCGGGCTTGACAGGCTTTGTTTTCCAACGAGTCCGCCCCTCCGATGCTTCCTGTTGGGCCGCGCCGTAAAAAGCGCCATTCACAGAGGCCACCCGACACTTCGGTGAGAGAGCCCTCGCCGGCGGCTTCCCCGCGAGCCTCTCTTTCGGAGTCCCCCATCTCCTTCCTCGATGGTCAGCGTCCCGCTACGGCGGTGCTCGACGAGATGGACGGGGGTGTCGTGGAGGACGACAGCTGTTCTCTCCTCGCGTCTGGGAGCTAGGAATGGTCGGGATCCGTCCTGGACCCCGCCCCGTCGACACGGGAGTCCAGCGTCAGGGCTTCGGTCGACGCCGAGCTTCTCCGCCTCCTCACGAAGGCCGCTGCGGCCGCACCGCCATCGAAATCGGCATGACCCGCTCTCTCAGTCCCCACAACAGAGGCGATTCGAAGAGTGTATTCAGCAGCCAACGAGCCGGTTCCTCAACTCGCTCGCCTGCACACAAACGCCGTTCTCACGGCGACCCACATAAATCTCAAAAAGAGCATTATGTCTGGTCATATTCCGGCTCAGGCCGAAGGTGTTTTGTATGTAGGAAATGTGTCCTAAGCACTACCCTCTCTGTGTGTCACACTCATCCAGGGTCGAAAACAGTAAAGCTGGCTCATGCCGCTCGACCGCTAAGTGTAGGAAAAGTGCCCACTACCCAGTGTTCACCCCTGCACATAAGCACTACCCACGCAGTGTCTCACACCACCCCGGGGTCCATATCAGTCAAACCGGCTTGTGCCGTTCATGTTTCACGTGTAGGGAATGTGCCCGCTGTACAGTGCTCACCCCTACCTATGAACACGAACGTATCTGTGTTACGAAGCACCCCGTGCCTCGTGCCGCGAGCTCACACAGCTTCGTCTGTAATACAACACCTTCCCGTTTCTACGGCCAGGATGTTAGTTACAAAGCTGCCGCACGAAGTGCCGACTGCCCCATTGAATATGAACTTGGTGAACAAAGTATGTCATCATGGCCGGGTCCCCGAGGCCCTGAATATCAGCGACCGGAGCCCAGATTTCATTCTACCCCTGGCCATTCACGCGAAAGCGTGAGATAGTGAAACAGGGCTATTCGCTACAATTCGCTTGCAGACCGCCACGCTTCACAGCCCGGGTCGAAACCTCTGTGAATCAGGAAGTAGCACACCTACTTCGCACCGAGATAGCGAATTTGCTAAGAAAAGGGGCGGTAGAGACCGTCCCCTTGGCAGAGAGCGAGTCGGGGTTTTACAGCCGTTACTTCTTAGTCCCGAAGATATCTCCCAGTCAGGAAATGTCCTTTCTGGGGATAGAGTTGGACTCCAGGTCTATGTTGGCACGCCTAACGCGAGAACACGCGGCAGTAATTCAGCGCCTAGCAGCGACATTCATAGTAGGGTGGAATCTTCCCCTCAGAGTGTTTCAGAGGATGATGGCCTCTTATGGCCTCAGCCTCGATGGTGCTGCGGCTTGGTCTGCTATACATGCACCCTTTTCAGCTATGGCTGAGGCGGCGTGTTCCAGCGCGAGCGTGGACATCAGGTTTGCTGCATCTCATGGTGAATCAGACATGCGCGGCAGCGCTGAAACCGTGGACGAGGGCCGACTGGTACCAGTCCGGCGTGAACCTGGGCATAGCCTCAGCAGTCAAAGTAGTCTCGACAGATGCCACGGGTTGGGGCGCCCTTTAGGAAGGGAGGCCATCGATGGGCCTGTGGTCAGACGCAGAGAAGCGTCTACACATAAACTGTCTAGAGATGAAAGCGGTCGAGAATGCCCTACAGTTTTTCCTCCCTGTGCTGAGGAACCACCACGTTCTAGTCAGAACAGACAATATGTCAGTGGTGTCTTATATAAACCGCCAGGGCGGCCTCAGGTCCTGGAGCCTTTTTGCAAGAGCAAAACACATCCTTATATGGGCCCAACACAATCTGTGCTCGCTGAGAGCAGCGCATGTCCCGGGCATCCTGAACGTGGGCCCAGACATGCTGTCCAGGGCCAAGCTTCCCCAAGGGGAATGGTCCTTGCATCCCCTGGTGGTACAAAACATCTGGGACATCTTCGGCAGAGCTGAGGTAGACCTATTCGCGTCACAAGCCAATGCTTATTGCCCAATGTTCTTTTCAAAAGAAAGGGACGTGCTGGCCCTAGACTGGCCCAGACGCCCTCTTTATGCATTTCCCCCGGTCGCCTTGTTACCACAGGGAGGGAGTGCAAATGCTCGATAATCCTGGTAGCCCCGCTATGGGAGAATCAAGTTTGGTTCCCAGAGTTGATGGAACTGGGGAACTCAGCTCCATGGCCGATTTCGCTGAGGAAGGACCTGTTGTCTCAGGCCGAGGGCGCAATTTGGCACCCATTTGGGCCCTACATGTGTGGGCGATCAATTATAACCATTTCACCTCCCGGAGGGAGTGATCAACACGATCACACAGGCTAGAGCTCCGTCTACTAGACGGCTCTACGCGTCTAATGCCTGGTTCAGATTACACGATTTTTTTGTCTGTTACGATAGTCACTGTGTCAGATTACACGATTTTGACTCCTAAAAATCTTGTCATGTCGTGGACAAGAAACATGTCAGACTACACGTTGTTTTCCGACCAGTCATCGCGAGCCGTCTCACACACTCATTCACTCGCACATATAAACACGCTCACTCACATAGCCTACACGCACTCACTTTGTCTCTCACACACACACACACACACACACGCTCACTCACTCGCACATACACACTCACTCACATACACGCACTCTCTCTCTCACACACACACACACACACACACACACACACACACACACACACACACACACACACACACACACACACATGCTCTCTCACTCACACACTCACTCTTGCGCACACACACAGTCACACACACTCGCTCACTCACTCGCGAACACACACTCTCACTCACTCTCCCTCACTCACTCACTCGCGCGCCGTCGTCGTGGAGGACCGTTAAAAAATTAAACATGCTAGTCTTTCTGTCGTGATGTCATGAAGCATCGCAGACGCGACGTAGGTTGTCGCCCACTATGACACACTATACGAGTTGAAACTATCAAATCTTGCGTCCCGACGCCCGTTGTCGTTTGCGAATCCCCACGACACCCTACGTCAAATGGATCGTGCCTAAAATCGTGTAATCTGAACCAGGCATAAATGGTCAGTGTTCGCTGAATGGTGTTCAGCTCATAAATTTAACCCGCTAGATTGTGAGGTAACGGTGGTGCTTTCTTTCTTGCAAGAGCTGTTGGACAGCGGGAGAACCCCATCCACGCTCAAGGTGTATGTGGCGGCCATAGCGGCATTTACGAAGCCTGTAAATGGCCAGTCGCTGGGAAAGAATGACCTCATAATCCGTTTCCTCAGGGGAGCTAGGAGGCTGAACCCTCCTCGACCCCCCTTGGTTCCAGTTTGGGACCTTTCTACGGTCCTAGAGGCCATGAAAGGTGGCCCATTTGAACCACTACATGCGGTGCAGCTAAAATACCTTTTCTTCAAAACCGCTTTTCTGCTGCCACTGGCCTCAGTAAAACGGGTGGTAAAACCTGAGTGCTACGTGTCTGGAATTTGGGCCTAATGACTCTAAGGTCATCCTCAAACCAAGGCATGGCTATGTCCCTAAGGGGCTTGCGACTCCGTTTAGAGCGGAAGTTATTTCCCTGTCAGGGCCTTGAGTATTTATTTGGAACATTCTGCTGCCTTCAGGCAGACAGAGCAGCTTTTCGTTTCTTTTGGTGGCCGCGTTAAAGGATTGCCCCTTGAGCATTAGGGCCCACTCAACTAGAGGCATGGCCTCATCGTGGGCCTGGACAAGTGGGGTCTCACTTCAAGATATTTCTATGGCAGCAGGCTGGGCCTCCCTGTCTATATTTATAAGGTTCTACAACCTAGAAGTACCTGCCCTACAGGCTAGGCTGTTCTCAGTCTGAATATGCTATATTAACAACGTCTACCCAACTCAGTTCGCTTATATTTATGCATTTGGCAGACGCTTTTATCCAAAGCGACTTACTACAGGGACAATCCCCCTAATTGTCCCCCTAACAGGGACAATCCCCCTGGAGCAACGTGGAGTAAAGTGTCTTGCTCAAGGACACACTGGTGGTGGCTGTTGGGATTGAACCAGCAACCTTCGATTTACCAGTTCAGTGGTTTAACCCACTAGACCACCATCTCCATTACTCCATAACGCTTAGACTGTTGATATATTGCAACGTCCTGTGGGCCTATGCAGTTTCAAGGTTGATATATTGCCTTAACTGTATATACGTGTAAGCACCTATCTTTCATAATATAAGCTTCTGGTGGCGCTGCTCTGTTTGCGACCCGGGCACGCTGTCTATTGCGATCGTAGTTTTGTTTGTTGTTTGCGTTGGTTTGTATGTTTGTGAATGTGTTTTTGCTGCGCTGTGGGAACGTGAAGCCAACATGGCAAGATTTATCCATTACACATATCTTGTGTTGATCATTGTCGGACTATGTGTACCATGCCAAACTCATTCAGCGGGCATTCAGGCCCAGCGTCTTACTACCTACACCCGAGATGCGCTGCTGGCACTCCGATCGTCCAATCTTCCATCTGTGGATTTACCAGCCTGCGTGAGCGCTCGGCCAGCGCGGTCGAGGAAAAGGGGTCGGTGCGGTGGAGCGCGCCAGCGTCTACGACGAAGAGGCAGCAGGCCTCCTCTACCTTCAATGATACTATGCAACGCAAGATCACTTCGAGCTAAAATAGACGAACTTCGGATTAATACCAGGACATGCTCTGAGTATCGCACCTCAAGTTTAATGGTTATCACAGAAACGTACACCGGGATATCCAAAACTCCCTGGTTGACATCGATGGATTTTCACTTGTCAGGGCAGACAGGACTGAACAACTGGTTACAGATACAGTCACTGTTCCAGCATCAGTGTACTAGGAAGGCTAAGGGTCCAGATGGAATCTCTGCCCGCTTACTGAAAACATGTGCGGAGGAGCTTGTTCCAGCCTGGTGCCCTATCTTTCAGCGATCACTTGACTCCCACATCATCCCAGCCTTATGGAAAAAGACTGTTATCATTCCAGTCCCAAAGAAACCTTGTCCCAAGGAGAACAATGATTTTAGACCAGTAGCATTGACATCCATTGTAATGAAATGTTTTGAGAAATATATGGTGTCTCTTCTAAAAACTGAGGTCAACAAAAAGTTAGATCCCTGGCAGTTTGCCTATAAACGGGGTAGGAGTACAGATGATGCTATAAGTAGCATCACCCACTTAGTCCTAAAGCACTTGGAGGACCCGAAGGCCTACGCACGCTTACTTTTTATAGATTTTAGTTCTGCCTTCAACACGATTCAGCCAGTTATTTTACTTGAGACACTTAAAAATATGGGTGTAAGCTCTTTTATTGTTGAATGGTATTACTCCTTTTTAACTAATAGGACACAACATGTTAAAGTACACAAGGCAGTCTCAGACCCCAAATCCATCAGCACAGGGGCATCACAGGGGTTGTGTGAGCTCCCCTGTCCTTTTTACTATCTATACCAATGAATGTGTGAGTAAACATCCACACAATTACATTGTTAAATTCTCTGATGACACTGCTATCCTTAGCTTATTGTATCGAGACCAAGATACAGTCTCCTACCATTCAGAAATAAAACAGTTTGTGGACTGGTGTGATGCTCACCATCTGATGGTTAACGTCACTAAAACAGAGGAGATGATATTTGACCCAAGATCAATCTGTGAACTTAATCCTGTACTTATTCACAACACACCAATACGTCAGGTTACGTCATATAAGTATTTGGGTGTTTTTCTTGATTGTTCCCTTACCTGGCACATTCATGTTGAAAATCTTTGCACCAGGTTGCAACAAAGGATGTATTTTTTAAGAAGGCTAAGATTGTATGGTGTCAATAGCAAACTCCTGTTTCTGTTTTTTAAAATGATTTTAGAGAGTGTGATACGTTATAGCATGCAGATCTGGTATGGTAATCTTTCAGTTCAGTTTAAATCCAAGTTGGGGCGTCTGATCAGTACAGCTTTTAGAATTGTAGGCTACCAGGAACAGTGCTACCTACAGTCATTGTACGAAAAATCTGTGCTCAGGGAGGCACATAAGATTTTGGATGACCCAACCCACATTCTCAATAAGGAACTAGAGTTGTTACCCTCAGGTAAACGATTTAGAATGCCGAATTGCAGGTTAAAGAGGTATAAAAACTCATTCATTCCAGCTGCCATTAAGATGCTAAACAGTAACAAATGACTGTTACTTACTTATACACTTTTTTTTTTTTTTTACCCCCACTGTGTTGTGCACTTTTTGTATTGTCTAAACTCGGTGTATATTTTATGTGGTTCGTTGTAAGTGTGTGTCGCAGTGACTGCAGCCCAAGACAAATTTCCCCCCTGGGGGACATTAAAGTATATTTTATCTTTATCTTTATCTATCTTTCATAATACCGAGTCGTCCCGCCCCGTTCTGCCGCTATGCGTCTATTCCACTTATACATGAGCCCCGGGCGAACTGCCCTTGGGACATTGGTGTTGGAAACTTAGCACGCACAGTGTTTTACATGGGGTTCCCATAGCGCAACACGAGAGTACTCTCGTAAGAGAACGACACTCGGTTACTAACGTAACCTCGGTTCTCTCTAGAGAGGGAAGAGTGTTGCGTAACCTGCCGTGCTTGTGCTGCGTTATGGTTTCGCTTCCAGTCGACTGAAATCATAGTGCAACCCGAGTAGGGTTGGGTATTGGTTGGGTTTTATCCGATACCAGTACCTACTCGGTATTTTTTAAACGGTTCCGGTGCTTAAACGGTTCTTGAACCGGTACTTAAGAAAACGAAAGCACACACACTTTATAAAAAAAAAAATACCTGTGTGTGTGTGTGTGTGTGTGTGTGCGTGTGTGTGTGTGTGTGCGTGTGTGTGTGTGTGTGTGTGTGTGTGTGTGTGTGTGTGTGTGTCCAAACTGGACACAATATTAACTTAAATCTTTAAAGATTTTCTGATTTCTGATTAAATGAAAAATTGCGCCGTTTAATAGGCTACTGATGTTGATACTGATAGGCTACATTTGTCATTATGACTTTTACTTTAAAACAGAGAAATATCTGACACTGAGCAGAAATATTTAACACACACAGTATAGCCTCATATAAATATACTTGATATACTTAATACTTGATATGCAAGATTTGCAGTTGGCATTAAAATACAAGACTTCCATGTCCACCACGACACTGGCAGCTGAACTTGAACTTAAGTCAAACGTGTCAGAGGTTTTGAATTCTGATCCACATTCGTACAGTTTTTTTTTTTTTTTTTTTACCGATTATTCGGTACCCATCCCTAAACCCGAGCGATGGGTATTTATAGGCCTAGGCCACACCCATATTGGCGGGCCATGACAAAGCGCAGGGAAAGCTTCCCATTGGCGCTGAAGTCATGGCAGACGCACTGATAGGTTGCAGCAGTTGCCGCAGAGCATCCAATAGGCGCGCGAGCTGCCTCGCCTAGGTCTGCTGCTGCAGCAAATGCGTTTTAAATTATAAAAAATTAAGGATAATTTGTTGCTTCAGTATTCTCGAGAAAAGGAGTTTTCCCGTAAGCTAAACTTACGCAACACTCGTTCCCTCTCTAGAGAGAACCGAGGTTACGTTGGTAACCGAGTGTCGTTTTGCAGCTTTATTGATTTGCAGCTTTTGGCTTTATTTATTATCATCTGTCCATTTAACTTAGTCCAGTAGCAGTATATTTAGGAACAGTGTATAAGCTGGTGTAAAAAACACACCTTCCCCTAATGCCTGTAAGCCATTTTACCATAATTTAACATTTTTCCTGTGTATGATTTCTGTGAAGGATTGGTTGGTTTCACAGAGACTTTTTCTCATAGTTTGTTGCCTTAGATAGAGGCGTGGTCTGATTACACAGATCAGTTTAAACTCAGGTTGAGCCTGTGAAGGACACTGGGTGTGGCTCCATTCAGGGAGCAAAATGGTGGCCGCCGTTGATCTAAATAGTTTCTCCTGCTCTTCAGTTACAGTCGGTACTAGATCATGTTATGGCAGGCCTTCTACAGCTTCAGGGAGAACCTGTGACATAGAAGATTTTATATTTATTTTAGTTGAATGAAGAGCAAATGCTCTGAGGTAAATGATACTGTAACATTTGAACTGTACTTCAGTGTTGATGTAATTGTGCTCACAGTTCATGTTGTGACATGTTAGTAACAGACGAAAGAAAATGATATAGACTGTCACTGTACAGATTTAGACAAATTGATTTGCACAAAATTAATATCAATCTTGTATATGATTATGCACGCATTGCAATGTTTAATTAGGTTAGATTATATTTAAGATTAAAACTGAAAGCCTGAATACTCATTGTACTTGAACTTGCAGAGTTATTAAAGAAAATAAAAGGGGGGCTCAAAATAATGTTTATTACTGAGCAATACAAACAAACCAACGGCCAAAACGGGCGATAAAGTGCAATTGTTCAAATGCAAAAGAGAAAAAAAATTTTTTTTTAAATGGGGCACATTTTCACAGAATACATGAACATCAGTGAGGATTTTCACTCTTTTTTTCTTTTTTTTTTTCTCTAGTCAGATCATTTTGTAGAAGTGCAGAAGCAAATGGGTGTGAAAGATGGAGAAGGCATCAGCTTCAAACACTTCTGGGGCCTGATCCAGACCTTGGCCACAACCCAGCATGGTCTGCTCAACCAAGAGAAGTTGTCCAAATGCACCTGCCTTTTACTATGAGCCGCAGACTTCATCTGCATCTGCCACTAAGATCTGGTCTCTCTGCATCTCTGCATTTATCCAGAACCACTCATCTCCAGACAAAACACTAACTTTCCTTCCTAAACATTCCAATAAAATGCTGACAAAATAAACATCAAGATGTCTTTACATTATTATTTTTTTACATTGTGTCAAGCATTACAGTGATCATCTCTCTTCAATCAAGTATCAAGTAATCAAGTATCAAGTAAATCGTAATATACAGACAAGTTAACTAACTACTTCATATTCCACAATTAACCTGGAGTTCAATTTGTTTTTACTTGCAAGTAAAGTTACAGCTTCCCACAGTGTTTCTCAGTAAAAAAATAAAATAAAAAAAAATTCTTTAATTTTTTCTTTTTAGTATTATTATTATTTTTTGTAATAACACTACATTTAAACTTACTGCCATAATAGTCTAAAGTATGTTTATGTTTACAGGCAGACATGTACTGAGTGGTTTTGCCAAACAAAAACAACATCAACAACTTTTATTTATATTTTGTAATACTGTTTTTGTATGGCCAAAAATCAATAACACCCTGAATTATTGTTTAATAAAATTCACATAAAAAAAAAAACATCCCTTGTTTTTTCTGATTTGTAACGAATTGTAATTTTCATTTTAGAATCAGCTGTCACTGTGCAACACAAATATTAACAAATCTGTCTTACTGTAAAGACTAAGGTCCTTTCTGAGAAAAAAAAACTAACAACGCAACTACAGAAAGATGATCAGGTCTTAATATTGTTATATCTGTTTTAAAAACTGCTGAATAAGGTAACATGTAAAAAGGTTTTTTTTTTTTTTTTTTTTTTTTTTTAGTGTAGGTTTGCATGAGAACTTTGTCTTCGCCACACACATACACACACACACACACACACACACACACACACACACACACACACACACACAAACCTATGTGGTCTGAATGCATTTCCTTTTCTCTTGTATTGTAAAATGCCTACAGTATATGTTTTAAAGGCAGTTCTACACTCAACTCGTTGACTCTGACTCAACGAGCTCTGCTGCAAAAATTCCTATGTTCCTGTATAGCTGTACCGGTACAAATGGCAAATAAACTTTCAACTCAACTCAACTCAACTCTATAGACCTTAAGATGATAAATTTGAGTATTCCTTCTTGCAGCTGTTGCTTGATCTGTCTTAATTTGCATTTAGACATTAAGCTTGGATGGTCACAGGCGAACAGACCTAAGATTTCTTAATTCAGTACTGTAATGAAAAAATTCACCACAGCAAATTTTCACAGGAGTAGACACCCACCACTTTTTTTTTTCTTCACCGCATATTCTGTCTAAACTACTCCACAGAATTAGCATCTTGGTCTGTGAACGTTTATCTTGTCAGCCTATTTGAATGAACACTTTTGCATGCTTTTTTGCATCTACAGTGAAAATGAACCATATATACTGTCTCAAATTTAAAGTATTGTATTTTTTAAGGTAAACACCCTACATTAGATATACCAGTAGTGCATTGCCCAGCAAAAACACTATTCCGATGGAACAATAATCATTGATTTCGGTCAAATTTAGAGGGCCCAAGTAATTAATGTCAGTCTCCAGTGCAATACATGCATTTATCCATAAACTTTAATTTGCCAAAATGGGGGAAGCTCTGCATCCTGATCATACAGACCATCGTCTGATGTTGAATAAGGTAGGCTACATGGACGTCCTTTTGAGAGGACTTCCCCAGTAAAAAGCTGTTGTACCCCTAAGGGTAAAATGTTGTTGTAAGACATTCTTCAAAATATCTATTTTTGTGTAAAGTCATATGGGAAAATATGAGAGTGAGTTCCTTTTGTGTTCCTGTAGCTCAAACATTAGAAAGTGGAGGCAGTGACACCAAGGTCTTGGGTTTAATTCCCAGAATGCCTGAAGTGATCAATTGTTTTCCTTGAATGTAAGTGTCAGCACTATAGCAGTGATAAGCAGACGAGACACAGAGCCTGGGGGCTGACCAATGGAGGTGAAGCTGAACAAGGTGGAGACCCCAGAGAAAATGAAAAGACGCCGCCCGAGACAACATCGCAGGCCCGGAAGTCCAAGGCAATGCCACCGGCTTGAGGGACCAAAGCAGTAATGGGAGCCTGGCGGAGCCAAATCGAAGCCAAAGGGCTGACAAGCCAAGGTGGAGACGTGGGCCTGCAGGCCTGAGGTATAGCCAAGGGATCTGCCTCACAAAGCCGAACTGGTGGTGGAGAGGTGCAAAGCCGGAGAGCTGGAGAGAGTCAGCGGTAAGGGGTAAATTTGGATAATTTCACGGGTTACTTGGAGCGAGTTCAGGGGTGGAGACAAGGATGGGACATTGAAGAGTAAGTGAGTAATGACTTTGGTAGAGAGTTAACTTGAATGAATGGATGATACCTGGGATATATCTGACTGCAAAAATCTCTAAATCCATCTGACATTTCTCCTTTAAATTAGCTTCTTTTTTTTTTTTAAATCAGGCTCCTATGTTTAGGTTCAGTAATTTCACTTTAATGGCAATGAAAAGGTTATTGTCAGTTTTTGAAATGTCTTATTTTCAAAAACGTCACTTTAGTCAATGCATTAACTCATTGTCTTTTGCTGCAAAACCAGCTAAGTGTCATAAACAGAAGAGGACAGACGAGGTAAGTGATTAATAATAAAACTTTATTTGCAGGAGTGGATGAGAAGCAGGGAGGCGACACAGGTAAGTCAACAGGCAATAGATGATTCGATGCAGACTTAGCTGGCTGGTGACACAGTGTTTCTCTGTGCAGGTGAACGGCTGGTGAGCAGACGAACAGGAGATCACAACAGAAGACGAGGAACAGATGATGGTAGACTTAAGACTAAAAACGGATCGGGTAGTTTAGGTAAGTCTCTCAGGTGAGTATGCAGGTAGGGTCTGTAGAGCTTGTCTTAGACGAGACCAGACAATGAGGTGAAGGGAATGATGGTCTAAATAAAGTGTGCTGATGAGAACATGCAGATGATCAGAACTCTGGTGAACGAGTGGGCGGAGTGTGGTAATCTGGTGCTGATGGCTGGAGTGATGGTGTTGCTAAATCTGTGACACTAAGGGCCCTATCTTGCATTCAGCGCAATTGACTTTGTACACCGATGCATGTATCATTCCTATTTTGCACCCGACGCACAGCAGACTTTTCTCTCCACAGACGCACGTCGGTAAATTAGGGAATGAACTTGCGCTCCCAGGGGCGGTTCAGCGAAAAGAGGAGGCGTGTTCCGGCACAAACGTTCCCTGGTGCCATTTTGTATTTCCAGAAAACAATTCCGACACAGACCAGGAAAAACCTAGTTTAAAGTCAGTGACGCGTTATTCAGATGCTATTTTAAGGGCGCATGCTTGGCCGTAATGTAGCGTGTACACAACGTACATACACTTTGCTTCTCTCATCTACACAGACGCTGGCAGCAGTTCCCATTTTTGCAAATCATACATATTTACAAGGAAAAATATTACCACACAAGGGAAATCATTGTGGTGTCCATAAAGTAGGCATAAATCTAGCTTACACATTTACCCAAATTATTATACGCCTGTTTAACCAAATCTAATTTGGGTGGGTTTCTCCCATCCCCATACAATGTCACTTCTCTGTCTTTTACGGCCCTGACGAAAACGTCGGTCTCCTCGGCTGTGAACTGCTCCTGGCGTGCGCCTGGCAAATCCGCCGTTATAATAGCAATCCGCCATGGAACAAGCGTGCCTGCTTTTAAAGGGAATGTGAGATGACGCTCTGATTGGTTAATTTCACGTTACGCCCAAACCACACCTATGAGTAATGTAGCTACTTCAGACCAACCCTTTTTAGATTTGCGTTTAGAAATCCGCCCTCAAAGTTACTTGCGTTTCGTGTTTGATACTTGCGTTTCAGATCGTTAAAATAGGGCCCTTAGTCCATGTGGGCCTTTTTTTTTTGTGCAAAAACCTCCAAGTCCAGCTCTTTGGACAAGATCGTAAACAGTAACAAAATCACTACTGCCATGTCCGTATCGTATTCAGATCCAAGTGCTCACAGGGGACCCAAGTTCGAATGTGACTCGGGGTCGTTTCCCGATCCCACCCTATCTCTCTCCAGTCACTCTTCACTGTCCTTTCTGAGTAAAGGTAAAAGGCTAAAAAATATAGTCAAAAAAGTATTCACACAGTATAACCATGACACAAAATGACAGCACATTTTGATTAGATAACAACAAACAGAAGGCAAATAGAAGACAACTATACAATAACTACACCGCTATGCTCAAAAACGTAAAAATATATAATATATTTTAAAATATAATAACCTATATCCAATATTAAATAAATATATTAAATAAATATATAAACGCGCTGAAAAACTATCCTCCCCCATTTTTAAAGATAGTGGCCCACCCATCTCGGGAACTTGGGTATAAAAATGATTACCGAACTTCCCAGTGGTAAATATGACTTGAGAGGGCATTCATGTCCAATTTTTAACTAGGAAACTCGTATTTATGATAATTCCGATAGCACATGAAGGCAGCATAATTCAAGCCTTGGCATGTCTTTAACCAGAACACCATCAAGTATTTTAAGGTTGAGCATGCAAGCTCATCGATTCAGCAGAAACCAATCAGCCATCCTGTGCCATCTAGAGTTTCATGACATAACTTTGTATAATTATAGTTATTGTTCTTGGTGGGAATGGACCTTAACAGGTCAGTTAATTTATGATAGCATGGACAGAGAACACGTTTCACATTTCAGTATATCATTATTGTCAATATCAACTAAGATAATTTATTTTATTTACCAAAACTGGCAATGATCCATTGAGGTAAACAAATTATAAAGCTTTTTGAAGCTGGATGTGACAACATACATACTGTGATAAAGGTCTAGTCTTAGCCTTGGACTTGCACATTTATTGACTCTATTGCCTTTGCAGTGTAATCATTGTTGTTGGCATTCTCACCCTGTGATTTTAGGGCAGCTTTAAACCAGGAAATCTATATTTTTGGGGATTCTTTTTGGTGTAATTTTATTTATTTATTTTTATCATTTTTAGTCATATGTATTTCTAAAATACTTTGGTTTGGTCTGTTGCTCAGCAGATAGGGTCAGGGACAAATGATACAAATTTTACATATCAATAAATACTAACATATAAGCAGCCCAATTTAAAGTAGTCATCAAAGCTGCTTCTGTTTTTTTTTGTTTTCTTTTTGTTTTTTTTGCCTCTGTTCAACAAGCTATTTTAAACTTTGACTCATCATTAGTGCTATAAGACCACAGTGGCATTTCATGTACAAATATAGTAACATAATTGTCTGCAAAGCTCAAATGGAACCTTTGAACTGCTAGGTGTCAATTATTCATGCCAAAAACAACATCAGCTTTATCAAGTTGTGATATTAGTTTGGCATACAACTGGTTGTAAATAGCCTTATATTCGCTCCATCATACTAATTGTTTTTTCGTGTGAACACAATCTATCAAAACAGCATTTGTTTCTTAAAGGATAGTTTATGCGACAAGGAAAATCATAAAATTAAAGAAACATGAACTGAAATTTGAAATCAAGAAGTTTGAAATCGCACCCATACTCTTATTCACTATTACTCCACTAGTATAGCCCACTTAAAGGAGTGAATGAAAATGTGTGAGCAAATTCAGACACAGAGTGTGTTGGAAGGGCTGCTGCTTTTGCTTAGTTTGTGCTTGCTGTTTAATAATCATTTGAAACTTAGCAAATTGGCAGCACAAGCAGTAGTGAAAAGATTGATCTTGAACTCTGTCATGGAAAGTAGCATTTATAAACCTTAATTCAAATTTTATAATCAATTAAAAAAGAATTTATACCTGTATGATATTACGCTGTACCCACATTAGACTAGTGGTTTGGAAAACGGCTAAATGGATGATTCAGCTGCGGCGCCATCTTCTGCGAGATGCAGGAATTCATTCGGCATAACCCTCACAGTGCATTATGGGTATTCTCTAGCCGTTGGGTGTACATCAGTACACTGTTATGTACACTAAAGCTGTGCATTATTAATAGGATTGAATGAGTGCACTCATTAACATCCACTGTGATTTCGGACACCACAACAAATAGCTGTCCATTTGACTTGTACATCAAGTTTACATCAGCTTTAAGGTTTCCAAATATAATTATGAATGGATTTGGATGGATTCATCCACCACTGCTGCATCCAAAAAGTCCTAAGTAATTTTTATGGTGGTCAGGGCCTAAACCTTAAATATTAGTTTCATGGAGATTAGTCAAATGGACAGCCATTTGTTGTGGTGTCCGAAATCACAGTGGATGTTAATGAGTATAAATTCTTTTTTTAATTGATTATAAAATTTGAATTAAGGTTTATACATGCTACTCTCCATGACAGAGTTCAAGATCAATCTTTTCACTACTGCTTGTGCTGCCAATTTGCTAAGTTTCAAATGATTATTAAACTGCAAGCACAAACTAAGCAAAAGCAGCAGCCCTTCCAACACACTCTGTGTCTGAATTTGCTCACACATTTTCATTCACTCCTTTAAGTGGGCTATACAGTGGAGTAATAGTGAATAAGAGTATGGGTGTGATTTCAGTTCATGTTTCTTTAATTTTATGATTTTCCTTGTCGCATGAACTATCCTTTAAGAAACAAATGCTGTTGTGATAGATTGTGTTCACACGCAAAAACAATTAGTATGATGGAGCGAATATAAGGCTATTTACAACCAGTTTTATGCTAAACTAAAATCACACCTTGATAAAGCTGGTGTTGTTTTTGACATGAATAATTGACACCTAGCAGTTCAAAGGTTCCATGTGAGCTTTGCAGACATTTATGTTACTATATCTGTACATGAAATGCTACTGTGGTCTTATAGCACTAATGATGAGTCATAAAATAGCTTGTTGAACAGAGGCTAAAAAACTTAAAAAAAACAAACAAAAAAAACAGTAGCAGCTTTGATGACTACTTTAAATTGGGCTGCTTATATGTTAGTATTTATTGATATGTTAAATATGTATCATTTGTCCCTGACCCTATCTTCTGAGCAACAGACCAAACCAAAGTATTTTAGAAGTAAATATGACTAAAAATTATTAAAAAATATATAAAATTACACCCAAATCCCAAAAAATATAGAGTTCCTGGTTTAAAGCTGCCCTAA
Organism: Leuciscus idus; assembly: GCA_021554675.1. Taxonomy (NCBI): domain Eukaryota; kingdom Metazoa; phylum Chordata; class Actinopteri; order Cypriniformes; family Leuciscidae; genus Leuciscus; species Leuciscus idus. The sequence continues at coordinate 15,485,674 of CM038628.1, forward strand.
AATCACATGGTGAGAATGCCAACAACAATGATTACACTGCAAAGGCAATAGATTCAATAATGTGCAAGTCCAAGGCTAAGAATAGACCTTTATCACAGTACGTATGTTGTCACATCCAGCTTCAAAAAGCTTTATAATATTTGTACCTCAATGGATCATTGCCAGTTTTGGTAAATAAAATAAATTATCTTAGTTGATATTGACAATAATGATATACTGAAATGTGAAACGTGTTCTCTGTCCATGCTATCATAAATTAACTGACCTGTTAAGATCCATTCCCACCAAGAAAAATAACTATAATTATACAAAGTTCTGTCATGATTCTCATGAAGCTCTAGATTGCACAGGATGGCTGATTGGTTTCTGCTGAATCGATGAGCTTGCATGCTCAACCTTAAAATACTTAATGGTGTTCTGGTTAAAGACATGCCAAGGCTTGAATTAGCTCACTATTAACTTCAATAGTGCTTACAGACAGCAGATATATAACTAAGATTACAGTAGGAGATAGGATCCTTTATGTTTTTATCTTATCTTTATGTTTTATGTTTTATCTTTATGTTTAAATTTTGCTCAGCTCTTTTAATTCAAAAGCATTTTTCTTTGTATTTTGTTTTATTAAAGCATTCACAAACCCAGACCTGTGGAATTGTTTTTGGTGAATAGAAACTTACTGAAACTGTCAGACAGCTGGCCTGCAAAATTATGTATACTGAAACTGTCAGACAGCTGCCCTGCAAATATATTTTTAGAGATAGAGTTTACCAACATAGCCTACTTTAGTGGACATAACTTATGAAGTAAAAAAAAAAGTCAAGTAAAGTAACTGCATCGGCCCACAGTATAGATAGCATCTGGTTTAAGCACTAGTGGAGGGAAAGTAAGGCCAGATTGTGAAGCTATTACAGGGTATTGCTAAGATATTCTGCAACATATAATAAGATAAAGAAATAAGATAATAAGAAAATAAGATCAATTTGAATGCTCATTTAGTCAAATTGTAACAAAATTAAAACTTTGAAGGCCCAGAAAGGTAGGAAAGACATCATTAAAATAGTCCATGTGACCAGGCCCGGGGTGGGTAATCGGGAGAATCGGGAGAATTCCCGGTGGGCCGCTTCACTTTTGGGCCGGTCGAGGAAAAAAATTTTTTTTTTTTTTTTTTTTCACATTTGTCACTTTAGTTACATTAGGCTACACACGCATTCTGACACCGCAGCGCGCAGCCTCTGCATGGATTGTACCATGTGAGGGAGTTCTCCCCTCCCCTCCTATAGAGTTGGTTGGGTCCAGCCCGTCTTTTCCAAAACGTTTTCTCAGGTAGGCTACCGCGGCACCGCCGTCGCCTACCGATAGCTGGGCCGGCCCTACCGTAACGGTCCGCGTCAGGGAGGATGGATGGGAGGAAGAGGCCAGGAGGTATGGAAGCTTGTTTCCGCCACAGAATAAAACATTTTAAAAGATAATTGCGCCTTTTTATCTCACAATTACGAGTTTACATCTCGCAATTCTGACTTTATTTCTCAGAATTGTGAGATATAAAGTCAGAATTGCGTGAAATAAAGTCGCACTCGCACTTGCGTGTTATAAAGTCAGAATTGCGAGATATAAAATCCGAATTGCGTGAAATAAAGTCGCAATTGCGTGTTATAAAGTCGCAATTGCGTGTTATAAAGTCAGAATTGCAAGATATAAAGTCAGAATTGTGTGAAATAAAGTCGCAATTGCTTCTTATAAAGTCTAAGTGAATTATTATTTAACCTTTACATTATTTGTTGAACCATGGTATTAATACAAACACAATAGTAAGAGTTGAACTGTTGCTTCATTTATCCAATTTGGAAAAAGTGCTAATTTGGAATTCCACCATGGAAAAAGTGGGCCGGTCTTGGCCTGAAACTCCCGGGCTGAAAAGTGGCCCCACTCCGGCCCTGCATGTGACTACAGTGGTTCAACCTTAATTTTATAAAGCGGCGAGAATACTTTTTGTGTCCTCTGTGTAGAGACTCTCCTGCTAATAACCTGTGTCCTTTAATAAACTCCGTTCAGATTTTACCTGTGTATGCTATCTTCTGTTCCGTGACAGGGCATATCATTTGTACCACAAACCTTCGACACTCACAAAAACAATCATCATATAGAGGCAACAAATTTCATGACTCATTTTTGATCATCTCAGCTGTAAAAATCAATGGTAAAAAACGAAAGAAAAAAAAAAGTAAAATAATATTATGTTTTTAAAGTAACAATTTGTATTTTACATACTTGTACTTTAAAATGTTTAATGTTTAAAAATAACAATATTTTTGCTATTGTTGATTTTACTAAGAAGTTATTGTTACGATACTATTTGACTATTTGTGGAAGACTGAATCGTTGCATAACTTTTATGCTTAATATTCTTGATATTCTGTCTAAAACTTAGTTTGAAAATAAAATAATTTAAATAAATATCACTTAATGAGGCTCTTTTTGCAAAATACTGGCTGAAGCAAGATCTTTGGGTCAAGTTAAACCACAGCGCCCTGCAGAAAATCAAGCATAAACCAGCACAAATTCCTTGTTGGTCCAAGGTTAAAACTGGTATAGTGCTGGTCTGATAATACTACAGCTAAAACTGTTAGGAAAGAACTTAATTTAGATACAGTGCTGAATTTCTTATACAAAGATCCAGACAAAACTATTATTTGCATGGTAGCAGACCTAGCCATTTATTGGCTTTAAGACTACTTAATAGAAAATAAAAGTTCCTTTTATTGTGAACTATACAGCTCTAACTCTGAATGTGAACCTACACCCTATACTTCCTTTTTATCTCTTACTCTTCCACATCTGTCAGAATCAGACTCTGAGTTCTTAGCTAGATCTATATCACTTGTTGAATTAGAATCATCGGTCAGAGGTATGAGCAAGGGGAAATCCCCAGGCCTAGATGGCATACCAGTTGAGTTCTGCTTGACCTTCTGGGCCTAGTTGGGTTCATCTATGCTAGACATGATGCAATATTCAATTGATCAAGGATCCTTTCCGGAAAATATGACCATGGCTATTATATCTCTTCTGCTTAAAAAGATAAAGACTCTACATTATGTTCTAGTTATCACCCACTTTCTACTTGGAGAACGGTGACCAGAAAAATAAAGCCGTCATTCACCTTTGTTCCATAATAATATGTTTTTATCAGGAAAGAAACCAATTCATTGTCCACAATGGGTTAAATGTAAAGTAAATTGATTTGGTGATATTTATGATGACAAAGGGCTGAAATCATTTTAAGATATTATGGCTCTCTTTAATTTATCAGGAACTTCTTTTTTCATGTATCTTCACATTAGATCTGTGCTTCGGGCATATGGAGTTCCTTGGGATTCACAATTACCTGTACATCCCTTCCGAAAGATAATTCTTCCAACTGATAATTCTGTTATTTCTGCCTCAGTTATTTACTCTTTTCTCCTCAAAAACTCATACAAACCACTTTCCATATCAACTATCTGGTCTAAGGTTATCAGTGAGGACATACAAACTTTATTCACTGAGCAAATCTAAACCAGTGTCATACCTTTTTTTTCATAAATTAGCATTAAATTAATAATTAAAATTATAATGTAAAGGAATAATAGATGCACAGATAATCTTTAACAATACAACTCTTAAGCATAACTGTTCGTCTTCTTTGTAACACTGCCATCCATTTGCAGAGGTTTTTGTCACATCTGATAACTTGTACTTAAAATGTTCTTCTTTGTTCACAGAACATATTTAAAGCATTGTTCAGCCCAGGCAATGTGTTAAACTAATATTAGAAGATTTGTCACAGCCACGTCATGGTATATGATACTTTGCACTACAAAGCTTTGACACCCACAACCAATCAACCATCGACAGGTTAGAGAGACAACCTGTAACTTATATTTGATTATCTCACCTCTACATTTACTGGTAGGTAACTGAAAAAAATCATTCAATTAATCATATTATTATTTTAAAGAGACAATTACTGCTTAACATCCTTTTTTTAATTTTGTATTTGTTTTAACAATATTGCAAATTTTATGAAGGTATTATTGTTACAATTCTAGACTATCGTTCTTGTTAAGTGATGTTAATTTTCACAATAATCACAATAATGATTTGACTTATCTCACTACAGATGATGGGGCGGTTTCAGATTTACCTTGTTGTTTTCTGGGCATTGCTTCTCATGACCATTTCTGGAGAGGATGACATAGGTTCACCAAAAGAGTGTGAGGATGCTCTCTTTGTTCCTGGGCACAATCTTGCTGGAGAGGGATTTGATGTTGTGACCATGGAGCGAAAAGGATCTTACGTGATCGACACAGAGAAATGGGATTTAGGAAACGGCACTTGTAAAATGCACAAAAACGATTACATGAATGGAATAAAACAGAAGCTACCAGCAGCAGTTGTGTTCTGGAGGACCTTGCCAAAGTGTTCAATGAAAGTCTCCAGTCAGATCTTTGAATCAAGTGAAGCACTGGTCAATGATTCATCATCAGCGCTCTCAGTCGGCTGGAAAATTGGTTTAGATGTGAAGGCTGTTGGAGCTGCGGTCGGAAGCACTCATTCCAGGGAAGCGAAATTTGCAATGACAAAATCAAAAGAAGACAAATACAGTTTCACCAAACATGAAGTTGCATGCAGCTTTTACGGGTGAGAGAGTTGGGTTGCTTTTCCTCATAGAATGACTTAAAAAAAAAAAAAAAAAAAATCCTTTAATTGTAATTTAATTGATTCCACTGAATTCAAACGTATTAACTATTTATTTACAGATATCATCTAGCTGAAAAGCCTCCTCTTCATGCAGAGTTTCTTGAAGCAATTAAATCACTCCCTGCATCCTACGATCCAGACGCCTACCGCAACCTGATCACCACATATGGCACTCACTTTACCACAGGTGTCAAGTTAGGGGGGAAAATGAAAGCCATAACAGCCATCAAAACATGTCAGGCAACAGTGAGTGGGCTTACAGACACTGCAGTGAAAGACTGTTTGGATGTAGAAGCATCTGGTTCATACAGTGTAGCAACTGTGAAGGTAGAGAGCCATTTTTGTAAAGAACTGAAAAAGAAAATGGGCACAAATCAAAAGTTCAGCACCATGTTCAGTGAGCGTCAGACAGAGATTATCGGAGGAAACATAAATGGAGAAGATCTGCTTTTTGCTGGTTCATCACACCCAAATTCCCTTAAGACCTGGCTTGAGTCTTTGAAGAGCCTCCCTGACATTGTGCACTACTCTCTGAAACCCCTCCATTTCTTACTGAGTGAAAAATACCCTGCCAGGAAAGGACTGAAGAGAGCAGTTGAAGAATACATAATAGAAAATGCTCTTATGAAGGTTTGCTCAGAGCCTTGCAAGATTGGCAGGAAGTGCAGTGCAAGAGACAGATGTGTTTGTGTTTGTGAAAGTAGTCAAATTATAAAGTCTAACTGTTGTCCAGCTGAAAAAGGACTTGCCACCCTGAAAGTCTACAACCTTAGAGCCAAAGGTCTGTATGGAGATACATTTACACAAACAGATGGTGCTGTATCAGTTGAATATGGCACACAAAACAAGCGCACTGAGACTATTGATAATTATAACAATCCAAGTTGGCCAGAAACATTTGAGTTTGTTCCTATTAAGATTAGCATGGCCAATAGACTAACCTTTAAAGTGTTTGATGCAGACAGCTACTGGAACAGCTACCTCCTTGGTGAATGCTCTTTTGAACTTAGAAGTGGAGTTGTGAGTGACGCTTGTGTTTTTAATTATGGCACCTTCTTTTTTACCTATGAAGTGAAATGTGCTCCCAGTCTAAATGGCCCACAGTGTAATGAACACAAACCTTCTCCAATGGCTTCCCCTCTGGCTGACATTTTCAGCTCAAGAAATGGTGTTCTGGTTAAAGACATGCCCAGGCTTGAATCAGCTCGCAACTTCTCAAATAAATTCAAGAGCGCTTATGGACAACAGATACAGCTGTAGGATTTTAGTAGGATCTCAAATCAGGCCTTATGCATTAAAGCCATAACCTTGCAACGCTTCCTGATAATCAAATGCTTAAAATGCTTAAGTATAAACGTTTCTCAATTCTTTTAATTCCAATTACTTGTCTTTGTATTTTGTTTTATTAAAGCATTCATAAAACCTGATTTGTGTGATTTATTTACTTTTTGGGTAGAAAAACTTCCCAAAACTGCTATGGTGGACCAAAACTGCTAAAACTGACAGCTGTACTGCAAAATATCTGTATTTAAAACCTTCTTCCTGGAGGCATACTATGTTTGTGGTTATTTGAATAGAATGATTAATTTGAATATAAAATCATATAAACTTAATGAGACACCTTTTGCAAAAAAAAAAAAAAAGTATTTTAAGCAAGTTCAGTCACATGCTTTGTGTCAAGTTAAATCAGAGCTATCTGGGGCCTGTACCATGATGGTAACAAACTCAGGGTTACAGGATTAGTTGACGAAACAAAATCAATCCATTCAGGCTTTGTTGGTACCTTGACCCTGATCATCCACTTGCTCTGTGAACTCAGGCTTTGATCCTGAGTTCATGAAGCACATGCACGTGTAAGTGTGACATCAATAGTGAACACTGTACTTATTTTTTGGGATGTTAGTACATAGTAGTTATAGACACCTATATAAAGTGGGACCTTTGATAATGTACATAGGTATTAAAGTGAACAGCTTACATGTTGTCATTTTTAAAGATTTATTTGTCAATTCCAAATCATATTTAAAATAAATATTATCAGTATATATTTATATTCATTTAAACTAAATGCTTAATAATAATTGTTGAACTAAAGTTGCTTCGGTGTAATGGATTATAGGTATAATAATAATATAAATCATAAATAAATCATATAAAATAATTATAATAAATGATCATTGCTAAAATTAAGACAATTTTGTGTTTAAAAATCTTTACTATGTAGTGACCTTTAACCCTTTCATGCATGAATTATGATAACCTCAGTCATGATTTTTTTCCTATGTGTTTTTATTGCTCTTAGGGCATGAAAAACAAGAATTGATTTTTATTTTATTTTTTTACAAATTTTTCAAAGAGATCTTCAGATATCCACTTGAGTGGACAGCATGCGGTTATGGTTTGAACTTAAGATATACTATATTAAATATAAGACAATAATCAAACAGATAAAGTATGTGAATTTAACAAACTAATCAATTATATCAAATCATGTGAAAACTATAAAATATATTTAAAAAATATATAAATGCAAAATATTGCAAAGGCTTCATACAACTTCATACAAGTTGCACTTCGCGTATCTTTGATATCAGAACATGAGGACGTGATTCCATCAGAATTTTCTACAGTCTGTCAAGGTACAACTGTGGAAACCACTCAGATGCTCCCTCCAGTGCACCAGAGTATGGAGATTTACCCTTATTACGTAATCAGATTACTTTTTGATGTTATGAGTAAAGAAATGCATTACAATAACGCACATTACATAATCAGATTACTTTTTGATGTTATGAGTAAGGAAACACACTACATGTGACATGCATTACGTAATCAGATTACTTTTTGATATTATGAGTAAAGAAACGCATTACAAGTAACATGCATTACGTAATCAGATTACTTTTTGATGTTATGAGTAAAAAAACGCATTACAATAACATGCATTATGAAATCAGATTACTTTTTGATCTAACAAGTAAAGTAATGCATTACAAGTGTCATACATTATGTAATCACATGACTTTGTTCGATGTCAATGAAAATTACATTCTAATAATACAAGTACATTTATTTACAGTAAAAAAAGTCACGGCAGATTAAGTTAAGTTTTAAATTTCAAAAACAATATTCACAATATAATTATGAATTGTAGCTGAAATATAGCAATTGATGCATGACGTCCACTACAGTGGACATGTGATTAATCAGAGTTTTCTCTCAATCTAAAATCAAAACTTGGAAAATTTTACTGTGATATGACTCATTAGATATTGCTTGATGCTGCAATATTTTTTTTACCTACAAGAGTCTCCTAGGATAGGAGGAATGGGTGGATATTCTGGAGCAACTTGGCATGTCTGACTGACCCTTGGCCATCTTGGCTTGGAGGGGGAAAAAATCGAAACACAAAGGCTTGCCACTTGGTTGCAATTTATAGGATGATGCACCAGGGTCCAATGAAGAGGCTGCTGTGCAACTTTGCCATAAAAACCCGTGCAAATTCAAGAAAATGCTTTTTTAATAGCTGTCCACTGTAGTGACCACTATGCGTGAAAGGGTTAATTTGGAGCAAGAGAAACTGGGAGTGACGTCAGACATGTCACTTTGCTCACAGCTGATTGGTCTGAAGACATGGACCACACATGGGCCAACACTAGCCCAAGTCTCACACTGGCAGTTTAGTGCGGACCGGGGCACGGTTCGCATGAAAAATCGCTAATGTGAACGCTGTCATCTGACCCGGGTGCGCACTAGAGTACCGAACCCGAGACTACCTGGAGGAGGTGGTCTGAGCTCGGTTGCTCCCGAACCGTGGCGCGGTTCGCGTTAATGTGCAAGCAACACGGACTCGGGTGCGCGCTTGTTCAGGAAGTATAGTATCCCGCGCATGCGTATCACTGTCGATATCATTGTTTCCTCACACACGACAACCATGAGTGGCAGGGGAACGTTGTGGGACACTGAAGAGGTGATGTCTCTCACTATGTTGTGCATAATAGCACCAAAAAAACAGACAAATTACAGCTATGCTCAGTCGAGTTGTATTATCCATGCATTTTGCGTGTGCGTTTGCGATGACGTAAGATCACTGCAAACGCACCTGGGTTCGATACAACTAATTGAGTGTGAAACCAGACCAACGCTGCGGGGGGCGCCGGGAACGAGCGCACTCGGGTTCGGACCGCAGCAAACGAACCCAGTGGAAAAACGCCCTAAATAACCATAACAGGGCATGAACTGGGCCAGAACTGGTTTTAATAGTGGCGCCAATTCTCAGCCATTAATAAATCATACCAACACCAGCTTTTAACCAGACCCTTATCCATTTAATAACCCACAACTGGCCCTGAAAAGAGACAGAGGGCGCTTTCACACTGGCAGTTTAGTGCGGACCGGGGCACGGTTCGCATGAAAAATCGCTAATGTGAACGCTGTCATCGGACCCGGGTGCGCACTAGAGTACCGAACCCGAGACTACCTGGAGGAGGTGGTCTGAGCTCGGTTGCTCCCGAACCGTGGCGCGGTTCGCGTCAATGTGCAAGCAACACGGACTCGGGTGCGCGCTTGTTAAGGAAGTATAGTATCCCGCGCATGCGTATCACTGTCGCATCAGTGAAAAATCTTCTGCGAGCAGCAGAAACACGGTGTCCCCTGGATATGTGCTGAATTACACCATGTAATGAACATAAACGTAGTTGTCTCTCACTATGTTGTGCATAATAGCACCAAAAAAACAGACAAATTACAGCTATGCTCAGTCGAGTTGTATTCTCCATGCGTTTTCCGTGTGCGTTTGCGATGACGTAAGATCACTGCAAACGCACCTGGGTTCGATACAACTAATTGAGTGTGAAACCAGACCAACGCTGCGGGGGGCGCCGGGAACTAGCGCACTCGGGTTCGGACCGCAGCAAACGAACCCAGTGGAAAAACGCCCAGAATAGGTTTTATTATTGGTACAAATTATCAGCCTGTAATGATTCATGTCTGTGTTCCTCTGTCTTGTCCCGTGTTTAGCAGTTCCCCGTTATGTTGATTAGTCTCCCCAGGTGTTTCTGATTAACCACGCCCCCTTGTTATCTTGTTTAGATTGTTTGCCCATGTATTTAAGCCCTGTGTCTAGTCTCAGTCTTTGTAAGTTCTTGTTATTGTATGTTGGCTGTTTGTGTCCTGTGTCCTGTGTCCTGTGTCCTGTGTCCTGTGTCCTGTGTCCTGTGTCCTGTGTCCTGTGTCCTGTGTCCTGTGTCCTGTGTCCTGTGTCCTGTGTCCTGTGTCCTGTGTCCTGTGTCCTGTGTCCTGTGTCCTGTGTCCTGTGTCCTGTGTCCTGTGCAGAGGTGGGTAGTAACGAAGTACATTTACTTCGTTACATTTACTTGAGTATTTTTTTGGAAAAATTGTACTTTTAAGAGTAGATTTGAATGTGGGTACTTATTACTTTTACTCGAGTACATTTCTAATGAAAAAACTGTACTTTTACTTCGTTACGTTGGGCGACGTCCTTCTCGTTACTTTATTTTGATGCAATGTGTTGTTAAATGCGTAGTTTATTCCAAGCGCGATGTATCTTTTTTTTCTGGGCTTGAGCGATGCTCAATTCACAAATGAATCACTCTTTTGAGTCGATTCTGTTCAAAGACTTCATCAAACAAGTTGGCAGATCTGTCTAAATCGGTTCGCGAATCAGTTTGAATGATTCAGTTCCTGATTCTGTTCAGTTCCTGCACGCACTGAATCGTCTGAAGCGATTGCAATTCACACTCGACTCGGAGTCGTAACAGGAAGATTTAAGCACATCAAGAGCGTTGGATGAAGTGGCCGTGGACCTACAGTACAGTCAAGTGAGAGCAAATCTTCAAATGCATCATATATTTGCCAGCGATGAAGATCTTTATTAGTTGAACATCTTCGTAAGCTGTCTGTGAATGAATGATTCCACAGGACGATACATTCGATTTCATTTAACTCAGGTAATACATTTTACAACCAAACAGATTATTATGCCATGATAGCACTACTAGAAAGGATGACATTACCCGTTTTTTGGAAATAATACATTCATTTCTACATTAAATAAGCTACCATTGTTCACAGTTTATGAACACCCGCCATCCCGCGGTAGTGTGTATGTATTGTTGCGCAGTGGCGTACGAACTCGACTTGAAAACGAATGCCTTTGCCTGCCGTACACACAGTTAACCAGTTTAAACATGCTTGCAGAAATATACATTTGATTATATTTTGGAGAACAGACAGAAAAAGATCCGTCGATGTACTTGTGTTTGTTTTTTTGTGTTCAGATGTTCAGTAGCAGTCATGAGCGCGAGCACATGTGAAGAGTTTTAACTCTTTCTTCTCTGTGTCAATTACATGCCTTTGAATGCAACACTCTGCAGATTCACTTTATTTCGACATTGTCTAATAATCCAAATGTAGTTGTATAAGTTACTATTATACAAACCAAAGGACAGGCAATGATTTTCGGGCTACAGATGGCAGAAATAATGTTTTTTGTTGCAAAGAGAGCCAATCTACTTATGAAAATAATAGTCATTTAAATAAAAAAAAATCTAAATAATATTATTTTATATATATATATATATATGACGACTTCAGATGCAAAAGCCTCTAAGTACCATCTGAAATTTTCTTCTAAAAGAGCATTTTTATCAAGTTTGTATGTTTATGTTCAGTTATTTCACTTAAATGGCAATGAAAAGTACCTATTAATTGTCATTAAAGTGAAATTACTGAACTTAAATATACAAGCTTGATAAAAATGCTTGTTTTAGAAGAAAGTTTCAGATGGCACTCAGAGGCTTTTGCATCTGAAGTCTTCATATATATATACTGTATGTATATATATATATATATATATATAAATGAAATATATATATATAATAGAGGCCTGCCCTATATGATCCGAAGTAAGTTACTCGCTACTTGAGTAGTTTTTTCATTGGATACTTTTTTACTCTTACTCAAGTAACTATTAAGATTATTACTTTTACTTTTACTTTGAGTAAATATTTCTATAAGTACTTGTACTTTTACTTGAGTACAGTTTTTGGGTACTCTACCCACCTCTGGTCCTGTGTCCTGTGTCCTGTGTCGGATTTATTTAATAAAGTTTGCTGCATGTAGATCCTGCTTCCTCCTATCATTCAGCCAGCAACGTTACACAGCCTTAAGTAAACCAAAACACAGCCAAACCTGCCATGTGTGGCAATGATAGTACAGCATGATCACGGCAAAACACATGAGGCCTTAATGTTGGTGGGAGGAGTGTAGCCCAGATCAGTCCATTGATCATCTGGCCCAAATCAGGCCATATAAATGGACTTTCCCACATAGGAAATTTTATCTGACCCAGCTCTGTTCCACAAAACCCCTTTCCCCCTCGGCCCACATACCACAAAGAATGATGGCCCTATAGTGGCCCAGATCTGGATTTAAGACTAGAACCACACATGGGCTATAACTGGCTCGATTCTCAGCCAATTAATGACCCATAACTGGCCCTGCACTGGGCCTGAATAGGTTTTAGTATTGGTACAGATTCTCCAGAAGATTTGGATTACAGCACAATAATTTAATACTTTTATGATAATTTTGTGTTTGTGATGTATATTTTACACCGCATGATAATGGTAAAATTATCAGAGAAATTACAGTTCTTTTCATTCTGTTATAACTTGTAAATTCAAAGATTAATTTTAAACAATATTACACTTAAACATTTTTTATGATTTAATCTCTGATAATTTCACCATTAACGTGGTATTTTATTTATTTTGTTCACCATGAAGTACATCATTTTATTATATGTACCAGTATGAAAACAGGCCCAGTGCAGGGCCAGTTAAGGGTTATTAAATGGCTGAGACTCGGGCCAGTTAATGCCCATGTGTGGCCCGAGTCTTAAATCCAGATCTTGGCCACTACAGGGCCGTCATCTTTGTGGTATGTGGGCCGAGGGAAATGTGGTGTTGAGTGGACCGGAACTGGGCCAGAAAAAAATTGCCATGTGGGATTTAAAAGTGAACTGTTGAATATGAATATTAAAGACCTGTAGGGGGCAGTCTAATGCATTTCAACTTGGCTTCAAAAGTAGCAAAGAAGAACCTGTTGTTTGTGCATGTGCAGTCCACCTGTGAAGTTTGATTGTACTGCTTGCTGCTGAACTCAAACGATCAATCTTTAATTCTCAGGCACTGTTTCCACCTGGTATTAAAGGGCACCTATTATGACCCTTTTCACAAGATGTAAAATAAGTCTCTGATGTCCCCAGAGTATGTATGTGAAGTTTTAGCTCAAAATACCCAACAGATGATTTTTTTACAGTATGTTTAAATTGTCATTTTTTGGGGCTCAGAAAAACACGCTGTTTTAGTGTGTATCCCTTTAAATGCAAATTAACAGCTGGCCCAGAGGGCGGAGCCTCACGAGCTCGCGCTTCAGTCAGGACAATCTCATCTGATAATATCAAAACAGAAACTCTCAGTAGCGGTGTTCATTTTGACTCGGAGTCGGACAATAATGCCCACAGAGCCAGAGAATATATACTGTATGGAGATTGAACAGGTATAGTTTAGCTTAATTATGGTTATAACTTATTTGTCATCTGCTTTTATCCACTATTAATACAAGCCTGCTGTAGCAGACCTCGTCCGAATGATGACCAAAATATACTGACGAGTTCAATTAAGTTTATTGTACATGACACAAAAGATGAAGCGTTAGTTTTACTCCAGAAAATCACAGAGCAGCTAAATAAACACAGTATAAGATGTGAGCATTAAAGTCTTATCCATAAACTCTCTCTCTCTCCATTTCATTAGCATGGACAGCGAAATAACGTTACACAAAACACTCGTTACAACTAACAGTAAACAAATATATACACACCTTTTCAGCCTGTGCTTAATAAACAAGTACACTGTAAATCCGTAAAACTATTTGCTGAGCTGTCATAAAGTGTGCGCTCTCACTTTCATTTCTGCCGTGGTCAGTAACGTTAGGCCTGTCGCTCCGGAGAGTGTAAGCTGGATCACGAACAGTTAGTGAGATCCATCCTCGAGTAACAACGAGAGTAAATGAAGACTGATATGTTCATTCTTACATCCAACAACAAAACACCTCAATTGCTTAGGAGACATTCTTGTCTACAGCTGCTCAAGCGTCGAAACAATGGAGGACTGTGTCCCACTCCCTCAGGGTGGGTCTATGCTCAAACTGCAGTGTCAATCAACAGTCGTGGGAGGGGCCTGTGCAATTCTACGTCACATTGCATAGAATCTTAGAACAGCTCATTCTGAGACAGTGCTTATGATTTATTGAGATTGTAAAAAAAACCACTGGGTGGATTTTTATCATTCTAGGGTGGTTTTGCTCACACACTGCCAACACACATTTATGTTCAAACACCATGTAAAAGTGAATTTTGCATAATAGGTGCCCTTTAAGATGCGTTTAAGTTAATCTGATCAAAAGTAGATGCATTTCCATTCACACCTGGTCTCATTTGTTCACTTTCAACCACTTCTGTTCTGATTTCTTTGAGGGGAGAAATTTCAGCAATGAAAACCTCAAGAAGCTTTAACCTCAAGTTTTTTACGACATTGATATTAAATGCTCATTGATGCTGTGTTTCAGGTAAGGTGCGTTTGAATGAGAAATGCCTTCAAAGAATGGATCTCACAAAACTACTGTATACCACCAGAGAGGAAATCAGATGCTACACGTCATTATTTGCACTACTTTGTTACTGCTTGTTGACATTTTCTGCAATATTTTTTTTATTGTGATTACACTGTCTGTCTGGTACATTTGTCTTGTAGTGTGTGTGTGTGTGTGTGTGTGTGTGTGTGCGTGTGCGTGTGTGTGTGTGATTTCTTTTTTATTACATTTTTATGTAGCTTCTTAAAATGATTGTGTTTACATACAATTTTACCAAAATATTTAACAAAACAAATAATGGCAAGAGTACTGTAAAAAATATAATGAAGTATAACAATGCATAAAGATAACAAATATTTTATGCCAGGTTTGGCTGTGTTTTGGTTTACTTAAAGGGATAGTTCACTTTGAAATAAAATTTTGGTATGTTTTAGCTTACCTCAAGGGCATCCAAGATGTAGGTGTCTTTTTTTCCGCAGTAGTTTCAATTTTGATATTTTTAGGTCATGGAGGATGCACAGTAAAGTTGGATAGAATCCAAAAAATACATAGTGACAATAAAATACTCTATTATTTGGGCCATAACATTTAGAGTTTTAGCTGTTAATCACTGTCATTTGTAAGGAATTTGGGAAAAAAAATATTTGAACTGACTTCAGTTGTGTATAGCCTGTAGACTGCTGCCTTGCCATAGCATATTGGCTTTCCATTTACAGCAGAAGTGGTTCAGACAACATGAACATTTATTGGGTAGAATTCACTCAAATACTCTTAAAGGTACAATATGTAAGATTTTTGTAATAAAATATCCAAAGATCACTTGCACAGTGTGATATATTTCCTGCAGTTGTGTACTTACAATATCCCAAAAGTTCCCAAAGATTTGCAATTTCAGAGAAATTCATATTTTAAATAATGGCTTGTCCCTGGACCTGGTCATTGTCGCCTGTCAATGACGTAATATTTGCGTTATCCCTGGTTTCCGCTCGTACGTACTGCTATAGTAACCATGGCGACAGACTTGGACAACTTCGTTATGTCTAGCGGCACGCTCACGCTGTTGTTGTTTCCTTCCAACATTATGGACCATGGCAAGCAGACTTTGGGACAAAAGGGAACTAAAACAAGGATCAATATCAGTGTGGCGTTTGCGAGATGCCAAGAGCTCCACGTCCGCGACTAACTTCGACTTGACAGAGACGCCGCTCTTGCATGCACTTTATTAGACAGGTGAGCAAATGTACATAAAACGAATCAATGTTATATAGCTCAATGTGATGAAATGTTAGAGTATGATCAGTGTGTTATTCTAATGTTGATCTAGCTTACTGCTAGTCTCATACAGCCAACAAACTAACACATAGAATAACATAACTTCAACGCACTCAAATGCAGTTTAGTGTGATCTTGCAAATTGAGTACATGCATTTTACTCCTTAGGTCTTCCTAACACACACGTTATGCCCTCTTTGATTTTATGTTGGTTAAGTTAGTGAAATATTTGGTTTTATACTCGGTCACAAAAGTGACCGGTGGGAAACACCATAGTCAGAATTCATACAAATTCTTAAATTAGACCTATTTACAAAACACATTCCATGACATCTATAACCTCGTTTTGTCACTTCATGAAGGAGGCTAAGTGAGGTGAAAAGGTTGTCATGTACAAAGTTACACCCTGGAGGAACTTCTGCTTGTTCGGCTAGACCCATAGCAAATTTTTTCTGGCCCAGCTCCGGGCCACACAATCACTTTTCCCTCGCCCCAAGTACCGCAAAGAATGACGGCCCTGAAGTGGCCCGGAACTGGATTAAAGACAAGGGTAACACATGGGCCATAACTGGCCCGAATCTCAGCCAGTTAGTCACCTTTAACTGGCCCTGAACTGGGCCAAAACAGGTTTTATTATTGGTACCAATTCTCAGCCATAAGTTAACCATATCGACACCACCCTTTAACCAGAAACCCCAAAACTGAGCCATAACCCAGCCTAATCTTACCCAAACCATGTGAACAAATAAGGCACAAGAAAATTCAATTCTCAAAAATAGTTTATTTAACAATAGGCACAAGCCAATAATAATAAATTATTATTATTTTCAAATTTTTTTTAGTACATTCAAAGCTTAACATCTTATTACCACCTCAAAGTGCATTTAATTTCAAAATGTTCTGGTCTGTCTTAAACAGTATGCGGGGGCGCTCGCAGGCGAGTGCAGAATGAATGGCGCTATACCCCTCAAAATACACTTTTCTCAGGATATAATTTTTTGTCTAGTAATTTGAATGTTGTATTCGAAAGGAGATGCAAAGAAATTACACACTGCTGGGTGTTAGATTTTTTAGAGTCACTTATTTGCTTTAAAAAGTATTTTAAAATGTCAATGACGTCATACATATCGTACGACCAGATATACTGCTTTACGGCAATCCTTCAGTCGCTTTGGTGCTTTCGCGCTCTGCACTTTCTTTTCTCTTGAGGCATCGACAACACAGCTGACACAGGTAAATACACGTGCTAGAAGAGTTTTTGTTTTGTTTGTTTCTGGTCCCGCTTCGGATGCCACGATGCCATCAAGTGGTAACTCTGGTCGTAATCAGTCATTCACTGACCAATCAGCGTTCATTAGCAGAATGCTAGCGTGTTATGGGCAACAACAACTCAACCTGTAAGAAATCGAAAGGACATAAGTACTCGTTCATTCAATTTTCGACCTATAACCCATGTTGAACTTGCAAAACCTACAATAAAATCTGAGATTTCTCAACGGCAATCGGGTGAAAGAGACAAATTTAGCCGTCTAGCCCCATAGACTCCTATTCAGTCTGCACTCGCCTGCGATCACCTCCAGTAGAATTCTAATGGAACTGCAACCAAGATCGATACAATGGGGCTAATAGGAAGTGCCAAGACTCTCCGTAGACGGGCTCTGGGGGGAACAGGAATTCCGTTAGGGAACAGAATCGACTGCTACACCGGTCTATCGCACCCCGGTCGTGTCAGTCTGTACTCGCGTTCTCAAGTTCAGGGCAGTGAATCAGCTACCATATAGGCAAAAGTTAACTTCAATAAAGAACATGGTGACATCCGAGTTTGAATTCAGGTATTTAAAAAAGCTCCAAAAAAGAGATGTTCTTCTATTTTTTAAAGATTGCCATTAAATAACCTGCCAAAATAACCTTCGTACCCGCCACGGTCGATTTTTAATCGAGGTTAAGGTTAAATAAAAATACTAAAAAAATAAGAGAGCAGTAAACACATCGCAGGCTTGATCTGTTTCGGCATGAGTGCAAAAGAGAACCCATGTGGTTGCATATCTGCTGTATGTATTACATCTAATGTTAGGTCATACACAATATATAGACTGTAAATAGGGTCGTGCACAACAGAGCTTCACTTACCTGAACCGGTTCGGTCCTTTGGTTCGGTTGTCTGACAGACGTCTTCTTCTTCACCCTTCAGCGGGAGAAATTTCAAACGACGCATCACGTGAACCTCATCCACCAACCAGAAAGCTGCTGTTACCGTGGAGATCGCACCAAAGTTCACTGCACAGTTAACTGTACATACATATTTTTAAATAGACTGTTATTTAGAATATATATATATATATATATATATATATATATATATACATTAGTAAGTTTTAACATGATTTTGTGGTGCTTAAACTAAAGAGTATGGAAAACTTAGACTATTTTGTATGTGAATTAAGTCTTTTTTATTAGAAATTCATAAAGGCAAATTAAAATAAATAATTAAAACATGTAACTCAATTGTCATTTTAGGAAAATGTATATTTTGTTCAGGTAAAATGGATTTTGGAATTTTTAAATGATTTTTGAATTTTTTGAACACTGCTGAAAACTAAACGCTATATTTATTAATTATTTATCATTTTTTCTGGACACAGCTTTTTTCACTGACTCATAAGTCAATTCATATTATTATTGTTATTAATTATTAAAATCATTATATCTCTTTCGTAGTTTTGATAACTGCACCATCCATGGACAACACTTTAAACTGTTTTATTTCTCCCGTGAAAAATTGTGGTGGTGGTGGTGGTGGGGGGGGGGGGGGTCGGGGGACAATCCTTGAATAGTAAAGTGAAAGTGAAAGTGAAAGTGAAAGTGACGGCCAAGTATGGTAACCCATACTTGGAATTTGACCTCTGCATTTAACCCATCCAAGTTAATGCACACACATTAGGAGCAGAGTAGTGAGTAGTTAACACACACACTGCAAACGTGGATACACACACCCAGAGCAGCGGGCAACCTTTGTGTGGCGCCCAGGGAGCAATTAGGGGTTAGGTGCCTTGCTCAAGGGCACCTCAGTCATTTCCCACCGGTTCTGGAATCGAATCAGCAACCTTTGGATTACCAGTTCAACTCCCTAACCACTAGGCCATGACTGCCCAAAATACTTATAGCGGCCTAAATACTTATAATTGTCCAGTACACAAAGTATGGCCCATAATCGCTACACTGATCTGGGCCACACACCTCCCATGCACAATCGGCCCAAATGTTGTCTGCCGTCATGCATGCAGTGCCATCATTGCCACACATGGCCCACAGTTGGCTGACATGATCTGGGCCACACACCTCCCATGCACAATCGGCCCAAATGTTGTCTGCCGTCATGCATGCAGTGCCATCATTGCCACACATGGCCCACAGTTGGCTGACATGATCTGGGCCATACACCTCCCATCCACAATCGGCCCAAATGTTGTCTGCCGTCATGCATGCAGTGCCATCATTGCCACACATGGCCCACAGTTGGCTGACATGATGCATGCCAGTGCCGGCAACACGCCAGCAGTGCCATGATGAGGCCACATTTGGGCCTCATTTGGGTCACGTACATCTAAGTAATGTTATACTTATTTGTGCAATTTGTAGTTTTGATAGTAGCTAGTTTATTATTTGCATTTACTGCTGTAGTAATAGCCTATTTCCCTTTTCTGACCTCAATAGTAACAGCCGAGTTTGGTGACAAAATTACTACAGCAGGACTAATAAAATATTTACTATATTATTCAAATATGTATTTATAAATATATCTTTCTTTAATTTTTTTGGTATACCCATGCCTTCTACACCAGTGTGTTTTTGTGTTCACTTGTTTACAAAAAGATTACATAAGAATGATAACATTACTAAGCTGATAAGATGTAGGCCTAATTTTTATGATTAATGGTTAGTCATTATTATCAATTAATTTGACCAACGTTCTAAAGCATTGCTAGAGAAAACAACTGTAAATTAATCTGAAGTTTATCATTTATGATAACCTTTGATAAAGTAAAGGTTGTCAGAAAGATTTTCAGTTGAGTCAGTAGGCTATAAAGCAACATTCAAAGCATGCAATATGCAACTCCAAGTTCTTATGTTGTCTTGAGCTATCAGCCTATAATTTAAAAGCTATTTTGATAATAGCCTCAGACAACTTTGGGAGACAGAATAAAAACACAAGAATATATTATATTTATTTAAACATGCAATAATACACATTTAAAAAGCTTAATCTCAGTCATTCGTGAGAAACGAACAGTTATAGGAGTAGATCTGAGGCGCTCAAGCTAATAATTTCTGTTTCACTCGCTTGTATTGGTCGCCCCGCCCACGCAATAGTCTCGTGATATTCATGGTAGACATTGGAACCAAATATTTCATGAACCGAATATATTGTAACACCGGGACTCCTTCTTCATGTCCGGTGACTGTATTAAGCTGCTGCTTAACAATTGATAATGCTTAACAATTGATAATTTCAATGGGAGAAAATGTGAAAATGCTACAGTGAAATCAGTTCTATTTATGATAACAATAATGTTAGGCCTCTTTTTTTTTTAAATAAGCTTTTGCTGTAAAACATTGTAAAAAACTTTTTAGATATAAAAATTATTAATTGTATAGCTTACGTTAACACACATGTTTTCCTCTAAAACAGCCGGCATTTCTAAATGCCCACCGTGTCCTGCGGCTCGGGTCGAGCCACTCTCAGTGACGGGGACCGCCACTTGTTGTGCGCTTCCTGCCTGGGCCGGGACCACGCAGACCACGCGCTCGCTAACGGCGGCTGCCGTGAGTGCGAAGCATTGCCTCTCTCGACCCTGCGGGCTCGACAGGCTTTGTTTTCCAACGAGTACGCCCCTCCGATGCTTCCTGTTGGGCCGCGCCGTAAAAAGCGCCATTCACAGAGGCCACCCGACACTTCGGTGAGAGAGCCCTCGCCGGCGGCTTCCCCGCGAGCCTCTCTTTCGGAGTCCCCCATCTCCTTCCTCGATGGTCAGCGTCCCGCTACGGCGGTGCTCGACGAGATGGACGGGGGTGTCGTGGAGGACGACAGCTGTTCTCTCCTCGCGTCTGGGAGCTAGGAATGGTCGGCCTCACGAAGGCCGCTGCGGCCGCACCGCCATCGAAATCGGCATGACCCGCTCTCTCAGTCCCCACAACAGAGGCGATTCGAAGAGTGTATTCAGCAGCCAACGAGCCGGTTCCTCAACTCGCTCGCCTGCACACAAACGCCGTTCTCACGGCGACCCACATAAATCTCAAAAAGAGCATTATGTCTGGTCATATTCCGGCTCAGGCCGAAGGTGTTTTGTATGTAGGAAATGTGTCCTAAGCACTACCCTCTCTGTGTGTCACACTCATCCAGGGTCGAAAACAGTAAAGCTGGCTCATGCCGCTCGACCGCTAAGTGTAGGAAAAGTGCCCACTACCCAGTGTTCACCCCTGCACATAAGCACTACCCACGCAGTGTCTCACACCACCCCGGGGTCCATATCAGTCAAACCGGCTTGTGCCGTTCATGTT
This sequence comes from Leuciscus idus, assembly GCA_021554675.1. Lineage (NCBI taxonomy): Eukaryota > Metazoa > Chordata > Actinopteri > Cypriniformes > Leuciscidae > Leuciscus > Leuciscus idus. The sequence goes on from CM038628.1 coordinate 15,506,920, forward strand.
TCACGTGTAGGGAATGTGCCCGCTGTACAGTGCTCACCCCTACCTATGAACACGAACGTATCTGTGTTACGAAGCACCCCGTGCCTCGTGCCGCGAGCTCACACAGCTTCGTCTGTAATACAACACCTTCCCGTTTCTACGGCCAGGATGTTAGTTACAAAGCTGCCGCACGAAGTGCCGACTGCCCCATTGAATATGAACTTGGTGAACAAAGTATGTCATCATGGCCGGGTCCCCGAGGCCCTGAATATCAGCGACCGGAGCCCAGATTTCATTCTACCCCTGGCCATTCACGCGAAAGCGTGAGATAGTGAAACAGGGCTATTCGCTACAATTCGCTTGCAGACCGCCACGCTTCACAGCCCGGGTCGAAACCTCTGTGAATCAGGAAGTAGCACACCTACTTCGCACCGAGATAGCGAATTTGCTAAGAAAAGGGGCGGTAGAGACCGTCCCCTTGGCAGAGAGCGAGTCGGGGTTTTACAGCCGTTACTTCTTAGTCCCGAAGAAGGACGGCGGGCTCCACCCCATACTAGATCTCAGGCGTTTGAACAAAGCTCTTATGATACGCTCGTTCAAAATGCTCACAACCAGACAAATCCTCGCTCGAATTCGACCAGGGGACTGGTTTATATCAGTGGACGCTTACTTTCAGATTCAAATAGCAGCCCGTCACAGGCCATTCTTGAGATTAGCTTTCAAGGGCCAGGCTTACCAGTACGCCAGGCTTACCAGTACACCGTCCTTCCGTTCGGCCTGTCTTTAGCACCTCGTACATTTACGAGATGCATGGACACAGCGCTCGCGCCCCTCAGACGAAGAAGCGTGAGAATTCTGAACTATTTGGACGACTGGCTGATTATAGCGCAGTCGAAAGAGGAACTGGTATTGCACAGAGCGCTATTGCTGGACCATCTGGAACAGTTGGGTCTCAGAGTCAACTAGGCCAAAAGCAATCTATCTCCCAGTCAGGAAATGTCCTTTCTGGGGATAGAGTTGGACTCCAGGTCTATGTTGGTGCGCCTAACGCGAGAACACGCGGCAGTAATCCAGCGCCTAGCAGCGACATTCATAGTAGGGTGGAATCTTCCCCTCAGAGTGTTTCAGAGGATGATGGGTATTATGGCCTCAGCCTCGATGGTGCTGCGGCTGGGTCTGCTATACATGCACCCTTTTCAGCTATGGCTGAGGCGGCGTGTTCCAGCGCGAGCGTGGACATCAGGTTTGCTGCGTCTCATGGTGAATCAGACATGCGCGGCAGCGCTGAAACCGTGGACAAGGGCCGACTGGTACCAGTCCGGCGTGAACCTGGGCATAGCCTCAGCAGTCAAAGTAGTCTCGACAGATGCCACGGGTTGGGGCGCCCTTTATGAAGGGAGGCCATCGATGGGCCTGTGGTCAGACGCAGAGAAGCGTCTACACATAAACTGTCTAGAGATGAAAGCGGTCGAGAATGCCCTACAGTTTTTCCTCCCTGTGCTGAGGAACCACCACGTTCTAGTCAGAACAGACAATATGTCAGTGGTGTCTTATATAAACCGCCAGGGCGGCCTCAGGTCCTGGAGCCTTTTTGCAAGAGCAAAACACATCCTTATATGGGCGCAATACAATCTGTGCTCGCTGAGAGTAGCGCATGTCCCGGGCATCCTGAACGTGGGCCCAGACATGCTGTCCAGGGCCAAGCTTCCCCAAGGGGAATGGTCCTTGCATCCCCTGGTGGTACAAAACATCTGGGACATCTTCGGCAGAGCTGAGGTAGACCTATTCGCGTCACAAGCCAATGCTTATTGCCCAATGTTCTTTTCAAAAGAAAGGGACGTGCTGGCCCTAGACTGGCCCAGACGCCCTCTTTATGCATTTCCCCCGGTCGCCTTGTTACCACAGGGAGGGAGTGCAATTGCTCGATAATCCTGGTAGCCCCGCTATGGGAGAATCAAGTTTGGTTCCCAGAGTTGATGGAACTGGGGAACTCAGCTCCATGGCCGATTCCGCTGAGGAAGGACCTGTTGTCTCAGGCCGAGGGCGCAATTTGGCACCCATTTGGGCCCTACATGTGTGGGCGATCAATTATAACCATTTCACCTCCCGGAGGGAGTGATCAACACGATCACACAGGCTAGAGCTCCGTCTACTAGACGGCTCTACGCGTCTAATGCCTGGTTCAGATTACACGATTTTTTTGTCTGTTACGATAGTCACTGTGTCAGATTACACGATTTTGACTCCTAAAAATCTTGTCATGTCGTGGACAAGAAACATGTCAGACTACACGTTGTTTTCCGACCAGTCATCGCGAGCCGTCTCACACACTCATTCACTCGCACATATATACACGCTCACTCACATAGCCTACACGCACTCACTTTGTCTCTCACACACACACACACACACACACACACACGCTCACTCACTCGCACATACACACTCACTCACATACACGCACTCTCTCTCTCACACACACACACACACACACACACACACATGCTCTCTCACTCACACACTCACTCTTGCGCACACACACAGTCACACACACTCGCTCACTCACTCACTCACTCGCGAACACACACTCTCACTCACTCTCCCTCACTCACTCACTCGCGCGCCGTCGTCGTCGTGGAGGACCGTTAAAAAATTAAACATGCTAGTCTTTCTGTCATGATGTCATGAAGCATCGCAGACGCGACGTAGGTTGTCGCCCACTATGACACACTATACGAGATGAAACGATCAAATCTTGCGTCCCGACGCCCGTTGTCGTTTGCGAATCCCCACGACACCCTACGTCAAATGGATCGTGCCTAAAATCGTGTAATCTGAACCAGGCATAAATGGTCAGTGTTCGCTGAATGGTGTTCAGCTCATAAATTGAACCCGCTAGATTGTGAGGTAACGGTGGTGCTTTCTTTCTTGCAAGAGCTGTTGGACAGCGGGAGAACCCCATCCACGCTCAAGGTGCATGTGGCGGCCATAGCGGCATTTACGAAGCCTGTAAATGGCCAGTCGCTGGGAAAGAATGACCTCATAATCCGTTTCCTCAGGGGAGCTAGGAGGCTGAACCCTCCTCGACCCCCCTTGGTTCCAGTTTGGGACCTTTCTACGGTCCTAGAGGCCATGAAAGGTGGCCCATTTGAACCACTACATGCGGTGCAGCTAAAATACCTTTTCTTCAAAACCGCTTTTCTGCTGGCACTGGCCTCAGTAAAACGGGTGGTAAAACCTGAGTGCTACGTGTCTGGAATTTGGGCCTAATGACTCTAAGGTCATCCTCAAACCAAGGCATGGCTATGTCCCTAAGGGGCTTGCGACTCCGTTTAGAGCGGAAGTTATTTCCCTGTCAGGGCCTTGAGTATTTATTTGGAACATTCTGCTGCCTTCAGGCAGACAGAGCAGCTTTTCGTTTCTTTTGGTGGCCGCGTTAAAGGGCTAGCCATCTCGAAACAGACCCTGTCCAGATGGATAGTAGACGCTATTGCGTAGGCTTACGCTTCCAAGGGCCTGGATTGCCCCTTGAGCATTAGGGCCCACTCAACTAGAGGCATGGCCTCATCGTGGGCCTGGACAAGTGGGGTCTCACTTTTCTATGGCAGCAGGCTGGGCCTCCCTGTCTATATTTATAAGGTTCTACAACCTAGAAGTACCTGCCCTACAGGCTAGGCTGTTCTCAGTCTGAATATGCTATATTAACAACGTCTACCCAACTCAGTTCGCTTAGACTGTTGATATATTGCAACGTCCTGTGGGCCTATGCAGTTTCAAGGTTGATATATTGCCTTAACTGTATATACGTGTAAGCACCTATCTTTCATAATATAAGCTTCCGGTGGCGCTGCTCTGTTTGCGACCCGGGCACGCTGTCTATTGCGATCGTAGTTTTGTTTGTTGTTTGCGTTGGTTTGTATGTTTGTGAATGTGTTTTTGCTGCGCTGTGGGAACGTGAAGCCAACATGGCAAGATTTATCCATTACACATATCTTGTGTTGATCATTGTCGGACTATGTGCACCATGCCAAACTCATTCAGAGGGCATTCAGGCCCAGCGTCTTACTACCTACACCTGAGATGCGCTGCTGGCACTCCGATCGTCCAATCTTCCATCTGTGGATTTACCAGCCTGCGTGAGCGCTCGGCCAGCGCGGTCGAGGAAAAGGGGTCGGCAGGGCGGAGCGCGCCAGCATCTACGACGAAGAGGCAGCAGGCCTCCTCTACCTTCAATGATACTATGCAACGCAAGATCACTTCGAGCTAAAATAGACGAACTTCGGATTAATACCAGGACATGCTCTGAGTATCGCACCTCAAGTTTAATGGTTATCACAGAAACGTGGTTACACCGGGATATCCAAAACTCCCTGGTTGACATCGATGGATTTTCACTTGTCAGGGCAGACAGGACTGAACAACTGGTTACAGATACAGTCACTGTTCCAGCATCAGTGTACTAGGAAGGCTAAGGGTCCAGATGGAATCTCTGCCCGCTTACTGAAAACATGCGCGGAGGAGCTTGTTCCAGCCTGGTGCCCTATCTTTCAGCGATCACTTGACTCCCACATCATCCCAGCCTTATGGAAAAAGACTGTTATCATTCCAGTCCCAAAGAAACCTTGTCCCAAGGAGAACAATGATTTTAGACCAGTAGCATTGACATCCATTGTAATGAAATGTTTTGAGAAATATATGGTGTCTCTTCTAAAAACTGAGGTCAACAAAAAGTTAGATCCCTGGCAGTTTGCCTATAAACGGGGTAGGAGTACAGATGATGCTATAAGTAGCATCACCCACTTAGTCCTAAAGCACTTGGAGGACCCGAAGGCCTACGCACGCTTACTTTTTATAGATTTTAGTTCTGCCTTCAACACGATTCAGCCAGTTATTTTACTTGAGACACTTAAAAATATGGGTGTAAGCTCTTTTATTGTTGAATGGTATTACTCCTTTTTAACTAATAGGACACAACATGTTAAAGTACACAAGGCAGATATTTGACCCAAGATCAATCTGTGAACTTAATCCTGTACTTATTCACAACACACCAATACGTCAGGTTACGTCATATAAGTATTTGGGTGTTTTTATTGATTGTTCCCTTACCTGGCACATTCATGTTGAAAATCTTTGCACCAGGTTGCAACAAAGGATGTATTTTTTAAGAAGGCTAAGATTGTATGGTGTCAATAGCAAACTCCTGTTTCTGTTTTTTAAAATGATTTTAGAGAGTGTGATACGTTATAGCATGCAGATCTGGTATGGTAATCTTTCAGTTCAGTTTAAATCCAAGTTGGGGCGTCTGATCAGTACAGCTTTTAGAATTGTAGGCTACCAGGAACAGTGCTACCTACAGTCATTGTACGAAAAATCTGTGCTCAGGGAGGCACATAAGATTTTGGATGACCCAACCCACATTCTCAATAAGGAACTAGAGTTGTTACCCTCAGGTAAACGATTTAGAATGCCGAATTGCAGGTTAAAGAGGTATAAAAACTCATTCATTCCAGCTGCCATTAAGATGCTAAACAGTAACAAATGACTGTTACTTACTTATACACTTTTTTTTTTTTTTTTACCCCCACTGTGTTGTGCACTTTTTGTATTGTCTAAACTCGGTGTATATTTTATGTGGTTCGTTGTAAGTGTGTGTCGCAGTGACTGCAGCCCAAGACAAATTTCCCCCCTGGGGGACATTAAAGTATATTTTATCTTTATCTTTATCTATCTTTCATAATACCGAGTCGTCCCGCCCCGTTCTGCCGCTATGCGTCTATTCCACTTATACATGAGCCCCGGGCGAACTGCCCTTGGGACATTGGTGTTGGAAACTTAGCACGCACAGCGTTTTACATGGGGTTCCCATAGCGCAACACGAGAGTACTCTCGTAAGAGAACGACACTCGGTTACTAACGTAACCTCGGTTCTCTCTAGAGAGGGAAGAGTGTTGCGTAACCTGCCGTGCTTGTGCTGCGTTATGGTTTCGCTTCCAGTCGACTGAAATCATAGTGCAACCCGAGTAGGGTTGGGTATTGGTTGGGTTTTATCAGTACCTACTCTGTATTTTTTAAACGGTTCCGGTGCTTAAACGATTCGTACAGTTTTTTCGTACAGCTATATCAAGCAGGGAGACGCATTTCGTGATTTCACCGGAACGAATAGAGAGTCTCCGCAACGTATTGAAGCGCGCGTCCGAGTGAAGACAGTGCGGTGTGCGCGAGCCAAAAAAGAAAACACTGTATCAGCGCCACTGATCGCAGCGGCAACGAGCACTTTGATCACTTGATTTAAAAAACACATTTCAGCGCTAGATCGTCTCTTATTTAACAAACGAACGAAATGAATGCTCTGCTGGTTAACTGGAGATGTTTTATTATTGGAACATTCGTGCCGCGAGATGTTTTATAGGGGGCGGAAATCAGGCACCGAAAGTTTCGTTCTTATTCGGTCTCGTTACTACCGTTTACGTCGGAACCGGTTCCCTATTGGAACCGGGTTTCGGTACCCATCCCTAAACCCGAGCGATGGATATTTATAGACCTAGGCCACACTCATATTGGCGGGCCATGACGTAGCGCAGGGAAAGCTTCCCATTGGCGCTGAAGTCATGGCAGATGCACTGATAGGTTGCAGCAGTTGCCGCAGAGCATTCCAATAGGCACGCGAGCTGCCTCGCCTAGGTCTGCTGCTGCAGCAAATGCGTTTTAAATTATAAAAAATTAAGGATTTTTTTTTGCTTCAGTATTCTCGAGAAAAGAAGTTTTCCCGTAAGCTAAACTTACGCAACACTCGTTCCCTCTCTAGAGAGAACCGAGGTTACGTTAGTAACCGAGTGTCGTTTTGCAGCTTTATTGATTTGCAGCTTTTGGCTTTATTTATTATCATCTGTCCATTTAACTTAGTCCAGTAGCAGTATATTTAGGAACAGTGTATAAGCTGGTGTAAAAAACACACCTTCCCCTAATGCCTGTAAGCCATTTTACCATAATTTAAAATTTTTCCTGTGTATGATTTCTGTGAAAGATTGGTTGGTTTCACAGAGACTTTTTCTCATAGTTTGTTGCCTTAGATAGAGGCGTGGTCTGATTACACAGATCAGTTTAAACTCAGGTTGAGCCTGTGAAGGACACTGGGAGTGGCTCCATTCAGGGAGCAAAATGGTGGCTGCCGTTGATCTAAATAGTTTCTCCTGCTCTTCAGTTACAATCGGTACTAGATCATGTTATGGCAGGCCTTCTACAGCTTCAGGGAGAACCTGTGACATAGAAGATTTTATATTTATTTTAGTTGAATGAAGAGCAAATGCTCTGAGGTAAATGATACTGTAACATTTGAACTGTACTTCAGGCCATCCTTAAAAATATTCTTGTTTGCCGTAACCCGACCGACCCTGTCAATTTAGTACCGACCCAATTATTATTATTTTTTTCCCTTTTAGTCCGACCGACTTGCCGGTTGTAAACTTGCGTTAAGACCGACCGATTTTTTTTTAACTCTTAAAACTACTAATACAAATGCAATAAAATAATATTAGTTATTAAGTATTGTGAATATAAATTGCCTAGACCTACATACAAACATAAGCTACGTTCTTTCTTTTAAATAAAAACCCGTGGCGCGTCATCTATGATTATGTTTACACCATTGGTTAAGCATCACACTACAGCCTGCAAGCTAAGTTCGCTTCGTTTCATTCACTGTCAATGGTTCGCGCTTGGTAATGATGGCTGCGGCTTTACTCTAAAGATTATTTCATTTTTATGTTGTTGAATATGGTTTCTTAAAAAATAAACATGCGAGAGCGTGTTATAGGCTATATGTCATGTTTTAGTCAGCTATGACGACGCTACTGCAACACACTCGCCGCCAGAGGTGGGTAGAGTACCCAAAAACTGTACTCAAGTAAAAGTACAAGTACTTATAGAAATATTTACTCAAAGTAAAAGTAAAAGTAATAATCTTAATAGTTACTTGAGTAAGAGTAAAAAAGTATCCAATGAAAAAACTACTCAAGTAGCGAGTAACTTACTTCGGATCATATAGGGCAGGCCTCTATTATATATATATATATATATATATTTCATTTATATATATATATATATATATATATATATATACATACAGTATATATATATGAAGACTTCAGATGCAAAAGCCTCTGAGTGCCATCTGAAACTTTCTTCTAAAACAAGCATTTTTATCAAGCTTGTATATTTAAGTTCAGTAATTTCACTTTAATGACAATTAATAGGTACTTTTCATTGCCATTTAAGTGAAATAACTGAACATAAACATACAAACTTGATAAAAATGCTCTTTTAGAAGAAAATTTCAGATGGTACTTAGAGGCTTTTGCATCTGAAGTCGTCATATATATATATATATATAAAATAATATTATTTAGATTTTTTTTTATTTAAATGACTATTATTTTCATAAGTAGATTGGCTCTCTTTGCAACAAAAAACATTATTTCTGCCATCTGTAGCCCGAAAATCATTGCCTGTCCTTTGGTTTGTATAATAGTAACTTATACAACTACATTTGGATTATTAGACAATGTCGAAATAAAGTGAATCTGCAGAGTGTTGCATTCAAAGGCATGTAATTGACACAGAGAAGAAAGAGTTAAAACTCTTCACATGTGCTCGCGCTCATGACTGCTACTGAACATCTGAACACAAAAAAACAAACACAAGTACATCGACGGATCTTTTTCTGTCTGTTCTCCAAAATATAATCAAATGTATATTTCTGCAAGCATGTTTAAACTGGTTAACTGTGTGTACGGCAGGCAAAGGCATTCGTTTTCAAGTCGAGTTCGTACGCCACTGCGCAACAATACATACACACTACCGCGGGATGGCGGGTGTTCATAAACTGTGAACAATGGTAGCTTATTTAATGTAGAAATGAATGTATTATTTCCAAAAAACGGGTAATGTCATCCTTTCTAGTAGTGCTATCATGGCATAATAATCTGTTTGGTTGTAAAATGTATTACCTGAGTTAAATGAAATCGAATGTATCGTCCTGTGGAATCATTCATTCACAGACAGCTTACGAAGATGTTCAACTAATAAAGATCTTCATCGCTGGCAAATATATGATGCATTTGAAGATTTGCTCTCACTTGACTGTACTGTAGGTCCACGGCCACTTCATCCAACGCTCTTGATGTGCTTAAATCTTCCTGTTACGACTCCGAGTCGAGTGTGAATTGCAATCGCTTCAGACGATTCAGTGCGTGCAGGAACTGAACAGAATCAGGAACTGAATCATTCAAACTGATTCGCGAACCGATTTAGACAGATCTGCCAACTTGTTTGATGAAGTCTTTGAACAGAATCGACTCAAAAGAGTGATTCATTTGTGAATTGAGCATCGCTCAAGCCCAGAAAAAAAAGATACATCGCGCTTGGAATAAACTACGCATTTAACAACACATTGCATCAAAATAAAGTAACGAGAAGGACGTCGCCCAACGTAACGAAGTAAAAGTACAGTTTTTTCATTAGAAATGTACTCGAGTAAAAGTAATAAGTACCCACATTCAAATCTACTCTTAAAAGTACAATTTTTCCAAAAAAATACTCAAGTAAATGTAACGAAGTAAATGTACTTCGTTACTACCCACCTCTGCTCGCCGCAGATGAGAAGCTGCATCAACGTGCAAACTATCGCAAATCAAAGTGAAAGTAAGTCGCAGACGCTTAACACACAATCATCTTCATTAAATGTAAAGAAACGAAATGATCTTACCAGGGCTGTTTCCGCTTTCTCTTATTGCGGGCTTTGATTCAGAAATTTTAGCTAATGATCAATAAAATAATGTATCTCGTTGCTTTCGGTGACGTGCACTCCATTAAATCTGCATATAGCGGGAATTGAAGATCGGATTTATATCAGCAAAAAAACAACAACACACATTTATGAAACCAGGTGTAAACGGAATCGTTTTGATAAATCAGATTGGAATATAATACAGATTGATAAATCCCGACCCGACCCCGATTTTTTTTTTTTTTTTTTTAAATATATACTTTTTTATATTATTTTTTTAATATATAAAAAAATATAGATCTACCTACCGTCCCTTTTTTTCTTTTTAGGGGTTCAAGCACGAAGTGCTGAACACCTATTGTATTTGTACTGATTTTTATTAGGGGTTCAAGCACGAAGTGCTGAACACCTATTGTATTTGTACTGATTTTTATTATTATTAGGGGTTCAAGCACGAAGTGCTGAAACCCTATTGTAATTGTGCTGATTTTTATTATTATTTTTCTTCTGCCGTAAAACGCATCGTGCAGCCCAAACCGTAAGAGCTGGAACCTTGAAACTTTGCCAGATGGTAGTACAAAAATCGAGGAGAGGTTATCAAATTATGACCCCGATTGGCCCATAGGTGGCGCTATAGCAACCAAAAGCGCGAAACTGCTCAGAACTCCTAGACCGTATGTCGTAGACTCAAGTGTCTTATATCATTGGAAAGCTGGACGCCTGACGAACAAAACGTATATCTCCGATTTCATTTCCGCCATGATAGATTTTCCGCCATTTTGAATTTTGTCAAAAACCTACTTTTGCGAACTAGTCCCTGGTTTTTCGCCCGATCGGAACCAAACCAGTGCAGAAATGTTCTCTAGAAACTGAAGATCAATAATTATCGAAAAAAAGTCGAAATTTCGATTCACGGACGCTAAGGGGCGCCAAAACGTACGTTGTGGGAGGGGCCTATTTTACTAAAATGGCTATAACTCCAGAAGTAAATGAGGTATCTTCACCAAACTCGGTACACATATGTATGAGCTCAATATGAGGTAACAGTAAAAAAATCGCGGCGATTGGCCACATGGTGGCGCTATAATATGAAAAAAACATAAAACAGGCTTTAACCACCTGACCGTTAGTCCGATTGACTTGAAAATTGGTATGCAGTGTCTTGGTCCAAGGTGTCATGTATGTGTATGAGGACATTGGCGTATCTAAAAAAACATGGCCGCCATCGGCCAATGAAGTTTGAGCACCTATTAGACAAGGTTAACGGAGGCCGATCGGAACGAAACTCGGTGGGCATGTTCTACTCATGGCCCTAGAGGTCTGTAAGAATTTTAAAAGAAATCGGCCACTAGTTGGCGCTAACGAGTTTTATGGCTCTGTAATCACGTGGTGTTACACTTATTGTCACAAAATGCATACCATTTGATAGATCTCCTCTTGTTGAACAACTTTGCCTCAAGAACCATTGCTGTCAATCAAACCGTTCATTAAATATTCGTAATTATGTTAAAAACCTACTTTTGCGAACTAGTCCTAGGTTTTTCGCCCGATCGGAACCAAACCAGTCTAGGACAATTCTATGGACTCTCTAGGTCAATAATTATCAAAAAAAAGTTGAACTTTTGCATTTTTCGCATGGCTAACAGGGTCATTTAGAAAATGGGCGTGGTAAAATGCACTCAAAAGCCTATAAATCCTAAACGAAAACTCAGAACTTCACGAAAATTGATGAGCATATGTGTCATAACCTGCTTAAGAAGCATGGAAAATTTTATGGAGAGCGGACCATAGTTGGCGCTATAACTGTTAAAACGCTTTAAAACCATATATTTCCTATGGTAAATTGCCTGTATTTGCTGTAAATGGTGTCTTCTATCATATAATGTTCATATCATAATGTTCAAAACCAGTGCAGCACAATTCTCTGAACTCTCTAGATCAATAATTATCAGAAAAAAAGTTTAACTTCTTCAAAAGGTGATTTTATATGAATATAATGACATATTAAGCCAATAAGTGGTATTTTACTGCCCCCTGCTGTCATTTCATCATACTACTCCCTAATATTGTTATAAAATTCATATTTAGACTTTATAAAATCATTATTTTAACATTTACAATCACATTTTGTCAAAACTCATCTATTGAGTATTACTATTGACAATTGTGTTACACTGAGATATGGAAATGGACGAAAGTAAATGAATGAAATTAAACGAAAGTATAACGGCATTTAAGCCACGCCCCCAAATACAAATTCATTCATAACTCGAAAACGGAAAGTCGTTGCGCGCTCAAATTTTGATGGTGAGGACCTCTCGGGGCTCTTGATCGAAACGTGTCGTCGCGGGCCTCGGGAGCGCGCCCCCCCGCGCATCGCAAGCCCGCGGACCCCCGACTTTGAACGACCGCAACTCCCGACCCAAACCACCCCGAACCTTGTGTGAGAGCTCGTTGGAAAGGGCGCGTCCTTGGCTAGCTTCAATTCAAATGTGGTGTTATTTGCCCTGGGCATTCCAGAGATAATAGCCCGAACAGATATGCCTTATAACAGTCATAACTCCCAGCCCCAATCGCCCAAAAACACCTTGATGGTCTCATTCAACAGGGCTCCTCAAGCACTATCTATGCTCTGAGTTTCAGAATTTTTCGCCTTTTGGTTCCTGAGATATAAGTAAAAAAACAAATTCCCATTCATTCATTCAAACACTTCAACTGTAAAAAAAGCTATAATACCACTGTTGTCCACTAGAGGGAGCAGCAGGATTACGCATGATCTTTTAATTCGCTTTCAGTATTGGGAAATAAACAAATGCTTTAAGAAGCAATCTTTTTTATTACGATGTTTTTTGTTTTATTATGATATTTGTATATATTTTATTTTTTTATTATGATTATGAACGGTTTGATTGACATTAGTGATTCTTGAGGCAAAGTTGTTCAAGATGAGGAGATGAAGATATTTTCACAATATCACATCATAAAAACATTGAAAACATATTTGTCTTTGTGTGTGTGTGTGTGTGTGTGTGTGGATGGATGTGTTTGTGTTTGTGTGTGTGTCTGTGTGTGTAAGCATGCTTAATGGAAAGAACATGGAGAAACTGCTTTGTTTTACTGGTGGATAAAAAAGTCTTTCAAATGAAAGTGAGTCAATTAGTGGTCTTCTACTGCCCTCTGCAGGACATTCTACTTAATAAAATATTTTCATCTGTGCTTTTGCATTAGTTTTTGGACTATATAAAATTACTTGCATGAAAATCACCTATTATAACACAGTCATGTTTTGTCAAAGTTTATCACTTCATTTTTACTGAGCTTTCAGTTTGAACAATTCTGCCTCTCAGTGATTAATTTGAAATCTGAAAATGGTGTTATACAAAGGAGATTTGCAATTATCATTTTGTTACCTATCTTTTATTTTAAATATCTACATCTACAACAAAATGTGTGTGCATGTGTGTGTTCAAGCATGGTTAGTGTATTAAGTATTATTGTTTAAGTATTATTGTTTTCATTTACATTTTAACCACCAGAAGAAGAACACTCATTGGTTCATTCTGCTCACTAAAATATTATTTTTCATTTTTTTTCCCCATTTGAAATATTGTTTAAACTTAATAAAATCATTAAAATAACATTTCAAATCATATTTTGTCTGTTTATAAATCCCACAGACTCACATTGGCTGCAATACTAATGTTTTTGTAAAACACAAACCTGATAGTCTAATCTGTGTGTATTGTGCATATATTATTGATATTATTACTATTGCAAATCATGTTATTGTAACTCATATCTTAATAGAATATTATTTGTAATTTTAATTCTTTATTTCTTAATTGTTTTTTTATGATTACTACAGATATTATCACCAAAGATATCAACTACACCTTCACTTTTAGTATTGACACGCTGCACACACAGCACAATCACACACTCACTAATGCATTCAAATAAATGTAATCTTACTGTGCTACTTTATTTGTACATGATTAGAATGAACAGAAATCGAAGAATATTTTTCTTCTTTTGTTAAAGCCATTTCAGACTCCAAGTAAGCATTATATTACTAATCATCTATTTTAAAGGTGCCATACAATTGAAAACTGTATTTATCTTGGCATAGTTGAATGATAAGAGTTCTGGACATGGAACTGACATACCGTGAGCCTCAAACACCATTGTTTCCTCCTTCATGTGTAAATCTCCTGTTTGCAAAAGACCGCTGAAAAATGAGTGAATCCCACCATAACACCGACTGTGACGTTGGAGTCAGGATCATTAATATTTATACCCCCCAAATTTGCATTTTCCATCCATGTTCTAGGCCAGGCAGTGTTAATGTGGAGCTGCACAGCCGAATCATCAGAAGATCTGCAGGTATTGTGAAGAAGCAAGCAAGGACAATAGTGAAAATGGCAGATCATGGATATAAATGTTATGTCTGAGGCTGTGCTGCGGATTTGAGAACTTTTCATTCCCTTCCCACAAAAGAGAACTGTCAACAGGCATGGTTGATGTTTACAACAGGATACCTCACCATTTTAATTCAAAGCTGTTAGTTTGCTCTTAACGGAGGCCGATCAGAACGAAACTCGGTGGGCATGTTCGACTCGTGGCCCTAGAGGTCTGTAAGAATTTTGAAAAATCAGCCACTAGTTGACGCTAACAGGTTTTACGGCTATGTAATCACGTGATGCATATCATTTGATAGATCTCCTCATACTGAACAACTTTGCCTCAAGAACTACTGCTGTCAATCAATTTGTTCATTAAATACTTGCGATTATGTTAAAAACCTACTTTTGCGAACTAGTCCTAGGTTTTTCGCCCGATCGGAAATATACCAGTGCAGTACAATTCTCTGGAAGCTCTAGATTATTAATTATATAAAAAACTTTAACTTTACCCATTGGGTAGCCATAACAGGATCATTTAGAAAATGGGTATGGCAAAAAACACTCAAAAGCCTGTAAATCCTAAACAAAAACTCAGACAACTCACTAAACTGCCTTATGTGCTTAAAGACCCTAAATGCTTGAACCCCGCTAAATGCTGCTTGCAGCTTTAATTATTATTATTATTAGGGGTTCAAGCACGAAGTGCTGAACACCTATTGTATTTGTACTGATTTTTATTATTATTATTAGGGGTTCAAGCACGAAGTGCTGAACACCTATTGTATTTGTACTGATTTTTATTATTATTATTAGGGGTTCAAGCACGAAGTGCTGAACACCTATTGTATTTGTACTGATTTTTATTATTATTAGGGGTTCAAGCACGAAGTGCTGAACACCTATTGTATTTGTACTGATTTTTATTATTATTATTAGGGGTTCAAGCATGAAATGCTGAAACCCTATTGTAATTGTAAGGATTCGTAAAACGCATCGTGCAGGACAAACCGTAAGGCCTAGAGACGTGAAACCTGGCCAGATGGTAGGCCTCAATTTGGGGACAACCTATCAGAGTATGACCCCAATTGGCCCATAGGTGGCGCTACAGCAACCAAAAGTACTAAATCGCTCACAACTCTTAGACCGTTTGTCCCAGGATCAAGTGTCTTATATCGTTGGAATCCTTGGCTCAAGGCGGACAAAATGGCTATCTCCGATTTGCTCGCCCTTCAGGCTCCAATTTCGAGTAAATTGCATTTTTTTGAAAAACCTATTTTTGCGAACTTCTCCTAGGTTTTTCTCCCGATCGGAACCAAACCACTGCAAGAATATTCTCTGGAGTCTGACAATCAATAATCATCCAAAAAATTCAAAATTTCAATCAACGGTCGATAAAGGGAACCAAAATATTTGATGGCACCAGGGCCACTTTTACTAAAACAGTTATAAATTGTGAACGGAAAGAGATTTTTTTGCTAAACTTGGGATACTTCTTCCTGAGCTCAATCTGAGATCACTTGAAAAAAATCGCAACAATTGGCCACTAGGTGGCACTATAAAACGGTTATAACTTGTGAACGGAAAGAGATATTTTCACAAAACTTGGGACACATGTTCATGAGCTCATTCTGAGGTCACGTGAAAAAAATCATGGCAATTGGTTACTTGGTGGCGCTATAAAATTGTTATAACTTGTGAGCGGAAAGAGATATTTTCGCTAAACTTGGGACACATGTTCATAAGCTCAATCTGAGTTGACATGAAAAAAATCGTGACAATTGGCCTTTTGTTGGCGCCATAACAGTGAAAAAATCATGAAAATAGCTATAAGCGCACCCAACCATTAGTCTACTGATAATTGGCACGCAGTGTCTTTGTCCAGGGTGCCATGATAGTCTATGAGAACATTGGTGTATCTCAAAAAACTCAGTATACGTCATTGGCACAATGCCTTGAAGGAGCCTTAGAAGTTTCAAGCCCGTGTTTTATTCACATGAGTGACCTCTTAAGACTCCTGAATCCTTGCCGAGTCCAACAATACCAAACATGCCAGGTTTCGCCTTATGACTTTTGTAAGTGTCATTTAGAGCTTTAAAAAATTGTGGTTATCTTCAAAGCCGTTAGTCCGATCGAGACAACAACAAAAAAACAAAGAAAATTTGAAGACATAGGTAAATAGCTAAACAATAACGCCAAAATGTTAAAATTAGGATAGGAACTGACAAAAAAATAAATTAAATCTAATCAATTTCACCCATGGATCATTTTGATGCTCTCACATGTTTGAAACGAACAATGATGGATTGTGATGAAATTTGTTTTGAATTGGGACTGGCGAATCCCCGTCCATACTGTCAATGACCGTTCGCAAAGACCCGCCCACTTTAGTTACTGTTGCTATGTCTGACAAGCGTATGTCTGACTCTCACACCACACCAAGTTCTCACGCAGTGAAAAATACATTGCGGATCAGAGAAAAGACTGCGCACTGACAGACAAGTACTTTTGATATGAAACAAAGTCTCACCTTTCAAATGTAGTAATTTTTTAGAGACATTTAAACAATAAATACCGTTTTGTGTAGGGGTGACCCCGAATAGTCGAAGATTCGATGCTTCGATAGGCCAACGATAGGCCAACGTTAACATGTTTCACGCATAGACTGGGTTTCACGTTAGAATCTATTTTATCCGCGCGCACAATTTGAAAAGACTCCAACGGACAGACAGAGTGAAAGACGTTCAGGATTTGTTCTCTCGATCAGGTACAAGTGATTTCAAAACTTTTCAGCCGGTTCTAATTTTATTTTTGGATGCTGTGAACATTTTTAGCTAAAAAGACTGCCTCTCCAGTTTAGCATTTATTGTTGTTTCTGCAGTTAAAAAGACAAAGTTGAAAATTCTGGCTACTATCGTTATTTTAATAATTTCTTTATTTTAATTTTATTTATTAATCTGTCAGGGTTATCTAATCTTAACTATTTGTGGCTTGTGTTTTGAATATGTTCCCCTGCACTTTAGGCATTTTGCACACATTTGCTCCTCATCCTGTGACTTGATTCTGATTTATTTCGTTTTGTATTTTTATTTATTAGAAAGGTATATTCTGTTCTAATTTAATTTAGTAAATTAATTGTTTATTTTTTCGGTGCATCGATGTTGTGCTGTAGGCTGGCCTGCTCATTCAGGTAATTTAGCCGATTTAATTTGATTTGCATGTGAAATTGATTTATTTATGTTATTTCTTAGTTTTATTGATCAAAAATGTTTTTATACATTTTCTTCTATATCTTTGTGTGATTTTCTGTACATCGCGGCTTTGAAACGTTAAAGCCCCGCCCCCAGCCCCACCCCCATACACATGATTCGACTATTAATCGACTATAGGCAAGACATGACGATTCTGATTCGACTATGAAAATCCATAGTCGGGGACAGCCCTAGTTTTGTGACTCTTTAATGTGTCTGACAGATCGCTGTAGACTCGAGGCTCAGTTAAAGCTGCTTGTGAACTGATCATCTCTTCCTTCTAGTTAATTTATAGCATTAAAATAAACATGAATAAACATAAAAGGAATGTTGTTTTAAAGTGCTAAGACGTCAGTACACTTTGTTTTTCAAATTTAAATCCTCCAATGTTAATCTACTAACTCTCCTGACTGCTTTGTTGGGCAAAATGGCGGATTATGATTAGTCAGATCACCTGTCAATCAAACTCCCTGCAAAGGGTCAATTGAGAATGCCTG
Organism: Leuciscus idus; assembly: GCA_021554675.1. Lineage (NCBI taxonomy): Eukaryota > Metazoa > Chordata > Actinopteri > Cypriniformes > Leuciscidae > Leuciscus > Leuciscus idus. The sequence goes on from CM038628.1 coordinate 15,524,834, forward strand.
TGCGCACAATCCAGATCTAATCGACAACTTTGCAGTTGCACAAAGGAAAGCTCGGAAAATGTAAGAGAGCATCTTTTTTATGTATTTGGACCTAGGCCTAACAATGTGTTATGGTGCGCTGTTGTTGTTTTTTTTTTGGTGAGCGTAGGCTACTCCTGATTTTGTTAGTCATCTCATCTCTTATATATCCTGCCCTATTCATGGTAGCCTACTCGCGGACATTGCGTCATCAATGTCATCAATTGCGTCATCAAGGGGCCCGCCTTGATAATCCTACTTAAGGGCCCGGTGTTGGCTCGTTACGCCACTGAATATAATTGTCTAAACTCCTTATCAAAATTACATATTTACAACAAATCTGACACATATATATATGGGCACACTTTGAGTACTACTAATATAAGTGGTGGAGATCAGGCAAGACTATAAGAAGACTCAGGCAAAAAGGTGCTATAACTGTAAAAACGCTTTAAAACCATATATTTCCTATTGTACACTGCCTGTATTGGCTGTAAATTGACTTTTTCATCTATGATGGCAGTTGTTAAATGCTTGCTAAATAAAACTTAATGTCTTTTGATGCTTGTGTGCTTAAAGGCCTTAAAGGCCTTAACTGCTTGAACCCCGATAAATGCTGCTTGCAGCTTTAATTATTATTATTAGGGGTTCAAGCACGAAGTGCTGAACACCTATTGTATTTGTACTGATTTTTATTATTATTATTATTATTATTATTATTATTATTATTCCGCCGTAAAACGCATCGTGCAGCCCAAACCGTAAGACCAGGAACCTTGAAACTTTGCCATATGGTAGTACAAAAATCGAGGAGAGGTTATCAAATTATGACCTCGATTGGCCTATAGGTGGCGCTATAGCGACCAAAAGCGCGAAACTGCTCATAACTCCTAGACCGTATGTCGTAGGCTCAAGTGTCTTATATCGTTGGAAAGCTTAACGACTAAAGGTCAAAACGTATATCTCCGATTTCATTTCTGGTATGCAAATTTTCCGCCATTTTGAATTATGTCAAAAACCTACTTTTGCGAACTAGTCCCTGGTTTTTTGTCCGATCGGAACCAAACCAGTGCAGAAATGTTCTCTGGAGTCTGAATATCAATAATTATCGAAAAAAAGTTGAAATTTTGATTCATGGTCGATAGGGGGCGCTAATTGAACGTTGTAGGAGGAGCCTATTTTACTAAAATGGCTATAACTCGAGAAGTAAATGAGATATCTTCACCAAACTTGGTACACATGTGTATGAGTTCAATCTGGGGTCACAGTAAATAAATCTCGACGATTGAACAATAGGTGGCGCTATAACATGAAAAAAACATGAAAAGGGCTATAACCACCTGACCGTTAGTCCAAATGACTTGAAAATTGGTATGCAGTGTCTTGGTCCAAGGTGCCATGTATGTCTATGAGGACATTAGCGTATCTCAAAAAACATGGCCGCCATCGGCCAATGAAGTTTGAGCATCTATTAGACAAGGTTAACGGAGGCCGATCGGAACAAAACTCGGTAGGCATGTTCAAATCATGGCTCTAGAGGTCTGTAAGAATTTTGAAAGAAATCAGCCACTAGTTGGCGCTAGCGAGATTTTTGGTTTGTTAAATAAAACTTAATAACTTTTGATGCTTTTGTGCTTAAATGCCTTAAAGGCCTTAACTGCTTGAACCCCGATAAATGCTGCTTGCAGCTTTAATTATTATTAGGGGTTCAAGCACGAAGTGCTGAAACCCTATTGTAATTGTAAGGATTTTTATTATTATTATTATTATTCTTCCGCCGTAAAACGCATCGTGCAGCCCAAACCGTAAGAGCTGGAACCTTGAAACTTTGCCAGATGGTAGTACAAAAATCGAGGAGAGGTTATCAAATTATGACATCGATTGGCCCATAGGTGGCGCTATAGCAACCAAAAGCGCAAAACTGGTCATAACTCCTAGACCGTATGTCGTAGACTCAAGTGTCTTATATCATTGGAAAGTTGGACATCTGAAGGTCAAAACGTATATCTCCGATTTTATTAGCAGTAGGCAAATTTTTCCGCCATTTTGAATTTTGTCAAAAACCTACTTTTGCGAACTAGTCCCTGGTTTTTTGCCCGATCGGAACCAAACCAGTGCAGAAATGTTCTCTGGAGTCTGACGATCAATAATTATCGAAAAAAAGTTGAAATTTCGATTCATGGTCGCTAGGGGGTGCAAAATTAACGTTGTGGGAGGAGCCTATTTTACTAAAATGGCTATAACTCAAGAAGTAATTCAGTAAACTTCACCAAACTTGGTACACATGTGTAAGAGGTCAATCTGAGGTCACAGTAAAAAAATTGCGTCGATTGGCCACATGGTGGCGCTATAAAACAAAAAAAACATATAGACACCTGACCGTTTTTCGGAATTACTTGAAATTTGGTATGCAGTGTCTTGGCCCAAGGGGCCATGTACATCTAAAAGGATATTTGCGTATCTCGAAAAACATGGCCGCCATTGGCCAATTACGTTTGAGCACAGTTAACGAAGTCCGATCGGAGCGAAACTCGGTGGGCAGGTTCGGCTCAAGCCCCTAGAGGTCTGTAAGAATTTTGAAAGAAATCGGCCACTAGTTGGCGCTAACGAGTTTTATGGCTCTGTAATCACGTGGTGTTACACTTATCATCACAAAATGCCTATCATCTGATAGATCTGCTCATGCTGAACAACTTTGCCTCAAGAACTATTGCTGTCAATCAAACCGTTCATTAAATATTCATGAATATGTCAAAAACCTACTTTTGCGAACTAGTCCCTGGTTTTTCGCCCGATCGGAACCAGACCAGTCTAGGACAATTCTCTGGACTCTCTAGATCAATAATTATCGAAAAAAAGTTGAACTTTTGCATTTGGGTGGCTGTAATAGGGTAATTTATAAAAGGGGCGTGGCAAAATACACTAAAATGCCTATAAATCATAAATGAAAACTCAGAACTTCACAAAAATTGGTGAGCATATGTGACATAACATCATTAACAAGCATGCCAAATTTTATGGAGATCGGACCAAAGGTGGCGCTATAACTGTTAAAAAGCTTTAAAACCATATATTTCCCATGGTAAACAGCCTGTATTGGCTGTAAATGGTCTTTTCCGTCTATTATGTAAGTTGTTAAATGCTTGCTAAATAAAACTTAATGTCTTTTGATGCTTGTGTGCTTAAAGGCCTTAAAGGCCTTAACTGCTTGAACCCCGATAAATGCTGCTTGCAGCTTTAATTATTAGGGGTTCAAGCACGAAGTGCTGAACACCTATTGTATTTGTACTGATTTTTATTATTATTATTAGGGGTTCAAGCACGAAGTGCTGAAACCCTATTGTAATTGTACTGATTTTTATTATTATTATTATTATTATTATTATTATTATTCTTCTGCCGTAAAACGCATCGTGCAGCCCAAACCGTAAGGGCTAGAGCATTGACACTTTGCCAGATGGTAGTACAAAAATCGAGGAGAGGTTATCAAATTATGACCCCGATTGGCCCATAGGTGGCGCTATAGCAACCAAAAGCGCGAAACAGCTCATAACTCATAGACCGTAAGTCGTAGACTCAAGTGTCTTATATCATTGGAAAGCTGGACGCCTGACGAACAAAACGTATATCTCCGATTTCATTTCCGTCATGATAGATTTTCCGCCATTTTGAATTTTGTCAAAAACCTACTTTTGCGAACTAGTCCTAGGTTTTTTGTCCGATCGGAACCAAACCAGTGCAGAATTGTTCTCTGGAGTCTGACAATCAATAATTATCAAAAAAAAGTCGAAATTTTGATTCATGGTCGCTAGGGGGTGCAAAATGAACGTTGTGGGAGGAGCCTATTTTACTAAAATGGCTATAACTCAAGAATTAATTGAGTAAACTTCACCAAACTTGGTACACATGTGTAGGAGGTCAATCTGAGGTCACAGTAAAAAAATTGCATCGATTGGCCACATGGTGGCGCTATAAACAAAAAAAAACGTATAAACACCTGACCGTTTTTCCGAATGACTTGAAATTTGGTATGCAGTGTCTTGGGCCAAGAGGCCATGTATGTCTAAAAGGATATTGGCATATCTCGAAAAACATGGCCGCCATTGGCCAATGAGGTTTGAGCACCTATTAAACAAGGTTAACGAAGTCCAATTGTTTTATGAGTTTTATGGCTTTGTAATCACGTGGTGTTGCACACATCCACACAATATGCATATCATTTGATAGATCTGCTCATGCTGAACAACTTTGCCTCAAGAACCATTGCTGTCAATCAAACCGTTCATTAATTATTCGCAAATATGTTAAAAACCTACTTTTGCGAACTAGTCCTAGGTTTTTCGCCCGATCGGAACCAGACCAGTCTAGGACAATTCTCTGGACTCTCTAGATCAATAATTATCAAAAAAAAGTTGAACTTTTGCATTTGGATGGCTGTAATAGGGTCATTTATAAAATGGGCGTGGCAAAATACATTAAAAAGCCTATAAATCCTAAATGAAAACTCAGAACTTCACAAAAATTGGTGAGCATATGTGACATAACATCATTAACAAGCATGCCAAATTTTATGGACATCGGACCAAAGGTGGCGCTATAACTGTTAAAAAGCTTTAAAACCATATATTACCTATGGTGAATTGCCTGCATTGGCTGTAAATGGTCTTTTTAATCTATTATGTCAGTGGTTACATGCTTGCTAAATAAAACTTTATAACTTTTGATGCATTTGTGCTTAAAAACCTTAAACACCTTAACAGCTTGAACCCCGATAAATGCTGCTTGCAGCTTTAATTATTATTATTATTATTATTATTCCGCCGTAAAACGCATCGTGCAGCCCAAACCGTAAGACCAGGAACCTTGAAACTTTGCCATATGGTAGTACAAAAATCGAGGAGAGGTTATCAAATTATGACCTCGATTGGCCCATAGGTGGCGCTATAGCGACCAAATGCGCGAAACTGCTCATAACTCCTAGACCGTATGTCGTAGGCTCAAGTGTCTTATATCGTTGGAAAGCTTAACGACTAAAGGTCAAAACGTATATCTCCGATTTCATTTCTGGTATGTAAATTTTCCGCCATTTTGAATTATGTCAAAAACCTACTTTTGCGAACTAGTCCCTGGTTTTTTGTCCGATCGGAACCAAACCAGTGCAGAAATGTTCTCTGGAGTCTGAATATCAATAATTATCGAAAAAAAGTTGAAATTTTGATTCATGGTCGATAGGGGGCGCTAATTGAACGTTGTAGGAGGAGCCTATTTTACTAAAATGGCTATAACTCGAGAAGTAAATGAGATATCTTCACCAAACTTGGTACACATGTGTATGAGTTCAATCTGGGGTCACAGTAAATAAATCTCGACGATTGAACAATAGGTGGCGCTATAACATGAAAAAAACATGAAAAGGGCTATAACCACCTGACCGTTAGTCCAAATGACTTGAAAATTGTTATGCAGTGTCTTGGTCCAAGGTGCCATGTATGTCTATGAGGACATTGGCGTATCTCAAAAAACATGGCCGCCATCGGCCAATGAAGTTTGAGCACCTATTAGACAAGGTTAACGGAGGCCGATCGGAACAAAACTCGGTAGGCATGTTCAAATCATGGCTCTAGAGGTCTGTAAGAATTTTGAAAGAAATCAGCCACTAGTTGGCGCTAGCGAGATTTTTGGCTTGTTAAATAAAACGTAATAACTTTTGATGCTTTTGTGCTTAAATGCCTGAAAGGCCTTAACTGCTTGAACCCCGATAAATGCTGCTTGCAGCTTTAATTATTATTATTATTATTATTATTATTATTATTATTCCGCCGTAAAACGCATCGTGCAGCCCAAACCGTAAGACCAGGAACCTTGAAACTTTGCCATATGGTAGTACAAAAATCGAGGAGAGGTTATCAAATTATGACCTCGATTGGCCCATAGGTGGCGCTATAGCGACCAAAAGCGCGAAACTGCTCATAACTCCTAGACCGTATGTCGTAGGCTCAAGTGTCTTATATCGTTGGAAAGCTTAACGACGAAAGGTCAAAACGTATATCTCCGATTTCATTTCTGGTATGTAAATTTTCCGCCATTTTGAATTATGTCAAAAACCTACTTTTGCGAACTAGTCCCTGGTTTTTTGTCCGATCGGAACCAAACCAGTGCAGAAATGTTCTCTGGAGTCTGAATATCAATAATTATCGAAAAAAAGTTGAAATTTTGATTCATGGTCGATAGGGGGCGCTAATTGAACGTTGTGGGAGGAGCCTATTTTACTAAAATGGCTATAACTCGAGAAGTAAATGAGATATCTTCACCAAACTTGGTACACATGTGTATGAGTTCAATCTGGGGTCACAGTAAATAAATCTCGACGATTGAACAATAGGTGGCGCTATAACATGAAAAAAACATGAAAAGGGCTATAACCACCTGACCGTTAGTCCAAATGACTTGAAAATTGGTATGCAGTGTCTTGGTCCAAGGTGCCATGTATGTCTATGAGGACATTAGCGTATCTCAAAAAACATGGCCGCCATCGGCCAATGAAGTTTGAGCATCTATTAGACAAGGTTAACGGAGGCCGATCGGAACAAAACTCGGTAGGCATGTTCAAATCATGGCTCTAGAGGTCTGTAAGAATTTTGAAAGAAATCAGCCACTAGTTGGCGCTAGCGAGATTTTTGGTTTGTTAAATAAAACTTAATAACTTTTGATGCTTTTGTGCTTAAATGCCTTAAAGGCCTTAACTGCTTGAACCCCGATAAATGCTGCTTGCAGCTTTAATTATTATTATTATTCCGCCGTAAAACGCATCGTGCAGCCCAAACCGTAAGACCAGGAACCTTGAAACTTTGCCATATGGTAGTACAAAAATCGAGGAGAGGTTATCAAATTATGACCTCGATTGGCCCATAGATGGCGCTATAGCGACCAAAAGCGCGAAACTGCTCATAACTCCTAGACCGTATGTCGTAGGCTCAAGTGTCTTATATCGTTGGAAAGCTTAACGACTAAAGGTCAAAACGTATATCTCCGATTTCATTTCTGGTATGTAAATTTTCCGCCATTTTGAATTATGTCAAAAACCTACTTTTGCGAACTAGTCCCTGGTTTTTTGTCCGATCGGAACCAAACCAGTGCAGAAATGTTCTCTGGAGTCTGAATATCAATAATTATCGAAAAAAAGTTGAAATTTTGATTCATGGTCGATAGGGGGCGCTAATTGAACGTTGTAGGAGGAGCCTATTTTACTAAAATGGCTATAACTCGAGAAGTAAATGAGATATCTTCACCAAACTTGGTACACATGTGTATGAGTTCAATCTGGGGTCACAGTAAATAAATCTCGACGATTGAACAATAGGTGGCGCTATAACATGAAAAAAACATGAAAAGGGCTATAACCACCTGACCGTTAGTCCAAATGACTTGAAAATTGGTATGCAGTGTCTTGGTCCAAGGTGCCATGTATGTCTATGAGGACATTAGCGTATCTCAAAAAACATGGCCGCCATCGGCCAATGAAGTTTGAGCATCTATTAGACAAGGTTAACGGAGGCCGATCGGAACAAAACTCGGTAGGCATGTTCAAATCATGGCTCTAGAGGTCTGTAAGAATTTTGAAAGAAATCAGCCACTAGTTGGCGCTAGCGAGATTTTTGGTTTGTTAAATAAAACTTAATAACTTTTGATGCTTTTGTGCTTAAATGCCTTAAAGGCCTTAACTGCTTGAACCCCGATAAATGCTGCTTGCAGCTTTAATTATTATTATTATTAGGGGTTCAAGCACGAAGTGCTGAACACCTATTGTATTTGTACTGATTTTTATTATTATTATTAGGGGTTCAAGCACGAAGTGCTGAACACCTATTGTATTTGTACTGATTTTTATTATTATTATTAGGGGTTCAAGCACGAAGTGCTGAACACCTATTGTATTTGTACTGATTTTTATTATTATTATTATTAGGGGTTCAAGCACGAAGTGCTGAAACCCTATTGTAATTGTAAGGATTTTTATTATTATTATTCTGCCGTAAAACGCATCGTGCAGCCCAAACCGTAAGTGCTGGAGACTTGAGACTTTGCCAGAAGGTAGTACAAAAATCGAGGAGAGGTTATCAAATTATGACCCCGATTGGCCAATAGGTGGCGCTATAGTAAGCAAAAGTATAAAATCGCTAATAACTCCTAGACGGTTTGTCGTAGACTCAAGTGTCTTATATCACTGTAATCCTTGGCTCAAGACGGACAAAACGTATATCTCCGATTTCATTTCCGGTATGCAAATTTTTCCGCCATTTTGAATTTTGTCAAAAACCTACTTTTGCGAACTAGTCTGTGGTTTTTTGTCCGATCGGAACCAAACCAGTGCAGAAATGTTCTCTGGAGTCTGACTATCAATAATTATAGAAAAAAAGTTGAAATTTCGATTCAAGGTCGCTATGGGGAGCCAAAATGTTCGAAGGAGGCGGAGTCAGTTTTACTAAAATTGTTATAACTCGTGAACGAAATGAGATATCTTCACCAAACTTGGTACATATATGTAGGAGGTCAATTTGAGGTCACAGTAAAAAAATTGCGTCGATTGGCCTCATGGTGGCGCTATAAAACAATAAAAACGTATAGACACCTGACCGTTTTTTCGAATGACTTGAAATTTGGTATGCAGTGTCTTGGCCCAAGGGGCCACCTATGTCTAAAAGGATATTGGCGTATCTCGAAAAACATGGCCGCCATTGGCCAATGAAATTTGAGCACCGTTAACGAAGTCCGATCGGAGCGAAACTCGGTGGGCATGTTCGGCTCAAGCCCCTAGAGGTCTGTAAGAATTTTGAAAGAAATCGGCCACTAGTTGGCGCTAACGAGTTTTATGGCTCTATAATCACGTGGTGTTACACTTATCATCACAAAATATATATCATTTGATAGATCTCCTCATGCTGAACAACTTTGCCTCAAGAACCATTGCTGTCAATCAAACCGTTCATTAAATATTCATGAATATGTTAAAAACCTACTTTTGCGAACTAGTCCCTGGTTTTTCGCCCGATCGGAACCAGACCAGTCTAGGACAATTCTCTGGACTCTCTAGATAAATAATTATCGAAAAAAAGTTGAACTTTTGCATTTGGGTGGCTGTAATAGGGTAATTTATAAAAGGGGCGTGGCAAAATACATTAAAATGCCTATAAATCATAAATAAAAACTCAGAACTTCACGAAAATTGGTGGGCATATGTGTCATAACATGGTGAAGAAGCATGCAGAGTTTCATGGAGATTGGACAATAGGTGGCGCTATAACTGGCAAAAAGGTTTGAAAACCATGTATTTCCTATGGTAAATTGCCTGTATTAGCTGTAAATGGATTTTTCCATCTATTATTTCAGTGGTTAAAAGCTTGCGAAATAAAACGTAATGTCTTAAATGCTTATGTGCTTAAAGGCCTTAAATGCTTGAACCCCGATAAATGCTGCTTGCAGCTTTAATTATTATTATTATTATTATTCCGCCGTAAAACGCATCGTGCAGCCCAAACCGTAAGACCAGGAACCTTGAAACTTTGCCATATGGTAGTACAAAAATCGAGGAGAGGTTATCAAATTATGACCTCGATTGGCCCATAGGTGGCGCTATAGCGACCAAATGCGCGAAACTGCTCATAACTCCTAGACCGTATGTCGTAGGCTCAAGTGTCTTATATCGTTGGAAAGCTTAACGACTAAAGGTCAAAACGTATATCTCCGATTTCATTTCTGGTATGTAAATTTTCCGCCATTTTGAATTATGTCAAAAACGTACTTTTGCGAACTAGTCCCTGGTTTTTTGTCCGATCGGAACCAAACCAGTGCAGAAATGTTCTCTGGAGTCTGAATATCAATAATTATCGAAAAAAAGTTGAAATTTTGATTCATGGTCGATAGGGGGCGCTAATTGAACGTTGTAGGAGGAGCCTATTTTACTAAAATGGCTATAACTCGAGAAGTAAATGAGATATCTTCACCAAACTTGGTACACATGTGTATGAGTTCAATCTGGGGTCACAGTAAATAAATCTCGACGATTGAACAATAGGTGGCGCTATAACATGAAAAAAACATGAAAAGGGCTATAACCACCTGACCGTTAGTCCAAATGACTTGAAAATTGTTATGCAGTGTCTTGGTCCAAGGTGCCATGTATGTCTATGAGGACATTGGCGTATCTCAAAAAACATGGCCGCCATCGGCCAATGAAGTTTGAGCACCTATTAGACAAGGTTAACGGAGGCCGATCGGAACAAAACTCGGTAGGCATGTTCAAATCATGGCTCTAGAGGTCTGTAAGAATTTTGAAAGAAATCAGCCACTAGTTGGCGCTAGCGAGATTTTTGGCTTGTTAAATAAAACGTAATAACTTTTGATGCTTTTGTGCTTAAATGCCTGAAAGGCCTTAACTGCTTGAACCCCGATAAATGCTGCTTGTTATTATTATTATTATTATTATTCCGCCGTAAAACGCATCGTGCAGCCCAAACCGTAAGACCAGGAACCTTGAAACTTTGCCATATGGTAGTACAAAAATCGAGGAGAGGTTATCAAATTATGACCTCGATTGGCCCATAGGTGGCGCTATAGCGACCAAATGCGCGAAACTGCTCATAACTCCTAGACCGTATGTCGTAGGCTCAAGTGTCTTATATCGTTGGAAATCTTAACGACTAAAGGTCAAAACGTATATCTCCGATTTCATTTCTGGTATGTAAATTTTCCGCCATTTTGAATTATGTCAAAAACCTACTTTTGCGAACTAGTCCCTGGTTTTTTGTCCGATCGGAACCAAACCAGTGCAGAAATGTTCTCTGGAGTCTGAATATCAATAATTATCGAAAAAAAGTTGAAATTTTGATTCATGGTCGATAGGGGGCGCTAATTGAACGTTGTAGGAGGAGCCTATTTTACTAAAATGGCTATAACTCGAGAAGTAAATGAGATATCTTCACCAAACTTGGTACACATGTGTATGAGTTCAATCTGGGGTCACAGTAAATAAATCTCGACGATTGAACAATAGGTGGCGCTATAACATGAAAAAAACATGAAAAGGGCTATAACCACCTGACCGTTAGTCCAAATGACTTGAAAATTGTTATGCAGTGTCTTGGTCCAAGGTGCCATGTATGTCTATGAGGACATTGGCGTATCTCAAAAAACATGGCCGCCATCGGCCAATGAAGTTTGAGCACCTATTAGACAAGGTTAACGGAGGCCGATCGGAACAAAACTCGGTAGGCATGTTCAAATCATGGCTCTAGAGGTCTGTAAGAATTTTGAAAGAAATCAGCCACTAGTTGGCGCTAAAGAGATTTTTGGCTTGTTAAATAAAACGTAATAACTTTTGATGCTTTTGTGCTTAAATGCCTGAAAGGCCTTAACTGCTTGAACCCCGATAAATGCTGCTTGCAGCTTTAATTTTTATTATTATTATTATTATTTTCCCCTAAAACGCATCGTGCAGCCCAAACCGTAAGTGCTAGAGACTTGAAACTTTGCCAGATGGTAGTACAAAAATCGAGGAGAGGTTATCAAAATATGAGCCAGATTGGCCAATAGGTGGCGCTACAGCGCAAAAAACAAAAAAATTGCATATTTTTGCTTAAATCTCATTAACCGTTTGTCAGAGACTCAAGTGTCTTATATCATTGGAATCCTTGGGTCAAGCCGAACAAAAATGGCCTCAAGGATTTCATTTCCGGTATGCAAATTTTTCCGCCATATTGGATTTTGTCCAAAACCTACTTTTGCGAACTAGTCCCTGGTTTTTTGCCCGATCGGAACCAAACCAGTGCAGAAATGTTCACAGGGGTCTGAATATCAATAATTATCGAAAAAAAGTTGAAATTTTGATCAACGGTTGCTAAGGGGTGTCAAAACGTTCGTAGGAGGCGGAGCCTATTTTACTAAAATGGCTATAACTCCAGAAGTAAATGAGGTATCTTCACCAAACTCGGTACACATGTGTAAGAGGTCAATCTGGGGTCACGGTAAAAAAATCGCGACGATTGAAGACTAGGTGGCGCTATAATATGAAAAAAACATAAATCAGGCTATAACCACCTGACCGTTAGTCCGATTGACTTGAAAATTGGTATGCAGTGTCTTGGTCCAAGGTGCCATGTATGTCTATAAGGACATTGGTGTATCTCAAAAAACATGGCCGCCATCGGCCAATGAAGTTTGAGCAACTATTAGACAAGGTTAACGGAGGCCGATCGGAACGAAACTCGATGGGCATGTTCGACTCATGGCCCTAGAGGTCTGTAAGAATTTTGAAAGAAATCGGCCACTAGTTGGCGCTAACGAGTTTTATGGCTCTGTAATCACGTGGTGTTACACTTATCGTCACAAAATGTATATCATTTGATAGATCTGCTCATGCTGAACAACTTTGCCTCTAGAACCATTGATGTCAATCAAACAGTTCATTAAATATTCATGAATATGTAAAAAAACTACTTTTGCGAACTAGTCCTAGGTTTTTCACCCGATCGGAACCAAACCAGTCTAGGACAATTCTCTGGACTCTCTAGATCAATAATTATCAAAAAAAAGTTCAACTTTTGCATTTGGATGGCTGTAATAGGGTCCTTTATAAAATGGGCGTGGCAAAATACATTAAAAAGCCTATAAATCCTAAATGAAAACTCAGAACTTCACAAAAATTGGTGAGCATATGTGACATAACATCATTAACAAGCATGCCAAATTTTATGGAGATCGGACCATAGGTGGCGCTATAACTGTTAAAAAGCTTTAAAACCATATATTACCTATGGTAAATTGCCTGTATTGGCTGTAAATGGTCTTTTTCATCTATTATGTCAGTGGTTACATGCTTGCTAAATAAAACTTTATAACATTTGATGCTTTTGTGCTTAAAAACCTTAAACACCTTAATAGCTTGAACCCCGATAAATGCTGCTTGCAGCTTTAATTAGGGGTTCAAGCACGAAGTGCTGAACACCTATTGTATTTGTACTGATTTTTATTATTATTATTAGGGGTTCAAGCACGAAGTGCTGAAACCCTATTGTAATCGTCCTGATTTTTAGGGGTTCAAGCACGAAGTGCTGAAACCCTATTGTAATTGTAAGGATTTTTATTATTATTATTCTGCCGTAAAACGCATCGTGCAGCCCAAACCGTAAGTGCTGGAGACTTGAGACTTTGCCAGAAGGTAGTACAAAAATCGAGGAGAGGTTATCAAATTATGACCCCGATTGGCCAATAGGTGGCGCTATAGTAAGCAAAAGTATAAAATCGCTAATAACTCCTAGACGGTTTGTCGTAGACTCAAGTGTCTTATATCACTGTAATCCTTGGCTCAAGACGGACAAAACGTATATCTCCGATTTCATTTCCGGTATGCAAATTTTTCCGCCATTTTGAATTTTGTCAAAAACCTACTTTTGCGAACTAGTCTGTGGTTTTTTGTCCGATCAGAACCAAACCAGTGCAGAAATGTTCTCTGGAGTCTGAAGATCAATAAGTATCGAACAATTTTTGAAATTTCGATTCAAGGTCGCTATGGGGAGCCAAAATGTTCGAAGGAGGCGGAGTCAGTTTTACTAAAATTGTTATAACTCGTGAACGAAATGAGATATCTTCACCAAACTTGGTACATATATGTAGGAGGTCAATTTGAGGTCACAGTAAAAAAATTGCGTCGATTGGCCTCATGGTGGCGCTATAAAACAATAAAAACGTATAGACACCTGACCGTTTTTCCGAATGACTTGAAATTTGGTATGCAGTGTCTTGGCCCAAGGGGCCATGTATGTCTAAAAGGATATTGGCGTATCTCGACAAACATGGCCGCCATTGGCCAATGAAATTTGAGCACCGTTAACGAAGTCCGATCGGAGCGAAACTCGGTGGGCATGTTCGGCTCAAGCCCCTAGAGGTCTGTAAGAATTTTGAAAGAAATCGGCCACTAGTTGGCGCTAACGAGTTTTATGGCTCTGTAATCACGTGGTGTTACACTTATCATCACAAAATGCATATCATTTGATAGAACTGCTCATGCTGAACAACTTTGCCTCAAGAACCATTGCTGTCAATCAAACCGTTCATTAAATATTCATGAATATGTTGAAAACCTACTTTTGCGAACTAGTCCCTGGTTTTTCGCCCGATCGGAACCAGACCAGTCTAGGACAATTCTCTGGACTCTCTAGATAAATAATTATCGAAAAAAAGTTGAACTTTTGCATTTGGGTGGCTGTAATAGGGTAATTTATAAAAGGGGCGTGGCAAAATACATTAAAATGCCTATAAATCATAAATAAAAACTCAGAACTTCACGAAAATTGGTGGGCATATGTGTCATAACATGGTGAAGAAGCATGCAGAGTTTCATGGAGATTGGACAATAGGTGGCGCTATAACTGGCAAAAAGGTTTGAAAACCATGTATTTCCTATGGTAAATTGCCTGTATTAGCTGTAAATGGATTATTCCATCTATTATTTCAGTGGTTAAAAGCTTGCTAAATAAAACGTAATGTCTTAAATGCTTATGTGCTTAAAGGCCTTAAATGCTTGAACCCCGATAAATGCTGCTTGCAGCTTTAATTAGGGGTTCAAGCACGAAGTGCTGAAACCCTATTGTAATTGTAAGGATTTTTATTATTATTATTATTATTCTTCTGCCGTAAAACGCATCGTGCAGCCCAAACCGTAAGGGCTAGAGCATTGAAACTTGGCCAGATGGTAGTACAAAAATCGAGGAGAGGTTCAGAGATTATGACCCCGATTGGCCCATAGGTGGCGCTATAGCAACCAAAAGCGCGAAACAGCTCATAACTCCTAGACCGTATGTCGTAGACTCAAGTGTCTTATATCATTGGAAAGCTGGACGCCTGAAGAACAAAACTTATATCTCCGATTTCATTTCCGCCATGATAGATTTTCGGCCATTTTGAATTTTGTCAAAAACCTACTTTTGTGAACTAGTCGTAGGTTTTTTGTCCGATCGGAACCAAACCAGTGCAGAAATGTTCTCTGGAGTCTGAAGATCAATAATTGTCAAAAAAAAGTCAAAATTTTTATTCATGGTCGCTAGGGGGCATAAAATGAACGTTGTGGGAGGAGCCTATTTTACTAAAATGGCTATAACTCAAAAAGTAAATGAGATAGCTTAACCAAACTCGATACACATATGTATGGGTTCAGTCTGGGGTCACAGTAAAAAAATCGCGACGATTGAGCACTAGGTGGCGCTATAACATGAAAAAAACATGAAAAGGGCTATAACCACCTGACCATTAGTCCAATTGACTTGAAAATTGGTATGCAGTGTCTTGGCCCAAGGTGCCATGTATGTCTATGAGGACATTGGTGTATCTCAAAAAACATGGCCGCCATTGGCCAATAAAGTTGAGCACCTATTAGACAAGGTTAACGGAGGCCGATCGGAACGAAACTCGATGGGCATGTTCGACTCATGGCCCTAGAGGTCTGTAAGAATTTTGAAAGAAATCGGCCACTAGTTGGCGCTAACGAGTTTTATGGCTCTGTAATCACGTGGTGTTACACTTATCGTCACAAAATGCATATCATTTGATAGATCTGCTCATGCTGAACAACTTTGCCTCTAGAACCATTGATGTCAATCAAACAGTTCATTAAATATTCATGAATATGTAAAAAACCTACTTTTGCGAACTAGTCCTAGGTTTTTCGCCCGATCGGAACCAGACCAGTCTAGGACAATTCTCTGGACTCTCTAGATCAATAATTATCAAAAAAAAGTTCAACTTTTGCATTTGGATGGCTGTAATAGGGTCATTTATAAAATGGGCGTGGCAAAATACATTAAAAAGCCTATAAATCCTAAATAAAAACTCAGAACTTCACAAAAATTGGTGAGCATATGTGACATAACATCATTAAAGAGCATGCCAAATTTTATGGAGATCGGACCATAGGTGGCGCTATAACTGTTAAAAAGCTTTAAAACCATATATTATATGGTAAATTGCCTGTATTGGCTGTAAATGGTCTTTTAAATCTATGATCATATAATTTTCATATAATAATGTTCAAAACTAGTGCAGTACAATTCTCTGGACTCTCTAGATCAGTAATTATCAGAAAAAGTTGAACTACTTCATTTGGATGGCTATAATAGGGTCACTTCAAAATGTGGCCTTGACCAAGTGTCCCCGAAAGCTTATATCTTTTAAGATGCTCAGATCTTCTTAAAAACAAGTCAGAACATGTGAAATATCACTCTGAACAAGCATGAAAAATTTCAGACAGATCGGACAAAATTTGACTCTATAACAGTTTAAAAAGGTGGAAATAATATGAATACAATGGCATATTAAGCCAATAAGTGGTATTTTACTGCCCCCTGCTGTTTAAAATAGTTATTTTGTCATATTGTATCTATAATTCATATTTAGACTTTATAAAATCATTATTTTAACATTTACAATTACATTTAGTCAAAATCCATCTGTTAAAGTATTAGTGTGTGTGTGTGTGTGTGTGTGTGTGTGTGTGTGTGTGTGTGTGTGTGTGTGTGTGTGTGTGTGTGTGTGTGTGTGTGTAAGCATGCATTACGGAGTTAACATGGAAAGACTGGTTTGCTTTAGTGCAGAAAACTAGTGAAAATCATGAAGATTAAACTGAAACTGAGCCAATAATGGTCTTCTAGTGCCCTCTGCTGGCCATTCTACTTATTAATGAAGTCTTTTGACATGTGCTTTTGAATTCATAATTAGACATTGTAAATCATAGTAAATAATACTAGAATGTGGTGTATCAAGGTAAATCATGCTAGAACATGGTAAATCATGGTAAACTATGCTAGAACAGGGTAAATCATGGTAAACCATGGTAAATCATGATAAACTTTGGTAAATAATGCTAGAATGTGGCATATCATGGTAAACCATGCTAGAACATGGTAAATCAAGGTAAACTAAGATAAATTCATGATAAACTATGCCAGAACAGGGTAAATCATGGTAAACCATGGTAAATCATGATAAACTATGGTAAATCATGCTAGAATGTGGAAAATCATGGTAAATCATGCTAGAACATGGTAAATCAAGGTAAACTAAGATGAATTCATGGTAAACTATGCTAGAACAGGGTAAATCATGGTAAACCATGGTAAATCATGATAAACTATGGTAAATCATGCTAGAATGTGGTATATCATGATAAATCATGCTAGAACATGGTAAATCAAGGTAAACTAAGATGAATTCATGGTAAACTATGCTAGAACAGGGTAAATCATGGTAAACCATGGTAAATCATGATAAACTATGGTAAATCATGCTAGAATGTGGTATATCATGGTAAATCATGCTAGAACATGGTCTTTTCCATCTATTATGTCAGTGGTTACATGCTTGCTAAATAAAACTTTATAACTTTTGATGCTTAAAAACCTTAAAGACCTTAATAGCTTGAACCCCGATAAATGCTGCTTGCAGCTTTAATTATTATTATTATTCTTCCGCCGTAAAACGCATCGTGCAGCCCAAACCGTAAGAGCTGGAACCTTGAAACTTTGCCAGATGGTAGTACAAAAATCGAGGAGAGGTTATCAAATTATGACGCCGATTGGCCCATAGGTGGCGCTATAGCAACCAAAAGCGCGAAACTGCTCATAACTCCTAGACGGTAAGTCATAGACTCAAGTGTCTTATATCATTGGAAAGGTGGTCGCCTGGCGAACAAAACGTATATCTCCGATTTTATTTCCGCCATTATAGATTTTCCGCCATTTTGAATTTTGTCGAAAACCTACTTTTGCAAACTAGTCCCTGGTTTTTGGCCCGATCGGAACCAAAGCAGTGCAGAATTGTTCACTGGAGTCTGAAGATCAATAATTATCGAAAAAAAGTTGAAATTTCGATTCATGGTCGCTAGGGGGTGCAAAATTAACGTTGTGGGAGGAGCCTATTTTACTAAAATGGCTATAACTCAAGAAGTAATTAAGTAAACTTCACCAAACTTGGTACACATGTGTAAGAGGTCAATCTGAGGTCACAGTAAAAAAATTGCGTCGATTGGCCACATGGTGGCGCTATAAAACAAAAAAAACGTATAGACACCTGACCGTTTTTCCGAATGACTTGAAATTTGGTATGCAGTGTCTTGGCCCAAGGGGCCATGTATGTCTAAAAGGATATTGGCGTATCTCAAAAAACATGGCCGCCATTGGCCAATGAAATTTGAGCACCGTTAACGAAGTCCGATCGGAGCGAAACTCGGTGGGCATGTTTGGCTCAAGCCCCTAGAGGTCTGTAAGAATTTTGAATGAAATCGGCCACTAGTTGGCGCTAACGAGTTTTATGGCTCTGTAATCACGTGTTGTTACACTTATCATCACAAAATGCATATCATTTGATAGATCTGCTCATGCTGAACAACTTTGCCTCAAGAACCATTGCTGTCAATCAAACCGTTCATTAAATATTCATGAATATGTTAAAAACCTACTTTTGCGAACTAGTCCCTGGTTTTTCGCCCGATCGGAACCAGACCAGTCTAGGACAATTCTCTGGACTCTCTAGATAAATAATTATCGAAAAAAAGTTGAACTTTTGCATTTGGGTGGCTGTAATAGGGTAATTTATAAAAGGGGCGTGGCAAAATACACTAAAAAGCCTATAAATCATAAATGAAAACTCAGAACTTCACGAAAATTGGTGAGCATATGTGCCATAACATTCTAAACAAGCATGCAAAATTTCATGTAGATCGGACCATAGGTGGCGCTATAACTGTTAAAAAGCTTTGAAAACCATATATTTCCTATGGTAAATTGCCTGTATTGGCTGTAAATGGACTTTTCCATCTATTATTTCAGTGGTTAAAAGCTTTCTAAATAAATCTTAATGTCTTAAATGCTTATGTGCTTAAAGGCCTTAAATGCTTGAACCCCGATAAATGCTGCTTGCAGCTTTAATTATTATTATTATTATTAGGGGTTCAAGCATGAAATGCTGAAACCCTATTGTAATTGTACTGATTTTTATTATTATTATTATTATTATTATTTTCCCCTAAAACGCATCGTGCAGACCAAACCGTAAGAGCTGGAACCTTGAAACTTGGCCAAATGGTAGTCCTCAATTTGGGGAGAACCTATCAAAGTATGACCCCAATTGGCCCATAGGTGGCGCTATAGCAACCAAAAGCGCGAAACTGCTCATAACTCCTAGACCGTATGTCGTAGACTCAAGTGTCTTATATCTTTGGAAAGCTGGTCTCATGAAGGTCAAAACGTATATCTCCGATTTCATTTCCGGTATGCAAATTTTCCGCCATTTTGAATTATGTCAAAAACCTACTTTTGCGAACTAGTCCCTGTTTTTTTCTCCGATCGGAACCAAACCAGTACAGAAATGTTCTCTGGAGTCTGCTTATCAATAATTATCGAAAAAAAGTCGAAATTCCGATTCCTGGTCGCTAGGGGGTGATAAATTAGTGTTGTGGGAGGAGCCTATTTTACTAAAATGGCTATAACTCGAGATGTAAATGAGATATCTTCACCAAACTTGGTACACATGTGTATGAGTTCAATCTGAGATCACAGTAAAAAAATCGTGACAATTGAACACTAGGTGGCGCTATAACATGAAAAAAACATGAAAAGGGCTATAACCACCTGACCGTTAGTCCGATTGACTTGAAAATTGGTATGCAGTGTCTTGGTCCAAGGTGCCATGTATGTCTATGAGGACATTGGCGTATCTCAAAAAACATGGCCGCCATCGACCAATGAAATTTGAGCACCTATTAGACAAGGTTAACGGTGGCCAATCGGAATGAAACTCGATGGGCATGTTCGACTCATGGCCCTAGAGGTCTGTAAGAGTTTTGAAAGAAATCGGCCACTAGTTGGCGCTAACGAGTTTTATGGCTCTGTAATCACGTCGTGTAAAACTTAACAACTTTTGATGCTTTTGTGCTTAAATGCATTAAAGGCCTTAACTGCTTGAACCCCGATAAATGCTGCTTGCAGCTTTAATTATTATTATTCCGCCGTAAAACGCATCGTGCAGCCCAAACCGTAAGACCAGGAACCTTGAAACTTTGCCATATGGTAGTACAAAAATCGAGGAGAGGTTATCAAATTATGACCTCGATTGGCCCATAGGTGGCGCTATAGCGACCAAATGCGCGAAACTGCTCATAACTCCTAGACCGTATGTCGTAGGCTCAAGTGTCTTATATCGTTGGAAATCTTAACGACTAAAGGTCAAAACGTATATCTCCGATTTCATTTCTGGTATGTAAATTTTCCGCCATTTTGAATTATGTCAAAAACCTACTTTTGCGAACTAGTCCCTGGTTTTTTGTCCGATCGGAACCAAACCAGTGCAGAAATGTTCTCTGGAGTCTGAATATCAATAATTATCGAAAAAAAGTTGAAATTTTGATTCATGGTCGATAGGGGGCGCTAATTGAACGTTGTAGGAGGAGCCTATTTTACTAAAATGGCTATAACTCGAGAAGTAAATGAGATATCTTCACCAAACTTGGTACACATGTGTATGAGTTCAATCTGGGGTCACAGTAAATAAATCTCGACGATTGAACAATAGGTGGCGCTATAACATGAAAAAAACATGAAAAGGGCTATAACCACCTGACCGTTAGTCCAAATGACTTGAAAATTGTTATGCAGTGTCTTGGTCCAAGGTGCCATGTATGTCTATGAGGACATTGGCGTATCTCAAAAAACATGGCCGCCATCGGCCAATGAAGTTTGAGCACCTATTAGACAAGGTTAACGGAGGCCGATCGGAACAAAACTCGGTAGGCATGTTCAAATCATGGCTCTAGAGGTCTGTAAGAATTTTGAAAGAAATCAGCCACTAGTTGGCGCTAGCGAGATTTTTGGCTTGTTAAATAAAACGTAATAACTTTTGATGCTTTTGTGCTTAAATGCCTGAAAGGCCTTAACTGCTTGAACCCCGATAAATGCTGCTTGCAGCTTTAATTAGGGGTTCAAGCATGAAATGCTGAAACCCTATTGTAATTGTACTGATTTTTATTATTATTATTATTATTATTATTTTCCCCTAAAACGCATCGTGCAGACCAAACCGTAAGAGCTGGAACCTTGAAACTTGGCCAAATGGTAGTCCTCAATTTGGGGAGAACCTATCAAAGTATGACCCCAATTGGCCCATAGGTGGCGCTATAGCAACCAAAAGCGCGAAACTGCTCATAACTCCTAGACCGTATGTCGTAGACTCAAGTGTCTTATATCTTTGGAAAGCTGGTCTCATGAAGGTCAAAACGTATATCTCCGATTTCATTTCCGGTATGCAAATTTTCCGCCATTTTGAATTATGTCAAAAACCTACTTTTGCGAACTAGTCCCTGTTTTTTTCTCCGATCGGAACCAAACCAGTACAGAAATGTTCTCTGGAGTCTGCTTATCAATAATTATCGAAAAAAAGTCGAAATTCCGATTCCTGGTCGCTAGGGGGTGATAAATTAGTGTTGTGGGAGGAGCCTATTTTACTAAAATGGCTATAACTCGAGATGTAAATGAGATATCTTCACCAAACTTGGTACACATGTGTATGAGTTCAATCTGAGATCACAGTAAAAAAATCGTGACAATTGAACACTAGGTGGCGCTATAACATGAAAAAAACATGAAAAGGGCTATAACCACCTGACCGTTAGTCCGATTGACTTGAAAATTGGTATGCAGTGTCTTGGTCCAAGGTGCCATGTATGTCTATGAGGACATTGGCGTATCTCAAAAAACATGGCCGCCATCGACCAATGAAATTTGAGCACCTATTAGACAAGGTTAACGGTGGCCAATCGGAATGAAACTCGATGGGCATGTTCGACTCATGGCCCTAGAGGTCTGTAAGAGTTTTGAAAGAAATCGGCCACTAGTTGGCGCTAACGAGTTTTATGGCTCTGTAATCACGTCGTGTAAAACTTAACAACTTTTGATGCTTTTGTGCTTAAATGCATTAAAGGCCTTAACTGCTTGAACCCCGATAAATGCTGCTTGCAGCTTTAATTAGGGGTTCAAGCACGAAGTGCTGAAACCCTATTGTAATCGTCCTGATTTTTATTATTATTCTTCCGCCGTAAAACGCATCGTGCAGCCCAAACCGTAAGTGCTGGAGACTTGAGACTTTGCCAGAAGGTAGTACAAAAATCGAGGAGAGGTTATCAAATTATGACCCCGATTGGCCAATAGGTGGCGCTATAGTAAGCAAAAGTATAAAATCGCTAATAACTCCTAGACGGTTTGTCGTAGACTCAAGTGTCTTATATCACTGTAATCCTTGGCTCAAGACGGAAAAAACGTATATCTCCGATTTCATTTCCGGTATGCAAATTTTTCCGCCATTTTGAATTTTGTCAAAAACCTACTTTTGCGAACTAGTCTGTGGTTTTTTGTCCGATCGGAACCAAACCAGTGCAGAAATGTTCTCTGGAGTCTGAAGATCAATAATTATCGAAAAAAAGTTGAAATTTCGATTCAAGGTCGCTATGGGGTGCCAAAATGTTCGAAGGAGGCGGAGTCAGTTTTACTAAAATTGTTATAACTCGTGAACGAAATAAGATATCTTCACCAAACTTGGTACATATATGTAGGAGGTCAATTTGAGATCACAGTAAAAAAATTGCGTCGATTGGCCTCATGGTGGCGCTATAAAACAATAAAAACGTATAGACACCTGACCGTTTTTCCGAATGACTTGAAATTTGGTATGCAGTGTCTTGGCCCAAGGGGCCATGTATGTCTAAAAGGATATTGGCGTATCTCGAAAAACATGGCCGCCATTGGCCAATGAAATTTGAGCACCGTTAACGAAGTCCGATCGGAGCGAAACTCGGTGGGCATGTTCGACTCATGGCCCTAGAGGTCTGTAAGAATTTTGAAAGAAATCGGCCACTAGTTGGCGCTAACGAGTTTTATGGCTCTGTAATCACGTGGTGTTACACTTATCGTCACAAAATGCATATCATTTGATAGATCTGCTCATGCTCAACAACTTTGCCTCAAGAACCACTAATGTCAATCAAACCATTAATTAATTATTTGCGAATATGTTAAAAACCTACTTTTGCGAACTAGTCCTAGGTTTTTTGCCCGATCGGAACCAGACCAGTCTAGGACAATTCTCTGGACTCTCTAGATCAATAATTATCAAAAAAAAGTTGAACTTTTGCATTTGGGTGGCTGTAATAGGGTCATTTATAAAATGGGTATGCCAAAATACACTCAAAAGCCTATAAATCACAAATAAAAACTCAGAACTTCACGAAAATTGGTGTGCATATGTGACATAACATCATTAACAAGCATGCCCAATTTTATGGAGATCGGACCAAAGGTGGCGCTATAACTGTTAAAAAGCTTTAAAACCATATATTACCTATGGTAAATTGCCTGCATTGGCTGTAAATGGTCTTTTTAATCTATGATCATATAATTTTCATATAATAATGTTCAAAACTAGTGCAGTACAATTCTCTGGACTCTCTAGATCAGTAATTATCAGAAAAAGTTGAACTACTTCATTTGGATGGCTATAATAGGGTCACTTCAAAATGTGGCCTTGACCAAGTGTCCCCGAAAGCTTATATCTTTTAAGATGCTCAGATCTTCTTAAAAACAAGTCAGAACATGTGAAATATCACTCTGAACAAGCATGGAAAATTTCAGACAGATCGGACAAAATTTGACTCTATAACAGTTTAAAAAGGTGAAAATAATATGAATACAATGGCATATTAAGCCAATAAGTGGTATTTTACTGCCCCCTGCTGTTTAAAATAGTTATTTTGTCATATTGTTTCTATAATTCATATTTAGACTTTATAAAATCATTATTTTAACATTTACAATTACATTTAGTCAAAATCCATCTGTTAAAGTATTAATGTGTGTGTGTGTGTGTGTGTGTGTGTGTGTGTGTGTGTGTGTGTGTGTGTGTGTGTGTGTGTGTGTGTAAGCATGCATTATGGCGTTAACATGGAAAGACTGGTTTGCTTTAGTGCAGAAAACTAGTGAAAATCATGAAGATTAAACTGAAACTGAGCCAATAATGGTCTTCTAGTGCCCTCTGCTGGCCATTCTACTTATTAATGAAGTCTTTTGACATGTGCTTTTGAATTCATAATTAGACATTGTAAATCATAGTAAATAATACTAGAATGTGGTGTATCAAGGTAAATCATGCTAGAACATGGTAAATCATGGTAAACTATGCTAGAACAGGGTAAATCATGGTAAACCATGGTAAATCATGATAAACTATGGTAAATCATGCTAGAATGTGGTATATCATGATAAATCATGCTAGAACATGGTAAATCATGGTAAACTAAGATGAATTCATGGTAAACTATGCTAGAACATGGTCTTTTCCATCTATTATGTCAGTGGTTACATGCTTGCTAAATAAAACTTTATAACTTTTGATGCTTAAAAACCTTAAACACCTTAATAGCTTGAACCCCGATAAATGCTGCTTGCAGCTTTAATTATTAGGGGTTCAAGCACGAAGTGCTGAAACCCTATTGTTATTGTACTGATTTTTATTATTATTATTATTATTATTATTCTTCCGCCGTAAAACGCATCGTGCAGCCCAAACCGTAAGTGCTAGAGACTTGAAACTTGGCCAGATGGTAGTACAAAAATCGAGGAGAGGTTATCAAATTATGACCCCGATTGGCCCATAGGTGGCGCTATAGCGACTAAAAGCGCGAAACTGCTCATAACTCCTAGACCGTAAGTCGTAGACTCAAGTGTCTTATATCATTCGAAAGCTGGACTCCTGGAGGTCAAAACGTATATCTCCGATTTCATTTCCGGTATGCAAATTTTTCCGCCATTTTGAATTTTGTCAAAAACCTACTTTTGCAAACTAGTCCCTGGTTTTTTGTCCGATCGGAACCAAACCAGTGCAGAATTGTTCTCTGGAGTCTGAAGATCAATAATTATCGAAAAAAAGTCGAAATTCCGATTCCTGGTCGCTAAGGGGTGATAAATTAAGGTTGTGGGAGGAGCCTATTTTACTAAAATGGCTATAACTCGAGAAGTAAATGAGATATCTTCACCAAACTTGGCACACGTGTTTACGAGGTCAATCTGAGGTCACAGTAAAAAAATTGCGTCGATTGGCCACATGGTGGCGCTATAAACAAAAAAAAACATATAGACACCTGACCGTTTTTCCGAATGACTTGAAATTTGGTATGCAGTGTCTTGGCCCAAGGGGCCATGTATGTCTAAAAGGAAATTGCCGTATCTCGAAAAAAATGGCCGCCATTGGCCAATGAAATTTGAGCACCGTTAACGAAGTCCGATCGGAACGAAACTCGATGGGCATGTTCGACTCATGGCCCTAGAGGTCTGTAAGAATTTTGAAAGAAATCGGCCACTAGTTGGCGCTAACGAGTTTTATGGCTCTGTAATCACGTGGTGTTAAACTTATCATCACAAAATGCATATCATCTGATAGATCTGCTCATGCTGAACAACTTTTCCTCAAGAACCATTGCTGTCAATCAAACCGTTCATTAAATATTCATGAATATGTTAAAAACCTACTTTTGCAAACTAGTCCCTGGTTTTTCGCCCGATCGGAACCAGACCAGTCTAGGACAATTCTCTGGACTCTCTAGATCAATAATTATCAAAAAAAAGTTGAACTTTTGCATTTGGGTGGCTGTAATAGGGTAATTTATAAAAAGGGGCGTGGCAAAATACACTAAAATGCCTATAAATCATAAATGAAAACTCAGAACTTCACAAAAATTGGTGAGCATATGTGACATAACATCATTAACAAGCATGCCAAATTTTATAGAGATCGGACCAAAGGTGGCGCTATAACTGTTAAAAAGCTTTAAAACCATATATTTCCCATGGTAAACTGCCTGTATTGGCTGTAAATGGTCTTTTCCGTCTATTATGTCAGTTGTTAAATGCTTGCTAAATAAAACTTGATGTCTTTTGATGCTTGTGTGCTTAAAGGCCTTAAAGGCCTTAACTGCTTGAACCCCGATAAATGCTGCTTGCAGCTTTAATTAGGGGTTCAAGCACGAAGTGCTGAAACCCTATTGTAATTGTACTGATTTTTATTATTATTATTATTATTTTCCCCTAAAACGCATCGTGCAGCCCAAACCGTAAGTGCTAGAGACTTGAAACTTTGCCAGATGGTAGTACAAAAATCGAGGAGAGGTTATCAAAATATGAGCCAGATTGGCCAATAGGTGGCGCTACAGCGCAAAAAACAAAAAAATTGCATATTTTTGCTTAAATCTCATTAACCGTTTGTCACAGACTCAAGTGTCTTATATCAATGGAATCCTTGGGTCAAGCCGAACAAAAATGGCCTCAAGGATTTCATTTCCGGTATGCAAATTTTTCCGCCATATTGGATTTTGTCCAAAACCTACTTTTGCGAACTAGTCCCTGGATTTTTGCCCGATCGGAACCAAACCAGTGCAGAAATGTTCACAGGAGTCTGCAGATCAATAATTATCGAAAAAAAGTTGAAATTTCGATTCACGGTCGCTAAGGGGCGCCAAAACGCTCGAAGGAGGCGGAGCCTATTTTACTCAAATGGCTATAACTCCAGAAGTAAATGAGGTATCTTCACCAAACTCGGTACACCTGTGTAAGAGTTCAATCTGAGGTCACAGTAAAAAAATCGCGGCGATTGGCCACATGGTGGCGCTATAACATGAAAAAAACATAAAACAGGCTATAACCACTTGACAGTTAGTCCGATTGACTTGAAAATTGGTATGCAGTGTCTTGGTCCAAGGTGTCATGTATGTCTATGAGGACATTGGTGTATCTCAAAAAACATGGCCGCCATCGGCCAATGAAGTTTGAGCAACTATTAGACAAGGTTAACGGAGGCCGATCGGAACGAAACTCGGTGGGCATGTTCGGCTCAAGCCCCTAGAGGTCTGTAAGAATTTTGAAAGAAATCGGCCACTAGTTGGCGCTAACGAGTTTTAAGGCTCTGTAATCACGTGGTGTTACACTTATTGTCACAAAATGCATATCATTTGATAGATCTGCTCATGCTCAACAACTTTGCCTCAAGAACCACTAATGTCAGTCAAACCATTCATTAATTATTTGCGAATATGTTGAAAACCTACTTTTGCGAACTAGTCCTAGGTTTTTCACCCGATCGGAACCAGACCAGTCTAGGACAATTCTCTGGACTCTCTAGATCAATAATTATCGAAAAAAAGTTTAACTTTTGCATTTGGGTGGCTGTAATAGGGTAATTTATAAAAGGGGCGTGGCAAAATACACTAAAATGCCTATAAATCATAAATAAAAACTCAGAACTTCACGAAAATTGGTGGGCATATGTGTCATAACATGGTGAAGAAGCATGCAGAGTTTCATGGAGATTGGACAATAGGTGGCGCTATAACTGGCAAAAAGGTTTGAAAACCATGTATTTCCTATGGTAAATTGCCTGTATTAGCTGTAAATGGATTTTTCCATCTATTATTTCAGTGGTTAAAAGCTTGCTAAATAAAACTTAATGTCTTAAATGCTTATGTGCTTAAAGGCCTTAAATGCTTGAACCCCGATAAATGCTGCTTGCAGCTTTAATTATTATTATTATTATTATTCCGCCGTAAAACGCATCGTGCAGCCCAAACCGTAAGACCAGGAACCTTGAAACTTTGCCATATGGTAGTACAAAAATCGAGGAGAGGTTATCAAATTATGACCTCGATTGGCCCATAGGTGGCGCTATAGCGACCAAAAGCGCGAAACTGCTCATAACTCCTAGACCGTATGTCGTAGGCTCAAGTGTCTTATATCGTTGGAAAGCTTAACGACTAAAGGTCAAAACGTATATCTCCGATTTCATTTCTGGTATGTAAATTTTCCGCCATTTTGAATTATGTCAAAAACCTACTTTTGCGAACTAGTCCCTGGTTTTTTGTCCGATCGGAACCAAACCAGTGCAGAAATGTTCTCTGGAGTCTGAATATCAATAATTATCGAAAAAAAGTTGAAATTTTGATTCATGGTCGATAGGGGGCGCTAATTGAACGTTGTAGGAGGAGCCTATTTTACTAAAATGGCTATAACTCGAGAAGTAAATGAGATATCTTCACCAAACTTGGTACACATGTGTATGAGTTCAATCTGGGGTCACAGTAAATAAATCTCGACGATTGAACAATAGGTGGCGCTATAACATGAAAAAAACATGAAAAGGGCTATAACCACCTGACCGTTAGTCCAAATGACTTGAAAATTGGTATGCAGTGTCTTGGTCCAAGGTGCCATGTATGTCTATGAGGACATTAGCGTATCTCAAAAAACATGGCCGCCATCGGCCAATGAAGTTTGAGCATCTATTAGACAAGGTTAACGGAGGCCGATCGGAACAAAACTCGGTAGGCATGTTCAAATCATGGCTCTAGAGGTCTGTAAGAATTTTGAAAGAAATCAGCCACTAGTTGGCGCTAGCGAGATTTTTGGTTTGTTAAATAAAACTTAATAACTTTTGATGCTTTTGTGCTTAAATGCCTTAAAGGCCTTAACTGCTTGAACCCCGATAAATGCTGCTTGCAGCTTTAATTATTAGGGGTTCAAGCACGAAGTGCTGAAACCCTATTGTAATTGTAAGGATTTTTATTATTATTATTATTATTCTTCTCCGCTAAAACGCATCGTGCAGCCCAAACCGTAAGAGCTAGAGACTTGAAACTTGGCCACAAGGTAGTATAAAAATCGAGGAGAGGTTATCAAAGTATGAGCCCGATTGGCCAATAGGTGGCGCTATAGCGCAAAAAACAAAAAAAAATCACTATTTTGCTCATATCTCAATAACCATTTGTCTCAGCTTCAAGTGTCATACATCATTGGAATCCTTGGCTCAAGCCGAACAAGAAATATAGGAGGTATTTTATTTCCGGTATGCAAATTTTTCCGCCATTTTGGATTTTGTCCAAAACCTACTTTTGCGAACTAGTCCCTGGTTTTTCGCCCGATCGGAACCAAACCAGTGCAGAAATGTTCACAGTAGTCTGAATATCAATAATTATCGAAAAAAAGTTGAAATTTCGATTCACGGTCGCTAAGGGGCGCCAAAACGTTTGAAGAAGGCGGAGCCTATTTTACTAAAATGGCTATAACTCCAGAAGTAAATGAGGTATCTTCACCAAACTCGGTACACATGTGTAAGAGGTCAATCTGAGGTCACAGTAAAATAATCGCGGCGATTGGCCACATGGTGGCGCTATAACATTAAAAAAACATAAAATGGGCTATAACCACCTGACCGTTAGTCCGATTGACTTGAAAATTGGTATGCAGTGTCTTGGTCCAAGGTGCCATGTATGTCTATGAGGACATTAGTGTATCTCAAAAAACATGGCCGCCATCAGCCAATGAAGTTTGAGCACCTATTAGACAAGGTTAACGGAGGCCGATCGGAACGAAACTCGATGGGCATGTTCGACTCATGGCCCTAAAGGTCTGTAAGAATTTTGAAAGAAATCGGCCACTAGTTGGCGCTAACGAGTTTTATGGCTCTGTAATCACGTAGTGTTACACTTATCGTCACAAAATGCATATCATTTGATAGATCTGCTCATGCTGAACAACTTTGCCTCAAGAACCATTGCTGTCAATCAAATAGTTCATTAAATATTCATGAATATGTAAAAAACCTACTTTTGCGAACTAGTCCTAGGTTTTTTGCCCGATCGGAACCAGACCAGTCTAGGACAATTCTCTGGACTCTCTAGATCAATAATTATCAAAAAAAAGTTGAACTTTTGCATTTGGATGGCTGTAATAGGGTAATTTATAAAATGGGCGTGGCAAAATACATTAAAAAGCCTATAAATCCTAAATGAAAACTCAGAACTTCACAAAAATTGGTGAGCATGTGTGACATAACATCATTAACATGCATGCCCAATTTTATGGAGATAGGACCAAAGGTGGCGCTATAACTGTTAAAAAGCTTTAAAACCATATATTACCTATGGTAAATTGCCTGCATTGGCTGTAAATGGTCTTTTTCATCTATTATGTCAGTGGTTACATGCTTGCTAAATAAAACTTAATAACTTTTGATGCTTTTGTGCTTAAATGCCTTAAAGGCCTTAACTGCTTGAACCCCGATAAATGCTGCTTGCAGCTTTAATTAGGGGTTCAAGCACGAAGTGCTGAAACCCTATTGTAATTGTACTGATTTTTATTATTAGGGGTTCAAGCATGAAATGCTGAAACCCTATTGTAATTGTAAGGATTCGTAAAACGCATCGTGCAGGACAAACCGTAAGGCCTAGAGACGTGAAACCTGGCCAGATGGTAGGCCTCAATTTGGGGACAACCTATCAGAGTATGACCCCAATTGGCCCATAGGTGGCGCTACAGCAACCAAAAGTACTAAATCGCTCATAACTCTTAGACCGTTTGTCCCAGGATCAAGTGTCTTATATCGTTGGAATCCTTGGCTCAAGGCGGACAAAATGGCTATCTCCGATTTGGATGTAGGCAGGGTAAATTTTCTGCTATGTCGGATTTTGTCCAAAACCTACTTTTGCGAACTAGTCCCTGGTTTTTGGCCCGATCGGAACCAAACCAGTCTAGGACAATTCTCTGGACTCTCTAGATCAATAATTATCGAAAAAAAGTTGAACTTTTGCATTTGGGTGGCTGTAACAGGGTCATTTAGAAAAGGGGCGTGGCAAAATACACTAAAAAGCCTATAAATCCCAAATGAAAACTCAGAACTTCACAAAAATTGATGAGCATATGTGCCAGAACATGGTGAGGAAGCATGCAGAGTTTCATGGAGATCGGACCATAGGTGGCGCTATAACTGGCAAAAAGCCTTCATTCTTATTAGGGGTTCAAGCATGAAATGCTGAAACCCTATTGTAATTGTAAGGATTCGTAAAACGCATCGTGCAGGACAAACCGTAAGGCCTAGAGACGTGAAACCTGGCCAGATGGTAGGCCTCAATTTGGGGACAACCTATCAGAGTATGACCCCAATTGGCCCATAGGTGGCGCTACAGCAACCAAAAGTACTAAATCGCTCATAACTCTTAGACCGTTTGTCCCAGGATCAAGTGTCTTATATCGTTGGAATCCTTGGCTCAAGGCGGACAAAATGGCTATCTCCGATTTGGATGTAGGCAGGGAAAATTTTCTGCTATGTCGGATTTTGTCCAAAACCTACTTTTGCGAACTAGTCCCTGGTTTTTGGCCCGATCGGAACCAAACCAGTCTAGGACAATTCTCTGGACTCTCTAGATCAATAATTATCGAAAAAAAGTTGAACTTTTGCATTTGGGTGGCTGTAACAGGGTCATTTAGAAAAGGGGCGTGGCAAAATACACTAAAAAGCCTATAAATCCCAAATGAAAACTCAGAACTTCACAAAAATTGATGAGCATATGTGCCAGAACATGGTGAGGAAGCATGCAGAGTTTCATGGAGATCGGACCATAGGTGGCGCTATAACTGGCAAAAAGCCTTCATTCTTATTAGGGGTTCAAGCATGAAATGCTGAAACCCTATTGTAATTGTAAGGATTCGTAAAACGCATCGTGCAGGACAAACCGTAAGGCCTAGAGACGTGAAACCTGGCCAGATGGTAGGCCTCAATTTGGGGACAACCTATCAGAGTATGACCCCAATTGGCCCATAGGTGGCGCTACAGCAACCAAAAGTACTAAATCGCTCATAACTCTTAGACCGTTTGTCCCAGGATCAAGTGTCTTATATCGTTGGAATCCTTGGCTCAAGGCGGACAAAATGGCTATCTCCGATTTGGATGTAGGCAGGGTAAATTTTCTGCTATGTCGGATTTTGTCCAAAACCTACTTTTGCGAACTAGTCCCTGGTTTTTGGCCCGATCGGAACCAAACCAGTCTAGGACAATTCTCTGGACTCTCTAGATCAATAATTATCGAAAAAAAGTTGAACTTTTGCATTTGGGTGGCTGTAACAGGGTCATTTAGAAAAGGGGCGTGGCAAAATACACTAAAAAGCCTATAAATCCCAAATGAAAACTCAGAACTTCACAAAAATTGATGAGCATATGTGCCAGAACATGGTGAGGAAGCATGCAGAGTTTCATGGAGATCGGACCATAGGTGGCGCTATAACTGGCAAAAAGCCTTCATTCTTATTAGGGGTTCAAGCATGAAATGCTGAAACCCTATTGTAATTGTAAGGATTCGTAAAACGCATCGTGCAGGACAAACCGTAAGGCCTAGAGACGTGAAACCTGGCCAGATGGTAGGCCTCAATTTGGGGACAACCTATCAGAGTATGACCCCAATTGGCCCATAGGTGGCGCTACAGCAACCAAAAGTACTAAATCGCTCATAACTCTTAGACCGTTTGTCCCAGGATCAAGTGTCTTATATCGTTGGAATCCTTGGCTCAAGGCGGACAAAATGGCTATCTCCGATTTGGATGTAGGCAGGGTAAATTTTCTGCTATGTCGGATTTTGTCCAAAACCTACTTTTGCGAACTAGTCCCTGGTTTTTGGCCCGATCGGAACCAAACCAGTCTAGGACAATTCTCTGGACTCTCTAGATCAATAATTATCGAAAAAAAGTTGAACTTTTGCATTTGGGTGGCTGTAACAGGGTCATTTAGAAAAGGGGCGTGGCAAAATACACTAAAAAGCCTATAAATCCCAAATGAAAACTCAGAACTTCACAAAAATTGATGAGCATATGTGCCAGAACATGGTGAGGAAGCATGCAGAGTTTCATGGAGATCGGACCATAGGTGGCGCTATAACTGGCAAAAAGCCTTCATTCTTATTAGGGGTTCAAGCATGAAATGCTGAAACCCTATTGTAATTGTAAGGATTCGTAAAACGCATCGTGCAGGACAAACCGTAAGGCCTAGAGACGTGAAACCTGGCCAGATGGTAGGCCTCAATTTGGGGACAACCTATCAGAGTATGACCCCAATTGGCCCATAGGTGGCGCTACAGCAACCAAAAGTACTAAATCGCTCATAACTCTTAGACCGTTTGTCCCAGGATCAAGTGTCTTATATCGTTGGAATCCTTGGCTCAAGGCGGACAAAATGGCTATCTCCGATTTGGATGTAGGCAGGGAAAATTTTCTGCTATGTCGGATTTTGTCCAAAACCTACTTTTGCGAACTAGTCCCTGGTTTTTGGCCCGATCGGAACCAAACCAGTCTAGGACAATTCTCTGGACTCTCTAGATCAATAATTATCGAAAAAAAGTTGAACTTTTGCATTTGGGTGGCTGTAACAGGGTCATTTAGAAAAGGGGCGTGGCAAAATACACTAAAAAGCCTATAAATCCCAAATGAAAACTCAGAACTTCACAAAAATTGATGAGCATATGTGCCAGAACATGGTGAGGAAGCATGCAGAGTTTCATGGAGATCGGACCATAGGTGGCGCTATAACTGGCAAAAAGCCTTCATTCTTATTAGGGGTTCAAGCATGAAATGCTGAAACCCTATTGTAATTGTAAGGATTCGTAAAACGCATCGTGCAGGACAAACCGTAAGGCCTAGAGACGTGAAACCTGGCCAGATGGTAGGCCTCAATTTGGGGACAACCTATCAGAGTATGACCCCAATTGGCCCATAGGTGGCGCTACAGCAACCAAAAGTACTAAATCGCTCATAACTCTTAGACCGTTTGTCCCAGGATCAAGTGTCTTATATCGTTGGAATCCTTGGCTCAAGGCGGACAAAATGGCTATCTCCGATTTGGATGTAGGCAGGGAAAATTTTCTGCTATGTCGGATTTTGTCCAAAACCTACTTTTGCGAACTAGTCCCTGGTTTTTGGCCCGATCGGAACCAAACCAGTCTAGGACAATTCTCTGGACTCTCTAGATCAATAATTATCGAAAAAAAGTTGAACTTTTGCATTTGGGTGGCTGTAACAGGGTCATTTAGAAAAGGGGCGTGGCAAAATACACTAAAAAGCCTATAAATCCCAAATGAAAACTCAGAACTTCACAAAAATTGATGAGCATATGTGCCAGAACATGGTGAGGAAGCATGCAGAGTTTCATGGAGATCGGACCATAGGTGGCGCTATAACTGGCAAAAAGCCTTCATTCTTATTAGGGGTTCAAGCATGAAATGCTGAAACCCTATTGTAATTGTAAGGATTCGTAAAAACGCATCGTGCAGGACAAACCGTAAGGCCTAGAGACGTGAAACCTGGCCAGATGGTAGGCCTCAATTTGGGGACAACCTATCAGAGTATGACCCCAATTGGCCCATAGGTGGCGCTACAGCAACCAAAAGTACTAAATCGCTCATAACTCTTAGACCGTTTGTCCCAGGATCAAGTGTCTTATATCGTTGGAATCCTTGGCTCAAGGCGGACAAAATGGCTATCTCCGATTTGGATGTAGGCAGGGTAAATTTTCTGCTATGTCGGATTTTGTCCAAAACCTACTTTTGCGAACTAGTCCCTGGTTTTTGGCCCGATCGGAACCAAACCAGTCTAGGACAATTCTCTGGACTCTCTAGATCAATAATTATCGAAAAAAAGTTGAACTTTTGCATTTGGGTGGCTGTAACAGGGTCATTTAGAAAAGGGGCGTGGCAAAATACACTAAAAAGCCTATAAATCCCAAATGAAAACTCAGAACTTCACAAAAATTGATGAGCATATGTGCCAGAACATGGTGAGGAAGCATGCAGAGTTTCATGGAGATCGGACCATAGGTGGCGCTATAACTGGCAAAAAGCCTTCATTCTTATTAGGGGTTCAAGCATGAAATGCTGAAACCCTATTGTAATTGTAAGGATTCGTAAAACGCATCGTGCAGGACAAACCGTAAGGCCTAGAGACGTGAAACCTGGCCAGATGGTAGGCCTCAATTTGGGGACAACCTATCAGAGTATGACCCCAATTGGCCCATAGGTGGCGCTACAGCAACCAAAAGTACTAAATCGCTCATAACTCTTAGACCGTTTGTCCCAGGATCAAGTGTCTTATATCGTTGGAATCCTTGGCTCAAGGCGGACAAAATGGCTATCTCCGATTTGGATGTAGGCAGGGTAAATTTTCTGCTATGTCGGATTTTGTCCAAAACCTACTTTTGCGAACTAGTCCCTGGTTTTTGGCCCGATCGGAACCAAACCAGTCTAGGACAATTCTCTGGACTCTCTAGATCAATAATTATCGAAAAAAAGTTGAACTTTTGCATTTGGGTGGCTGTAACAGGGTCATTTAGAAAAGGGGCGTGGCAAAATACACTAAAAAGCCTATAAATCCCAAATGAAAACTCAGAACTTCACAAAAATTGATGAGCATATGTGTCAGAACATGGTGAGGAAGCATGCAGAGTTTCATGGAGATCGGACCATAGGTGGCGCTATAACTGGCAAAAAGCCTTCATTCTTATTAGGGGTTCAAGCATGAAATGCTGAAACCCTATTGTAATTGTAAGGATTCGTAAAACGCATCGTGCAGGACAAACCGTAAGGCCTAGAGACGTGAAACCTGGCCAGATGGTAGGCCTCAATTTGGGGACAACCTATCAGAGTATGACCCCAATTGGCCCATAGGTGGCGCTACAGCAACCAAAAGTACTAAATCGCTCATAACTCTTAGACCGTTTGTCCCAGGATCAAGTGTCTTATATCGTTGGAATCCTTGGCTCAAGGCGGACAAAATGGCTATCTCCGATTTGGATGTAGGCAGGGAAAATTTTCTGCTATGTCGGATTTTGTCCAAAACCTACTTTTGCGAACTAGTCCCTGGTTTTTGGCCCGATCGGAACCAAACCAGTCTAGGACAATTCTCTGGACTCTCTAGATCAATAATTATCGAAAAAAAGTTGAACTTTTGCATTTGGGTGGCTGTAACAGGGTCATTTAGAAAAGGGGCGTGGCAAAATACACTAAAAAGCCTATAAATCCCAAATGAAAACTCAGAACTTCACAAAAATTGATGAGCATATGTGCCAGAACATGGTGAGGAAGCATGCAGAGTTTCATGGAGATCGGACCATAGGTGGCGCTATAACTGGCAAAAAGCCTTCATTCTTATTAGGGGTTCAAGCATGAAATGCTGAAACCCTATTGTAATTGTAAGGATTCGTAAAACGCATCGTG
The DNA here is from genome assembly GCA_021554675.1 of Leuciscus idus. NCBI lineage: Eukaryota > Metazoa > Chordata > Actinopteri > Cypriniformes > Leuciscidae > Leuciscus > Leuciscus idus. The sequence goes on from CM038628.1 coordinate 15,561,012, forward strand.
CAGGACAAACCGTAAGGCCTAGAGACGTGAAACCTGGCCAGATGGTAGGCCTCAATTTGGGGACAACCTATCAGAGTATGACCCCAATTGGCCCATAGGTGGCGCTACAGCAACCAAAAGTACTAAATCGCTCATAACTCTTAGACCGTTTGTCCCAGGATCAAGTGTCTTATATCGTTGGAATCCTTGGCTCAAGGCGGACAAAATGGCTATCTCCGATTTGGATGTAGGCAGGGTAAATTTTCTGCTATGTCGGATTTTGTCCAAAACCTACTTTTGCGAACTAGTCCCTGGTTTTTGGCCCGATCGGAACCAAACCAGTCTAGGACAATTCTCTGGACTCTCTAGATCAATAATTATCGAAAAAAAGTTGAACTTTTGCATTTGGGTGGCTGTAACAGGGTCATTTAGAAAAGGGGCGTGGCAAAATACACTAAAAAGCCTATAAATCCCAAATGAAAACTCAGAACTTCACAAAAATTGATGAGCATATGTGTCAGAACATGGTGAGGAAGCATGCAGAGTTTCATGGAGATCGGACCATAGGTGGCGCTATAACTGGCAAAAAGCCTTCATTCTTATTAGGGGTTCAAGCATGAAATGCTGAAACCCTATTGTAATTGTAAGGATTCGTAAAACGCATCGTGCAGGACAAACCGTAAGGCCTAGAGACGTGAAACCTGGCCAGATGGTAGGCCTCAATTTGGGGACAACCTATCAGAGTATGACCCCAATTGGCCCATAGGTGGCGCTACAGCAACCAAAAGTACTAAATCGCTCATAACTCTTAGACCGTTTGTCCCAGGATCAAGTGTCTTATATCGTTGGAATCCTTGGCTCAAGGCGGACAAAATGGCTATCTCCGATTTGGATGTAGGCAGGGAAAATTTTCTGCTATGTCGGATTTTGTCCAAAACCTACTTTTGCGAACTAGTCCCTGGTTTTTGGCCCGATCGGAACCAAACCAGTCTAGGACAATTCTCTGGACTCTCTAGATCAATAATTATCGAAAAAAAGTTGAACTTTTGCATTTGGGTGGCTGTAACAGGGTCATTTAGAAAAGGGGCGTGGCAAAATACACTAAAAAGCCTATAAATCCCAAATGAAAACTCAGAACTTCACAAAAATTGATGAGCATATGTGCCAGAACATGGTGAGGAAGCATGCAGAGTTTCATGGAGATCGGACCATAGGTGGCGCTATAACTGGCAAAAAGCCTTCATTCTTATTAGGGGTTCAAGCATGAAATGCTGAAACCCTATTGTAATTGTAAGGATTCGTAAAACGCATCGTGCAGGACAAACCGTAAGGCCTAGAGACGTGAAACCTGGCCAGATGGTAGGCCTCAATTTGGGGACAACCTATCAGAGTATGACCCCAATTGGCCCATAGGTGGCGCTACAGCAACCAAAAGTACTAAATCGCTCATAACTCTTAGACCGTTTGTCCCAGGATCAAGTGTCTTATATCGTTGGAATCCTTGGCTCAAGGCGGACAAAATGGCTATCTCCGATTTGGATGTAGGCAGGGTAAATTTTCTGCTATGTCGGATTTTGTCCAAAACCTACTTTTGCGAACTAGTCCCTGGTTTTTGGCCCGATCGGAACCAAACCAGTCTAGGACAATTCTCTGGACTCTCTAGATCAATAATTATCGAAAAAAAGTTGAACTTTTGCATTTGGGTGGCTGTAACAGGGTCATTTAGAAAAGGGGCGTGGCAAAATACACTAAAAAGCCTATAAATCCCAAATGAAAACTCAGAACTTCACAAAAATTGATGAGCATATGTGCCAGAACATGGTGAGGAAGCATGCAGAGTTTCATGGAGATCGGACCATAGGTGGCGCTATAACTGGCAAAAAGCCTTCATTCTTATTAGGGGTTCAAGCATGAAATGCTGAAACCCTATTGTAATTGTAAGGATTCGTAAAACGCATCGTGCAGGACAAACCGTAAGGCCTAGAGACGTGAAACCTGGCCAGATGGTAGGCCTCAATTTGGGGACAACCTATCAGAGTATGACCCCAATTGGCCCATAGGTGGCGCTACAGCAACCAAAAGTACTAAATCGCTCATAACTCTTAGACCGTTTGTCCCAGGATCAAGTGTCTTATATCGTTGGAATCCTTGGCTCAAGGCGGACAAAATGGCTATCTCCGATTTGGATGTAGGCAGGGTAAATTTTCTGCTATGTCGGATTTTGTCCAAAACCTACTTTTGCGAACTAGTCCCTGGTTTTTGGCCCGATCGGAACCAAACCAGTCTAGGACAATTCTCTGGACTCTCTAGATCAATAATTATCGAAAAAAAGTTGAACTTTTGCATTTGGGTGGCTGTAACAGGGTCATTTAGAAAAGGGGCGTGGCAAAATACACTAAAAAGCCTATAAATCCCAAATGAAAACTCAGAACTTCACAAAAATTGATGAGCATATGTGCCAGAACATGGTGAGGAAGCATGCAGAGTTTCATGGAGATCGGACCATAGGTGGCGCTATAACTGGCAAAAAGCCTTCATTCTTATTAGGGGTTCAAGCATGAAATGCTGAAACCCTATTGTAATTGTAAGGATTCGTAAAACGCATCGTGCAGGACAAACCGTAAGGCCTAGAGACGTGAAACCTGGCCAGATGGTAGGCCTCAATTTGGGGACAACCTATCAGAGTATGACCCCAATTGGCCCATAGGTGGCGCTACAGCAACCAAAAGTACTAAATCGCTCATAACTCTTAGACCGTTTGTCCCAGGATCAAGTGTCTTATATCGTTGGAATCCTTGGCTCAAGGCGGACAAAATGGCTATCTCCGATTTGGATGTAGGCAGGGTAAATTTTCTGCTATGTCGGATTTTGTCCAAAACCTACTTTTGCGAACTAGTCCCTGGTTTTTGGCCCGATCGGAACCAAACCAGTCTAGGACAATTCTCTGGACTCTCTAGATCAATAATTATCGAAAAAAAGTTGAACTTTTGCATTTGGGTGGCTGTAACAGGGTCATTTAGAAAAGGGGCGTGGCAAAATACACTAAAAAGCCTATAAATCCCAAATGAAAACTCAGAACTTCACAAAAATTGATGAGCATATGTGTCAGAACATGGTGAGGAAGCATGCAGAGTTTCATGGAGATCGGACCATAGGTGGCGCTATAACTGGCAAAAAGCCTTCATTCTTATTAGGGGTTCAAGCATGAAATGCTGAAACCCTATTGTAATTGTAAGGATTCGTAAAACGCATCGTGCAGGACAAACCGTAAGGCCTAGAGACGTGAAACCTGGCCAGATGGTAGGCCTCAATTTGGGGACAACCTATCAGAGTATGACCCCAATTGGCCCATAGGTGGCGCTACAGCAACCAAAAGTACTAAATCGCTCATAACTCTTAGACCGTTTGTCCCAGGATCAAGTGTCTTATATCGTTGGAATCCTTGGCTCAAGGCGGACAAAATGGCTATCTCCGATTTGGATGTAGGCAGGGAAAATTTTCTGCTATGTCGGATTTTGTCCAAAACCTACTTTTGCGAACTAGTCCCTGGTTTTTGGCCCGATCGGAACCAAACCAGTCTAGGACAATTCTCTGGACTCTCTAGATCAATAATTATCGAAAAAAAGTTGAACTTTTGCATTTGGGTGGCTGTAACAGGGTCATTTAGAAAAGGGGCGTGGCAAAATACACTAAAAAGCCTATAAATCCCAAATGAAAACTCAGAACTTCACAAAAATTGATGAGCATATGTGCCAGAACATGGTGAGGAAGCATGCAGAGTTTCATGGAGATCGGACCATAGGTGGCGCTATAACTGGCAAAAAGCCTTCATTCTTATTAGGGGTTCAAGCATGAAATGCTGAAACCCTATTGTAATTGTAAGGATTCGTAAAACGCATCGTGCAGGACAAACCGTAAGGCCTAGAGACGTGAAACCTGGCCAGATGGTAGGCCTCAATTTGGGGACAACCTATCAGAGTATGACCCCAATTGGCCCATAGGTGGCGCTACAGCAACCAAAAGTACTAAATCGCTCATAACTCTTAGACCGTTTGTCCCAGGATCAAGTGTCTTATATCGTTGGAATCCTTGGCTCAAGGCGGACAAAATGGCTATCTCCGATTTGGATGTAGGCAGGGTAAATTTTCTGCTATGTCGGATTTTGTCCAAAACCTACTTTTGCGAACTAGTCCCTGGTTTTTGGCCCGATCGGAACCAAACCAGTCTAGGACAATTCTCTGGACTCTCTAGATCAATAATTATCGAAAAAAAGTTGAACTTTTGCATTTGGGTGGCTGTAACAGGGTCATTTAGAAAAGGGGCGTGGCAAAATACACTAAAAAGCCTATAAATCCCAAATGAAAACTCAGAACTTCACAAAAATTGATGAGCATATGTGTCAGAACATGGTGAGGAAGCATGCAGAGTTTCATGGAGATCGGACCATAGGTGGCGCTATAACTGGCAAAAAGCCTTCATTCTTATTAGGGGTTCAAGCATGAAATGCTGAAACCCTATTGTAATTGTAAGGATTCGTAAAACGCATCGTGCAGGACAAACCGTAAGGCCTAGAGACGTGAAACCTGGCCAGATGGTAGGCCTCAATTTGGGGACAACCTATCAGAGTATGACCCCAATTGGCCCATAGGTGGCGCTACAGCAACCAAAAGTACTAAATCGCTCATAACTCTTAGACCGTTTGTCCCAGGATCAAGTGTCTTATATCGTTGGAATCCTTGGCTCAAGGCGGACAAAATGGCTATCTCCGATTTGGATGTAGGCAGGGAAAATTTTCTGCTATGTCGGATTTTGTCCAAAACCTACTTTTGCGAACTAGTCCCTGGTTTTTGGCCCGATCGGAACCAAACCAGTCTAGGACAATTCTCTGGACTCTCTAGATCAATAATTATCGAAAAAAAGTTGAACTTTTGCATTTGGGTGGCTGTAACAGGGTCATTTAGAAAAGGGGCGTGGCAAAATACACTAAAAAGCCTATAAATCCCAAATGAAAACTCAGAACTTCACAAAAATTGATGAGCATATGTGCCAGAACATGGTGAGGAAGCATGCAGAGTTTCATGGAGATCGGACCATAGGTGGCGCTATAACTGGCAAAAAGCCTTCATTCTTATTAGGGGTTCAAGCATGAAATGCTGAAACCCTATTGTAATTGTAAGGATTCGTAAAACGCATCGTGCAGGACAAACCGTAAGGCCTAGAGACGTGAAACCTGGCCAGATGGTAGGCCTCAATTTGGGGACAACCTATCAGAGTATGACCCCAATTGGCCCATAGGTGGCGCTACAGCAACCAAAAGTACTAAATCGCTCATAACTCTTAGACCGTTTGTCCCAGGATCAAGTGTCTTATATCGTTGGAATCCTTGGCTCAAGGCGGACAAAATGGCTATCTCCGATTTGGATGTAGGCAGGGTAAATTTTCTGCTATGTCGGATTTTGTCCAAAACCTACTTTTGCGAACTAGTCCCTGGTTTTTGGCCCGATCGGAACCAAACCAGTCTAGGACAATTCTCTGGACTCTCTAGATCAATAATTATCGAAAAAAAGTTGAACTTTTGCATTTGGGTGGCTGTAACAGGGTCATTTAGAAAAGGGGCGTGGCAAAATACACTAAAAAGCCTATAAATCCCAAATGAAAACTCAGAACTTCACAAAAATTGATGAGCATATGTGCCAGAACATGGTGAGGAAGCATGCAGAGTTTCATGGAGATCGGACCATAGGTGGCGCTATAACTGGCAAAAAGCCTTCATTCTTATTAGGGGTTCAAGCATGAAATGCTGAAACCCTATTGTAATTGTAAGGATTCGTAAAACGCATCGTGCAGGACAAACCGTAAGGCCTAGAGACGTGAAACCTGGCCAGATGGTAGGCCTCAATTTGGGGACAACCTATCAGAGTATGACCCCAATTGGCCCATAGGTGGCGCTACAGCAACCAAAAGTACTAAATCGCTCATAACTCTTAGACCGTTTGTCCCAGGATCAAGTGTCTTATATCGTTGGAATCCTTGGCTCAAGGCGGACAAAATGGCTATCTCCGATTTGGATGTAGGCAGGGTAAATTTTCTGCTATGTCGGATTTTGTCCAAAACCTACTTTTGCGAACTAGTCCCTGGTTTTTGGCCCGATCGGAACCAAACCAGTCTAGGACAATTCTCTGGACTCTCTAGATCAATAATTATCGAAAAAAAGTTGAACTTTTGCATTTGGGTGGCTGTAACAGGGTCATTTAGAAAAGGGGCGTGGCAAAATACACTAAAAAGCCTATAAATCCCAAATGAAAACTCAGAACTTCACAAAAATTGATGAGCATATGTGTCAGAACATGGTGAGGAAGCATGCAGAGTTTCATGGAGATCGGACCATAGGTGGCGCTATAACTGGCAAAAAGCCTTCATTCTTATTAGGGGTTCAAGCATGAAATGCTGAAACCCTATTGTAATTGTAAGGATTCGTAAAACGCATCGTGCAGGACAAACCGTAAGGCCTAGAGACGTGAAACCTGGCCAGATGGTAGGCCTCAATTTGGGGACAACCTATCAGAGTATGACCCCAATTGGCCCATAGGTGGCGCTACAGCAACCAAAAGTACTAAATCGCTCATAACTCTTAGACCGTTTGTCCCAGGATCAAGTGTCTTATATCGTTGGAATCCTTGGCTCAAGGCGGACAAAATGGCTATCTCCGATTTGGATGTAGGCAGGGAAAATTTTCTGCTATGTCGGATTTTGTCCAAAACCTACTTTTGCGAACTAGTCCCTGGTTTTTGGCCCGATCGGAACCAAACCAGTCTAGGACAATTCTCTGGACTCTCTAGATCAATAATTATCGAAAAAAAGTTGAACTTTTGCATTTGGGTGGCTGTAACAGGGTCATTTAGAAAAGGGGCGTGGCAAAATACACTAAAAAGCCTATAAATCCCAAATGAAAACTCAGAACTTCACAAAAATTGATGAGCATATGTGCCAGAACATGGTGAGGAAGCATGCAGAGTTTCATGGAGATCGGACCATAGGTGGCGCTATAACTGGCAAAAAGCCTTCATTCTTATTAGGGGTTCAAGCATGAAATGCTGAAACCCTATTGTAATTGTAAGGATTCGTAAAACGCATCGTGCAGGACAAACCGTAAGGCCTAGAGACGTGAAACCTGGCCAGATGGTAGGCCTCAATTTGGGGACAACCTATCAGAGTATGACCCCAATTGGCCCATAGGTGGCGCTACAGCAACCAAAAGTACTAAATCGCTCATAACTCTTAGACCGTTTGTCCCAGGATCAAGTGTCTTATATCGTTGGAATCCTTGGCTCAAGGCGGACAAAATGGCTATCTCCGATTTGGATGTAGGCAGGGTAAATTTTCTGCTATGTCGGATTTTGTCCAAAACCTACTTTTGCGAACTAGTCCCTGGTTTTTGGCCCGATCGGAACCAAACCAGTCTAGGACAATTCTCTGGACTCTCTAGATCAATAATTATCGAAAAAAAGTTGAACTTTTGCATTTGGGTGGCTGTAACAGGGTCATTTAGAAAAGGGGCGTGGCAAAATACACTAAAAAGCCTATAAATCCCAAATGAAAACTCAGAACTTCACAAAAATTGATGAGCATATGTGTCAGAACATGGTGAGGAAGCATGCAGAGTTTCATGGAGATCGGACCATAGGTGGCGCTATAACTGGCAAAAAGCCTTCATTCTTATTAGGGGTTCAAGCATGAAATGCTGAAACCCTATTGTAATTGTAAGGATTCGTAAAACGCATCGTGCAGGACAAACCGTAAGGCCTAGAGACGTGAAACCTGGCCAGATGGTAGGCCTCAATTTGGGGACAACCTATCAGAGTATGACCCCAATTGGCCCATAGGTGGCGCTACAGCAACCAAAAGTACTAAATCGCTCATAACTCTTAGACCGTTTGTCCCAGGATCAAGTGTCTTATATCGTTGGAATCCTTGGCTCAAGGCGGACAAAATGGCTATCTCCGATTTGGATGTAGGCAGGGAAAATTTTCTGCTATGTCGGATTTTGTCCAAAACCTACTTTTGCGAACTAGTCCCTGGTTTTTGGCCCGATCGGAACCAAACCAGTCTAGGACAATTCTCTGGACTCTCTAGATCAATAATTATCGAAAAAAAGTTGAACTTTTGCATTTGGGTGGCTGTAACAGGGTCATTTAGAAAAGGGGCGTGGCAAAATACACTAAAAAGCCTATAAATCCCAAATGAAAACTCAGAACTTCACAAAAATTGATGAGCATATGTGCCAGAACATGGTGAGGAAGCATGCAGAGTTTCATGGAGATCGGACCATAGGTGGCGCTATAACTGGCAAAAAGCCTTCATTCTTATTAGGGGTTCAAGCATGAAATGCTGAAACCCTATTGTAATTGTAAGGATTCGTAAAACGCATCGTGCAGGACAAACCGTAAGGCCTAGAGACGTGAAACCTGGCCAGATGGTAGGCCTCAATTTGGGGACAACCTATCAGAGTATGACCCCAATTGGCCCATAGGTGGCGCTACAGCAACCAAAAGTACTAAATCGCTCATAACTCTTAGACCGTTTGTCCCAGGATCAAGTGTCTTATATCGTTGGAATCCTTGGCTCAAGGCGGACAAAATGGCTATCTCCGATTTGGATGTAGGCAGGGTAAATTTTCTGCTATGTCGGATTTTGTCCAAAACCTACTTTTGCGAACTAGTCCCTGGTTTTTGGCCCGATCGGAACCAAACCAGTCTAGGACAATTCTCTGGACTCTCTAGATCAATAATTATCGAAAAAAAGTTGAACTTTTGCATTTGGGTGGCTGTAACAGGGTCATTTAGAAAAGGGGCGTGGCAAAATACACTAAAAAGCCTATAAATCCCAAATGAAAACTCAGAACTTCACAAAAATTGATGAGCATATGTGCCAGAACATGGTGAGGAAGCATGCAGAGTTTCATGGAGATCGGACCATAGGTGGCGCTATAACTGGCAAAAAGCCTTCATTCTTATTAGGGGTTCAAGCATGAAATGCTGAAACCCTATTGTAATTGTAAGGATTCGTAAAACGCATCGTGCAGGACAAACCGTAAGGCCTAGAGACGTGAAACCTGGCCAGATGGTAGGCCTCAATTTGGGGACAACCTATCAGAGTATGACCCCAATTGGCCCATAGGTGGCGCTACAGCAACCAAAAGTACTAAATCGCTCATAACTCTTAGACCGTTTGTCCCAGGATCAAGTGTCTTATATCGTTGGAATCCTTGGCTCAAGGCGGACAAAATGGCTATCTCCGATTTGGATGTAGGCAGGGTAAATTTTCTGCTATGTCGGATTTTGTCCAAAACCTACTTTTGCGAACTAGTCCCTGGTTTTTGGCCCGATCGGAACCAAACCAGTCTAGGACAATTCTCTGGACTCTCTAGATCAATAATTATCGAAAAAAAGTTGAACTTTTGCATTTGGGTGGCTGTAACAGGGTCATTTAGAAAAGGGGCGTGGCAAAATACACTAAAAAGCCTATAAATCCCAAATGAAAACTCAGAACTTCACAAAAATTGATGAGCATATGTGCCAGAACATGGTGAGGAAGCATGCAGAGTTTCATGGAGATCGGACCATAGGTGGCGCTATAACTGGCAAAAAGCCTTCATTCTTATTAGGGGTTCAAGCATGAAATGCTGAAACCCTATTGTAATTGTAAGGATTCGTAAAACGCATCGTGCAGGACAAACCGTAAGGCCTAGAGACGTGAAACCTGGCCAGATGGTAGGCCTCAATTTGGGGACAACCTATCAGAGTATGACCCCAATTGGCCCATAGGTGGCGCTACAGCAACCAAAAGTACTAAATCGCTCATAACTCTTAGACCGTTTGTCCCAGGATCAAGTGTCTTATATCGTTGGAATCCTTGGCTCAAGGCGGACAAAATGGCTATCTCCGATTTGGATGTAGGCAGGGTAAATTTTCTGCTATGTCGGATTTTGTCCAAAACCTACTTTTGCGAACTAGTCCCTGGTTTTTGGCCCGATCGGAACCAAACCAGTCTAGGACAATTCTCTGGACTCTCTAGATCAATAATTATCGAAAAAAAGTTGAACTTTTGCATTTGGGTGGCTGTAACAGGGTCATTTAGAAAAGGGGCGTGGCAAAATACACTAAAAAGCCTATAAATCCCAAATGAAAACTCAGAACTTCACAAAAATTGATGAGCATATGTGCCAGAACATGGTGAGGAAGCATGCAGAGTTTCATGGAGATCGGACCATAGGTGGCGCTATAACTGGCAAAAAGCCTTCATTCTTATTAGGGGTTCAAGCATGAAATGCTGAAACCCTATTGTAATTGTAAGGATTCGTAAAACGCATCGTGCAGGACAAACCGTAAGGCCTAGAGACGTGAAACCTGGCCAGATGGTAGGCCTCAATTTGGGGACAACCTATCAGAGTATGACCCCAATTGGCCCATAGGTGGCGCTACAGCAACCAAAAGTACTAAATCGCTCATAACTCTTAGACCGTTTGTCCCAGGATCAAGTGTCTTATATCGTTGGAATCCTTGGCTCAAGGCGGACAAAATGGCTATCTCCGATTTGGATGTAGGCAGGGTAAATTTTCTGCTATGTCGGATTTTGTCCAAAACCTACTTTTGCGAACTAGTCCCTGGTTTTTGGCCCGATCGGAACCAAACCAGTCTAGGACAATTCTCTGGACTCTCTAGATCAATAATTATCGAAAAAAAGTTGAACTTTTGCATTTGGGTGGCTGTAACAGGGTCATTTAGAAAAGGGGCGTGGCAAAATACACTAAAAAGCCTATAAATCCCAAATGAAAACTCAGAACTTCACAAAAATTGATGAGCATATGTGCCAGAACATGGTGAGGAAGCATGCAGAGTTTCATGGAGATCGGACCATAGGTGGCGCTATAACTGGCAAAAAGCCTTCATTCTTATTAGGGGTTCAAGCATGAAATGCTGAAACCCTATTGTAATTGTAAGGATTCGTAAAACGCATCGTGCAGGACAAACCGTAAGGCCTAGAGACGTGAAACCTGGCCAGATGGTAGGCCTCAATTTGGGGACAACCTATCAGAGTATGACCCCAATTGGCCCATAGGTGGCGCTACAGCAACCAAAAGTACTAAATCGCTCATAACTCTTAGACCGTTTGTCCCAGGATCAAGTGTCTTATATCGTTGGAATCCTTGGCTCAAGGCGGACAAAATGGCTATCTCCGATTTGGATGTAGGCAGGGAAAATTTTCTGCTATGTCGGATTTTGTCCAAAACCTACTTTTGCGAACTAGTCCCTGGTTTTTGGCCCGATCGGAACCAAACCAGTCTAGGACAATTCTCTGGACTCTCTAGATCAATAATTATCGAAAAAAAGTTGAACTTTTGCATTTGGGTGGCTGTAACAGGGTCATTTAGAAAAGGGGCGTGGCAAAATACACTAAAAAGCCTATAAATCCCAAATGAAAACTCAGAACTTCACAAAAATTGATGAGCATATGTGCCAGAACATGGTGAGGAAGCATGCAGAGTTTCATGGAGATCGGACCATAGGTGGCGCTATAACTGGCAAAAAGCCTTCATTCTTATTAGGGGTTCAAGCATGAAATGCTGAAACCCTATTGTAATTGTAAGGATTCGTAAAACGCATCGTGCAGGACAAACCGTAAGGCCTAGAGACGTGAAACCTGGCCAGATGGTAGGCCTCAATTTGGGGACAACCTATCAGAGTATGACCCCAATTGGCCCATAGGTGGCGCTACAGCAACCAAAAGTACTAAATCGCTCATAACTCTTAGACCGTTTGTCCCAGGATCAAGTGTCTTATATCGTTGGAATCCTTGGCTCAAGGCGGACAAAATGGCTATCTCCGATTTGGATGTAGGCAGGGTAAATTTTCTGCTATGTCGGATTTTGTCCAAAACCTACTTTTGCGAACTAGTCCCTGGTTTTTGGCCCGATCGGAACCAAACCAGTCTAGGACAATTCTCTGGACTCTCTAGATCAATAATTATCGAAAAAAAGTTGAACTTTTGCATTTGGGTGGCTGTAACAGGGTCATTTAGAAAAGGGGCGTGGCAAAATACACTAAAAAGCCTATAAATCCCAAATGAAAACTCAGAACTTCACAAAAATTGATGAGCATATGTGCCAGAACATGGTGAGGAAGCATGCAGAGTTTCATGGAGATCGGACCATAGGTGGCGCTATAACTGGCAAAAAGCCTTCATTCTTATTAGGGGTTCAAGCATGAAATGCTGAAACCCTATTGTAATTGTAAGGATTCGTAAAACGCATCGTGCAGGACAAACCGTAAGGCCTAGAGACGTGAAACCTGGCCAGATGGTAGGCCTCAATTTGGGGACAACCTATCAGAGTATGACCCCAATTGGCCCATAGGTGGCGCTACAGCAACCAAAAGTACTAAATCGCTCATAACTCTTAGACCGTTTGTCCCAGGATCAAGTGTCTTATATCGTTGGAATCCTTGGCTCAAGGCGGACAAAATGGCTATCTCCGATTTGGATGTAGGCAGGGAAAATTTTCTGCTATGTCGGATTTTGTCCAAAACCTACTTTTGCGAACTAGTCCCTGGTTTTTGGCCCGATCGGAACCAAACCAGTCTAGGACAATTCTCTGGACTCTCTAGATCAATAATTATCGAAAAAAAGTTGAACTTTTGCATTTGGGTGGCTGTAACAGGGTCATTTAGAAAAGGGGCGTGGCAAAATACACTAAAAAGCCTATAAATCCCAAATGAAAACTCAGAACTTCACAAAAATTGATGAGCATATGTGCCAGAACATGGTGAGGAAGCATGCAGAGTTTCATGGAGATCGGACCATAGGTGGCGCTATAACTGGCAAAAAGCCTTCATTCTTATTAGGGGTTCAAGCATGAAATGCTGAAACCCTATTGTAATTGTAAGGATTCGTAAAACGCATCGTGCAGGACAAACCGTAAGGCCTAGAGACGTGAAACCTGGCCAGATGGTAGGCCTCAATTTGGGGACAACCTATCAGAGTATGACCCCAATTGGCCCATAGGTGGCGCTACAGCAACCAAAAGTACTAAATCGCTCATAACTCTTAGACCGTTTGTCCCAGGATCAAGTGTCTTATATCGTTGGAATCCTTGGCTCAAGGCGGACAAAATGGCTATCTCCGATTTGGATGTAGGCAGGGTAAATTTTCTGCTATGTCGGATTTTGTCCAAAACCTACTTTTGCGAACTAGTCCCTGGTTTTTGGCCCGATCGGAACCAAACCAGTCTAGGACAATTCTCTGGACTCTCTAGATCAATAATTATCGAAAAAAAGTTGAACTTTTGCATTTGGGTGGCTGTAACAGGGTCATTTAGAAAAGGGGCGTGGCAAAATACACTAAAAAGCCTATAAATCCCAAATGAAAACTCAGAACTTCACAAAAATTGATGAGCATATGTGCCAGAACATGGTGAGGAAGCATGCAGAGTTTCATGGAGATCGGACCATAGGTGGCGCTATAACTGGCAAAAAGCCTTCATTCTTATTAGGGGTTCAAGCATGAAATGCTGAAACCCTATTGTAATTGTAAGGATTCGTAAAACGCATCGTGCAGGACAAACCGTAAGGCCTAGAGACGTGAAACCTGGCCAGATGGTAGGCCTCAATTTGGGGACAACCTATCAGAGTATGACCCCAATTGGCCCATAGGTGGCGCTACAGCAACCAAAAGTACTAAATCGCTCATAACTCTTAGACCGTTTGTCCCAGGATCAAGTGTCTTATATCGTTGGAATCCTTGGCTCAAGGCGGACAAAATGGCTATCTCCGATTTGGATGTAGGCAGGGTAAATTTTCTGCTATGTCGGATTTTGTCCAAAACCTACTTTTGCGAACTAGTCCCTGGTTTTTGGCCCGATCGGAACCAAACCAGTCTAGGACAATTCTCTGGACTCTCTAGATCAATAATTATCGAAAAAAAGTTGAACTTTTGCATTTGGGTGGCTGTAACAGGGTCATTTAGAAAAGGGGCGTGGCAAAATACACTAAAAAGCCTATAAATCCCAAATGAAAACTCAGAACTTCACAAAAATTGATGAGCATATGTGCCAGAACATGGTGAGGAAGCATGCAGAGTTTCATGGAGATCGGACCATAGGTGGCGCTATAACTGGCAAAAAGCCTTCATTCTTATTAGGGGTTCAAGCATGAAATGCTGAAACCCTATTGTAATTGTAAGGATTCGTAAAACGCATCGTGCAGGACAAACCGTAAGGCCTAGAGACGTGAAACCTGGCCAGATGGTAGGCCTCAATTTGGGGACAACCTATCAGAGTATGACCCCAATTGGCCCATAGGTGGCGCTACAGCAACCAAAAGTACTAAATCGCTCATAACTCTTAGACCGTTTGTCCCAGGATCAAGTGTCTTATATCGTTGGAATCCTTGGCTCAAGGCGGACAAAATGGCTATCTCCGATTTGGATGTAGGCAGGGTAAATTTTCTGCTATGTCGGATTTTGTCCAAAACCTACTTTTGCGAACTAGTCCCTGGTTTTTGGCCCGATCGGAACCAAACCAGTCTAGGACAATTCTCTGGACTCTCTAGATCAATAATTATCGAAAAAAAGTTGAACTTTTGCATTTGGGTGGCTGTAACAGGGTCATTTAGAAAAGGGGCGTGGCAAAATACACTAAAAAGCCTATAAATCCCAAATGAAAACTCAGAACTTCACAAAAATTGATGAGCATATGTGCCAGAACATGGTGAGGAAGCATGCAGAGTTTCATGGAGATCGGACCATAGGTGGCGCTATAACTGGCAAAAAGCCTTCATTCTTATTAGGGGTTCAAGCATGAAATGCTGAAACCCTATTGTAATTGTAAGGATTCGTAAAACGCATCGTGCAGGACAAACCGTAAGGCCTAGAGACGTGAAACCTGGCCAGATGGTAGGCCTCAATTTGGGGACAACCTATCAGAGTATGACCCCAATTGGCCCATAGGTGGCGCTACAGCAACCAAAAGTACTAAATCGCTCATAACTCTTAGACCGTTTGTCCCAGGATCAAGTGTCTTATATCGTTGGAATCCTTGGCTCAAGGCGGACAAAATGGCTATCTCCGATTTGGATGTAGGCAGGGTAAATTTTCTGCTATGTCGGATTTTGTCCAAAACCTACTTTTGCGAACTAGTCCCTGGTTTTTGGCCCGATCGGAACCAAACCAGTCTAGGACAATTCTCTGGACTCTCTAGATCAATAATTATCGAAAAAAAGTTGAACTTTTGCATTTGGGTGGCTGTAACAGGGTCATTTAGAAAAGGGGCGTGGCAAAATACACTAAAAAGCCTATAAATCCCAAATGAAAACTCAGAACTTCACAAAAATTGATGAGCATATGTGCCAGAACATGGTGAGGAAGCATGCAGAGTTTCATGGAGATCGGACCATAGGTGGCGCTATAACTGGCAAAAAGCCTTCATTCTTATTAGGGGTTCAAGCATGAAATGCTGAAACCCTATTGTAATTGTAAGGATTCGTAAAACGCATCGTGCAGGACAAACCGTAAGGCCTAGAGACGTGAAACCTGGCCAGATGGTAGGCCTCAATTTGGGGACAACCTATCAGAGTATGACCCCAATTGGCCCATAGGTGGCGCTACAGCAACCAAAAGTACTAAATCGCTCATAACTCTTAGACCGTTTGTCCCAGGATCAAGTGTCTTATATCGTTGGAATCCTTGGCTCAAGGCGGACAAAATGGCTATCTCCGATTTGGATGTAGGCAGGGTAAATTTTCTGCTATGTCGGATTTTGTCCAAAACCTACTTTTGCGAACTAGTCCCTGGTTTTTGGCCCGATCGGAACCAAACCAGTCTAGGACAATTCTCTGGACTCTCTAGATCAATAATTATCGAAAAAAAGTTGAACTTTTGCATTTGGGTGGCTGTAACAGGGTCATTTAGAAAAGGGGCGTGGCAAAATACACTAAAAAGCCTATAAATCCCAAATGAAAACTCAGAACTTCACAAAAATTGATGAGCATATGTGCCAGAACATGGTGAGGAAGCATGCAGAGTTTCATGGAGATCGGACCATAGGTGGCGCTATAACTGGCAAAAAGCCTTCATTCTTATTAGGGGTTCAAGCATGAAATGCTGAAACCCTATTGTAATTGTAAGGATTCGTAAAACGCATCGTGCAGGACAAACCGTAAGGCCTAGAGACGTGAAACCTGGCCAGATGGTAGGCCTCAATTTGGGGACAACCTATCAGAGTATGACCCCAATTGGCCCATAGGTGGCGCTACAGCAACCAAAAGTACTAAATCGCTCATAACTCTTAGACCGTTTGTCCCAGGATCAAGTGTCTTATATCGTTGGAATCCTTGGCTCAAGGCGGACAAAATGGCTATCTCCGATTTGGATGTAGGCAGGGTAAATTTTCTGCTATGTCGGATTTTGTCCAAAACCTACTTTTGCGAACTAGTCCCTGGTTTTTGGCCCGATCGGAACCAAACCAGTCTAGGACAATTCTCTGGACTCTCTAGATCAATAATTATCGAAAAAAAGTTGAACTTTTGCATTTGGGTGGCTGTAACAGGGTCATTTAGAAAAGGGGCGTGGCAAAATACACTAAAAAGCCTATAAATCCCAAATGAAAACTCAGAACTTCACAAAAATTGATGAGCATATGTGCCAGAACATGGTGAGGAAGCATGCAGAGTTTCATGGAGATCGGACCATAGGTGGCGCTATAACTGGCAAAAAGCCTTCATTCTTATTAGGGGTTCAAGCATGAAATGCTGAAACCCTATTGTAATTGTAAGGATTCGTAAAACGCATCGTGCAGGACAAACCGTAAGGCCTAGAGACGTGAAACCTGGCCAGATGGTAGGCCTCAATTTGGGGACAACCTATCAGAGTATGACCCCAATTGGCCCATAGGTGGCGCTACAGCAACCAAAAGTACTAAATCGCTCATAACTCTTAGACCGTTTGTCCCAGGATCAAGTGTCTTATATCGTTGGAATCCTTGGCTCAAGGCGGACAAAATGGCTATCTCCGATTTGGATGTAGGCAGGGTAAATTTTCTGCTATGTCGGATTTTGTCCAAAACCTACTTTTGCGAACTAGTCCCTGGTTTTTGGCCCGATCGGAACCAAACCAGTCTAGGACAATTCTCTGGACTCTCTAGATCAATAATTATCGAAAAAAAGTTGAACTTTTGCATTTGGGTGGCTGTAACAGGGTCATTTAGAAAAGGGGCGTGGCAAAATACACTAAAAAGCCTATAAATCCCAAATGAAAACTCAGAACTTCACAAAAATTGATGAGCATATGTGTCAGAACATGGTGAGGAAGCATGCAGAGTTTCATGGAGATCGGACCATAGGTGGCGCTATAACTGGCAAAAAGCCTTCATTCTTATTAGGGGTTCAAGCATGAAATGCTGAAACCCTATTGTAATTGTAAGGATTCGTAAAACGCATCGTGCAGGACAAACCGTAAGGCCTAGAGACGTGAAACCTGGCCAGATGGTAGGCCTCAATTTGGGGACAACCTATCAGAGTATGACCCCAATTGGCCCATAGGTGGCGCTACAGCAACCAAAAGTACTAAATCGCTCATAACTCTTAGACCGTTTGTCCCAGGATCAAGTGTCTTATATCGTTGGAATCCTTGGCTCAAGGCGGACAAAATGGCTATCTCCGATTTGCTCGCCCTTTAGGCGCCAATTTTGAGTAAATTGCATTTTTTTGAAAAACCTATTTTTGCGATCTTCTCCTAGGTTTTTGGCCCGATCGGAACCAAACCACTGCAAGAATATTCTCTGGAGTCTGACAATCAATAATCATCCAAACAATTCAAAATTTCAATTAACGGTCGATAAGGGGAACCAAAATATTTGATGGCAGCAGGGCCACTTTTACTAAAACGGTTATAAATTGTGAACGGAAAGAGATTTTTTTGCTAAACTTGGGACACATCTTCCTGAGCTCAATCTGAGATCACTTGAAAAAAATCGCAACAATTGGCCAGTAGGTGGCACAATAAAACGGTTATAACTTGTGAACGGAAAGAGATATTTTCACAAAACTTGGGACACATGTTCATGAGCTCATTCTGAGGTCACGTGAAAAAAAATCATGAGAATTGGCCACTTGGTGGCGCTATAAAATGGTTATAACTTGTGAACGGAATGAGATATTTTCACTAAACTTGGGACACATGTTCATAAGCTCAATCTGAGTTGACATGAAAAAAATCGTGACAATTGGCCACTTGGTGGCGCTATAACAGTGAAAAAATTCATGAAAATAGCTATAAGCGCACCCAAACGTTAGTCTACTGAAAAGTGGCACGCAGTGTCTTTGTCCAGGGTGCCATGATAGTCTATGAGAACATTGGTGTATCTCAAAAAACTCAGTATACGTCATTGGCACAAAGCCTTGAAGGAGCCTTAAAAGTTTCAAGGAAGCCCATGTTTTTTTCACAGGAGTGACCTCCTAAGAATCCTTGCCGAGTCCAACAATACCAAACATGCCAGGTTTCGCCTTATGGTTTTTGTAAGTGTCATTTAGAGCTTTAAAAAATTGTGGTTATCTTCAAAGCCGTTAGTCTGATCTAGACAACAACAAAAAAACAAAGGAAATTTGAAAACATAGGTAAATAGCTAAACAATAACGCCAAAATGTTAAAATTATGATAGGAACTGACAAAAAAAAGAAATTAAATCCAATCAATTTCACCCATGGATCATTTTGATGCTCTCACATGTTTGAAATGAACAATGATGGATTGTGATGAAATTTGTTTTGAATTGGGACTGGCGAATCCCCGTCCATACTGTCAATGACCATTCGCAAAGACCCGCCCACTTTAGTTACTGTTCCTATGTCTGACAAGCGACGCCACTCTCACACCACACCAAGTTCTCACGCAGTGAAAAATACATTGCGGATCAGAGAGGAGACTGCGCGCTGACAGACAAGTACTTTTGATATGAAACAAATGGCGCTTTTCCACTACACAGTGTAACACAGTGTACTTTTTCCACTGTATAAAAGTTGTACCTGTACCTGCTTCCAGGTACTTTTTTTCGTACCACCTCCGGCGAGGTTCTAAGCGAGCTGGGGCGAGCTGAGGCAATACTAAAATGTGACGTGAAAACACGGCAGACTGCTGACTGGTCAGAGAGAATCGTCACTATTAACTGCGTCATCATTGCACGCGCCAGACGGAGTATCCTGAATAAAAAACAGCAAAAACAAAAACATCCAAAAACAGCATACACTTGATTTCCTCCATTGTCCTGTGTGTGTGGCAGCGGATGTATCTCGCGTAGAAGATTAAGTCACAGCAGTTTCCTGCGGCGTCGCTATGACGACCAGGTACTATTGTGGAGGTACTATCTGCAATGGAAAACGGAGCGAAAAGCGAGCCGAGCCGAGTCGAGTCGAGTCGAGTCGAGTCGACTCGAGTTGAGCTGGTACTGGTAATGGAAAAGCGGCAAAAGTCTCACCTTTCAAATGTAGTCACTTTTTAGAGACATTTAAACAATAAATACTGTTTTGTGACTCTTTAATGTGTCTGACAGATCGCTGTAGACTCGAGGCTCAGTTAAAGCTGCTCGTGAACCAATCATCTCTTCCTTCTAGTTAATTTATAGCATTAAAATAAACATGAATGAACATAAAAGGAATGTTGTTTTAAAGTGCTAAGACGTCAGTACACTTTGTTTTTCAAATTTAAATCCTCCAATGTTAATGTACTAACTCTCCTGACTGCTTTGTGGGACAAAATGGCAGATTATGATTAGTCAGATCGCCTGTCAATCAAACTCCCTGCAAATGGTCAATTGAGAATGCCCGTGCGCACAATCCTGATCTAATCGACAACTTTGCAGTTGCACATAGGAAAGCCCGGAAAATCCCGCTATAATGTAAGAGAGCATCTTTTTTATGTATTTGGACCTAGGCCTAACAATGTGTTATGGTGCGCTATCACCAGTGTTTTTTTTGTTTTTTTGTTTTTTGGTGAGCGTAGGCTCCTCCTGATTTTGTTAGTCATCTCATCTCTTATATGCTGTGTATGATCATATCCTGCCCTATTTATGGTAGCCTACTCGCTGACATTGCGTCATCAATGTCATCAATTGCGTCATCAAGGGGCCCGCCTTGATAATCCTACTTAAAGGAGCTGTATGTAAGAAATGTATTTCAATTAATCATAAAATGGCCCTGATATATCACTAGACATTAAGAAATCATGTTCATTTCAAATACTTATATCACTGACAACAGTAGTCCGGGCAGAATATTGTCATTTTAAAATTGAAGTTGCAGCCCTCAACTGATGTTGATGTTGTCATGTTGTGTTTTGGTCTGAAGCGCCACCCTCCACCTATCTACCAATCACGAAGTCAGTAGTGTTTCGGCCTCAGGGTTGCCAGTTCTGCTCTAGTTACCACAGCTACGTAGCAGCCTACGTTCCTGCTGGATCCTGCAGCCTATCTGGCAACCTCGAGTCAGGGGGAGGGGGAGGGGATACACCGCTCTACAGTAATTTGAAAGTGATTGCAGTACCAGTTTTGGCCACAATCTTAGGAGCCGTATGCCGTGTGTTGGCCACTGAATATAATTGTCTAAACTCCTTATCAAAATTACATATTTACAACAAATTTGACACATATATATGGGCACACTTTGAGTACTACTAATAAAAGTGGTGGAGATCAGGCAAGACTGTAAGAAGACTCAGGCAAAAAGGTGCAATACCTGTCAAAAAGCTTTGAAAACCATATATTTCCTATGTTAAATGGCCTGTATTGGCTGTAAATGGTCTTTTCCATCATATATGTCAGTGGTTAAATGCTTGCTAAATAAAACTTAATAACTTTTGATGCTTTTGTTCTTAAAGGCCTTAAAGGCCTTAACTGCTTGAACCCCGATAAATGCTGCTTGCAGCTTTAATTATTATTATTATTATTTTCCCCTAAAACGCATCGTGCAGCCCAAACCGTAATAGCTGGAACCTTGAAACTTTGCCAGATGGTAGTACAAAAATCGAGGAGAGGTTATCAAAGTATGAGCCCGATTGGCCCATAGGTGGCGCTATAGCAATCAAAAGCGCGAAACTGGTCATAACTCCTAGACCGTGTGTCGTAGGCTCAAGTGTCTTATATCAATGGAAAGCTGGACACCTGAAGATCAAAATGTATATCTCCGATTTCATTTCCGGTATGCAAATTTTTCCGCTATTTTGAATTAAGTTAAAAACCTACTTTTGCGAACTAGTCTGTGGTTTTTTGCCCAATCGGAACCAAACCAGTGCAGAAATGTTCTCTGGAGTCTGAAGATGAATAAATATCGAAAAAAAGTTGAAATTTCGATTCACGGTTGCTAAGGGGCGCCAAAATGTATGTTGTGGGAGGAGCCTATTTTACTAAAACGGCTATAACTCCAGAAGTAAATGAGGTATCTTAACCAAACTCGGTATACATGTGTAAGAGGACAATCTGAGGTCACAGTAAAAAAATCGCGGCGATTGACCACATGGTGGCGCTATAACATGAAAAAAACATAAAACAGGCTATAACCACCTGACCGTTAGTCCGATTGACTTGAAAATTGGTATGCAGTGTCTTGGTCCAAGGTGTCATGTATGTCTATGAGGTTATTGGTGTATCTCAAAAAACATGGCCGCCATCGGCCAATGAAGTTTGAGCAACTATTAGACAAGGTTAACGGAGGCCGATCGGAACGAAACTCGATGGGCATGTTCGACTCATGGCCCTAGAGGTCTGTAAGAGTTTTGAAAGAAATCGGCCACTAGTTGGCGCTAACGAGTTTTATGGCTCTGTAATCACGTGGTGTTACACTTATCGTCATAAAATGCATATCATTTGATAGATCTGCTCATGCTCAACAACTTTGCCTCAAGAACCACTAATGTCAATCAAACCATTCATTAATTATTCATGAATATGTTAAAAACCTACTTTTGCGAACTAGTCCCTGGTTTTTTGCCCGATCGGAACCAGACCAGTCTAGGACAATTCTCTGGACTCTCTAGATCAATAATTATCAAAAAAAAGTTGAACTTTTGCATTTGGATGGCTGTAATAGGGTAATTTATAAAATGGGCGTGGCAAAATACATTAAAAAGCCTATAAATCCTAAATGAAAACTCAGAACTTCACAAAAATTGGTGAGCATGTGTGACATAACATCATTAACATGCATGCCCAATTTTATGGAGATCGGACCAAAGGTGGCGCTATAACTGTTAAAAAGCTTTAAAACCATATATTACCCATGGTAAATTGCCTGCATTGGCTGTAAATGGTCTTTTTCATCTATTATGTCAGTGGTTACATGCTTGCTAAATAAAACTTAATAACTTTTGATGCTTTTGTGCTTAAATGCCTTAAAGGCCTTAACTGCTTGAACCCCGATAAATGCTGCTTGCAGCTTTAATTATTATTATTATTATTATTCCGCCGTAAAACGCATCGTGCAGCCCAAACCGTAAGACCAGGAACCTTGAAACTTTGCCATATGGTAGTACAAAAATCGAGGAGAGGTTATCAAATTATGACCTCGATTGGCCCATAGGTGGCGCTATAGCGACCAAAAGCGCGAAACTGCTCATAACTCCTAGACCGTATGTCGTAGGCTCAAGTGTCTTATATCGTTGGAAAGCTTAACGACTAAAGGTCAAAACGTATATCTCCGATTTCATTTCTGGTATGTAAATTTTCCGCCATTTTGAATTATGTCAAAAACCTACTTTTGCGAACTAGTCCCTGGTTTTTTGTCCGATCGGAACCAAACCAGTGCAGAAATGTTCTCTGGAGTCTGAATATCAATAATTATCGAAAAAAAGTTGAAATTTTGATTCATGGTCGATAGGGGGCGCTAATTGAACGTTGTAGGAGGAGC
Source organism: Leuciscus idus (assembly GCA_021554675.1). Lineage (NCBI taxonomy): Eukaryota > Metazoa > Chordata > Actinopteri > Cypriniformes > Leuciscidae > Leuciscus > Leuciscus idus. The sequence goes on from CM038628.1 coordinate 15,583,931, forward strand.
CTATTTTACTAAAATGGCTATAACTCGAGAAGTAAATGAGATATCTTCACCAAACTTGGTACACATGTGTATGAGTTCAATCTGGGGTCACAGTAAATAAATCTCGACGATTGAACAATAGGTGGCGCTATAACATGAAAAAAACATGAAAAGGGCTATAACCACCTGACCGTTAGTCCAAATGACTTGAAAATTGGTATGCAGTGTCTTGGTCCAAGGTGCCATGTATGTCTATGAGGACATTAGCGTATCTCAAAAAACATGGCCGCCATCGGCCAATGAAGTTTGAGCATCTATTAGACAAGGTTAACGGAGGCCGATCGGAACAAAACTCGGTAGGCATGTTCAAATCATGGCTCTAGAGGTCTGTAAGAATTTTGAAAGAAATCAGCCACTAGTTGGCGCTAGCGAGATTTTTGGTTTGTTAAATAAAACTTAATAACTTTTGATGCTTTTGTGCTTAAATGCCTTAAAGGCCTTAACTGCTTGAACCCCGATAAATGCTGCTTGCAGCTTTAATTAGGGGTTCAAGCATGAAATGCTGAAACCCTATTGTAATTGTACTGATTTTTATTAGGGGTTCAAGCACGAAGTGCTGAAACCCTATTGTAATTGTAAGGATTTTTATTAGGGGTTCAAGCACGAAGTGCTGAAACCCTATTGTAATCGTCCTGATTTTTATTATTATTCTTCCGCCGTAAAACGCATCGTGCAGCCCAAACCGTAAGTGCTGGAGACTTGAGACTTTGCCAGAAGGTAGTACAAAAATCGAGGAGAGGTTATCAAATTATGACCCCGATTGGCCAATAGGTGGCGCTATAGTAAGCAAAAGTATAAAATCGCTAATAACTCCTAGACGGTTTGTTGTAGACTCAAGTGTCTTATATCACTGTAATCCTTGGCTCAAGACGGAAAAAACGTATATCTCCGATTTCATTTCCGGTATGCAAATTTTTCCGCCATTTTGAATTTTGTCAAAAACCTACTTTTGCGAACTAGTCTGTGGTTTTTTGTCCGATCGGAACCAAACCAGTGCAGAAATGTTCTCTGGAGTCTGAAGATCAATAATTATCGAAAAAAAGTTGAAATTTCGATTCAAGGTCGCTATGGGGTGCCAAAATGTTCGAAGGAGGCGGAGTCAGTTTTACTAAAATTGTTATAACTCGTGAACGAAATGAGATATCTTCACCAAACTTGGTACATATATGTAGGAGGTCAATTTGAGATCACAGTAAAAAAATTGCGTCGATTGGCCTCATGGTGGCGCTATAAAACAATAAAAACGTATAGACACCTGACCGTTTTTCCGAATGACTTGAAATTTGGTATGCAGTGTCTTGGCCCAAGGGGCCATGTATGTCTAAAAGGATATTGGCGTATCTCGAAAAACATGGCCGCCATTGGCCAATGAAATTTGAGCACCGTTAACGAAGTCCGATCGGAGCGAAACTCGGTGGGCATGTTCGGCTCAAGCCCCTAGAGGTCTGTAAGAATTTTGAAAGAAATCGGCCACTAGTTGGCGCTAACGAGTTTTATGGCTCTGTAATCACGTGGTGTTACACTTATCATCACAAAATGCATATCATTTGATAGATCTGCTCATGCTGAACAACTTTGCCTCAAGAACCATTGCTGTCAATCAAACCGTTCATTAAATATTCATGAATATGTTAAAAACCTACTTTTGCGAACTAGTCCCTGGTTTTTCGCCCGATCGGAACCAGACCAGTCTAGGACAATTCTCTGGACTCTCTAGATCAATAATTATCGAAAAAAAGTTGAACTTTTGCATTTGGGTGGCTGTAATAGGGTAATTTATAAAAGGGGCTTGGCAAAATACATTAAAATGCCTATAAATCATAAATAAAAACTCAGAACTTCACGAAAATTGGTGGGCATATGTGTCATAACATGGTGAAGAAGCATGCAGAGTTTCATGGAGATTGGACAATAGGTGGCGCTATAACTGGCAAAAAGGTTTGAAAACCATGTATTTCCTATGGTAAATTGCCTGTATTAGCTGTAAATGGATTTTTCCATCTATTATTTCAGTGGTTAAAAGCTTGCTAAATAAAACGTAATGTCTTAAATGCTTATGTGCTTAAAGGCCTTAAATGCTTGAACCCCGATAAATGCTGCTTGCAGCTTTAATTAGGGGTTCAAGCACGAAGTGCTGAAACCCTATTGTAATTGTAAGGATTTTTATTATTATTATTATTATTCTTCTGCCGTAAAACGCATCGTGCAGCCCAAACCGTAAGGGCTAGAGCATTGAAACTTTGCCAGATGGTAGTACAAAAATCGAGGAGAGGTTCAGAGATTATGACCCCGATTGGCCCATAGGTGGCGCTATAGCAACCAAAAGCGCGAAACAGCTCATAACTCCTAGACCGTATGTCGTAGACTCAAGTGTCTTATATCATTGGAAAGCTGGACGCCTGACGAACAAAACGTATATCTCCGATTTCATTTCCGCCATGATAGATTTTCCGCCATTTTGAATTTTGTCAAAAACCTACTTTTGTGAACTAGTCGTAGGTTTTTTGTCCGATCGGAACCAAACCAGTGCAGAAATGTTCTCTGGAGTCTGAAGATCAATAATTGTCAAAAAAAAGTCGAAATTTTTATTCATGGTCGCTAGGGGGCATAAAATGAACGTTGTGGGAGGAGCCTATTTTACTAAAATGGCTATAACTCAAAAAGTAAATGAGATAGCTTAACCAAACTCGGTACACATGTGTATGGGTTCAGTCTGGGGTCACAATAAAAAAATCGCGACGATTGAGCACTAGGTGGCGCTATAACATGAAAAAAACATGAAAAGGGCTATAACCACCTGACCATTAGTCAGATTGACTTGAAAATTGGTATGCAGTGTCTTGGTCCAAGGTGCCATGTATGTCTATGAGGACATTGGTGTATCTCAAAAAACATGGCCGCCATTGGCCAATAAAGTTGAGCACCTATTAGACAAGGTTAACGGAGGCCGATCGGAACCAAACTCGATGGGCATGTTCGACTCATGGCCCTAGAGGTCTGTAAGAATTTTGAAAGAAATCGGCCACTAGTTGGCGCTAACGAGTTTTATGGCTCTGTAATCACGTGGTGTTACACTTATCGTCACAAAATGCATACCATTTGATAGATCTGCTCATGCTGAACAACTTTGCCTCAAGAACCATTGCTGTCAATCAAACGGTTCATTAAATATTCATGAATATGTAAACAAACGACTTTTGCGAACTAGTCCTAGGTTTTTTGCCCGATCGGAACCAGACCAGTCTAGGACAATTCTCTGGACTCTCTAGATCAATAATTATCAAAAAAAAGTTGAACTTTTGCATTTGGATGGCTGTAATAGGGTCATTTATAAAATGGGCGTGGCAAAATGCACTAAAAAGCCTATAAATCATAAATAAAAACTCAGAACTTCACAAAAATTGGTGGGCATATGTGACATAACATCATTAACAACCATGCCAAATTTTATGGAGATCGGACGATAGGTGGCGCTATAACTGTTAAAAACCTTTAAAACCATACATTTCCTATGGTAAATTGCCTGTTTTGGCTGTAAATGGTCTTTTCCATCTATGATCATAGAATTTTCATATCATAATGTTCAAAACTAGTGCAGTACAATTCTCTGGACTCTCTAGATCAGTAATTATCAGAAAAAGTTGAACTACTTCATTTGGATGGCATTTGGATGGCCTTGACCAAGTGTCCCCGAAAGCTTATATCTTTTAAGATGCTCAGATCTTCTTAAAAACAAGTCAGAACATGTGAAATATCACTCTGAACAAGAATGAAAAATGTCAGACAGATCGGACAAAATTTGACTCTATAACAGTTTAAAAAGGTGAAAATAATATGAATACAATGGCATATTAAGCCAATAAGTGGTATTTTACTGCCCCCTGCTGTTTAAAATAGTTATTTTGTCATATTGTTTCTATAATTCATATTTAGACTTTATAAAATCATTATTTTAACATTTACAATTACATTTAGTCAAAATCCATCTGTTAAAGTATTAGTGTGTGTGTGTGTGTGTAAGCATGCATTATGGAGTTAACATGGAAAGACTGGTTTGCTTTAGTGCAGAAAACTGGTGAAAATCATGAAGATTAAACTGAAACTGAGCCAATAATGGTCTTCTAGTGCCCTCTGCTGGCCATTCTACTTATTAATGAAGTCTTTTGACATGTGCTTTTGAATTCATAATTAGACATTAAAAAATCAGTTATATAACAATAACTATTATAACACAATCAGATTTTGTCCGTGTTTATCACTTCATTTGCACTGACACTTCACATACTTGCTAGAATGTGGCATATCATGGTAAATCATGCTAGAACATGGTAAATCAAGGTAAACTAAGATAAATTCATGGTAAACTATGCCAGAACAGGGTAAATCATGGTAAACCATGGTAAATCATGCTAGAATGTGGAAAATCATGGTAAATCATGCTAGAACATGGTAAATCAAGGTAAACTAAGATGAATTCATGGTAAACTATGCTAGAACAGGGTAAATCATGGTAAACCATGGTAAATCATGATAAACTATGGTAAATCATGCTAGAATGTGGTATATCATGGTAAATCATGCTAAAACATGGTAAATCAAAGTAAATAAAGATAAAATCATGGTAAACTATGCTAGAACATGGTAAATAATGGTAAACCATGGTAAATCATGATAAACTATGGTAAATCATGCTAGAATGTGGTATATCATGGTAAATCATGCTAGAACATGGTCTTTTCCATCTATTATGTCAGTGGTTACATGCTTGCTAAATAAAACTTTATAACTTTTGATGCTTAAAAACCTTAAAGACCTTAATAGCTTGAACCCCGATAAATGCTGCTTGCAGCTTTAATTATTATTATTATTATTCTTCTGCCGTAAAACGCATCGTGCAGCCCAAACCGTAAGGGCTAGAGCATTGAAACTTTGCCAGATGGTAGTACAAAAATCGAGGAGAGGTTCAGAGATTATGACCCCGATTGGCCCATAGGTGGCGCTATAGCAACCAAAAGCGCGAAACAGCTCATAACTCCTAGACCGTATGTCGTAGACTCAAGTGTCTTATATCATTGGAAAGCTGGACGCCTGACGAACAAAACGTATATCTCCGATTTCATTTCCGTCATGATAGATTTTCCGCCATTTTGAATTTTGTCAAAAACCTACTTTTGTGAACTAGTCGTAGGTTTTTTGTCCGATCGGAACCAAACCAGTGCAGAAATGTTCTCTGGAGTCTGAAGATCAATAATTGTCAAAAAAAAGTCAAAATTTTTATTCATGGTCGCTAGGGGGCATAAAATGAACGTTGTGGGAGGAGCCTATTTTACTAAAATGGCTTTAACTCAAAAAGTAAATGAGATAGCTTAACCAAACTCGATACACATGTGTATGGGTTCAGTCTGGGGTCACAGTAAAAAAATCGCGACGATTGAGCACTAGGTGGCGCTATAACATGAAAAAAACATGAAAAGGGCTATAACCACCTGACCATTAGTCCAATTGACTTGAAAATTGGTATGCAGTGTCTTGGCCCAAGGTGCCATGTATGTCTATGAGGACATTGGTGTATCTCAAAAAACATGGCCGCCATTGGCCAATAAAGTTGAGCACCTATTAGACAAAGTTAACGGAGGCCGATCGGAACGAAACTCGATGGGCATGTTCGACTCATGGCCCTAGAGGTCTGTAAGAATTTTGAAAGAAATCGGCCACTAGTTGGCGCTAACGAGTTTTATGGCTCTGTAATCACGTGGTGTTACACTTATCGTCACAAAATGCATATCATTTGATAGATCTGCTCATGCTGAACAACTTTGCCTCTAGAACCATTGATGTCAATCAAACAGTTCATTAAATATTCATGAATATGTAAAAAACCTACTTTTGCGAACTAGTCCTAGGTTTTTCGCCCGATCGGAACCAGACCAGTCTAGGACAATTCTCTGGACTCTCTAGATCAATAATTATCAAAAAAAAGTTCAACTTTTGCATTTGGATTGCTGTAATAGGGTCATTTAGGAAAGGGGAGGGACAAAAAAACACTCAAAAGCCTATACAACCTAAGGGAAAACCTCAAACTTCACAAAAATCGATGAGCATATGTGTCCTAACATGGTGAAGAAGCATGCCAAGTTTCGTGAAGATCGGACCATTTTTATTAGGGGTTCAAGCACGAAGTGCTGAAACCCTATTGTAATTGTACTGATTTTTATTATTATTATTATTATTATTATTCCGCCCTAAAACGCATCGTGCAGCCCAAACTGTAAGAGCTGGAACCTTGAAACTTGGCCAAATGATAGTGCTCAATTTGGGGAGAACCTATCAAAGTATGAGCCCGATTGGCCCATAGGTGGCAGTATAATGACCACATTTACTAAATTGGTCATAACTCATACATAGTTTGTCCTAGAGGCTCAAATTTAGCATCACTGTGATCCCTGGCTCCAGACGAACAACCTGGCTATCTCCAACTCGCGATTTGAGCAAAAATTATATGGGCACTTTTGTCCAAAGCCTACTTTGGCAAACTAGTCCCTGGTTTTTGGTCCAATCGGAACCAGACCAGTCTAGGCCAATTCTCTGGACTCTCTAGATAAATAATTATCGAAAAAAAGTTGAACTTTTGCATTTGCCTGGCTGTAACAGGGTCATTTAGGAAAGGGGAGGGACAAAAAAACACTCAAAAGCCTATACAACCTAAGGGAAAACCTCAAACTTCACAAAAATCGATGAGCATATGTGTCCTAACATGGTGAAGAAGCATGCCAAGTTTCGTGAAGATCGGACCATTTTTATTAGGGGTTCAAGCACGAAGTGCTGAAACCCTATTGTAATTGTACTGATTTTTATTAGGGGTTCAAGCACGAAGTGCTGAAACCCTATTGTAATTGTAAGGATTTTTATTAGGGGTTCAAGCACGAAGTGCTGAAACCCTATTGTAATTGTACTGATTTTTATTATTAGGGGTTCAAGCACGAAGTGCTGAAACCCTATTGTAATTGTACTGATTTTTATTATTATTATTATTATTCCGCCGTAAAACGCATCGTGCAGCCCAAACCGTAAGTGCTAGAGACTTGAAACTTTGCCAGATGGTAGTACAAAAATCGAGGAGAGGTTATCAAAATATGAGCCAGATTGGCCAATAGGTGGCGCTACAGCGCAAAAAACAAAAAAAATGCATATTTTTGCTTAAATCTCATTAACCGTTTGTCACAGACTCAAGTGTCTTATATCATTGGAATCCTTGGGTCAAGCCGAACAAAAAAGGCCTCAAGGATTTCATTTCCGGTATGCAAATTTTTTTCCGCCATATTGGATTTTGTCCAAAACCTACTTTTGCAAACTAGTCCCTGGTTTTTTGCCCGATCGGAACCAAACCAGTGCAGAAATGTTCACAGGGGTCTGAATATCAATAATTATCGAAAAAAAGTTGAAATTTCGATCCACGGTTGCTAAGGGGTGTCAAAACGTTCGCAGGAGGCGGAGCCTATTTTACTAAAATGGCTATAACTCGTGAACGAAATGAGATATTTTCACCAAACTCGGTACACATGTGTAAGAGGTCAATCTGAGGTAACATTAAAAAAATCGCGGTGATTGGCCACAAGGTGGCGCTATAATATGAAAAAAACATAAAACAGGCTATAACCACCTGACCGTTAGTCAGATTGACTTGAAAATTGGTATGCAGTGTCTTGGCCCAAGGGGCCATGTATGTCTATGAGGACATTGGTGTATCTCAAAAAACATGGCCGCCATCGGCCAATGACGTTTGAGCAACTATTACACAAGGTTAACCTAGGCCGATCGGAACGAAACTCGATGGGCATGTTCGACTCATGGCCCTAGAGGTCTGTAAGAATTTTGAAAGAAATCGGCCACTAGTTGGCGCTAGCGAGATTTTTGGTTTGTTAAATAAAACTTAATAACTTTTGATGCTTTTGTGCTTAAATGCCTTAAAGGCCTTAACTGCTTGAACCCCGATAAATGCTGCTTGCAGCTTTAATTATTATTATTATTATTATTATTTTCCCCTAAAACGCATCGTGCAGACCAAACCGTAAGAGCTGGAACCTTGAAACTTGGCCAAATGGTAGTCCTCAATTTGGGGAGAACCTATCAAAGTATGACCCCAATTGGCCCATAGGTGGCGCTATAGCAACCAAAAGCGCGAAACTGCTCATAACTCCTAGACCGTATGTCGTAGACTCAAGTGTCTTATATCTTTGGAAAGCTGGTCTCATGAAGGTCAAAACGTATATCTCCGATTTCATTTCCGGTATGCAAATTTTCCGCCATTTTGAATTATGTCAAAAACCTACTTTTGCGAACTAGTCCCTGTTTTTTTCTCCGATCGGAACCAAACCAGTACAGAAATGTTCTCTGGAGTCTGCTTATCAATAATTATCGAAAAAAAGTCGAAATTCCGATTCCTGGTCGCTAGGGGGTGATAAATTAGTGTTGTGGGAGGAGCCTATTTTACTAAAATGGCTATAACTCGAGATGTAAATGAGATATCTTCACCAAACTTGGTACACATGTGTATGAGTTCAATCTGAGATCACAGTAAAAAAATCGTGACAATTGAACACTAGGTGGCGCTATAACATGAAAAAAACATGAAAAGGGCTATAACCACCTGACCGTTAGTCCGATTGACTTGAAAATTGGTATGCAGTGTCTTGGTCCAAGGTGCCATGTATGTCTATGAGGACATTGGCGTATCTCAAAAAACATGGCCGCCATCGACCAATGAAATTTGAGCACCTATTAGACAAGGTTAACGGTGGCCAATCGGAATGAAACTCGATGGGCATGTTCGACTCATGGCCCTAGAGGTCTGTAAGAGTTTTGAAAGAAATCGGCCACTAGTTGGCGCTAACGAGTTTTATGGCTCTGTAATCACGTCGTGTAAAACTTAACAACTTTTGATGCTTTTGTGCTTAAATGCATTAAAGGCCTTAACTGCTTGAACCCCGATAAATGCTGCTTGCAGCTTTAATTATTATTATTATTATTATTATTATTATTATTCCGCCGTAAAACGCATCGTGCAGCCCAAACCGTAAGACCAGGAACCTTGAAACTTTGCCATATGGTAGTACAAAAATCGAGGAGAGGTTATCAAATTATGACCTCGATTGGCCCATAGGTGGCGCTATAGCGACCAAATGCGCAAAACTGCTCATAACTCCTAGACCGTATGTCGTAGGCTCAAGTGTCTTATATCGTTGGAAAGCTTAACGACTAAAGGTCAAAACGTATATCTCCGATTTCATTTCTGGTATGTAAATTTTCCGCCATTTTGAATTATGTCAAAAACCTACTTTTGCGAACTAGTTCCTGGTTTTTTGTCCGATCGGAACCAAACCAGTGCAGAAATGTTCTCTGGAGTCTGAATATCAATAATTATCGAAAAAAGTTGAAATTTTGATTCATGGTCGATAGGGGGCGCTAATTGAACGTTGTAGGAGGAGCCTATTTTACTAAAATGGCTATAACTCGAGAAGTAAATGAGATATCTTCACCAAACTTGGTACACATGTGTATGAGTTCAATCTGGGGTCACAGTAAATAAATCTCGACGATTGAACAATAGGTGGCGCTATAACATGAAAAAAACATGAAAAGGGCTATAACCACCTGACCGTTAGTCCAAATGACTTGAAAATTGGTATGCAGTGTCTTGGTCCAAGGTGCCATGTATGTCTATGAGGACATTGGCGTATCTCAAAAAACATGGCCGCCATCGGCCAATGAAGTTTGAGCACCTATTAGACAAGGTTAACGGAGGCCGATCGGAACAAAACTCGGTAGGCATGTTCAAATCATGGCTCTAGAGGTCTGTAAGAATTTTGAAAGAAATCAGCCACTAGTTGGCGCTAGCGAGATTTTTGGCTTGTTAAATAAAACGTAATAACTTTTGATGCTTTTGTGCTTAAATGCCTGAAAGGCCTTAACTGCTTGAACCCCGATAAATGCTGCTTGCAGCTTTAATTATTATTATTATTATTATTATTATTATTATTCCGCCGTAAAACGCATCGTGCAGCCCAAACCGTAAGACCAGGAACCTTGAAACTTTGCCATATGGTAGTACAAAAATCGAGGAGAGGTTATCAAATTATGACCTCGATTGGCCCATAGGTGGCGCTATAGCGACCAAAAGCGCGAAACTGCTCATAACTCCTAGACCGTATGTCGTAGGCTCAAGTGTCTTATATCGTTGGAAAGCTTAACGACTAAAGGTCAAAACGTATATCTCCGATTTCATTTCTGATATGTAAATTTTCCGCCATTTTGAATTATGTCAAAAACCTACTTTTGCGAACTAGTCCCTGGTTTTTTGTCCGATCGGAACCAAACCAGTGCAGAAATGTTCTCTGGAGTCTGAATATCAATAATTATCGAAAAAAAGTTGAAATTTTGATTCATGGTCGATAGGGGGCGCTAATTGAACGTTGTAGGAGGAGCCTATTTTACTAAAATGGCTATAACTCGAGAAGTAAATGAGATATCTTCACCAAACTTGGTACACATGTGTATGAGTTCAATCTGGGGTCACAGTAAATAAATCTCGACGATTGAACAATAGGTGGCGCTATAACATGAAAAAAACATGAAAAGGGCTATAACCACCTGACCGTTAGTCCAAATGACTTGAAAATTGGTATGCAGTGTCTTGGTCCAAGGTGCCATGTATGTCTATGAGGACATTAGCGTATCTCAAAAAACATGGCCGCCATCGGCCAATGAAGTTTGAGCATCTATTAGACAAGGTTAACGGAGGCCGATCGGAACAAAACTCGGTAGGCATGTTCAAATCATGGCTCTAGAGGTCTGTAAGAATTTTGAAAGAAATCAGCCACTAGTTGGCGCTAGCGAGATTTTTGGTTTGTTAAATAAAACTTAATAACTTTTGATGCTTTTGTGCTTAAATGCCTTAAAGGCCTTAACTGCTTGAACCCCGATAAATGCTGCTTGCAGCTTTAATTATTATTATTATTATTATTATTCCGCCGTAAAACGCATCGTGCAGCCCAAACCGTAAGACCAGGAACCTTGAAACTTTGCCATATGGTAGTACAAAAATCGAGGAGAGGTTATCAAATTATGACCTCGATTGGCCCATAGGTGGCGCTATAGCGACCAAAAGCGCGAAACTGCTCATAACTCCTAGACCGTATGTCGTAGGCTCAAGTGTCTTATATCGTTGGAAAGCTTAACGACTAAAGGTCAAAACGTATATCTCCGATTTCATTTCTGGTATGTAAATTTTCCGCCATTTTGAATTATGTCAAAAACCTACTTTTGCGAACTAGTCCCTGGTTTTTTGTCCGATCGGAACCAAACCAGTGCAGAAATGTTCTCTGGAGTCTGAATATCAATAATTATCGAAAAAAAGTTGAAATTTTGATTCATGGTCGATAGGGGGCGCTAATTGAACGTTGTAGGAGGAGCCTATTTTACTAAAATGGCTATAACTCGAGAAGTAAATGAGATATCTTCACCAAACTTGGTACACATGTGTATGAGTTCAATCTGGGGTCACAGTAAATAAATCTCGACGATTGAACAATAGGTGGCGCTATAACATGAAAAAAACATGAAAAGGGCTATAACCACCTGACCGTTAGTCCAAATGACTTGAAAATTGGTATGCAGTGTCTTGGTCCAAGGTGCCATGTATGTCTATGAGGACATTAGCGTATCTCAAAAAACATGGCCGCCATCGGCCAATGAAGTTTGAGCATCTATTAGACAAGGTTAACGGAGGCCGATCGGAACAAAACTCGGTAGGCATGTTCAAATCATGGCTCTAGAGGTCTGTAAGAATTTTGAAAGAAATCAGCCACTAGTTGGCGCTAGCGAGATTTTTGGTTTGTTAAATAAAACTTAATAACTTTTGATGCTTTTGTGCTTAAATGCCTTAAAGGCCTTAACTGCTTGAACCCCGATAAATGCTGCTTGCAGCTTTAATTATTAGGGGTTCAAGCACGAAGTGCTGAAACCCTATTGTAATTGTAAGGATTTTTTTAGGGGTTCAAGCACGAAGTGCTGAAACCCTATTGTAATTGTGCTGATTTTTAGGGGTTCAAGCACGAAGTGCTGAAACCCTATTGTAATTGTCCTGATTTTTAGGGGTTCAAGCACGAAGTGCTGAAACCCTATTGTAATTGTACTGATTTTTATTATTATTATTATTATTCCGCCGTAAAACGCATCGTGCAGCCCAAACCGTAAGTGCTAGAGACTTGAAACTTTGCCAGATGGTAGTACAAAAATCGAGGAGAGGTTATCAAAATATGAGCCAGATTGGCCAATAGGTGGCGCTACAGCGCAAAAAACAAAAAAATTGCATATTTTTGCTTAAATCTCATTAACCGTTTGTCACAGACTCAAGTGTCTTATATCATTGGAATCCTTGGGTCAAGCCGAACAAAAATGGCCTCAAGGATTTCATTTCCGGTATGCAAATTTTTCCGCCATATTGGATTTTGTCCAAAACCTACTTTTGCGAACTAGTCCCTGGTTTTTTGCCCGATCGGAACCAAACCAGTGCAGAAATGTTCACAGGGGTCTGAATATCAATAATTATCGAAAAAAAGTTGAAATTTCGATCCACGGTTGCTAAGGGGTGTCAAAACGTTCGCAGGAGGCGGAGCCTATTTTACTAAAATGGCTATAACTCGTGAACGAAATGAGATATTTTCACCAAACTCGGTACACATGTGTAAGAGGTCAGTCTGAGGTCACAGTAAAAAAATCGTGGTGATTGGCCACAAGGTGGCGCTATAATATGAAAAAAACATAAAACAGGCTATAACCACCTGACCGTTAGTCAGATTGACTTGAAAATTGGTATGCAGTGTCTTGGTCCAAGGTGCCATGTATGTCTATGAGGACATTGGTGTATCTCAAAAAACATGGCCGCCATCGGCCAATGACGTTTGAGCAACTATTAGACAAAGTTAACGGAGGCCGATCGGAACGAAACTCGATGGGCATGTTCGACTCATGGCCCTAGAGGTCTGTAAGAATTTTGAAAGAAATCGGCCACTAGTTGGCGCTAACGAGTTTTATGGCTCTGTAGTCACGTGGTGTTACACTTATCGTCACAAAATGCATATCATTTGATAGATCTGCTCATGCTGAACAACTTTGCCTCAAGAACTACATGTCAATCAAACCATTAATTAATTATTTGCGAATATGTTAAAAACCTACTTTTGCGAACTAGTCCTAGGTTTTTTGCCCGATCGGAACCAGACCAGTCTAGGACAATTCTCTGGACTCTCTAGATCAATAATTATCAAAAAAAAGTTGAACTTTTGCATTTGGGTGGCTGTAATAGGGTCATTTATAAAATGGGCGTGGTAAAATACATTAAAAAGCCTATAAATCCTAAATGAAAACTCAGAACTTCACAAAAATTGGTGAGCATATGTGACATAACATCATTAACAAGCATGCCCAATTTTATGGAGATCAGACCATAGGTGGCGCTATAACTGTCAAAAACCTTTAAAACCATATATTTCCTATGGTAAATTGCCTGTATTGGCTGTAAATGGTCTTTTCCATCTATGATCATATAATTTTCATATAATAATGTTCAAAATTAGTGCAGTACAATTCTCTGGACTCTCTAGATCAGTAATTATCAGAAAAAGTTGAACTACTTCATTTGGATGGCTATAATAGGGTCACTTCAAAATGTGGCCTTGACCAAGTGTCCCCGAAAGCTTATATCTTTTAAGATGCTCAGATCTTCTAAAAAACAAGTCAGAACATGTGAAATATCACTCTGAACAAGCATGAAAAATTGCAGACAGATCGAACAAAATTTGACTCTATAACAGTTCAAAAGGTGAAAATAATATGAATACAATGGCATATTAAGCCAAAAAGTGGTATTTTACTGCCCCCTGCTGTTTAAAATTGTTATTTTGTCATATTGTTTCTATAATTCATATTTAGACTTTATAAAATCATTATTTTAACATTTACAATTACATTTAGTCAAAATCCATCTGTTAAAGTATTAGAGTGTGTGTGTGTGTGTGTGTGTGTGTGTGTGTGTGTGTGTGTGTGTGTGTGTGTGTGTGTGTGTGTGTGTAAGCATGCATTATGGAGTTAACATGGAAAGACTGGTTTGCTTTAGTGCAGAAAACTGGTGAAAATCATGAAGATTAAACTGAAACTGAGCCAATACTGGTCTTCTAGTGCCCTCTGCTGGCCATTCTACTTATTAATGAAGTCTTTTGACTTGTGCTTTTGAATTCATAATTAGACATTGTAAATCATAGTAAATAATACTAGAATGTGGTGTATCAAGGTAAATCATGCTAGAACATGGTAAATCATGGTAAACTATGCTAGAACAGGGTAAATCATGGTAAACCATGGTAAATCATGATAAACTTTGGTAAATAATGCTAGAATGTGGCATATCATGGTAAACCATGCTAGAACATGGTAAATCAAGGTAAACTAAGATAAATTCATGGTAAACTATGCCAGAACAGGGTAAATCATGGTAAACCATGGTAAATCATGATAAACTATGGTAAATCATGCTAGAATGTGGAAAATCATGGTAAATCATGCTAGAACATGGTAAATCAAGGTAAACTAAGATGAATTCATGGTAAACTATGCTAGAACAGGGTAAATCATGGTAAACCATGGTAAATCATGATAAACTATGGTAAATCATGCTAGAATGTGGCATATCATGGTAAATCATGCTAGAACATGGTAAATCAAGGTAAACTAAGATAAATTCATGGTAAACTATGCCAGAACAGGGTAAATCATGGTAAACCATGGTAAATCATGATAAACTATGGTAAATCATGCTAGAATGTGGAAAATCATGGTAAATCATGCTAGAACATGGTAAATCAAGGTAAACTAAGATGAATTCATGGTAAACTATGCTAGAACAGGGTAAATCATGGTAAACCATGGTAAATCATGATAAACTATGGTAAATCATGCTAGAATGTGGTATATCATGGTAAATCATGCTAAAACATGGTAAATCAAAGTAAATTAAGATAAAATCATGGTAAACTATGCTAGAACATGGTAAATAATGGTAAACCATGGTAAATCATGATAAACTATGGTAAATCATGCTAGAATGTGGTATCTTTATAACTTTTGATGCTTAAAAACCTTAAAGACCTTAATAGCTTGAACCCCGATAAATGCTGCTTGCAGCTTTAATTATTAGGGGTTCAAGCACGAAGTGCTGAAACCCTATTGTAATTGTAAGGATTTTTATTATTATTATTATTATTCTTCTGCCGTAAAACGCATCGTGCAGCCCAAACCATAAGGGCTAGAGCATTGAAACTTTGCCAGATGGTAGTACAAAAATCGAGGAGAGGTTCAGAGATTATGACCCCGATTGGCCCATAGGTGGCGCTATAGCAACCAAAAGCGCGAAACAGCTCATAACTCCTAGACCGTATGTCGTAGACTCAAGTATCTTATATCATTGGAAAGCTGGACGCCTGACGAACAAAACGTATATCTCCGATTTCATTTCCGCCATGATAGATTTTCCGCCATTTTGAATTTTGTCAAAAACCTACTTTTGTGAACTAGTCGTAGGTTTTTTGTCCGATCGGAACCAAACCAGTGCAGAAATGTTCTCTGGAGTCTGAAGATCAATAATTGTCAAAAAAAAGTCGAAATTTTTATTCATGGTCGCTAGGGGGCATAAAATGAACGTTGTGGGAGGAGCCTATTTTACTAAAATGGCTATAACTCAAAAAGTAAATGAGATAGCTTAACCAAACTCGGTACACATGTGTATGGGTTCAGTCTGGGGTCACAATAAAAAAATCGCGACGATTGAGCACTAGGTGGCGCTATAACATGAAAAAAACATGAAAAGGGCTATAACCACCTGACCATTAGTCAGATTGACTTGAAAATTGGTATGCAGTGTCTTGGTCCAAGGTGCCATGTATGTCTATGAGGACATTGGTGTATCTCAAAAAACATGGCCGCCATTGGCCAATAAAGTTGAGCACCTATTAGACAAGGTTAACGGAGGCCGATCGGAACGAAACTCGATGGGCATGTTCGACTCATGGCCCTAGAGGTCTGTAAGAATTTTGAAAGAAATCGGCCACTAGTTGGCGCTAACGAGTTTTATGGCTCTGTAATCACGTGGTGTTACACTTATCGTCACAAAATGCATATCATTTGATAGATCTGCTCATGCTCAACAACTTTGCCTCAAGAACCACTAATGTCAATCAAACAGTTCATTAAATATTCATGAATAGGTAAAAAACCTACTTTTGCGAACTAGTCCTAGGTTTTTCGCCCGATCGGAACCAGACCAGTCTAGGACAATTCTCTGGACTCTCTAGATCAATAATTATCAAAAAAAAGTTGAACTTTTGCATTTGGATGGCTGTAATAGGGTCATTTATAAAATGGGCGTGGCAAAATGCACTAAAAAGCCTATAAATCATAAATAAAAACTCAGAACTTCACAAAAATTGGTGGGCATATGTGACATAACATCATTAACAACCATGCCAAATTTTATGGAGATCGGACGATAGATGGCGCTATAACTGTTAAAAACCTTTAAAACCATACATTTCCTATGGTAAATTGCCTGTTTTGGCTGTAAATGGTCTTTTCCATCTATGATCATAGAATTTTCATATCATAATGTTCAAGACTAGTGCAGTACAATTCTCTGGACTCTCTAGATCAGTAATTATCAGAAAAAGTTGAACTACTTCATTTGGATGGCATTTGGATGGCCTTGACCAAGTGTCCCCGAAAGCTTATATCTTTTAAGATGCTCAGATCTTCTTAAAAACAAGTCAGAACATGTGAAATATCACTCTGAACAAGCATGAAAAATGTCAGACAGATCGGACAAAATTTGACTCTATAACAGTTTAAAAAGGTGAAAATAATATGAATACAATGGCATATTAAGCCAATAAGTGGTATTTTACTGCCCCCTGCTGTTTAAAATAGGTATTTTTTCATATTGTTTCTATAATTCATATTTAGACTTTATAAAATCATTATTTTAACATTTACAATTACATTTAGTCAAAATCCATCTGTTAAAGTATTTGTGTGTGTGTGTGTGTGTGTGTGTGTGTGTGTGTGTGTGTGTGTGTGTGTGTGTGTGTGTGTGTGTGTTAGCATGCATTATGGAGTTAACATGGAAAGACTGGTTTGCTTTAGTGCAGAAAACTGGTGAAAATCATGAAGATTAAACTGAAACTGAGCCAATAATGGTCTTCTAGTGCCCTCTGCTGGCCATTCTACTTATTAATGAAGTCTTTTGACATGTGCTTTTGAATTCATAATTAGACATTGTAAATCATAGTAAATAATACTAGAATGTGGTGTATCAAGGTAAATCATGCTAGAACATGGTAAATCATGGTAAACTATGCTAGAACAGGGTAAATCATGGTAAACCATGTTAAATCATGATAAACTTTGGTAAATAATGCTAGAATGTGGCATATCATGGTAAACCATGCTAGAACATGGTAAATCAAGGTAAACTAAGATGAATTCATGGTAAACTATGCTAGAACAGGGTAAATCATGGTAAACCATGGTAAATCATGATAAACTATGGTAAATCATGCTAGAATGTGGTATATCATGATAAATCATGCTAGAACATGGTAAATCAAGGTAAACTAAGATGAATTCATGGTAAACTATGCTAGAACATGGTCTTTTCCATCTATTATGTCAGTGGTTACATGCTTGCTAAATAAAACTTTATAACTTTTGATGCTTAAAAACCTTAAACACCTTAATAGCTTGAACCCCGATAAATGCTGCTTGCAGCTTTAATTATTATTATTATTCTGCCGTAAAACGCATCGTGCAGCCCAAACCGTAAGGGCTGGAGTCTTGAAACTTTGCCAGATGGTAGTACAAAAATCGAGGAGAGGTTATCAAATTATGACGCCGATTGGCCCATAGGTGGCGCTATAGCAATCAAAAGCGCAAAACTGCTCATAACTCCTAGACGGTAAGTCATAGACTCAAGTGTTGTATATCATTGGAAAGCTGGACGCCTGGCGAACAAAACGTATATCTCCGATTTTATTTCCGCCATTATAGATTTTCCGCCATTTTGAATTTTGTCAAAAACCTACTTTTGCGAACTAGTCCCTGGTTTTTCGCCCGATCGGAACCAAACCAGTGCAGAATTGTTCTCTGGAGTCTGAAGATACATAATTATGGAAAAAAAGTTGAAATTTCGATTCATGGTCGCTAGGGGGAGCAAAATTAACGTTGTGGGAGGAGCCTATTTTACTAAAATGGCTATAACTCAAGAAGTAATTAAGTAAACTTCACCAAACTTGGTACACATGTGTAAGAGGTCAATCTGAGGTCACAGTAAAAAAAATGCGTCGATTGGCCACATGGTGGCGCTATAAAACAAAAAAAACATATAGACACCTGACCGTTTTTCCGAATGACTTGAAATTTGGTATGCAGTGTCTTGGCCCAAGGGGCCATGTATGTCTAAAAGGATATTGGCGTATCTCAAAAAACATGGCCGCCATTGGCCAATGAGGTTTGAGCACCGTTAACGAAGTCCGATCGGAGCGAAACTCGGTGGGCATGTTCGGCTCAAGCCCCTAGAGGTCTGTAAGAATTTTGAAAGAAATCGGCCACTAGTTGGCGCTAACAATTTTTATGGCTCTGTAATCACGTGGTGTTACACTTATCATCACAAAATGCATATCATCTGATAGATCTGCTCATGCTGAACAACTTTGCCTCAAGAACCATTGCTGTCAATCAAACCGTTCATTAAATATTCATGAATATGTCAAAAACCTACTTTTGCGAACTAGTCCCTGGTTTTTCGCCCGATCGGAACCAGACCAGTCTAGGACAATTCTATGGACTCTCTAGATCAATAATTATCGAAAAAAAGTTGAACTTTTTTAATTGGGTGGCTGTAATAGGGTCATTTATAAAAGGGGCGTGGCAAAATACACTAAAAAGCCTATAAATCATAAATGAAAACTCAGAATTTGACAAAAATTGGTGCGCATATGTAACATAACATCATTAACAAGTGTACCAAATTTTATGGAGATCGGACCAAAGGTGGCGCTATAACTGTTAAAAAGCTTTAAAATCATATATTTCCTATGGTACATTGCCTGTATTGGCAGTAAATGGTATTTGCCATCTATTATGTCAGTGGTTACATGCTTGCTAAATAAAACTTAATAACTTTTGATGCTTTTGTGCTTAAATGCCTTAAAGGCCTTAACTGCTTGAACCCCGATAAATGCTGCTTGCAGCTTTAATTAGGGGTTCAAGCACGAAGTGCTGAAACCCTATTGTAATTGTCCTGATTTTTAGGGGTTCAAGCACGAAGTGCTGAAACCCTATTGTAATTGTACTGATTTTTATTATTATTATTATTATTATTCTTCTGCCGTAAAACGCATCGTGCAGCCCAAACCGTAAGGGCTAGAGCATTGAAACTTTGCCAGATGGTAGTACAAAAATCGAGGAGAGGTTCAGAGATTATGACCCCGATTGGCCCATAGGTGGCGCTATAGCAACCAAAAGCGCGAAACAGCTCATAACTCCTAGACCGTATGTCGTAGACTCAAGTGTCTTATATCATTGGAAAGCTGGACGCCTGACGAACAAAACGTATATCTCCGATTTCATTTCCGTCATGATAGATTTTCCGCCATTTTGAATTTTGTCAAAAACCTACTTTTGCAAACTAGTCCTAGGTTTTTTGTCCGATCGGAACCAAACCAGTGCAGAAATGTTCTCTGGAGTCTGAAGATCAATAATTATATAAAAAAAGTGGAAATTTTTATTCATGGTCGCTAGGGGGCATAAAATGATCGTTGTGGGCGGAGCCTATTTTACTAAAATGGCTATAACTCAAAAAGTAAATCAGATAGATTAACCAAACTTGGTACACATGTGTATAGGTTCAGTCTGGGGTCACAGTAAAAAAATCGCGACGATTGAGCACTAGGTGGCGCTATAACATGAAAAAAACATGAAAAGGGCTATAACCACCTGACCATTAGTCAGATTGACTTGAAAATTGGTATGCAGTGTCTTGGTCCAAGGTGCCATGTATGTCTATGAGGACATTGGTGTATCTCAAAAAACATGGCCGCCATTGGCCAATAAAGTTGAGCACCTATTAGACAAGGTTAACGGAGGCCGATCGGAACGAAACTCGATGGGCATGTTCGACTCATGGCCCTAGAGGTCTGTAAGAATTTTGAAAGAAATCGGCCACTAGTTGGCGCTAACGAGTTTTATGGCTCTGTAATCACGTGGTGTTACACTTATCGTCACAAAATGCATATCATTTGATAGATCTGCTCATGCTGAACAACTTTGCCTCAAGAACCATTGCTGTCAATCAAACAGTTCATTAAATATTCATGAATATGTAAAAAACCTACTTTTGCGAACTAGTCCTAGGTTTTTCGCCCGATCGGAACCAGACCAGTCTAGGACAATTCTCTGGACTCTCTAGATCAATAATTATCAAAAAAAAGTTGAACTTTTGCATTTGGATGGCTGTAATAGGGTCATTTATAAAATGGGCGTGGCAAAATGCACTAAAAAGCCTATAAATCATAAATAAAAACTCAGAACTTCACAAAAATTGGTGGGCATATGTGACATAACATCATTAACAACCATGCCAAATTTTATGGAGATCGGACGATAGGTGGCGCTATAACTGTTAAAAACCTTTAAAACCATATATTTCCTATGGTAAATTGCCTGCATTGGCTGTAAATGGTCTTTTCCATCTATGATCATAGAATTTTCATATCATAATGTTCAAAACTAGTGCAGTACAATTCTCTGGACTCTCTAGATCAGTAATTATCAGAAAAAGTTGAACTACTTCATTTGGATGGCATTTGGATGGCCTTGACCAAGTGTCCCCGAAAGCTTATATCTTTTAAGATGCTCAGATCTTCTTAAAAACAAGTCAGAACATGTGAAATATCACTCTGAACAAGCATGAAAAATGTCAGACAGATCGGACAAAATTTGACTCTATAACAGTTTAAAAAGGTGAAAATAATATGAATACAATGGCATATTAAGCCAATAAGTGGTATTTTACTGCCCCCTGCTGTTTAAAATAGTTATTTTGTCATATTGTTTCTATAATTCATATTTAGACTTTACAAAATCATTATTTTAACATTTACAATTACATTTAGTCAAAATCCATCTGTTAAAGTATTAGTGTGTGTGTGTGTGTGTGTGTGTGTGTGTGTGTGTGTGTGTGTGTGTGTGTGTGTGTGTGTGTGTGTAAGCATGCATTACGGAGTTAACATGGAAAGACTGTTTTGCTTTAGTGCAGAAAACTGGTGAAAATCATGAAGATTAAACTGAAACTGAGCCAATAATGGTCTTCTAGTGCCCTCTGCTGGCCATTCTACTTATTAATGAAGTCTTTTGACATGTGCTTTTGAATTCATAATTAGACATTAAAAAATCACTTATATAACAATAACTATTATAACACAATCAGATTTTGTCCGTGTTTATCACTTCATTTGCACTGACACTTCACATACTTGCTAGAATGTGTCATATCATGGTAAATCATGCTAGAACATGGTAAATCAAGGTAAACTAAGATAAATTCATGGTAAACTATGCCAGAACAGGGTAAATCATGGTAAACCATGGTAAATCATGCTAGAATGTGGAAAATCATGGTAAATCATGCTAGAACATGGTAAATCAAGGTAAACTAAGATGAATTCATAGTAAACTATGCTAGAACAGGGTAAATCATGGTAAACCATGGTAAATCATGATAAACTATGGTAAATCATGCTAGAATGTGGTATATCATGGTAAATCATGCTAAAACATGGTAAATCAAAGTAAATTAAGATAAAATCATGGTAAACTATGCTAGAACATGGTAAATAATGGTAAACCATGGTAAATCATGATAAACTATGGTAAATCATACTAGAATGTGGTATATCATGGTAAATCATGCTAGAACATGGTCTTTTCCATCTATTATGTCAGTGGTAACATGCTTGCTAAATAAAACTTTATAACTTTTGATGCTTAAAAACCTTAAAGACCTTAATAGCTTGAACCCCGATAAATGCTGCTTGCAGCTTTAATTATTATTATTTTTCTTCTGCCGTAAAACGCATCGTGCAGCCTAAACCGTAAGAGCTGGAACTTTGAAACTTTGCCATATGGTAGTACAAAAATCGAGGAGAGGTTATCAAATTATGACCTCGAATGGCCCATAGGTGGCGCTATAGCGACCAAAAGCGCGAAACTGCTCATAACTCCTAGACCGTATGTCGTAGACTCAAGTGTCTTATATCATTGGAAAGCTGGATGCCTGACGAACAAAACGTATATCTCCGATTTCATTTCCGCCATGATAGATTTTCCGCCATTTTGAATTTTGTCAAAAACCTACTTTTGCGAACTAGTCCCTGGTTTTTTGCCCGATCGGAACCAAACCAGTGCAGAAATGTTCTCTGGAGTCTGAATATCAATAATTATCGAAAAAAAGTTGAAATTTCCATTCACGGTCGCTAAGGGGCGCCCAAATGTATGTTGTGGGAGGAGCCTATTTTACTAAAACGGCTATAACTCCAGAAGTAAATGAGGTATCTTCACCAAACTCGGTACAAATGTGTAAGAGGTCAATTTGAGGTCACAGTAAAATAACCGCGGCGAATGGCCACATGGTGGCGCTATAACATGAAAAAAACATAAAACGGCCCATAACCACCTGACCGTTAGTCCGATTGACTTGAAAATTGGTATGCAGTGTCTTGGTCCAAGGTGCCATGTATGTCTATGAGGACATTGGTGTATCTCAAAAAACATGGCCGCCATCGGCCAATGAAGTTTGAGCACCTATAAGACAAGGTTAACGGACGTCGATCGGAACGAAACTCGATGGGCATGTTCGACTCATGGCCCTAGAGGTCTGTAAGAATTTTGAAAGAAATCGGCCACTAGTTGGCGCTAACGAGTTTTTTTGGCTCTGTAATCACGTGGTGTTACACTTATCGTCATAAAATGCATATCATTTGATAGATCTGCTCATGCTCAACAACTTTGCCTCAAGAACCACTAATGTCAATCAAACCATTAATTAATTATTCATGAATATGTTAAAAACCTACTTTTGCGAACTAGTCCCTGGTTTTTCGCCCGATCGGAACCAGACCAGTCTAGGACAATTCTCTGGACTCTCTAGATCAATAATTATCGAAAAAAAGTTTAACTTTTGCATTTTTCGCATGGGTATATTGGGTCATAAAGAAAATGGGCGTGGCAAAATGCACTCAAAAGCCTATAAATCCTAAACGAAAACTCAGAACTTCACAAAAATTGATGAGCATATGTGACATAACATGCTAAAGAAGCATGGAAATTTTTATGAAGATCGGACCATAGTTGGCGCTATAACTGTTAAAAAGCTTTAAAACCATATATTTCCTATGGTAAATTGCCTGTATTGGCTGTAAATTGTGTTTTCCATATGATCATATAATGTTTATAAAATAATCTTAAAAACCAGTGCAATACAATTCTCTGGACTCACTAGATCAATAATTGTCAGAAAAAGTTGAACTACTTCATTTGGATAGCTATAATAGGGTCACTTCAATATGTAGCCTTAAAATGAATACCATATTAAGCCAATAAGTGGTATTTTACTGCCCCCTGCTGTCATTTCATCATACTACTCCCTAATATTGTTATATAATTCATATTTAGACTTTATAAAATCATTATTTTAACATTTAACATGAAAACGAAAGTAAAACGGCATTTAGGCCACGCCCCCCCAGTACAAATTCACTCATAACTCGAAAACGGAAAGTCGTTGCGCGCTCAAATTTTTATGGTAAGGTCCTCTCCGGGCTCTTGATCGAAACGTGTCGTCGCGGGCCTCGGGAGCGCGCCCCCCCCGCGGATCGCCAGACCGCGGGACCCCCGACTTTGAACGGCCGTAGCTCCCGACCCAGACCACCCTGAACCTTGTGTGAGAGCTCGTTGGAAAGGGCCCGTCCTTGGCTAGCTTCGATTCAAATGTGGTGTAAATTGCCCTGGGCATTCCAGAGATAAAAGCCTCAAAAGACATGCCTTTGAACAGTCATAACTCCCGAACCCAATCGCCCAAAAACACCGCGATGGTCTCATTGAACAGGGCTCCTCAAGCACTATCTATGCTCTGAGGTTCAGAATTTTTCGCCTTCTGGTTCCCGAGATATAAGTGAAAAACCAAATTCCCATTCATTCATTCAAACACTTCAACTGTAAGATGTAGGCTGTAATTCCACTGTTGTCAACTAGAGGGAGCAGCAGTATTACACATAGTATTTAATCTTTTTATCAGCTTTCAGCTTTGGCCAACAAACAAATGGTTAAAGCTATTTTTTTTATTTTATTATTGGACTGATAATATAGATCACGATGAAATATATGAAATGGTTAGACCATTAAAATATTTTTTTCACAATAACACATCCTAAAGACATTGAAAACATATTTGTGTGTGTGTGTGTGTGTGTGTGTGTGTGTGTGTGTGTGTGTGTGTGTGTGTGTGTGTGTAAGCATGCATTATTGAGTTAACATGGAAAACACTTATATTACAATAACTATTATAACACAATCATATTTTGTCAGTGTTTATCACTTCATTTGCACTGACACTTCACATAATTGCTAGTAATGTGGTAAATCACGCTAGAAACATGGTAAATCATAGTAAGTAATTGATGGTCTCATTCAACAGGGCTCCTCAAGCACTCTCTATGCTCTGAGTTTCAGAATTTTTCGCCTTCTGGTTCCCGAGATATAAGTGAAAAACCAAATTCCCATTCATTAATTCATTCAAACACTTCAACTGTAAGATGGAAGCTGTAATACCACTGTCCACTAGAGGGAGCAGCAGGATTATGCATGACCTTTTCATTAGTTTTCAGTATTGGGAAACAAACAAATGCTTTAAAAAGCAATCTTTTTTTCTTTTTTTTTTTCTTTTCTTTTTTATATTATTAGATCAAAAAGGAATTCTAATAGACCAATAAATATATTTTCTCAATAACATATTCCAAAACATTAAAAACATATGTGCGTGCGTGCGTGCGTGCGTGTGTGTGTGTGTGTGTGTGTGTGTGTGTGTGTGTGTGCGCGTGTGCGCGTGTGCGCGTGTGTGCGTGTGTGCGTGTGTGTGTGTAAGCATGCATTATTGAGTTAACATGGAAAAACTGGTTTGCTTTAGTCCAGAAAACTGGTGAAAATCTTGAAGTTTAAAGTGAAAGTGAGCCAATAAGTGGTCTTCTTCTGCCCTCTGCTGGCCATTCTACTTATTAATGAAGTCTTTTCACATGTGCTCACATTCATATTTAGACTCTAAAAATCACTTATATAACAATAACTATTATAACACAATCAGATTTTGTCAGTGTTTATCACTTCATTTGCACTGACACTTCACATAATTGCTAGAAACATGGTAAATCATAGTGAATAATACTATAATGTGGTGTATCAAGGTAAACCATGCTAGAATCCTGGCAAATCATTCTAGAACGTGGTAAATCATGGTAAACTATGCTAAAACAGGGTAAATCATGGTAAACCATGATAAACTATGGTAAATCATGTTAGAATGTGGTATATCATGGTAAATCATGCTAGAACAGGGTAAATCATGGTAAACTATGATAAATCATGATAAACTATGGTAAACCATGCTAGAATCACAGTAAACAATGGTAAATCATACTAGAATGTAGTATATCATGGTAAATCATGCTAGAATATGGTAAATCAAGGTAAACTAAGATAAAATCATGGTAAACTATGTAAATCATGCTAGAATCATAGTAAATAATACTAGAATGTGGTAAATTATTGTGGGAGGAGGAGCCTATTTTACTAAAATGTCTATAACTCAAGAAGTAAATGAGATATCTTCACCAAACTCAGTACACATGTGTATGGGTTCAATTTGAGGTCACAGTAAACAATTTTATGGAGATCGGTCCATAGATGGCACTATAACTGCTATAAAAAGCTTTAAAACCATATATTTCCTATGGTACATTGCCTGTATTGGCTGTAAATGGTCTTTTCCATCTATTATGTCAGTGGTTACATGCTTGCTAAATAAAACTTAATAACTTTTGATGCTTTTGTGCTTAAAGGCCTTAAAGGCCTTAACTGCTTGAACCCCGATAAATGCTGCTTGCAGCTTTAATTATTATTATTTTTCTTCCGCCGTAAAACGCATCGTGCAGCCCAAACCGTAAGAGCTGGAACCTTGAAACTTTGCCAGATGGAAGTACAAAAATCGAGGAGAGGTTCAGAGAGTATGACCCCGATTGGCCCATAGGTGGCGCTATAGCGACCAAAAGCGTGAAACTGGTCATAACTCCTAGACCGTATGTCGTAGACTCAAGTGTCTTATATCAATGGAAAGCTGGACTCCTGAAGAACAAAACGTATATCTCCGATTTCATTTCCGGTATGCAAATTTTTCCGCCATTTTGAATTTTGTCAGAAAACTACTTTTGCGAACTAGTCCTAGGTTTTTCGCCCGATCGGAACCAAACCAGTGTAGAATTGTTCTCTGGAGTCTGAATATCAATAATTATCGAAAAAAAGTTGAAATTTCGATTCACGGTCGCTAGGGGGCGCAAAATTAACGTTGTGGGAGGAGCCTATTTTACTAAAACGGCTATAACTCCAGAAGTAAATGAGGTATCTTCACCAGACTCAGTACACACGTGTAAGAGATCAATGTGAGGTCACAGTAAAAAAATCGAGGCGATTTGCCACATGGTGGCGCTATAACATGAAAAAAACATAAAACAGGCTATAACCACCTGACCGTTAGTCCGATTGACTTGAAAATTGGTATGCAGTGTCTTGGTCCAAGGTGCCATGTATGTCTATGAGGACATTGGTGTATCTCGAAAAACATGGCCGCCATCGGCCAATGAATTTGAGCACCTATTAGACAAGGTTAACGGAGGCCGATCGGAACGAAACTCGATGGGCATGTTCGACTCATTGCCCTAGAGGTCTGTAAGAATTTTGAAAGAAATCGGCCACTAGTTGGCGCTAACGAGTTTTATGGCTCTTTAACCACATGGTGTTACACTTATCGTCACAAAATGCATACCATTTGATAGATCTGCTCATGCTGAACAACTTTGCCTCAAGAACCATTGCTGTCAATCAAAACGTTCATTAAATATTTGTAATTATGTTAAAAACCTACTTTTGCGAACTAGTCCTAGGTTTTTCGCCCGATCAGAACCAAACGAGTCTAGGACAATTGTATGGACTCTTTAGATCAATAATTATCAAAAAAAAGTTGAACTTTTGCATTTTTCGCATGGGTATATTGGGTCATAAAGAAAATGGGCGTGGCAAAATGCACTAAAAAGCCTATAAATCCTAAACGAAAACTCAGAACTTCACAAAAATTGATGAGCATATGTGACATAACATCATTAACAAGCATGCAACATTTTATGGAGATCGGACCATAGGTGGCGCTATACCTGTTAAAAAACTTTAAAACCATATATTTCCTATGGTAAATTGCCTGTATTGGCTGTAAATAGTGTTTTCCATCTATGAACATATAATTTTCATATAATAATGTTCAAAACCAGTGCAGTGCAATTCTCTGGACTCTCTAGATAAATAATTATCAGAAAAAGTATAACTTCTTCATTTGGATGGCTATAATAGGGTCACTTCAATATGTAGCCTTAAAATGAATACCATGACATATTAAGCCAATAAGTGGTATTTTACTGCCCCCTGCTGTCATTTCATCATACTACTCCGTAATATTGTTATATAATTCATATTTAGACTTTATAAAATCATTATTTTAACATTTAACCCTCTGGAGTCTGAGCGTTTTTTTGGGCCCTGGGGGTGTTCTGACATGCCCTGACATTTGTGCTTTTTTCAGTTGCTTATAAACATATTAATGGCAAAGGTGTAAATTCACTCTATATAGCACAAACAGGACTACAATAATATGTGAGCCACATGTATGTACATGTTTTCATTTTTGAGAGAATAATGTTTATGCGTGGTTATCGAAAAAACTAAAAATTAAAATTTTTGAAATAAGACCACAAAACACATACTAAATATGTGGCAATAAGACTTTTGACTTATGGATGTCGTCGCCTATAGTTTTTTCTTCAAAATTATGTGAAAATAGTCTTGCTTTATCGTTCACATAAAACCATACATTGATTTAAATTGATGTAAAACAGGTTTTGCTTGGAAAGCCAATATGCGAGGGGGCGTGAACGAGGAGTGGTTTACACCTTAGAATACACCCACTCTGCATAATGATGAGCCATTCACTCAGGTGTGACACTGACTGAGCCACAATGCAAGGACAAAAGATATATTTAGAAGAAGACTTATATTGACCATTTAAGATTTTGCTTACATCTATCTTGTAAATATGTTTTGCTATTTTATTAAAATGGTTACAATTACAACAATAATTACAATTTCAACAATATTTCAAGTGTACTCTTTCTTTGTAAAAAAAAATGATTATAGGCCCTACATTTTATCTATGTATTCATTAGTTTGAATATAACCAACATTGGAACAGCTAACATCTTAGTTGATGACTTTATTTTTGACAAAAATCGTATTTTATATATAGAAATGGCTAAACAAAAGCTTATTTGATGTGGCAGTATATTCTACAGTAAAAACTGTACCCAAATCTACTAAACAAAATGTTGTCTTTCATATTTCGTCTGACTGTAACGTTGTTTTCATGAAATATTAGGGCATATTGTTAATTTGCAGTTTAATACGTTGCTTATACAAATAGCCTACATTTTATTTCAACATTCAGTCGATGTTTACTTATCTCAGTATAGCAATACAGTTTGCTAAAACATCATCATTCATTCACACACGCGATTTAAATTTAAACTGTCTTTGCCAGCTGTGGTAAACAGCGCGCATTCATGCCGTTTATTCATTCATAAACAGAAACCCACGTGAAGAAATTCACGTGAGAAGGAAAAAACTTACTTGTATTCCTCAGCTCGCTCCTCGATATACCCGCACTTCTGAGGGACATTTTCGATTAGTATTATTCCTCACAGCGCTGCAAGACGGTGTAAACAATGATCTAAATAAACGTGTGTGTTTTCTCGAGCTGATGGGGGCGTTCACAGGATTGCCCCAGCCATTTGCGTTTGAATAGCGCGCGCTCTCCGTGGGCGGGGCCGATTATAACGTAATGAGATGAGATGAGCTCGACTGGAATCGCTCTCTTTTAATACAGATTTCACAAGATGAGAATAATTGTTTTTTTATATAAATGACTTCATTTAAAAGAAGAGAATTCAAGCTTCATGCCTGTCTGTCTGTATGTCTGTTTGACTGAGTATTCGCTGAGTTATTGTTAATTTTCGGACGCGTTTCAGAATGGACTTCACTGGCAGAGAGAAGGCAGAACTCGCTTCGTGTTTATTTTTCTTTATTTGGCAAAAAGCACAACACTTTGTTTTTATTGTGAGTATACACAAAAATAATACACATTTAACAGAATCGATTGATGTATGAAACTCCTATGGAAAATCAAAGTCAACAGAGTATTTATGAGTTTCTTTTACACTAATAAAAAAAAAGCGAGCTGGTATCGCCGGCGATACCGTAGACCTCAGGGGGTTAACATGAAAACGAAAGTAAAACGGCATTTAGGCCACGCCCCCCCAGTACAAATTCACTCATAACTTGAAAACGGAAAGTCGTTGCGTGCTCAAATTTTGATGGTAAGGTCCTCTCCACGCTCTTGATCGAAACGTGTCATCGCGGGCCTCGGGAGCGCGCCCCCCCCCGCGCATCGCAAGCCCGCGGACCCCCGACTTTGAACGACCGCAACTCCCGACCCAAACCACCCCAAACCTTGTGTGAGAGCTCGTTAGAAAGGGCCCGTTCTTGGCTAGCTTCGATTCAAATGTGGTGTAATTTGCCCTGGGCATTCCCGAGATATAAGTGAAAAACCAAATTCCCATTCATTCATTCAAACACTTCAACTGTAAGATGGAGGCTGTAATTCCACTGTTGTCAACTAGAGGGAGCAGCAGTATTAGACATAGTATTAGACATAGTATTCATCTTTTTATCAGCTTTCAGCTTTGGCCAACAAACAAATGGTTAAAGCTATTTTTTTTATTAGGGGTTCAAGCACGAAGTGCTGAAACC
Organism: Leuciscus idus; assembly: GCA_021554675.1. Lineage (NCBI taxonomy): Eukaryota > Metazoa > Chordata > Actinopteri > Cypriniformes > Leuciscidae > Leuciscus > Leuciscus idus. Next base: position 15,614,306 of record CM038628.1, read on the forward strand.
CTATTGTAATTGTAAGGATTTTTATTAGGGGTTCAAGCACGAAGTGCTGAAACCCTATTGTAATTGTGCTGATTTTTAGGGGTTCAAGCATGAAATGCTGAAACCCTATTGTAATTGTACTGATTTTTATTATTATTATTATTATTATTATTTTCCCCTAAAACGCATCGTGCAGACCAAACCGTAAGAGCTGGAACCTTGAAACTTGGCCAAATGGTAGTCCTCAATTTGGGGAGAACCTATCAAAGTATGACCCCAATTGGCCCATAGGTGGCGCTATAGCAACCAAAAGCGCGAAACTGCTCATAACTCCTAGACCGTATGTCGTAGACTCAAGTGTCTTATATCTTTGGAAAGCTGGTCTCATGAAGGTCAAAACGTATATCTCCGATTTCATTTCCGGTATGCAAATTTTCCGCCATTTTGAATTATGTCAAAAACCTACTTTTGCGAACTAGTCCCTGTTTTTTTCTCCGATCGGAACCAAACCAGTACAGAAATGTTCTCTGGAGTCTGCTTATCAATAATTATCGAAAAAAAGTCGAAATTCCGATTCCTGGTCGCTAGGGGGTGATAAATTAGTGTTGTGGGAGGAGCCTATTTTACTAAAATGGCTATAACTCGAGATGTAAATGAGATATCTTCACCAAACTTGGTACACATGTGTATGAGTTCAATCTGAGATCACAGTAAAAAAATCGTGACAATTGAACACTAGGTGGCGCTATAACATGAAAAAAACATGAAAAGGGCTATAACCACCTGACCGTTAGTCCGATTGACTTGAAAATTGGTATGCAGTGTCTTGGTCCAAGGTGCCATGTATGTCTATGAGGACATTGGCGTATCTCAAAAAACATGGCCGCCATCGACCAATGAAATTTGAGCACCTATTAGACAAGGTTAACGGTGGCCAATCGGAATGAAACTCGATGGGCATGTTCGACTCATGGCCCTAGAGGTCTGTAAGAGTTTTGAAAGAAATCGGCCACTAGTTGGCGCTAACGAGTTTTATGGCTCTGTAATCACGTCGTGTAAAACTTAACAACTTTTGATGCTTTTGTGCTTAAATGCATTAAAGGCCTTAACTGCTTGAACCCCGATAAATGCTGCTTGCAGCTTTAATTATTATTATTTTTCTTCTGCCGTAAAACGCATCGTGCAGCCCAAACCGTAAGAGCTGGAACCTTGAAACTTTGCCAGATGGTAGTACAAAAATCGAGGAGAGGTTATCAAATTATTACCCCGATTGGCCCATAGGTGGCGCTATAGCAACCAAAAGCGCGAAACTGCTCAGAACTCCTAGACCGTATGTCGTAGACTCAAGTGTCTTATATCATTGGAAAGCTGGACGCCTGACGAACAAAACGTATATCTCCGATTTCATTTCCGCCATGACAGATTTTCCGCCATTTTGAATTTTGTCAAAAACCTACTTTTGCGAACTAGTCCCTGGTTTTTCGCCCGATCGGAACCAAACCAGTGCAGAAATGTTCTCTAGAAACTGAAGATCAATAATTATCGAAAAAAAGTCGAAATTTCGATTCACGGACGCTAAGGGGCGCCAAAACGTACGTTGTGGGAGGGGCCTATTTTACTAAAATGGCTATAACTCCAGAAGTAAATGAGGTATCTTCACCAAACTCGGTACACATATGTATGAGCTCAATATGAGGTAACAGTAAAAAAATCGCGGCGATTGGCCACATGGTGGCGCTATAATATGAAAAAAACATAAAACAGACTTTAACCACCTGACCGTTAGTCCGATTGACTTGAAAATTGGTATGCAGTATCTTGGTCCAAGGTGTCATGTATGTGTATGAGGACATTGGCGTATCTAAAAAAACTCATGGCCCTAGAGGTCTGTAAGAATTTTAAAAGAAATCGGCCGCTAGTTGGCGCTAACGAGTTTTATGGCTCTGTAATCACGTGGTGTTACACTTATTGTCACAAAATGCATATCATCTGATAGATCTCCTCTTGTTGAACAACTTTGCCTCAAGAACCATTGCTGTCAATCAAACCGTTCATTAAATATTCGTAATTATGTTAAAAACCTACTTTTGCGAACTAGTCCTAGGTTTTTCGCCCGATCGGAACCAAACCAGTCTAGGACAATTCTATGGACTCTCTAGGTCAATAATTATCAAAAAAAAGTTGAACTTTTGCATTTTTCGCATGGCTAACAGGGTCATTTAGAAAATGGGCGTGGTAAAATGCACTCAAAAGCCTATAAATCCTAAACGAAAACTCAGAACTTCACGAAAATTGATGAGCATATGTGTCATAACCTGCTTAAGAAGCATGGAAAATTTTATGGAGAGCGGACCATAGTTGGCGCTATAACTGTTAAAACGCTTTAAAACCATATATTTCCTATGGTAAATTGCCTGTATTTGCTGTAAATGGTGTCTTCTATCATATAATGTTCATATCATAATGTTCAAAACCAGTGCAGCACAATTCTCTGAACTCTCTAGATCAATAATTATCAGAAAAAAAGTTTAACTTCTTCAAAAGGTGATTTTATATGAATATAATGACATATTAAGCCAATAAGTGGTATTTTACTGCCCCCTGCTGTCATTTCATCATACTACTCCCTAATATTGTTATAAAATTCATATTTAGACTTTATAAAATCATTATTTTAACATTTACAATCACATTTTGTCAAAACTCATCTATTGAGTATTACTATTGACAATTGTGTTACACTGAGATATGGAAATGGACGATAGTAAATGAATGAAATGAAACGAAAGTATAACGGCATTTAAGCCACGCCCCCAAATACAAATTCATTCATAACTCGAAAACGAAAAGTCGTTGCGCGCTCAAATTTTGATGGTGAGGACCTCTCGGGGCTCTTGATCGAAACGTGTCGTCGCGGGCCTCGGGAGCGCGCCCCCCACGAATCGCAAATTCGTGGGACCCCCGATTTTGAACGGCCGAAACTCCCGACCCAGACCACCCCGAACCTTGTGTGAGAGCTCGTTGGAAAGGGCACGTCCTTGGCTAGCTTCGATTCAAATGTGGTGTTATTTGCCCTGGGCATTCCAGAGATAATAGCCCGAACAGATATGCCTTATAACAGTCATAACTCCCAGCCCCAATCGCCCAAAAACACCTTGATGGTCTCATTCAACAGGGCTCCTCAAGCACTATCTATGCTCTGAGTTTCAGAATTTTTCGCCTTTTGGTTCCTGAGATATAAGTAAAAAAACAAATTCCCATTCATTCATTCAAACACTTCAACTGTAAAAAAAGCTATAATACCACTGTTGTCCACTAGAGGGAGCAGCAGGATTACGCATGATCTTTTAATTCGCTTTCAGTATTGGGAAATAAACAAATGCTTTAAGAAGCAATCTTTTTTATTACGATGTTTTTTGTTTTATTATGATATTTGTATATATTTTATTTTTTTATTATGATTATGAACGGTTTGATTGACATTAGTGATTCTTGAGGCAAAGTTGTTCAAGATGAGGAGATGAAGATATTTTCACAATATCACATCATAAAAACATTGAAAACATATTTGTCTTTGTGTGTGTGTGTGTGTGTGTGTCTGTGTGTGTAAGCATGCTTAATGGAAAGAACATGGAGAAACTGCTTTATTTTACTGGTGGATAAAAAAGTCTTTCAAATGAAAGTGAGTCAATTAGTGGTCTTCTACTGCCCTCTGCAGGACATTCTACTTAATAAAATATTTTCATCTGTGCTTTTGCATTAGTTTTTGGACTATATAAAATTACTTGCATGAAAATCACCTATTATAACACAGTCATGTTTTGTCAAAGTTTATCACTTCATTTTTACTGAGCTCTCAGTTTGAACATTTCTGCCTCTCAGTGATTAATTTGAAATCTGAAAATGGTGTTATACAGAGGAGATTTGCAATTATCATTTTGTTACCTATCTTTTATTTTAAATATCTACATCTACAAAAAAATGTGTGTGCATGTGTGTGTTCAAGCATGGTTAGTGTATTAAGTATTATTGTTTAAGTATTATTGTTTCATTTACATTTTAACCACCAGAAGAAGAACACTCATTGGTTCATTCTGCTCACTAAAATATTATTTTTCATTTTTTTTCCATTTGAAATATTGTTTAAACTTAATAAAATCATTAAAATAACATTTCAAATCATATTTTGTCTGTTTATAAATCCCACAGACTCACATTGGCTGCAATACTAATGTTTTTGTAAAACACAGACCTGATAGTCTAATCTGTGTGTATTGTGCATATATTATTGATATTATTACTATTGCAAATCATGTTATTTTAACTCATATCTTAATAGAATATTATTTTTAATTTTAATTCTTTATTTCTTAATTGTTTTTTTATGATTACTACAGATATTATCACCAAAGATATCAACTACACCTTCACTTTTAGTATTGACACGCTGCACACACAGCACAATCACACACTCACTAATGCATTCAAATAAATGTAATCTTACTGTGCTACTTTATTTGTACATGATTAGAATGAACAGAAATCTAAGACTATTTTTCTTCTTTTGTTAAAGCCATTTCAGACTCCAAGTAAGCATTATATTACTAATCATCTATTTTAAAGGTGCCATACAATTGAAAACTGTATTTATCTTGGCATAGTTGAATGATAAGAGTTCTGGACATGGAACTGACATACCGTGAACCTCAAACACCATTGTTTCCTCCTTCATGTGTAAATCTCCTGTTTGCAAAAGACCGCTGAAAAATGAGTGAATCCCACCATAACACTGACTGTGACGTTGGAGTCAGGATCATTAATATTTATACCCCCCAAATTTGGATTTTCCAGTCAATGTTCTAGGCCAGGCAGTGTTAATGTGGAGCTGCACAGCCGAATCATCAGAAGATCTGCAGGTATTGTGAAGAAGCAAGCAAGGACAATAGTGAAAATGGCAGATCATGGATATAAATGTTATGTCTGAGGCTGTGCTGCGGATTTGAGAACTTTTCATTCCCTTCCCACAAAAGAGAACTGTCAACAGGCATGGTTGATGTTTACAACAGGATACCTCACCATTTTAATTCAAAGCTGTTAGTTTGCTCTTAACGGAGGCCGATCAGAACGAAACTCGGTGGGCATGTTCGACTCGTGGCCCTAGAGGTCTGTAAGAATTTTGAAAAATCAGCCACTAGTTGACGCTAACAGGTTTTACGGCTATGTAATCACGTGATGCATATCATTTGATAGATCTCCTCATACTGAACAACTTTGCCTCAAGAACTACTGCTGTCAATCAATTTGTTCATTAAATACTTGCGATTATGTTAAAAACCTACTTTTGCGAACTAGTCCTAGGTTTTTCGCCCGATCGGAAATATACCAGTGCAGTACAATTCTCTGGAAGCTCTAGATTATTAATTATATAAAAAACTTTAACTTTACCCATTGGGTAGCCATAACAGGATCATTTAGAAAATGTGTATGGCAAAAAACACTCAAAAGCCTGTAAATCCTAAACAAAAACTCAGACAACTCACTAAACTGCCTTATGTGCTTAAAGACCCTAAATGCTTGAACCCCGCTAAATGCTGCTTGCAGCTTTAATTAGGGGTTCAAGCATGAAATGCTGAAACCCTATTGTAATTGTACTGATTTTTATTATTAGGGGTTCAAGCACGAAGTGCTGAAACCCTATTGTAATTGTAAGGATTTTTATTATTATTATTATTATTCTTCTCCGCTAAAACGCATCGTGCAGCCCAAACCGTAAGAGCTAGAGACTTGAAACTTGGCCACAAGGTAGTATAAAAATCGAGGAGAGGTTATCAAAGTATGAGCCCGATTGGCCAATAGGTGGCGCTATAGCGCAAAAAACAAAAAAAAATCACTATTTTGCTCATATCTCAATAACCATTTGTCTCAGCTTCAAGTGTCATACATCATTGGAATCCTTGGCTCAAGCCGAACAAGAAATATAGGAGGTATTTTATTTCCGGTATGCAAATTTTTCCGCCATTTTGGATTTTGTCCAAAACCTACTTTTGCGAACTAGTCCCTGGTTTTTCGCCCGATCGGAACCAAACCAGTGCAGAAATGTTCACAGTAGTCTGAATATCAATAATTATCGAAAAAAAGTTGAAATTTCGATTCACGGTCGCTAAGGGGCGCCAAAACGTTTGAAGAAGGCGGAGCCTATTTTACTAAAATGGCTATAACTCCAGAAGTAAATGAGGTATCTTCACCAAACTCGGTACACATGTGTAAGAGGTCAATCTGAGGTCACAGTAAAATAATCGCGGCGATTGGCCACATGGTGGCGCTATAACATTAAAAAAACATAAAATGGGCTATAACCACCTGACCGTTAGTCCGATTGACTTGAAAATTGGTATGCAGTGTCTTGGTCCAAGGTGCCATGTATGTCTATGAGGACATTAGTGTATCTCAAAAAACATGGCCGCCATCAGCCAATGAAGTTTGAGCACCTATTAGACAAGGTTAACGGAGGCCGATCGGAACGAAACTCGATGGGCATGTTCGACTCATGGCCCTAAAGGTCTGTAAGAATTTTGAAAGAAATCGGCCACTAGTTGGCGCTAACGAGTTTTATGGCTCTGTAATCACGTGGTGTTACACTTATCGTCACAAAATGCATATCATTTGATAGATCTGCTCATCCTGAACAACTTTGCCTCTAGAACCATTGCTGTCAATCAAACCGTTCATTAAATATTCATGAATATGTTAAAAACCTACTTTTGCGAACTAGTCCCTGGTTTTTTGCCCGATCGGAACCAGACCAGTGTAGGACAATTCTCTGGATTCTCTAGATCAATAATTATCAAAAAAAAGTTGAACTTTTGCATTTGTATGGCTGTAATAGGGTCATTTATAAAATGGGCATGGCAAAATACACTAAAAAGCCTATAAATCCTAAATGAAAACTCAGAACTTCACAAAAGTTGGTGAGCATATGTGACATAACATCATTAACAAGCATGCAAAATTTTATGGAGATTGGACCAAAGGTGGCGCTATAACTGTTAAAACGCACTTTTCCTATGGTAATTGCCTGTATTGGCTGTGAATGGTCTTTTCCATCTATGATCGTATCATTTTCATATAATAATGTTCAAAACCAGTGCAGTACAATTCTCTGGACTATCTAGATCAATAATTATTAGAAAAAGTTGAACTTCTTAATTTGGATGGCTATAATAGGGTCTCATCAAAATATAGCCTTGACCAATGTCCTTGAAAGCCTTCAGATCTTCTTAAAAACAGTCAGAACATGAAATTGCTCTTAATAAGCACGAAAAATGTCAGGCAGATCGGACAAAATTTGCCTCTATAACAGTCAATTTGTTCATTAAATACTTGCGATTATGTTAAAAAAAATTCTTTTGCGAACTAGTCCTAGGTTTTTCGCCCGATCGGAAATATACCAGTGCAGTACAATTCTCTGGAAGCTCTAGATTATTAATTATATAAAAAACTTTAACTTTACCCATTGGGTAGCCATAACAGGATCATTTAGAAAATGTGTATGGCAAAAAACACTCAAAAGCCTGTAAATCCTAAACAAAAACTCAGACAACTCACTAAACTGCCTTATGTGCTTAAAGACCCTAAATGCTTGAACCCCGCTAAATGCTGCTTGCAGCTTTAATTATTATTATTATTATTATTTTCCCCTAAAACGCATCGTGCAGACCAAACCGTAAGAGCTGGAACCTTGAAACTTGGCCAAATGGTAGTCCTCAATTTGGGGAGAACCTATCAAAGTATGACCCCAATTGGCCCATAGGTGGCGCTATAGCAACCAAAAGCGCGAAACTGCTCATAACTCCTAGACCGTATGTCGTAGACTCAAGTGTCTTATATCTTTGGAAAGCTGGTCTCATGAAGGTCAAAACGTATATCTCCGATTTCATTTCCGGTATGCAAATTTTCCGCCATTTTGAATTATGTCAAAAACCTACTTTTGCGAACTAGTCCCTGTTTTTTTCTCCGATCGGAACCAAACCAGTACAGAAATGTTCTCTGGAGTCTGCTTATCAATAATTATCGAAAAAAAGTCGAAATTCCGATTCCTGGTCGCTAGGGGGTGATAAATTAGTGTTGTGGGAGGAGCCTATTTTACTAAAATGGCTATAACTCGAGATGTAAATGAGATATCTTCACCAAACTTGGTACACATGTGTATGAGTTCAATCTGAGATCACAGTAAAAAAATCGTGACAATTGAACACTAGGTGGCGCTATAACATGAAAAAAACATGAAAAGGGCTATAACCACCTGACCGTTAGTCCGATTGACTTGAAAATTGGTATGCAGTGTCTTGGTCCAAGGTGCCATGTATGTCTATGAGGACATTGGCGTATCTCAAAAAACATGGCCGCCATCGACCAATGAAATTTGAGCACCTATTAGACAAGGTGCTCAATCGGAATGAAACTCGATGGGCATGTTCGACTCATGGCCCTAGAGGTCTGTAAGAGTTTTGAAAGAAATCGGCCACTAGTTGGCGCTAACGAGTTTTATGGCTCTGTAATCACGTCGTGTAAAACTTAACAACTTTTGATGCTTTTGTGCTTAAATGCATTAAAGGCCTTAACTGCTTGAACCCCGATAAATGCTGCTTGCAGCTTTAATTATTATTATTATTATTCTTCTCCGCTAAAACGCATCGTGCAGCCCAAACCGTAAGAGCTAGAGACTTGAAACTTGGCCACAAGGTAGTACAAAAATCGAGGAGAGGTTATCAAAGTATGAGCCCGATTGGCCAATAGGTGGCGCTATAGCGCAAAAAACTAAAAAAAATCACTATTTTGCTCATATCTCAATAACCATTTGTCTCAGCTTCAAGTGTCATACATCATTGGAATCCTTGGCTCAAGCCGAACAAGAAATATAGGAGGTATTTTATTTCCGGTATGCAAATTTTTCCGCCATTTTGGATTTTGTCCAAAACCTACTTTTGCGAACTAGTCCCTGGTTTTTCGCCCGATCGGAACCAAACCAGTGCAGAAATGTTCACAGTAGTCTGAATATCAATAATTATCGAAAAAAAGTTGAAATTTCGATTCACGGTCGCTAAGGGGTGCCAAAACGTTTGAAGAAGGCGGAGCCTATTTTACTAAAATGGCTATAACTCCAGAAGTAAATGAGGTATCTTCACCAAACTCGGTACACATGTGTAAGAGGTCAATCTGGGGTCACGGTAAAGAAATCGCGACGATTGAAGACTAGGTGGCGCTATAATATGAAAAAAACATAAATCAGGCTATAACCACCTGACCGTTAGTCCGATTGACTTGAAAATTGGTATGCAGTGTCTTGGTCCAAGGTGCCATGTATGTCTATAAGGACATTGGTGTATCTCAAAAAACATGGCCGCCATCGGCCAATGAAGTTTGAGCAACTATTAGACAAGGTTAACGGAGGCCGATCGGAACGAAACTCGATGGGCATGTTCGACTCATGGCCCTAGAGGTCTGTAAGAATTTTGAAAGAAATCGGCCACTAGTTGGTGCTAACGAGTTTTATGGCTCTGTAATCACGTGGTGTTACACTTATCGTCACAAAATGCATATCATTTGATAGAGCTGCTCATCCTGAACAACTTTGCCTCTAGAACCATTCCTGTCAATCAAACCGTTCATTAAATATTCATGAATATGTTAAAAACCTACTTTTGCGAACTAGTCCCTGGTTTTTCGCCCGATCGGAACCAGACCAGTCTAGGACAATTCTCTGGACTCTCTAGATCAATAATTATCAAAAAAAAGTTGAACTTTTGCATTTGTATGGCTGTAATAGGGTCATTTATAAAATGGGCGTGGCAAAATACACTAAAAAGCCTATAAATCCTAAATGAAAACTCAGAACTTCACAAAAGTTGGTGAGCATATGTGACATGACATCATTAACAAGCATGCAACATTTTATGGAGATTGGACCAAAGGTGGCGCTATAACTGTTAAAAAGCTTTAAAACCATATATTTCCTATGGTAAACTGCCTGTATTGGCTGTAAATGGTCTTTTCCATCTCTGATCATATAGTTTTCATATCATAATGTTCAAAACTAGTGCAATACAATTCTCTGGACTCACTAGGTCAATAATTGTCAGAAAAAGTTGAACTACTTCATTTGGATAGATATAATAGGTCCACTTCAAAATGTAGCCTTTACCAAGTGTCCCCGAAAGCCTATATCTCTTTAATGAATGACTCAGACCTTCTTAAAAAGCCAGTGAAATATCACTCTGAACATGCATGAAAATTTTCAGACCGATCGGACAAAATTTGCCTCTATAACAGTTAAAAAGGTGAAAATTATATGAATATAATGGCATATTAAGCCAATAAGTTGTATTTTACTGCCCCCTGCTGTTTAAAATTTATAAAATCACTATTTTAACATTTACAATTACATTTAGTCAAAATCCGTCCGTTAAAGTATTAGTATTGACAGTTTTATCACATCATATATTTCAAATGTCTGTATCTACAACATAATGTGTTTGTGTAGTCTTAGGTTTCTGAATAAATTCTGAATCTTCTGATTAATAGCTAACAAAGACTTTGTGAAATGTTTATAGACCATTCAAATATATTTTCATTATGACATATCCCAATAGCATTGAAAAAACAACAACAACATTTGTCTTCGTGTGTGTGTGTGTGTGTGTGTAAGCATGCATGATTGAGTTAACATGGAAAAACTGGTTTGCTTTAGTGCAGAAAACTGCTTAACTATATAGTTATAACTATAAATCCTAAACGAAAACTCAGAACTTCACAAAAATTGATGAGCATATGTGTCATAACCTGCTAAAGAAGCATGGAAAATTTTATGGAGATCGGACCATAGTTGGCGCTATAACTGTTAAAACGCTTTAAAACCATATATTTCCTATGGTAAATTGCCTGTATTTGCTGTAAATGGTGTCTTCTATCTATTATCGTATAATGTTCATATCATAATGTTCAAAACCAGTGCAGCACAATTCTCTGAACTCTCTAGATCAATAATTATCAGAAAAAAAGTTTAACTTCTTCAAAAGGTGATTTTATATGAATATAATGACATATTAAGCCAATAAGTGGTATTTTACTGCCCCCTGCTGTCATTTCATCATACTACTCCCTAATATTGTTATAAAATTCATATTTAGACTTTATAAAATCATTATTTTAACATTTACAATCACATTTTGTCAAAACTCATCTATTGAGTATTACTATTGACAATTGTGTTACACTGAGATATGGAAATGGACGAAAGTAAGTGAATGAAATGAAACGAAAGTATAACGGCATTTAAGCCACGCCCCCCCAGTACAAATTCACTCATAACTCGAAAACGGAAAGTCGTTGCGCGCTCAAATTTTTATGGTAAGGTCCTCTCCGGGCTCTTGATCGAAACGTGTCGTCGCGGGCCTCGGGAGCGCGCCCCCCCCCCCGCGGATCGCCAGATCGCGGGACCCCCGATTTTGAACCGCCGTAACTCCCGACCCAGACCACCCCGAACCTTGTGTGAGAGCTCGTTGGAAAGGGCCCACCCTTGGCTAGCTTCGATTCAAATGTGGTGTAATTTGCCCTGGGCATTCCAGAGATAACAGCCCCAAAATACATGCCTTTGAACAGTCATAACTCCCGGGCCCAATCACCCAAAAACACAGCGATGGTCTCATTCAACAGGGCTCCTCAAGAACTATCTATGCTCTGAATTTCAGAATTTTTCGCCTTCTGGTTCCCGAGATATAAGTGAAAAACCAAATTCCCATTCATTCATTCAAACACTTCAACTGTAAGATGGAGGCTGTAATTCCACTGTTGTCAACTAGAGGGAGCAGCAGTATTAGACATAGTATTAATCTTTTTATCAGCTTTCAGCTTTGGTCAACAAACAAATGGTTAAAGCTATTTTTTTTTTTGACTGATAATATAGATCACAATGAAATATATGAAATGGTTAGACCATTAAAATATTTTTTTTCACAATAACACATCCTAAAGACATTGAAAACATATTTGTGTGTGTGTGTGTGTGTGTGTGTGTGTGTGTGTGTGTGTGTGTGTGTGTGTAAGCATGCATTATTGAGTTAACATGGAAAACACTTATATTACAATAACTATTATAACAATCATATTTTGTCAGTGTTTATCACTTCATTTGCACTGACACTTCACATAATTGCTAGTAATGTGGTAAATCACGCTAGAAACATGGTAAATCATAGTAAATAATTGATGGTCTCATTCAACAGGGCTCCTCAAGCACTATCTATGCTCTGAGTTTCAGAATTTTTCGCCTTCTGGTTCCCGAGATATAAGTGAAAAACCAAATTCCCATTCATTCATTCAAACACTTCAACTGTAAGATGGAGGCTGTAATTCCACTGTTGTCAACTAGAGGGAGCAGCAGTATTAGACATAGTATTAATCTTTTTATCAGCTTTCAGCTTTGGTCAACAAACAAATGGTTAAAGCTATTTTTTTATTATTATTATTGGACTGATAATATAGATCACAATGAAATATATGAAATGGTTAGACCATTAAAATATTTTTTCACAATAACACATCCTAAAGACTAGTGTTGTCAAAAGACCCGGTACTTCGGTACCAAGTCGGTACTATTTTTTTTTTAAACGTCACGGTACCAGGTTTTCTCAAACCCGGTACTTGATGCGCGTGCATGCCCGAAGCGCGTGCAGTTGCGTCCTCTTCATAAAAGCGCTGATGGCGATCGGCGGTGCTGCTGCTGATGTGGTGCTGATGTTTTTGCGCGTGCAGATACGTTATTTCAAATGGCGCGCGGCAAGCGCGCTCATAATAGAAGCGGCGCGCTCGCTTTTCCATGTGCGTTCATGGATGCATAGCGACGCCACGGGAGTACAAACGCTTGTGCGAACTGCGCTCTCCATGACGACGAGGAAGTGTGACATAGGCCTATTAATTGATTTCTAGCCCTTGCATTAGCTTTACTACTAGATATATTTATGGACAGAGGTGGGACAAAGTCATTGTTATGCAAGTCACAAGTAAGTCTCAAGTCTTTGCCCTCGAGTCCCAAGTCAAGTCGAGTCAAAGATGAGGCAAGTCCCGAGTCGAGTCAAAAGTCAAAGCCAACAAGTCTCAAGTCGAGTCCAAAGTCCTACCATTTTAGTTTCGAGTCATTTCAAGTCTTCTTACCACAGAAATAAAATGTATACAAATCATGTATGTCTGTAAGATTTGTATTTATTTAAACCTCTTTTTATACAATGTCATTAATCAAATACAGTAAAAAACAGAAAATTATATACATAAAATACATAAAAACGGGGGGGGGGGGGTGCAATTGTGATGCAATTATTAATAATTGTGATGTAATTTTTGCATCACAATAAGTGTATTGTGATTGTCAAAACATTTTAGTAACTAAACTGAATTTTATTAGGTTTAGTGACAACATGTTACAATGTTTACATGGTTCAATTTCTTGTAAGCTACGCTTTTTTATTATTTTAGTTCAATTCAATTATTGTGATTTGATTTAATATTGACTCATTTGGATAAATATTAGGTAGGCTACACAATATAGGCATTAATTTTTTCTCAAGAAAAAAACAACTCACCTAATGCTGTAAACATACAGAGGCAGCTGGCAGGATTATTTAAGGTTAAAAATAACACAAATTAAATATAATGCGTTTTTTTTATATTACAACTTTATTTAATGATATAAGTAAAAATATAATAAACATGCAATATAGTACACATATTTAGCAAAATACTCTCTATAGCTCTTTTTTTCTAGCCAACTAACGTGCAATAGCCTATTATGGTCATTAAATGGCTTTCCTGAGGTAAATGTTATGTGACATAATTGTTCTCCAACTGTTTTATTGACCCCTTTGATTGATGGGTCGATATTATGAATGAGGAATATACATTTCGGTAAGTTGTACTGTATCTTTCAACGGTGTTCATTCGTGTTTAACGTTATTTACTATCAGCTAGAGATGATCGGTTTACGTGCCGCTAGGGATCTGTCGTGTCACATTTACAAGCGCCAAAACGGTATTGTCTGAATTTCATAATAAAATTGACAGAATCTGAGAGCTGAGATTTTTTTATATCATAAGTAACCTGCTCTGTCTAGTCTGTCGATCTCCGTGTCCTCTTTGCCTCGCGATTTTTCTGTGCGTGAGAGCGTGTGAAAAGTGTAAATTGCGTGTCTCACGGTGAATGCGTGAGAGTTGGCAGCTATGTCAGCTAGTAAGTTACGGTACATCCGATAAGGTGCTTAGCATTCGTTCAAATTCGTAGCATGCGTTGTTGCTTGTTGCGCTTCATTGGTTGTCTTGCAATGTGCCTGCTTAGATGCTGACGAATCAAAACAACGTGGGACTACTGTGATTGGATGTCGTGCAGGCAGCGCGCGTGCTCTCTGCATGCATACAGGTGGTGCACATTTTTTCCACAGATGCAGATAAACTGAGAGCGGCGCGGCCGTGTGAACATTTTTTCCCCAGTTTTCATGGGAAGTAGCAAGTCTTCTCGAGTCAAAAGGCGCAAGTCCAAGTGAAGTCACGAGTCATTGATGTTAAAGTCCAAGTCGAGTTGCAAGTCTTTGTACATTTTGTCGAGTCGAGTCTGAAGTCATCAAATTCATGACTCGAGTCTGACTCGAGTCCAAGTCACATGACTCGAGTCCACACCTCTGTTTATGGAGATGAGAAATAAAAAGCCGTCATTAATATCAGTCCGTCAGAAAAGCAGTTCTAGTCTTATTCTTGGCTGGATAACTCTTAGCAGGTTTAAAAAGCCCTTTTAAAGTTAAATATGAATACAGTTTTGGATTAAATAAAAGTATAGTCAAGTCAAATAAAACATATTTTATCTCCTGTATAGTTTGGTAATGCTACAATAAGATACCATTCATTAACATCACTTAATGCGTTATCTAACATAACACATTGAGTGAACAATATATTTTTACAACATTAATTAATGTTTGTGAATGTTATTTAATACAAAACACTTGATTGGTCATGTTTGTTCACTTCATTCATTGTGCATTAAATAATGTTAACAGAAATAATGTTAACTTTTGATTTTAAAAATGTATTTTTAAATTAACCCCTAAAGGAGAATAATTGCGACAGTATATAACTATTGTTTTTTTTGTTAGGTCATTTTATCTAATGTTATCTAACAAATGGAATCTTATTGTAAAGTGTTTTTAATACTACAGTTTTGATATACACTTTAATATAATTATGTACATTTAATCTAAATTAAGCTTTGGTACCGAAATTGGTACCGAGAACCGTGGATTTTCACTGGTATCGGTACCGAATACTGAAATTTTGGTACCGTGACAACACTACTAAAGACATTGAAAACATATTTGTATCTGTGTGTGTGTGTGTGTGTGTGTGTGTGTGTGTGTGTGTGTGTGTGTGTGTGTGTGTGTGTGTGTGTGTGTGTGTAAGCATGCATTATTGAGTTAACATGGAAAATACTTATTACAATAACTATTATAACACAATCATATTTTGTCAGTGTTTATCACTTCATTTGCACTGACACTTCACATAATTGCTAGTAATGTGGTGTATCAAGGTAAATCATTCTAGAATTCTGGCAAATCATTCTAGAACATGGTATATCATGGCAAATATGCTAGAACATGGTAAACTATGCTAGAACAGGGTTAATCATGGTAAACTATAATAAATCATGGTAAACTATGATAAATCATGATAAACTATGGTAAACCATGCTACAATCACAGTAAACAATGGTAAATCATACTAGAATGTAGTATTTCATGGTAAATCATGGTAAACTACGGTAAATCATGCTAGAATCATAGTAAATAATACTAGAATGTGGTAAATTGTTGTGGGAGGAGCCTATTTTACTAAAATGGCTATAACTCAAGAAGTAAATGAGATATCTTCACCAAACTTAGTACACATGTGTATGGGTTCAATTTGAGGTCACAGTAAACAATGTTATGGAGATCGGACCATAGGTGGTGCTATAACTGTTAAAAAGCTTTAAAACCATATATTTCCCATGGTAAACTGCCTGTATTGGCTGTAAATGGTCTTTTCCATCTATTATGTCAGTGGTTACATGCTTGCTTAATAACTCTTAATAACTTTTGATGCTTTTGTGCTTAAATGCCTTAAAGGCCTTAACAGCTTGAACCCCGATAAATGCTGCTTGCAGCTTTAATTATTATTAGGGGTTCAAGCACGAAGTGCTGAAACCCTATTGTAATTGTACTGATTTTTATTATTATTAGGGGTTCAAGCACGAAGTGCTGAACACCTATTGTATTTGTACTGATTTTTATTATTATTATTATTATTATTATTATTATTCCGCCGTAAAACGCATCGTGCAGCCCAAACCGTAAGACCAGGAACCTTGAAACTTTGCCATATGGTAGTACAAAAATCGAGGAGAGGTTATCAAATTATGACCTCGATTGGCCCATAGGTGGCGCTATAGCGACCAAAAGCACGAAACTGCTCATAACTCCTAGACCGTATGTCGTAGGCTCAAGTGTCTTATATCGTTGGAAAGCTTAACGACTAAAGGTCAAAACGTATATCTCCGATTTCATTTCTGGTATGTAAATTTTCCGCCATTTTGAATTATGTCAAAAACCTACTTTTGCGAACTAGTCCCTGGTTTTTTGTCCGATCGGAACCAAACCAGTGCAGAAATCTTAATAACTTTTGATGCTTTTGTGCTTATAAACCTTAAAGGCCTTAACAGCTTGAACCCCGATAAATGCTGCTTGCAGCTTTAATTAGGGGTTCAAGCACGAAGTGCTGAAACCCTATTGTAATTGTAAGGATTTTTATTATTATTATTATTATTCTTCTCCGCTAAAACGCACCGTGCAGCCCAAACCGTAAGAGCTAGAGACTTGAAACTTGGCCACAAGGTAGTACAAAAATCGAGGAGAGGTTATCAAAGTATGAGCCCGATTGGCCAATAGGTGGCGCTATAGCGCAAAAAACAAAAAAAAATCACTATTTTGCTCATATCTCAATAACCATTTGTCTCAGCTTCAAGTGTCATACATCATTGGAATCCTTGGCTCAAGCCGAACAAGAAATATAGGAGGTATTTTATTTCCGGTATGCAAATTTTTCCGCCATTTTGGATTTTGTCCAAAACCTACTTTTGCGAACTAGTCCCTGGTTTTTCGCCCGATCGGAACCAAACCAGTGCAGAAATGTTCACAGTAGTCTGAATATCAATAATTATCGAAAAAAAGTTGAAATTTCGATTCACGGTCGCTAAGGGGTGCCAAAACATTTGAAGAAGGCGGAGCCTATTTTACTAAAATGGCTATAACTCCAGAAGTAAATGAGGTATCTTCACCAAACTCGGTACAAATGTGTAAGAGGTCAATTTGAGGTCACAGTAAAAAAACCGCGGCGAATGGCCACATGGTGGCGCTATAACATGAAAAAAACATAAAACGGCCCATAACCACCTGACCGTTAGTCCGATTGACTTGAAAATTGGTATGCAGTGTCTTGGTCCAAGGTGCCATGTATGTCTATGAGGACATTGGTGTATCTCAAAAAACATGGCCGCCATCGGCCAATGAAGTTTGAGCACCTATAAGACAAGGTTAACGGACGTCGATCGGAACGAAACTCGATGGGCATGTTCGACTCATGGCCCTAGAGGTCTGTAAGAATTTTGAAAGAAATCGGCCACTAGTTGGCGCTAACGAGTTTTTTTGGCTCTGTAATCACGTGGTGTTACACTTATCGTCATAAAATGCATATCATTTGATAGATCTGCTCATGCTCAACAACTTTGCCTCAAGAACCACTAATGTCAATCAAACCATTAATTAATTATTCATGAATATGTTAAAAACCTACTTTTGCGAACTAGTCCCTGGTTTTTCGCCCGATCGGAACCAGACCAGTCTAGGACAATTCTCTGGACTCTCTAGATCAATAATTATCGAAAAAAAGTTTAACTTTTGCATTTTTCGCATGGGTATATTGGGTCATAAAGAAAATGGGCGTGGCAAAATGCACTCAAAAGCCTATAAATCCTAAAGGAAAACTCAGAACTTCACAAAAATTGATGAGCATATGTGACATAACATGCTAAAGAAGCATGGAAATTTTTATGAAGATCGGACCATAGTTGGCGCTATAACTGTTAAAAAGCTTTAAAACCATATATTTCCTATGGTAAATTGCCTGTATTGGCTGTAAATTGTGTTTTCCATATGATCATATAATGTTTATAAAATAATCTTAAAAACCAGTGCAATACAATTCTCTGGACTCACTAGATCAATAATTGTCAGAAAAAGTTGAACTACTTCATTTGGATAGCTATAATAGGGTCACTTCAATATGTAGCCTTAAAATGAATACCATATTAAGCCAATAAGTGGTATTTTACTGCCCCCTGCTGTCATTTCATCATACTACTCCCTAATATTGTTATATAATTCATATTTAGACTTTATAAAATCATTATTTTAACATTTAACATGAAAACGAAAGTAAAACGGCATTTAGGCCACGCCCCCCCAGTACAAATTCACTCATAACTCGAAAACGGAAAGTCGTTGCGCGCTCAAATTTTGATGGTAAGGTCCTCTCCGGGCTCTTGATCGAAACGTGTCATCGCGGGCCTCGGGAGCGCGCCCCCCCCCCGCGGATCATTAGACCGCGGGACCCCCGATTTTGAACCGCCGTAACTCCCGACCCAGACCAACCCGAACATTGTGTGAGAGCTCGTTGGAAAGGGCACATCCTTGGCTAGCTTCGATTCAAATGTGGTGTAATTTGCCCTGGGCATTCCAGAGATAATAGCCCGAACAGATATGCCTTATAACAGTCATAACTCCCAGCCCCAATCGCCCAAAAACACCTTGATGGTCTCATTCAACAGGGCTCCTCAAGCACTATCTATGCTCTGAGTTTCAGAATTTTTCGCCTTTTGGTTCCTGAGATATAAGTAAAAAAACAAATTCCCATTCATTCATTCAAACACTTCAACTGTAAAATGTAAGCTATAATACCACTGTTGTCCACTAGAGGGAGCAGCAGTATTAGACATAGTATTAATCTTTTTATCAGCTTTCAGCTTTGGCCAACAAACAAATGGTTAAAGCAATTTTTTTTATTATTATTATTGGACTGATAATATAGATCACAATGAAATATATGAAATGGTTAGACCATTAAAATATTTTTTCACAATAACACATCCTAAAGACATTGAAAACATATTTGTATTTGTGTGTGTGTGTGTGTGTGTGTGTGTGTGTGGATGTGTTTGTGTTTGTGTGTGTGTGTGTGTGTGTCTGTGTGTGTAAGCATGCTTAATGGAAAGAACATGGAGAAACTGCTTTGTTTTACTGGTGGATAAAAAAGTCTTTCAAATGAAAGTGAGTCAATTAGTGGTCTTCTACTGCCCTCTGCAGGACATTCTACTTAATAAAATATTTTCATCTGTGCTTTTGCATTAGATTTTGGACTATATAAAATTACTTGCATGAAAATCACCTATTATAACACAGTCATGTTTTGTCAAAGTTTATCACTTCATTTTTACTGAGCTCTCAGTTTGAACATTTCTGCCTCTCAGTGATTAATTTGAAATCTGAAAATGGTGTTATACAGAGGAGATTTGCAATTATCATTTTGTTACCTATCTTTTATTTTAAATATCTACATCTACAACAAAATGTGTGTGCATGTGTGTGTTCAAGCATGGTTAGTGTATTAAGTATTATTGTTTAAGTATTATTGTTTTCATTTACATTTTAACCACCAGAAGAACACTCATTGGTTCATTCTGCTCACTAAAATATTATTTTTCATTTTTTTTTCCATTTGAAATATTGTTTAAACTTAATAAAATCATTAAAATAACATTTCAAATCATATTTTGTCTGTTTATAAATCCCACAGACTCACATTGGCAGCAATACTAATGTTTTTGTAAAACACAGACCTGATAGTCTAATCTGTGTGTATTGTGCATATATTATTGATATTATTACTATTGCAAATCATGTTATTGTAACTCATATCTTAATAGAATATTATTTGTAATTTTAATTCTTTATTTCTTAATTTTTTTTTATGATTACTACAGATATTATCACCAAAGATATCAACTACACCTTCACTTTTAGTATTGATTCGCTGCACACACAGCACAATCACACACTCACTAATGCATTCAAATAAATGTAATCTTACTGTGCTACTTTATTTGTACATGATTAGAATGAACAGAAATCTAAGACTATTTTTCTTCTTTTGTTAAAGCCATTTCAGACTCCAAGTAAGCATTATATTACTAATCATCTATTTTAAAGGTGCCATACAATTGAAAACTGTATTTATCTTGGCATAGTTGAATGATAAGAGTTCTGGACATGGAACTGACATACCGTGAGCCTCAAACACCATTGTTTCCTCCTTCATGTGTAAATCTCCTGTTTGCAAAAGACCGCTGAAAAATGAGTGAATCCCACCATAACACCGACTGTGACGTTGGAGTCAGGATCATTAATATTTATACCCCCCAAATTTGGATTTTCCAGTCCATGTTCTAGGCCAGGCAGTGTTAATGTGGACCTGCACAGCCGAATCATCAGAAGATCTGCAGGTATTGTGAAGAAGCAAGCAAGGACAATAGTGAAAATGGCAGATCATGGATATAAATGTTATGTCTGAGGCTGTGCTGCGGATTTGAGAACTTTTCATTCCCTTCCCACAAAAGAGAACTGTCAACAGGCATGGTTGATGTTTACAACAGGATACCTCACCATTTTAATTCAAAGCTGTTAGTTTGCTCTTAACGGAGGCCAATCAGAACGAAACTAGGTGGGCATGTTCGACTCGTGGCCCTAGAGGTCTGTAAGAATTTTGAAAAATCAGCCACTAGTTGACGCTAACAGGTTTTACGGCTATGTAATCACGTGATGCATATCATTTGATAGATCTCCTCATACTGAACAACTTTGCCTCAAGAACTACTGCTGTCAATCAATTTGTTCATTAAATACTTGCGATTATGTTAAAAACCTACTTTTGCGAACTAGTCCTAGGTCGGAAATATACCAGTGCAGTACAATTCTCTGGAAGCTCTAGATTATTAATTATATAAAAAACTTTAACTTTACCCATTGGGTAGCCATAACAGGATCATTTAGAAAATGTGTATGGCAAAAAACACTCAAAAGCCTGTAAATCCTAAACAAAAACTCAGACAACTCACTAAACTGCCTTATGTGCTTAAAGACCCTAAATGCTTGAACCCCGCTAAATGCTGCTTGCAGCTTTAATTATTATTATTATTATTAGGGGTTCAAGCACGAAGTGCTGAAACCCTATTGTAATTGTCCTGATTTTTAGGGGTTCAAGCACGAAGTGCTGAAACCCTATTGTAATTGTCCTGATTTTTAGGGGTTCAAGCATGAAATGCTGAAACCCTATTGTAATTGTACTGATTTTTATTATTATTATTATTATTATTATTTTCCCCTAAAACGCATCGTGCAGACCAAACCGTAAGAGCTGGAACCTTGAAACTTGGCCAAATGGTAGTCCTCAATTTGGGGAGAACCTATCAAAGTATGACCCCAATTGGCCCATAGGTGGCGCTATAGCAACCAAAAGCGCGAAACTGCTCATAACTCCTAGACCGTATGTCGTAGACTCAAGTGTCTTATATCTTTGGAAAGCTGGTCTCATGAAGGTCAAAACGTATATCTCCGATTTCATTTCCGGTATGCAAATTTTCCGCCATTTTGAATTATGTCAAAAACCTACTTTTGCGAACTAGTCCCTGTTTTTTTCTCCGATCGGAACCAAACCAGTACAGAAATGTTCTCTGGAGTCTGCTTATCAATAATTATCGAAAAAAAGTCGAAATTCCGATTCCTGGTCGCTAGGGGGTGATAAATTAGTGTTGTGGGAGGAGCCTATTTTACTAAAATGGCTATAACTCGAGATGTAAATGAGATATCTTCACCAAACTTGGTACACATGTGTATGAGTTCAATCTGAGATCACAGTAAAAAAATCGTGACAATTGAACACTAGGTGGCGCTATAACATGAAAAAAACATGAAAAGGGCTATAACCACCTGACCGTTAGTCCGATTGACTTGAAAATTGGTATGCAGTGTCTTGGTCCAAGGTGCCATGTATGTCTATGAGGACATTGGCGTATCTCAAAAAACATGGCCGCCATCGACCAATGAAATTTGAGCACCTATTAGACAAGGTTAACGGTGGCCAATCGGAATGAAACTCGATGGGCATGTTCGACTCATGGCCCTAGAGGTCTGTAAGAGTTTTGAAAGAAATCGGCCACTAGTTGGCGCTAACGAGTTTTATGGCTCTGTAATCACGTCGTGTAAAACTTAACAACTTTTGATGCTTTTGTGCTTAAATGCATTAAAGGCCTTAACTGCTTGAACCCCGATAAATGCTGCTTGCAGCTTTAATTAGGGGTTCAAGCACGAAGTGCTGAAACCCTATTGTAATTGTAAGGATTTTTATTATTATTATTATTATTCTTCTCCGCTAAAACGCATCGTGCAGCCCAAACCGTAAGAGCTAGAGACTTGAAACTTGGCCACAAGGTAGTATAAAAATCGAGGAGAGGTTATCAAAGTATGAGCCCGATTGGCCAATAGGTGGCGCTATAGCGCAAAAAACAAAAAAAAATCACTATTTTGCTCATATCTCAATAACCATTTGTCTCAGCTTCAAGTGTCATACATCATTGGAATCCTTGGCTCAAGCCGAACAAGAAATATAGGAGGTATTTTATTTCCGGTATGCAAATTTTTCCGCCATTTTGGATTTTGTCCAAAACCTACTTTTGCGAACTAGTCCCTGGTTTTTCGCCCGATCGGAACCAAACCAGTGCAGAAATGTTCACAGTAGTCTGAATATCAATAATTATCGAAAAAAAGTTGAAATTTCGATTCACGGTCGCTAAGGGGCGCCAAAACGTTTGAAGAAGGCGGAGCCTATTTTACTAAAATGGCTATAACTCCAGAAGTAAATGAGGTATCTTCACCAAACTCGGTACACATGTGTAAGAGGTCAATCTGAGGTCACAGTAAAATAATCGCGGCGATTGGCCACATGGTGGCGCTATAACATTAAAAAAACATAAAATGGGCTATAACCACCTGACCGTTAGTCCGATTGACTTGAAAATTGGTATGCAGTGTCTTGGTCCAAGGTGCCATGTATGTCTATGAGGACATTAGTGTATCTCAAAAAACATGGCCGCCATCAGCCAATGAAGTTTGAGCACCTATTAGACAAGGTTAACGGAGGCCGATCGGAACGAAACTCGATGGGCATGTTCGACTCATGGCCCTAAAGGTCTGTAAGAATTTTGAAAGAAATCGGCCACTAGTTGGCGCTAACGAGTTTTATGGCTCTGTAATCACGTGGTGTTACACTTATCGTCACAAAATGCATATCATTTGATAGATCTGCTCATGCTCAACAACTTAGCCTCAAGAACCACTAATGTCAATCAAACCATTCATTAATTATTCGCGAATATGTTAAAAACCTACTTTTGCGAACTAGTCCTAGGTTTTTTGCCCGATCGGAACCAGACCAGTTTAGGGCAATTCTCTGGACTCTCTAGATCAATAATTATCGAAAAAAAAGTTGAACTTTTGCATTTGGGTGGCTGTAATAGGGTCATTTATAAAATGGGTGTGGCAAAATACACTCAAAAGCCTATAAATCATATATAAAAACTCAGAACTTCACAAAAATTGGTGAGCATATGTGACATAACATCATTAATAACCATGCAAAATATTATGGAGATCGGACCATAGGTGGCGCTATAACTGTTAAAAAGCTTTGAAAACCATATTTTTCTTATGGTAAATTGCCTGTATTGGCTGTAAATGGACTTTTCCATCTATTATTTCAGTGGTTAAAAGCTTTCTAAATAAATCTTAATGTCTTAAATGCTTATGTGCTTAAAGGCCTTAAATGCTTGAACCCCGATAAATGCTGCTTGCAGCTTTAATTAGGGGTTCAAGCACGAAGTGCTGAAACCCTATTGTAATTGTACTGATTTTTATTATTATTATTATTATTCCGCCGTAAAACGCATCGTGCAGCCCAAACCGTAAGTGCTAGAGACTTGAAACTTTGCCAGATGGTAGTACAAAAATCGAGGAGAGGTTATCAAAATATGAGCCAGATTGGCCAATAGGTGGCGCTACAGCGCAAAAAACTAAAAAATGGCATATTTTTGCTTAAATATCATTAACCGTTTGTCACAGACTCAAGTGTCTTATATCATTGGAATCCTTGGGTCAAGCCGAACAAAAATGGCCTCAAGGATTTCATTTCCGGTATGCAAATTTTTCCGCCATATTGGATTTTGTCCAAAACCTACTTTTGCGAACTAGTCCCTGGTTTTTTGCCCGATTGGAACCAAACCAGTGCAGAAATGTTCACAGGGGTCTGAATATCAATAATTATCGAAAAAAAGTTGAAATTTCGATCCACGGTTGCTAAGGGGTGTCAAAACGTTCGCAGGAGGCGGAGCCTATTTTACTAAAATGGCTATAACTCGTGAACGAAATGAGATATTTTCACCAAACTCGGTACACATGTGTAAGAGGTCAATCTGAGGTAACAGTAAAAAAATCTCGGTGATTGGCCACAAGGTGGCGCTATAATATGAAAAAAACATAAAACAGGCTATAACCACCTGACCGTTAGTCAGATTGACTTGAAAATTGGTATGCAGTGTCTTGGTCCAAGGTGCCATGTATGTCTATGAGGACATTGGTGTATCTCAAAAAACATGGCCGCCATCGGCCAATGACGTTTGAGCAACTATTAGACAAGGTTAACGGAGGCCGATCGGAACGAAACTCGATGGGCATGTTCGACTCATGGCCCTAAAGGCCTGTAAGAATTTTGAAAGAAATCGGCCACTAGTTGGCGCTAACGAGTTTTATGGCTCTGTAATCACGTGGTATTACACTTATCGTCACAAAATGCATATCATTTGATAGATCTGCTCATGCTCAACAACTTTGCCTCAAGAACCACTAATGTCAATCAAACCATTAATTAATTATTTGTGAATATGTTAAAAACCTACTTTTGCGAACTAGTCCTAGGTTTTTTGCCCGATCGGAACCAGACCAGTCTAGGACAATTCTCTGGACTCTCTAGATCAATAATTATCAAAAAAAAGTTGAACTTTTGCATTTGGTTGGCTGTAATAGGGTCATTTATAAAATGGGTGTGCCAAAATACACTCAGAAGCCTATAAATCACAAATAAAAACTCAGATCTTCACGAAAATTGGTGTGCATATGTGACATAACATCATTAACAAGCATGCCAAATTTTATAGAGATCGGACGATAGATGGCGCTATAACTGTTAAAAAGCTTTAAAACCATACATTTCCTATGGTACATTGCCTGTATTGGCTGTAAATGGTCTTTTCCATCTATGATCATATAATTTTCATATAATAATATTCAAAACTAGTGCAGTACAATTCTCTGGACTCTCTAGATCAGTAATTATCAGAAAAAGTTACTACTTCATTTGGATGGCTATAATAGGGTCACTTCAAAATGTGGCCTTGACCAAGTGTCCCCGAAAGCTTATATCTTTTAAGATGCTCAGATCTTCTTAAAAACAAGTCAGAACATGTGAAATATCACTCTGAACAAGCATGAAAAATTTCAGACAGATCGGACAAAATTTGACTCTATAACAGTTTAAAAAGGTGAAAATAATATGAATACAATGGCATATTAAGCCAATAAGTGGTATTTTACTGCCCCCTGCTGTTTAAAATAGTTATTTTGTCATATTGTTTCTATAATTCATATTTAGACTTTATAAAATCATTATTTTAACATTTACAATTACATTTAGTCAAAATCCATCTGTTAAAGTATTAGTTTGTGTGTGTGTGTGTGTGTGTGTGTGTGTGTGTGTGTGTGTGTGTGTGTGTGTGTGTGTGTGTGTGTGTGTGTGTGTGTGTGTAAGCATTCATTATGGAGTTAACATGGAAAGACTGGTTTGCTTTAGTGCAGAAAACTGGTGAAAATCATGAAGATTAAACTGAAACTGAGCCAATAATGGTCTTCTAGTGCCCTCTGCTGGCCATTCTACTTATTAATGAAGTCTTTTGACATGTGCTTTTGAATTCATAATTAGACATTAAAAAATCACTTATATAACAATAACTATTATAACACAATCAGATTTTTTCAGTGTTTATCACTTCATTTGCACTGACACTTCACATACTTGCTAGTAATTTGGTAAATCATGGTAAACTAAGATGAATTCATGGTAAACTATGCTAGAACAGGGTAAATCATGGTAAACCATGGTAAATCATGATAAACTATGGTAAATCATGCTAAAACATGGTAAATCAAAGTAAATTAAGATAAAATCATGGTAAACTATGCTAGAACATGGTAAATAATGGTAAACCATGGTAAATCATGATAAACTATGGTAAATCATGCTAGAACATGGTAAATCAAGGTAAACTAAGATGAATTCATGGTAAACTATGCTAGAACAGGGTAAATCATGGTAAACCATGGTAAACCATGGTAAATCATGATAAACTATGGTAAATCATGCTAGAATGTGGTATATCATGGTAAATCATGCTAAAACATGGTAAATCAAAGTAAATTAAGATAAAATCATGGTAAACTATGCTAGAACATGGTAAATCATGATAAACTATGGTAAATCATGCTAGAATGTGGTATATCATGGTAAATCATGCTAGAACATGGTCTTTTCCATCTATTATGCCAGTGGTTACATGCTTGCTAAATAAAACTTTATAACTTTTGATGCTTAAAAACCTTAAAGACCTTAATAGCTTGAACCCCGATAAATGCTGCTTGCAGCTTTAATTATTATTATTATTATTATTATTTTCCCCTAAAACGCATCGTGCAGCCCAAACCGTAAGAGCTGGAACCTTGAAACTTTGCCAGATGGTAGTACAAAAATCGAGGAGAGGTTATCAAAGTATGAGCCCGATTGGCCCATAGGTGGCGCTGTAGCAATCAAAAGCGCGAAACTGGTCATAACTCCTAGACCGTGTGTCGTAGGCTCAAGTGTCTTATATCAATGGAAAGCTGGACACCTGAAGATCAAAATGTATATCTCCGATTTCATTTCCGGTATGCAAATTTTTCCGCTATTTTGAATTAAGTTAAAAACCTACTTTTGCGAACTAGTCTGTGGTTTTTTGCCCAATCGGAACCAAACCAGTGCAGAAATGTTCTCTGGAGTCTGAAGATCAATAATTATCGAAAAAAAGTTGAAATTTCGATTCACGGTTGCTAAGGGGCGCCAAAATGTATGTTGTGGGAGGAGCCTATTTTACTAAAACGGCTATAACTCCAGAAATAAATGAGGTATATTCACCAAACTCGGTACAGATGTGTAAAAGGTCAGTCTGAGGTCACAGTAAAAAAATTGCGGCGATTGGCCACATGGTGGCGCTATAACATGAAATAAACATAAAACAGGCTATAACCACCTGACCGTTAGTCCGATTGACTTGAAAATTGGTATGCAGTGTCTTGGTCCAAGGTGCCATGTATGTCTATGAGGACATTGGTGTATCTCAAAAAACATGGCCGCCATCGGCCAATGAAGTTTGAGCACCTATTAGACAAGGTTAACGGAGGCCGATCTGAACAAAACTCGATGGGCATGTTTGACTCATGGCCCTAGAGGTCTGTAAGAATTTTGAAAGAAATCGGCCACTAGTTGGCGCTAACGAGTTTTATGGCTCTGTAATCACGTGGTGTTACACTTATCGTCACAAAATGCATATCATTTGATAGAACTGCTCATGCTGAACAACTTTGCCTCAAGAACTACTAATGTCAATCAAATCATTCATAAATTATTTGCAAATATGTTAAAAACCTACTTTTGCGAACTAGTCCTAGGTTTTTCGCCCGATCGGAACCAGACCAGTTTAGGGCAATTCTCTGGACTCTCTAGATCAATAATTATCAAAAAAAAGTTGAACTTTTGCATTTGGGTGGCTGTAATAGGGTCATTTATAAAATGGGTGTGGCAAAATACACTAAAAAGCCTATAAATCATATATAAAAACTCAGAACTTCACAAAAATTGGTGAGCATATGTGACATAACATCATTAATAACCATGCAAAATTTTATGGAGATCGGACCATAGGTAGCGCTATAACTGTTAAAAAACTGTAAAACCATATATTTCCTATGGTAAATTGCCTGTATTGGCTGTAAATGGTCTTTTCCATCTATGATCATATAATTTTCATATAATAATGTTCAAAACTAGTGCAGTACAATTCTCTGGACTCTCTAGATCAGTAATTATCACAAAAAGTTGAACTTCTTCATTTGGATGGCTATAATAGGGTCACTTCAAAATGTGGCCTTGACCAAGTGTCCCCGAAAGCTTATATCTTTTAAGATGCTCAGATCTTCTTAAAAACAAGTCAGAACATGTGAAATATCACTCTGAATAAGCATCAAAAATTTCAGACAGATCGGAGAAAATTTGCCTCTATAACAGTTAAAAAGGTGAAAATGATATGAATTTAATGACATATTAAGCCAATAAGTGGTATTTTACTGCCCCCTGCTGTTAAAAAAATACATTTACAATCAAATGTAGTCAGAATTCATCTATTGAAGTATTACTACTGACAATTGTGTCACATTGAGAGATGTGAATCCTGAAGGAGACTTGCAGTAAACAGTTTGATCACATCCTATGGTTCAAATGTCATCTGATTAATAGTTTACAAAGACTTTGTGAAATGTTTATAGACCATTCAAATATATTTTCATAATGACATATCCCAATAGCATTGAAAAACAACAACAACATTTGTCTTTGTGTGTGTGTGTGTGTGTGTGTGTGTGTGTGTGTGTGTGTGTGTGTGTGTGTGTGTGTGTGTGTGTGTGTGTGAGAGAGAGAGAGAGAGAGAGAGAGAGAGAGCATACATTATGGAGTTAACATGGAAAAACTGGTTTGCTTTAGTGCAGAAAACTGGTGAAAACCATGAGGTTTAAAGTGAAAGTGAGCCAATAAGTGGTCTTCTACTGCCCTCTGCTGGCCATTCTACTTATTAACGAAGTCTTTTCACATGTGCTTTTCACATGTGCTCAAATTCATATTTAGACTCTAAAAATCACTAATGTAACAATAACAATTATAACACAATAAGATTTTGTCAGTGTTTATCACTTCATTTGAACTGACACTTCACATAATTGCTAGTAATGTGGTAAATCATGGTAAATCACACTACAAACAATGGTAAATCATACTAGAATGTAGTATTTCATGGTAAATCATGGTAAACTATGGTAAATCATGCTACAATCATAGTAAATAATACTAGAATGTGGTAAATTGTTGTGGGAGGAGCCTATTTTACTAAAATGGCTATAACTCAAGAAGTAAATGAGATATCTTCACCAAACTTAGTACGCATGTGTATGGGTTCAATTTGAGGTCACAGTAAACAATGTTATGGAGATCGGACCATAGGTGGCGCTATAACTGTTAAAAAGCTTTAAAACCATATATTTCCCATGGTAAACTGCCTGTATTGGCTGTAAATGGTCTTTTCCATCTATTATGTCAGTGGTTACATGCTTGCTTAATAACTTTTGATGCTTTTGTGCTTAAATGCCTTAAAGGCCTTAACTGCTTGAACCCCGATAAATGCTGCTTGCAGCTTTAATTATTATTATTTTTCTTCTGCCGTAAAACGCATCGTGCAGCCTAAACCGTAAGTGCTGGAAATTTGAAACTTTGCCAAATGGTAGTACAAAAATCGAGGAGAGGTTCAGAGAGTATGACCCCGATTGGCCCATAGGTGGCGCTATAGCAACCAAAAGCGCGAAACTGCTCATAACTCCTAGACCATATGTCGTAGACTCAAGTGTCTTATATCATTGGAAAGCTGGAACACTGAAGAACAAAACGTATATCTCCGATTTCATTTCCGGTATGCAAATTTTTCCGCCATTTTGAATTTTGTCAAAAACCTACTTTTGCAAACTAGTCCTAGGTTTTTCGTTCGATCGGAACCAAACCAGTGCAGAAATGTTCTCTGGAGTCTGAATATCAATAATTATCGAAAAAAAGTTGAAATTTCGATTCTCGGTCGCTAGGGGGCGCAAAACTATTGTTGTGGGAGGAGCCTATTTTACTAAATGGGCTACAACTCAAGTTGTAAATGAGGTATCTTCACCAAACTCGGTCCACATGTGTAGGAGTTCAATCTTGGGTCACAGTAAAAAAATCGCGACGATTGAACACTAGGTGGCGCTATAACATGAAAAAAACATGAAAAGGGCTATGACGACCTGACCGTTAGTCCGATTGACTTGAAAATTGGTATGCAGTGTCTTGGTCCAAGGTGCCATGTATGTCTATGAGGACATTGGCGTATCTCAAAAAACATGGCCGCCATCGGCCAATGAAATTTGAGCACCTATTAGACAAGGTTTACGGAGGCTGATCGGAACAAAACTCGGTAGGCATGTTCGACTCATGGCCCTAGAGGTCTGTAAGAATTTTGAAAGAAATCGGCCACTAGTTGGCGCTAACGAGTTTAATGGCTCTGTAATCACGTGGTGTTACACTTATTGTCACAAAATGCATACCATTTGATAGATCTCCTCTTGTTGAACAACTTTGCCTCAAGAACCATTGCTGTCAATCAAACCGTTCATTAAATATTCGTAATTATGTTAAAAACCTACTTTTGCGAACTAGTCCCTGGTTTTTCGCCCGATCAGAACCAAACCAGTCTAGGACAATTCTATGGACTCTCTAGGTCAATAATTATCAAAAAAAAGTTGAACTTTTGCATTTTTCTCATGGGTATATTGGGTCATAAAGAAAATGGGCGTGGCAAAATGCACTCAAAAGCCTATAAAACCTAAACGAAAACACAGAACTTCACAAAAATGTATGCGCATATTTGTCATAACATGCTAAAGAAGCCTGGAAATTTGTATGGAGATCGGACCAAAGGTGGCGCTATAACTGTTAAAACACTTTAAAACCATATATTTCCTATGGTAAATTGCCTGTATTGGCTGTGAATGGTCTTTTCCTATGAAAAATTCCATAGGAAATAATTTGATCAAAATGAAATAATTTTCATATAATAATGTTCATGACTCTTAATAAGCATGAAACATTTCAGACAGATCAGACAAAATTTGCCTCTATAACAGTCAAAAAGGTAAAAATTATATAACATGTCATTGAGCCAATAAGTGGTATTTTACTGCTTTTATTCATGCCTGGTGTAAAAATTATGACTAGTACTATTATACAAAAGTTGAGAGTACAGGACATTAGGAACTTTAGACACAGAGATATTTCTTATAAAATAAAGCAGAGAGACAATCCTTGAGAGACCAGTGCATTCTTAGTATATTAGCTCTTCTATAACAGTTTAAATTGAGTCGTGTCGATCTGTTCTGGACAAATTATATTTTTCAATCAGTTCTTTTTTTTTTTCTTTACTTGATGCACTCGATTACACCACTGGGCAATAACACACGATTCATCCAATCACTGATTGTGCTGCTGTGACTGACACCCCTGAGAGCCAACAGAAGCGGCATATTCATAAGGCCCGCCCACAGGTCGCGCAGGCGCTGCCGCTGTCAGCATAAACAGAGAATCAGATGAGAACAGATCAAATGAGACACGGAGCATTTCTCCAGAAACTCCTTGCACTAAATGATAATCATAATCTATCGAGAACTGTGATTGTGTGCACTTGTAAACTTTGGATGCTTCAGCCTGGAGTGTTGTCGTCAGAGAGAGGTGAAGTGGAAATCGGAGTAAAGATTTAGTGGATCCCAGAGCGGTAATCTTTATTGAATAGTCTTTTTTTTATTGAATATGTGATGCAATCTCGTTTTGGTGAGTGACATTTTTTTATCATATGTTATCTTATGAAAGATATGTCAATTTCAGAAATGATTTGATATGAGCTGAGTGTAGGCCGCACAGCGCGAGCTGAACTAATTAGCCGTAGGCTAAAGCTATCACGTATAACAATGATCATTGTGTCATGAGTTGAGACAATGGGTCTTATTCATGAAACACGAGCAGAACGAATTTTTGTGTAAATCGTGTGTAAAGTGGTTCTGACGTAAATTTTCGGATTCATTAAAATGTTCGTATTTTCCAAACGTTAGTTGGTACGAAAGAGATCTACACCTGCTCCAGCCACGCGTAAATAGTGCGCTTAACATCCGAACGTTTTGCTCATTAATAAGGCTGCATTTTAATTCACCTTAATCGTGTACATATTTACACAGCATTTTGAAAAAATATTAGGTAACACTTTACAATACGGGTGCACTAATCTGCATTAATTCATATTTAACTAATGCACAGATAATCATGTGTTAATGTATGACTCATGAAGAACTAAACCATTAATTAATGATTACTGCATCAGCAACTAATAAAGATTCTAAATGATTAATAGATTAAGTAATATATGAATTGTTATTAATTAAATGTGTCAATGTATTAATTAATTAATTAATAACTTATTTTATTAACTAAAAGTGTAAATGAATGCGTTAATTACCACAGTTGGTCAAAGCAATGTACTTCAACTTCCAGTTGTCTGCTTTAATTAATCATTAACTAATGATTTGCAAATGCATCATTATGTTATGACTTTACTTGTTGAGGCACATGACTATTAACTAATTGTTAAGTAATATGCCATTTATGGGTTTTGACAGTTTGCACATGCAGTGAATGTAATGTCGGTGAACGTGTTTGAAGGATGGGGTGAGTTGGGCTGCACACAAATATCAGCACACCAGAATCTGAACTCCTGAAGCTGTTATACTGTGTTTACACTGGACGAGACCAGCTGTCTACACCTGGACATGACAGACCATCGCAAGTCCATTAGTCCTTCGTAACAGAACTAGCACAAGAGCTCAGAGTACGTCAGTAATAGAGTGTGGCATCGGTTTACTGACTGGGTTTTGTTGTGTAGTGTTGCGCCACATCCAGTGTAGTATCACTGACTATAATGGACGTTCTATTGTCTTTGTCCAGTCTAGACACAGTGTTATGAACTAGCAGCGCTCAACCGCATGTTCTCAGTGTATGTTAACCTGACATAGTCCTGTGCCATGAACAACAAAGTTCATCGGACTCAGTGAAATCTTGGTTGTACATGGTTGGAAATTGAAATCCATGGCTTAGTGTGGATGTCAAAACCAAAATGGCATATTACTTAACAATTAGTTAATAGTCATGTGCCTCAACAAGTAAAGTCATAACATAATGATGCATTTGCAAATCATTAGTTAATGATTAATTAAAGCAGACAATTGGAAGTTGAAGTACATTGCCTTGACCAATTGTGGTAATTAACGCATTGATTTAGACTTTTAGTTAATAAAATAAGTTATTAATGAATTAATACATTATGACACATTTAATTAATAACAATTCATATATTACTTTATATTAATCATTTAGAATCTTCATGATGCAGTAATCATTAATTAATGGTTTAGTTCTTCATGAGTCATACATTAACACATGATTATCTGTGCATTAGTTAAGCATGAATTAATGGTTATTAGTGCACCTGTATTGTAAAGTGTTACCAAATATTATATATAGTAATTACATACGGTTTTTCTTTTTACTTTTATTACGACAGCCAGTAATTACGAGAGCCATCTGCAAACGGAACAAAAGTCCGCAAGTTTTTTTTATTTAATTTTTTTATTCAAGCTGTTTATTCTTTTACAAGTCCGCAAGTCACAAATAATGCAGTCAAGCTTCATGTCAAACCATTTTCTTTTCACTTCTAGGACTGTTCGATTAACAGATGAAACTCCATTAACTGCATCTATGCTGCCAAGCTTCCTTTTTTTTAGGCCTGATACGCCACTATGTACGCTTGAAAACAAAATGTGGCGTTTTGAATGAACTTCTGATAATAAACTTCAATTTCTGCATCTGAGAAATTTCTCTTCTTCATTCGTTTTTGAGAAGACAAGTTGAAATCCTTCGTTTGGTGTCATAATATGATGCCCATATAGCCTATAGTTTTCAGTCGGTTTTAATGGGCGGGATTTATGGTAATTTAGAGAATGAGCGTGCACACGCGTCCCATTTACAACTGATTGGAATTCAATAACACACACACACACACACACACACATTTCACTATCACATCTGACGTTTACGAAGTATTTCTGAATCAGGAGAAGAATTTTCGGGAATGTCGCCTTTACGCGCAAATCACTCACATATTTACTCGTATATTTACGATTTCATGAATGAGACCCATTGAGTGATTAATGAGTGTCTGTGTTAAGTAACTGTCGAAAAGTTCGATTAATGTGTCATTTGAACTGCGCATGTATATGATTTGTTACTGAAATGTTGAATCAGAAATGAATTATTGTACGTTTGCCTTGTGTTTTCCAAGGCTGCGTTTTCTTGTTCTCTGTTTTTTTTCCTATGTGAACGTGATCGGCAAGTGTATCCTGTTTTGTGCCATAAATAATCCTGTGAAGGTGAATCGCCTGCCTATTGAATACAATTAAATATGCACAAATGGCTAGCTGACCAGTGCCCATGGACCGGTTTCCACTTTGAACCATAATTTGAAACCATCAACTGGTAGGATAATTACAATTTTCTTTTGTTTTTCGGACTCACAGGACTTTTAATTTGTGAAATAAATTTATTTATTTTTACATCTGAAATGGAGAGACTTCAACTGATCGAGAGAAGTCTGAACAACTCTTTAAACTGAATCATTTGATTCACGAACTCTGGTCAGCTACGTCGTTATTCATGTTGTTGAACATACTATTTTACTATACAAAGATAAGGTGGTTAATTGGAAGGAATGATGAATCACATTGTCTTTTGAGTCAAATCCGATATCGGATTACTAGTATTTCTTTCGTCAACAAAAATTATAACTAAATATTGTCGTCAACGAACCACGTGACGAAAACCAGACGCAACGTAAATGCTGGTCATGTGACAATAACTATAATTAAATGTATAATGCAATATTGTTGACGAATAAAAACGAGACTAAATGTGGTTTACAAAATAAAAACTATGTTAAAATGTCTCTTCATTTTCGTTGACCAAAACGAGATGAAATGTTATGACGCTATTTCATCTTGTTTAGTCACATTATTATTATTATTATTATTTTGCAGTATTTCTGTTTCCCGTGTCTCACTTCAGGGGCTGCATCAGGGCGCACTGCGCAGACGACGTCACTTCCTCAAGCCCCACTCGCGGCATTATTTAGAAGATGCAGCTGCGGTGAGTTAGCGTAAACGACAACAAACAAAGTTAAGTCTGACGCCCGTTTCACACATAGGGCCCGATTTTAACGATCTGAAACGCAAGTATCAAGCGCGAAACGCAAGTAACTTTGTGGCCGGGTCTTGGGCGCTGTTGCTATTATACCGGCGGGATAAATTACTCTTGCGCTCAACGCAAATCTAAAATGTGTTGGTCTGCAGTAGCTTCATTACTCATAGGTGTGGTTTGGGCGTAACGTGAAATAAACCAATCAGAGCGTCATCTCACATTCCTTTTAAGAGCAGACGCGCTTATTCTATAGCGGATTCCTATTATAACGGTGGATTTGCCAGACGCACGCCAGCAGCGATTCACAGCCGAGGAGACCGACGTTCTCGTCAGGGCCGTAAAACACAGAGAAGTGACATTGGGGATGGAGAAACACACCCAAATTAACTTCGGTTAAACAGGCGTATGATAATTTGGGTAAATGTGTAAACTAGAAGTATGCTTTTATAATTATCTATTTATCTATCTATCTATCTATCTATCTATCTATCGTAATGTATGATTTGCAAAAATGAAAACGGCTGCTTCTGTGTGAGAGAATCAAAGTGTATGTGCGTTGTGCACACGCTACATTGATTATGGCCAAGCATGCGCCCTTAAAATAGCATAAGAATAACATGTGCAACGCGCCACTGACTTTAAACTAGATTTTTTCAGTTAGTGGCGGAATTGTTTTCTAAACGTGCAAAATAGCATGAGGGAACGTTTGCGCCGGAACACGCCGCCTCTTTGCGCTGAACCGCCCCCGGGAGCGCAAGTGTATTTCTTAGTTAACCGACGTGCGTCTGTGGAGGGAAAAGTCCGCTGTGCGCGGGTGCAAAATAGGAATGATACATGCGTCGGTGTACAAAGTCAATTGCGCTGGGTGCAAGATAGGGCCCATACTCCGTGTGCAGTGCATATGCGGTGCAGGAGCAGCACTCGCTATAGTGCTTTCACATATGCTGCGTTTGCAGTGCGTAACTGATCCACGGCTGAACCACAAACACATACTCACTATTTTTATTTCAAATCCAGAAGTTATCAAATACTTTTATTTAAAAAAAGTTTTGTCAGCATTACGATTCTCTTTGTACACACATACTCTTTAATGGTCGTAATTCACTTTTAAGCACAATTTAAACAATGTATTCAATGCACTACTTCTATCTAGATTTATTAGCAAGTGGTAAAATATTTAGCCATATAGTTATATTAAAATGACAAATATTTTAAATTAAAACTTAAAATTGACAAAAACAACCGACTCTCATGCCTTTTCTTTTGCATTTAAATTAATACAGTAAATCTTGGATGTCAGAAAGAACTTGTTTTTCAACCTCCACGAATGAGACGAGTGTTACTTTTCTGTTCACTATTTTCGCTATTTTTCCATAGTGATACACTATATTGACTGGGTTAAATAGAATTGCATTTCTAAAAAGAGACTAAAATACAATTTTCATTGACTAAAACTAGACTAAGGGCGCTTTCACACTTGGTTCGATTGCCTGTTCCTAACCCGAGTTCGATTGTTACCCCCCTGCCCCCGATGGACTTGTGTTCACATATTATTTGTATCCGAACCGCAGTATGCTTGTGTCATCAAGTTGCAGCTGGTGCGTAATCGTGTTGCTTGGTAATGAATGAAAAGGCGTCAAAATGGATAGAATTGCTCGCTTCACATTTGTTCTTTTTTTTTTTTTAACCTTTGGTTTTGTTTTCAAAGAAAAGATCCAGAAAGAGAAACACATGTGTTTGTCTGCCGCAAAAGTACTAAAATCGTTCCAAAGACAGCGGGCTGTCCGCCGAAGACAATTTTTGCGGAGGCAGCCAGAAATCATCTCTCTGCTTGCAGTGCGTCAATCCCGCTTTTCATCAAGTTAAGTGTATACATGACGAGAATAATTCCTGTTAGTGATCCAGAGCGCGATCCATTTAGACGCCGACAAACTTTATTGCTGCGGATAAAACAATAAACCTCCGCAGAAGCATTCCAGAGGTACTCCGCGAGGAACAAAACATGTTCCAAACATAAAACAGGCTATAACCACCTGACCGTTAGTCCAATTGACTTGAAAATTGGTATGCAGTGTCTTGGTCCAAGGTGCCATGTATGTCTATGAGGACGTTGGCGTATCTCGAAAAACATGGCCGCCATCGACCAATGA
The DNA here is from genome assembly GCA_021554675.1 of Leuciscus idus. NCBI lineage: Eukaryota > Metazoa > Chordata > Actinopteri > Cypriniformes > Leuciscidae > Leuciscus > Leuciscus idus. The sequence continues at coordinate 15,651,957 of CM038628.1, forward strand.
AATTTGAGCACCTATTAGACAAGGTTAACGGAGGCCAATCGGAACGAAACTCGATGGGCATGTTCGACTCATGGCCCTAGAGGTCTGTAAGAGTTTTGAAAGAAATCGGCCACTAGTTGGCGCTAATGAGTTTTATGGCTCTGTAATCACGTGGTGTAAAACTTAACAACTTTTGATGCTTTTGTGCTTAAAGTCCTTAAAGGCCTTAACTGCTTGAACCCCGATAAATGCTGCTTGCAGCTTTAATTAGGGGTTCAAGCACGAAGTGCTGAAACCCTATTGTAATTGTACTGATTTTTATTATTAGGGGTTCAAGCACGAAGTGCTGAAACCCTATTGTAATTGTACTGATTTTTAGGGGTTCAAGCACGAAGTGCTGAAACCCTATTGTAATTGTAAGGATTTTTATTATTATTATTATTATTCTTCTCCGCTAAAACGCATCGTGCAGCCCAAACCGTAAGAGCTAGAGACTTGAAACTTGGCCACAAGGTAGTACAAAAATCGAGGAGAGGTTATCAAAGTATGAGCCCGATTGGCCAATAGGTGGCGCTATAGCGCAAAAAACAAAAAAAAATCACTATTTTGCTCATATCTCAATAACCATTTGTCTCAGCTTCAAGTGTCATACATCATTGGAATCCTTGGCTCAAGCCGAACAAGAAATATAGGAGGTATTTTATTTCCGGTATGCAAATTTTTCCGCCATTTTGGATTTTGTCCAAAACCTACTTTTGCGAACTAGTCCCTGGTTTTTCGCCCGATCGGAACCAAACCAGTGCAGAAATGTTCACAGTAGTCTGAATATCAATAATTATCGAAAAAAAGTTGAAATTTCGATTCACGGTCGCTAAGGGGTGCCAAAACGTTTGAAGAAGGCGGAGCCTATTTTACTAAAATGGCTATAACTCCAGAAGTAAATGAGGTATCTTCACCAAACTCGGTACACATGAGTAAGAGGTCAATCTGAGGTCACAGTAAAAAAATCGCGGCGATTGGCCACATGGTGGCGCTATAACATGAAAAAAACATAAAATGGGCTATAACCACCTGACCGTTAGTCCGATTGACTTGAAAATTGGTATGCAGTGTCTTGGTCCAAGGTGCCATGTATATCTATGAGGACATTAGTGTATCTCAAAAAACATGGCCGCCATCAGCCAATGAAGTTTGAGCACCTATTAGACAAGGTTAACGGAGGCCGATCGGAACGAAACTCGATGGGCATGTTCGACTCATGGCCCTAAAGGTCTGTAAGAATTTTGAAAGAAATCGGCCACTAGTTGGCGCTAACGAGTTTTATGGCTCTGTAATCACGTGGTGTTACACTTATCGTCACAAAATGCATATCATTTGATAGAGCTGCTCATGTTCAACAACTTTGCCTCAATAACCACTAATGTCAATCAAACCATTCATTAATTATTCGCGAATATGTTAAAAACCTACTTTTGCGAACTAGTCCTAGGTTTTTCGCCCGATCGGAACCAGACCAGTCTAGGCCAATTCTCTGGACTCTCTAGATCAATAATTATCGAAAAAAAGTTGAACTTTTGCATTTGGATGGCTGTAATAGGGTCATTTATAAAATGGGTGTGGCAAAATACACTAAAAAGCCTATAAATCATATATAAAAACTCAGAACTTCACAAAAATTGGTGAGCATATGTGACATAACATGCTAAAGAAGCATGGACATTTTTATGAAGATCGGACCATAGGTGGCGCTATAACTGTTAAAAAGCTTTTAAACCATATATTTACTATGGTAAATTGCCTGTATTGGCTGTAAATTGTGTTTTCCATATGATCATATAATGTTTATAAAATAATGTTAAAAACCAGTGCAATACAATTCTCTGGACTCACTAGATCAATAATTGTCAGAAAAAGTTGAACTACTTCATTTGGATAGCTATAATAGGGTCACTTCAATATGTAGCCTTAAAATGAATACCATATTAAGCCAATAAGTGGTATTTTACTGCCCCCTGCTGTCATTTCATCATACTACTCCCTAATATTGTTATATAATTCATATTTAAACTTTTATAAAGTCTAAATATGAATTATATAACAATATTAGGGAGTAGACTTTATAAAATCATTATTTTAACATTTAACATGAAAACGAAAGTAAAACGGCATTTAGGCCACGCCCCCCCAGTACAAATTCACTCATAACTTGAAAACGGAAAGTCGTTGCGCGCTCAAATTTTGATGGTAAGGTCCTCTCCACGCTCTTGATCGAAACGTGTCATCGCGGGCCTCGGGAGCGCGCCCCCCGTGCATGGCAAGACCGCGGGACCCCCGACTTTGAACAGCCGTAACTCCCGACCCAGACCACCCTGAACCTTGTGTGAGAGCTCGTTGGAAAGGGCCCGTTCTTGGCTAGCTTCGATTCAAATGTGGTGTAATTTGCCCTGGGCATTCCAGAGATAAAAGCCTCAAAAGACATGCCTTTGAACAGTCATAACTCCCGGGCCCAATCGCCCATAAACACCGCGATGGTCTCATTCAACAGGGCTCCTCAAGCACTATCTATGCTCTGAGTTTCAGAATTTTTCGCCTTCTGGTTCCCGAGATATAAGTGAAAAACCAAATTCCCATTCATTCATTCATTCATTCAAACACTTCAACTGTAAGATGGAGGCTGTAATTCCACTGTTGTCAACTAGAGGGAGCAGCAGTATTAGACATAGTATTAATCTTTTTATCAGCTTTCAGCTTTGGCCAACAAACAAATGGTTAAAGCTATTTTTTTTAAATTATTATTGGACTGATAATATAGATCACAATGAAATATATGAAATGGTTAGACCATTAAAATATTTTTTCACAATAACACATCCTAAAGACATTGAAAACATATTTGTATCTGTGTGTGTGTGTGTGTGTGTGTGTGTGTGTAAGCATGCATTATTGAGTTAACATGGAAAATACTTATATTACAATAACTATTATAACACAATCATATTTTGTCAGTGTTTATCACTTCATTTGCACTGACACTTCACATAATTGCTAGTAATGTGGTAAATCACGCTAGAAACATGGTAAATCATAGTAAATAATTGATGGTCTCATTCAACAGGGCTCCTCAAGCACTATCTATGCTCTGAGTTTCAGAATTTTTCGCCTTCTGGTTCCCGAGATATAAGTGAAAAACCAAATTCCCATTCAGTCATTCATTCAATCACTTCAACTGTAAGATGGAAGCTGTAATACCACTGTCCACTGGAGGGAGCAGCAGGATTACGCATGATCTTTTCATTAGTTTTCAGTATTGGGAAACAAACAAATGCTTTAAAAAGCAATCATTTTTTCTTTTTTTTTTTCTTTTCTTTTTTATATTATTAGATCACAAAGGAATTCTAATAGACCAATACATATATTTTCTCAATAACATATTCCAAAACATTAAAAACATATTTTTATTTGTGTATGTTTATTTCTCTGTGTGTGTGTGTGTGTGTGTGTGTGTGTGTGTGTGTGTGTGTGTGTGTGTGTGTGTGTGTGTAAGCATGCATTATTGAGTTAACATGGAAAAACTGGTTTGCTTTAGTCCAGAAAACTGGTGAAAATCATGAAGTTTAAAGTGAAAGTGAGCCAATAAGTGGTCTTCTTCTGCCCTCTGCTGGCCATTCTACTTATTAATGAAGTCTTTTCACATGTGCTCACATTCATATTTAGACTCTAAAAATCACTTATATAACAATAACTATTATAACACAATCAGATTTTGTCAGTGTTTATCACTTCATTTGCACTGACACTTCACATAATTGCTAGAAACATGGTAAATCATAGTAAATAATACTATAATGTGGTGTATCAAGGTAAACCATGCTAGAATCCTGGCAAATCATGCTAGAACAGGGTAAATCATGGTAAACTATGATAAATCATGATAAACTATGGTAAACCATGCTAGAATCACAGTAAACAATGGTAAATCATACTAGAATGTAGTATATCATGGTAAATCATGCTAGAATATGGTAAATCAAGGTAAACTAAGATAAAATCATGGTAAACTATGTCAATCATGCTAGAATCATAGTAAATAATACTAGAATGTGGTAAATTATTGTGGGAGGAGCCTATTTTACTAAAATGGCTATAACTCAAGAAGTAAATGAGATATCTTCACCAAACTCAGTACACATGTGTATGGGTTCAATTTGAGGTCACAGTAAACAATTTTATGGAGATCGGTCCATAGATGGCACTATAACTCCTATAAAAAGCTTTAAACCATATATTTCCTATGGTACATTGCCTGTATTGGCTGTAAATGGTCTTTTCCATCTATTATGTCAGTGCTTACATGCTTGCTAAATAAAACTTAATAACTTTTGATGCTTTTCTGCTTAAAGGCCTTAAATGCTTGAACCCCGATAAATGCTGCTTGCAGCTTTAATTAGGGGTTCAAGCACGAAGTGCTGAAACCCTATTGTAATTGTACTGATTTTTATTATTATTATTATTATTATTATTCTTCTGCCGTAAAACGCATCGTGCAGCCCAAACCGTAAGGGCTAGAGCATTGAAACTTTGCCAGATGGTAGTACAAAAATCGAGGAGAGGTTCAGAGATTATGACCCCGATTGGCCCATAGGTGGCGCTATAGCAACCAAAAGCGCGAAACAGCTCATAACTCCTAGACCGTATGTCGTAGACTCAAGTGTCTTATATCATTGGAAAGCTGGACGCCTGACGAACAAAACGTATATCTCCGATTTCATTTCCGTCATGATAGATTTTCCGCCATTTTGAATTTTGTCAAAAACCTACTTTTGCAAACTAGTCCTAGGTTTTTTGTCCGATCGGAACCAAACCAGTGCAGAAATGTTCTCTGGAGTCTGAAGATCAATAATTATCAAAAAAAAGTGGAAATTTTGATCCATGGTCGCTAGGGGGCATAAAATTAACGTTGTGGGCGGAGCCTATTTTACTAAAATGGCTATAACTCAAAAAGTAAATCAGATAGATTAACCAAACTTGGTACACATGTGTATGGGTTCAGTCTGGGGTCACAGTAAAAAAATCGCGACGATTGAGCACTAGGTGGCGCTATAACATGAAAAAAACATGAAAAGGGCTATAACCACCTGACCATTAGTCAGATTGACTTGAAAATTGGTATGCAGTGTCTTGGTCCAAGGTGCCATGTATGTCTATGAGGACATTGGTGTATCTCAAAAAACATGGCCGCCATTGGCCAATAAAGTTGAGCACCTATTAGACAAGGTTAACGGAGGCCGATCGGAACGAAACTCGATGGGCATGTTCGACTCATGGCCCTAGAGGTCTGTAAGAATTTTGAAAGAAATCGGCCACTAGTTGGCGCTAACGAGTTTTATGGCTCTGTAATCACGTGGTGTTACACTTATCGTCACAAAATGCATATCATTTGATAGATCTGCTCATGCTCAACAACTTTGCCTCAAGAACCACTAATGTCAATCAAACAGTTCATTAAATATTCATGAATATGTAAAAAACCTACTTTTGCGAACTAGTCCTAGGTTTTTCGCCCGATCGGAACCAGACCAGTCTAGGACAATTCTCTGGACTCTCTAGATCAATAATTATCAAAAAAAAGTTGAACTTTTGCATTTGGATGGCTGTAATAGGGTCATTTATAAAATGGGCGTGGCAAAATGCACTAAAAAGCCTATAAATCATAAATAAAAACTCAGAACTTCACAAAAATTGGTGGGCATATGTGACATAACATCATTAACAACCATGCCAAATTTTATGGAGATCGGACGATAGGTGGCGCTATAACTGTTAAAAACCTTTAAAACCATACATTTCCTATGGTAAATTGCCTGTTTTGGCTGTAAATGGTCTTTTCCATCTATGATCATAGAATTTTCATATCATAATGTTCAAGACTAGTGCAGTACAATTCTCTGGACTCTCTAGATCAGTAATTATCAGAAAAAGTTGAACTACTTCATTTGGATGGCATTTGGATGGCCTTGACCAAGTGTCCCCGAAAGCTTATATCTTTTAAGATGCTCAGATCTTCTTAAAAACAAGTCAGAACATGTGAAATATCACTCTGAACAAGCATGAAAAATGTCAGACAGATCGGACAAAATTTGACTCTATAACAGTTTAAAAAGGTGAAAATAATATGAATACAATGGCATATTAAGCCAATAAGTGGTATTTTACTGCCCCCTGCTGTTTAAAATAGGTATTTTGTCATATTGTTTCTATAATTCATATTTAGACTTTATAAAATCATTATTTTAACATTTACAATTACATTTAGTCAAAATCCATCTGTTAAAGTATTTGTGTGTGTGTGTGTGTGTGTGTGTGTGTGTGTTAGCATGCATTATGGAGTTAACATGGAAAGACTGGTTTGCTTTAGTGCAGAAAACTGGTGAAAATCATGAAGATTAAACTGAAACTGAGCCAATAATGGTCTTCTAGTGCCCTCTGCTGGCCATTCTACTTATTAATGAAGTCTTTTGACATGTGCTTTTGAATTCATAATTAGACATTGTAAATCATAGTAAATAATACTAGAATGTGGTGTATCAAGGTAAATCATGCTAGAACATGGTAAATCATGGTAAACTATGCTAGAACAGGGTAAATCATGGTAAACCATGTTAAATCATGATAAACTTTGGTAAATAATGCTAGAATGTGGCATATCATGGTAAACCATGCTAGAACATGGTAAATCAAGGTAAACTAAGATGAATTCATGGTAAACTATGCTAGAACAGGGTAAATCATGGTAAACCATGGTAAATCATGATAAACTATGGTAAATCATGCTAGAATGTGGTATATCATGATAAATCATGCTAGAACATGGTAAATCAAGGTAAACTAAGATGAATTCATGGTAAACTATGCTAGAACATGGTCTTTTCCATCTATTATGTCAGTGGTTACATGCTTGCTAAATAAAACTTTATAACTTTTGATGCTTAAAAACCTTAAACACCTTAATAGCTTGAACCCCGATAAATGCTGCTTGCAGCTTTAATTATTATTATTATTATTATTCTTCTCCGCTAAAACGCATCGTGCAGCCCAAACCGTAAGAGCTAGAGACTTGAAACTTGGCCACAAGGTAGTATAAAAATCGAGGAGAGGTTATCAAAGTATGAGCCCGATTGGCCAATAGGTGGCGCTATAGCGCAAAAAACAAAAAAAAATCACTATTTTGCTCATATCTCAATAACCATTTGTCTCAGCTTCAAGTGTCATACATCATTGGAATCCTTGGCTCAAGCCGAACAAGAAATACAGGAGGTATTTTATTTCCGGTATGCAAATTTTTCCGCCATTTTGGATTTTGTCCAAAACCTACTTTTGCGAACTAGTCCCTGGTTTTTCGCCCGATCGGAACCAAACCAGTGCAGAAATGTTCACAGTAGTCTGAATATCAATAATTATCGAAAAAAAGTTGAAATTTCGATTCACGGTCGCTAAGGGGCGCCAAAACGTTTGAAGAAGGCGGAGCCTATTTTACTAAAATGGCTATAACTCCAGAAGTAAATGAGGTATCTTCACCAAACTCGGTACACATGTGTAAGAGGTCAATCTGAGGTCACAGTAAAATAATCGCGGCGATTGGCCACATGGTGGCGCTATAACATTAAAAAAACATAAAATGGGCTATAACCACCTGACCGTTAGTCCGATTGACTTGAAAATTGGTATGCAGTGTCTTGGTCCAAGGTGCCATGTATGTCTATGAGGACATTAGTGTATCTCAAAAAACATGGCCGCCATCAGCCAATGAAGTTTGAGCACCTATTAGACAAGGTTAACGGAGGCCGATCGGAACGAAACTCGATGGGCATGTTCGACTCATGGCCCTAAAGGTCTGTAAGAATTTTGAAAGAAATCGGCCACTAGTTGGCGCTAACGAGTTTTATGGCTCTGTAATCACGTGGTGTTACACTTATCGTCACAAAATGCATATCATTTGATAGATCTGCTCATGCTCAACAACTTAGCCTCAAGAACCACTAATGTCAATCAAACCATTCATTAATTATTCGCGAATATGTTAAAAACCTACTTTTGCGAACTAGTCCTAGGTTTTTTGCCCGATCGGAACCAGACCAGTTTAGGGCAATTCTCTGGACTCTCTAGATCAATAATTATCGAAAAAAAGTTGAACTTTTGCATTTGGGTGGCTGTAATAGGGTCATTTATAAAATGGGTGTGGCAAAATACACTCAAAAGCCTATAAATCATATATAAAAACTCAGAACTTCACAAAAATTGGTGAGCATATGTGACATAACATCATTAATAACCATGCAAAATATTATGGAGATCGGACCATAGGTGGCGCTATAACTGTTAAAAAGCTTTGAAAACCATATTTTTCTTATGGTAAATTGCCTGTATTGGCTGTAAATGGACTTTTCCATCTATTATTTCAGTGGTTAAAAGCTTTCTAAATAAATCTTAATGTCTTAAATGCTTATGTGCTTAAAGGCCTTAAATGCTTGAACCCCGATAAATGCTGCTTGCAGCTTTAATTATTATTATTATTATTATTTTCCCCTAAAACGCATCGTGCAGCCCAAACCGTAAGTGCTAGAGACTTGAAACTTTGCCAGATGGTAGTACAAAAATCGAGGAGAGGTTATCAAAATATGAGCCAGATTGGCCAATAGGTGGCGCTACAGCGCAAAAAACAAAAAAATTGCATATTTTTGCTTAAATCTCATTAACCGTTTGTCACAGACTCAAGTGTCTTATATCATTGGAATCCTTGGGTCAAGCCGAACAAAAATGGCCTCAAGGATTTCATTTCCGGTATGCAAATTTTTCCGCCATATTAGATTTTGTCCAAAACCTACTTTTGCGAACTAGTCCCTGGTTTTTTGCCCGATCGGAACCAAACCAGTGCAGAAATGTTCACAGGGGTCTGAAGATCAATAATTATCGAAAAAAAGTTGAAATTTCGATCCACGGTTGCTAAGGCGTGTCAAAACGTTCGCAGGAGGCGGAGCCTATTTTACTAAAATGGCTATAACTCCAGAAGTAAATGAGGTATCTTCACCAAACTCGGTACACATGTGTAAGAGGTCAATCTGGGGTCACGGTAAAAAAATCGCGACGATTGAAGACTAGGTGGCGCTATAACATGAAAAAAACATAAAACAGGCTATAACCACCTGACCGTTAGTCCGATTGACTTGAAAATTGGTATGCAGTGTCTTGGTCCAAGGTGCCATGTATGTCTATAAGGACATTGGTGTATCTCAAAAAACATGGCCGCCATCGGCCAATGAAGTTTGAGCAACTATTAGACAAGGTTAACGGAGGCCGATCGGAACGAAACTCGATGGGCATGTTCGACTCATGGCCCTAGAGGTCTGTAAGAATTTTGAAAGAAATCGGCCACTAGTTGGCGCTAACGAGTTTTATGGCTCTGTAATCACGTAGTGTTACAGTTATCGTCACAAAATGCATATCATTTGATAGATCTGCTCATGCTGAACAACTTTGCCTCAAGAGCCACTGCTGTCAATCAAACCGTTCATTAAATATTCGCAAACATGTTAAAAACCTACTTTTGCGAACTAGTCCCTGGTTTTTCGCCCGATCAGAACCAGACCAGTCTAGGGCAATTCTCTGGACTCTCTAGATCAATAATTATCGAAAAAAAGTTGAACTTTTGCATTTGAATGGCTGTAACAGGGTCATTTAGAAAATGGGCGTGGCAAAATACACTAAAAAGCCTATAAATCCTTAATAAAAACTCAGAACTTCACAAAAATTGATGAGCATATGTGACATAACATGCTAAAGAAGCATGGAAATTTTTATGGAGATCGGACCATAGGTGGCGCTATAACTGTTAAAAAGCTTTAAAACCATATATTTCCCATGGTAAACTACCTGTATTGGCTGTAAATTGTCTTTTCCGTCTATTATGTCATGCTTGCTAAATAAAACGTAATAACTTTTGATGCTTTTGTGCTTAAAGGCCTTAATTGCTTGAACCCCGCTAAATGCTGCTTGCAGCTTTAATTATTATTAGGGGTTCAAGCACGAAGTGCTGAAACCCTATTGTAATTGTACTGATTTTTAGGGGTTCAAGCACGAAGTGCTGAAACCCTATTGTAATTGTACTGATTTTTAGGGGTTCAAGCACGAAGTGCTGAAACCCTATTGTAATTGTCCTGATTTTTATTATTATTTTTCTTCTGCCGTAAAACGCATCGTGCAGCCCAAACCGTAAGAGCTGGAACTTTGAAACTTTGCTATATGGTAGTACAAAAATCGAGGAGAGGTTATCAAATTATGACCTCGAATGGCCCATAGGTGGCGCTATAGCGACCAAAAGCGCGAAACTGCTCATAACTCCTAGACCGTATGTCGTAGACTCAAGTGTCTTATATCATTGGAAAGCTGGATGCCTGACGAACAAAACGTATATCTCCGATTTCATTTCCGCCATGATAGATTTTCCGCCATTTTGAATTTTGTCAAAAACCTACTTTTGCGAACTAGTCCCTGGTTTTTTGCCCGATCGGAACCAAACCAGTGCAGAAATGTTCTCTGGAGTCTGAATATCAATAATTATCGAAAAAAAGTTGAAATTTCCATTCACGGTCGCTAAGGGGCGCCCAAATGTATGTTGTGGGAGGAGCCTATTTTACTAAAACGGCTATAACTCCAGAAGTAAATGAGGTATCTTCACCAAACTCGGTACAAATGTGTAAGAGGTCAATTTGAGGTCACAGTAAAAAAACCGCGGCGAATGGCCACATGGTGGCGCTATAACATGAAAAAAACATAAAACGGCCCATAACCACCTGACCGTTAGTCCGATTGACTTGAAAATTGGTATGCAGTGTCTTGGTCCAAGGTGCCATGTATGTCTATGAGGACATTGGCGTATCTCAAAAAACATGGCCGCCATCGGCCAATGAAATTTGAGCACCTATTAGACAAGGTTTACGGAGGCTGATCGGAACAAAACTCGGTAGGCATGTTCGACTCATGGCCCTAGAGGTCTGTAAGAATTTTGAAAGAAATCGGCCACTAGTTGGCGCTAACGAGTTTAATGGCTCTGTAATCACGTGGTGTTACAGTTATTGTCACAAAATGCATACCATTTGATAGATCTCCTCTTGTTGAACAACTTTGCCTCAAGAACCATTGCTGTCAATCAAACCGTTCATTAAATATTTGTAATTATGTTAAAAACCTACTTTTGCGAACTAGTCCCTGGTTTTTCGCCCGATCAGAACCAAACCAGTCTAGGACAATTCTATGGACTCTCTAGGTCAATAATTATCAAAAAAAAGTTGAACTTTTGCATTTTTCTCATGGGTATATTGGGTCATAAAGAAAATGGGCGTGGCAAAATGCACTCAAAAGCCTATAAAACCTAAACGAAAACACAGAACTTCACAAAAATGTATGCGCATATTTGTCATAACATGCTAAAGAAGCCTGGAAATTTGTATGGAGATCGGACCAAAGGTGGCGCTATAACTGTTAAAACACTTTAAAACCATATATTTCCTATGGTAAATTGCCTGTATTGGCTGTGAATGGTCTTTTCCTATGAAAAATTCCATAGGAAATAATTTGATCAAAATGAAATAATTTTCATATAATAATGTTCATGACTCTTAATAAGCATGAAACATTTCAGACAGATCAGACAAAATTTGCCTCTATAACAGTCAAAAAGGTAAAAATTATATAACATGTCATTAAGCCAATAAGTGGTATTTTACTGCTTTTATTCATGCCTGGTGTAAAAATTATGACTAGTACTATTATACAAAAGTTGAGAGTACAGGACATTAGGAACTTTAGACACAGAGATATTTCTTATAAAATAAAGCAGAGAGACAATCCTTGAGAGACCAGTGCATTCTTAGTATATTAGCTCTTCTATAACAGTTTAAATTGAGTCGTGTCGATCTGTTCTGGACAAATTATATTTTTCAATCAGTTCTTTTTTTTTTTCTTTACTTGATGCACTCGATTACACCACTGGGCAATAACACACGATTCATCCAATCACTGATTGTGCTGCTGTGACTGACACCCCTGAGAGCCAACAGAAGCGGCATATTCATAAGGCCCGCCCACAGGTCGCGCAGGCGCTGCCGCTGTCAGCATAAACAGAGAATCAGATGAGAACAGATCAAATGAGACACGGAGCATTTCTCCAGAAACTCCTTGCACTAAATGATAATCATAATCTATCGAGAACTGTGATTGTGTGCACTTGTAAACTTTGGATGCTTCAGCCTGGAGTGTTGTCGTCAGAGAGAGGTGAAGTGGAAATCGGAGTAAAGATTTA